>CM060918.1:857337402-858587402 GCA_030737875.1 Allium sativum | reverse complement strand
TTCTAACGAATATTAGAGATTTGAAATCTAACGGTTGGATTTGGAATTATTTCCAAATCAAATTTGGAAAAGGTTGATGTAAGTGCAATTCGATGGCCGTTGATGGAAATCGACTGTACGGGGCTTGATAAAATTATTAAAAATAGTAGTAATTTGTGTAAAACCATAAGAAATGATTTGGAAAGAATTGGGATGAAAAATTCAATATTTGAAAAGATAAAAATAGATTTTTTTATCGAAATGAACTAGTTTTGAACTAGAATTATAATCCATTTATTTTTGAAATAAATAAATTGGATTTGAAAGGGTTTTAAAAGTAACCAGATTTTCCAATAATTGAATTGGATTGGATTTGAATCGAAATTGTCTTTGGAATATTTCGATGTTGGATTTCGTGATTATAAAGATATTGTTATAGAAATTTGAAAGATATATTGTTATCGTTATTTCCAATACGATATTTGTTGGTCGTAGAATTTGATATAAGCCGATATATTTTCTATTCAGAGCCTTGTATTTAATATCAAATAGGTTTTGGGTTGTTGTGAATGGTATCTTTAATAATACTGTTCTTAGACCCAACGAAGTTAAGAAAGTCAGAAACTAACTGAAGATTAGTTAAGTTGAATGGTTTCTTGGGTATTGATCTGATGTTGGTTTCGGCCTTCGGGGTTAATACTTAGGGAATTGTTCACTTGCTAATTTACAGTTAAAGGCTGATGGAATGGAATGTGATTTCGGGTTTATTGTGAACCGTGTTTTAAACGACATTGGTCCTTTAACCCAGTTAACGACAGGATATGATTTCCCAAGTTAAACAATCACTAAAATTGATTTTTGGAAAGATCAAACCCAAGTGGAGTTTTAATGAATCTTTAATTAGATTGAAATGATCGAGAATGGAGTATCACCAGTTTTGTTCCAAGCGATAGTTAAATCTTTAATTAGATTTGAATGTGAAATGGTAACTGAATTTATCAATAACACCGTGGTGTTAGATATGAAGTATTACCAGTTTTACTTCATAGGATGAATAGGTTGGGATTGGGAAATTAAAACAAATGATTACTTCGGTAAGGTTCGTTAATCTCGACTAGTTTGGATAAACCATAATTTGGTTTGAATTGATATTCAAAGGAAGATTAAAGAATAAATTAAAAGAATTTATCTTTGATAAAATTAATGGGAACATTTCCCAAAGTATAAGAATATTTGAATAAAAGAATATTCTGAATTGAAATGAGGCGTATGTTGTGTTTGTGTAACACTTGTTTATTATATACGCGAGTTATTCAGAAAGACCGGGTTTATCCCATTTTGAATAACTGATTCGAAGATGTGTCGAGGATGAAGACGGTGGTGGAAGACCAGAGGTCTTCACATCGTTTCGATAATTACTGATGATCTTGATTGGGCTGTACACCTAAGAGGAGGGAATCGGTTGGTGATCGTCCAGACGTACTTGGAGATCGATGGATATGCGAGGTACACGGTGCCTCCGGTTTCGTTCAGAGCCAGAACGAACTTTTAAATGGGCTGTGTGTCTACCATTGGATTTTATTCTATGTTGATTGATCTATATTAAATATACATCTATTTGGTGGTGGAGAATTTATTCTCTTGCTTAACACCCTTCTCTGAGATGTACGAGCTCAGGGGTTGTATATCGATGGACATCTGTCGCATGGAGTGAATTGCCTGTGTGGCATTCCTAAGTAGCAAATGATCAAGGCTTTTGTTGAAAAGCAAAGTCTTGTGGTTGATGATCAAAGCACCGCCTGTGTGGCATAACTTTGTGTAGCGTTAATTCGTGAGCCCCACACCCTGGTTGTGAACCAGGAACGGGAGAGGACTTCAGGGAGGACATGCGTCTCTTTCTAGCTAGAGGTGGTGTCAGTGACCTACCAGCCCTTACATTTATATTATTTTCACCTGTGTGGTTGTTGGAATGCGAGGCGCCTCGGATATGGAGTCATTTGGCTCATTTACGCCCCATAGGGGGGGAGACGTAGTGTCCAGTGTTTAAGTTTAATCCACATTGAGTGGACCGACCCTGTTGCTCCAAGGCTTGCATGTGCGCTTGCCTGAGACATGGTAGGCTAGATTGTCTCGAATCGGTAGAAGACGATCCCTGGCCTCGGTTCACAAGTGGAAATCCAATTTCCAATACGTGACAATTGCGTTTTTAATTGTAAACCTATATATGGCGACATAGTGGTAAGGGGCACTTATGCCGTCTATGATTGATACTTATGATTGAAATTATTTTGACACTATACACATATAGTAATAATAAAACATGAAATTTCACGTACCAAGCATTCTTGGCTATTATAAGGTAAAAACCCTATCCTCCGTCTTGCGTTGCATTGTGTGATGGGACCTGGGTCTTATAATAGTTCATTGTTCTTTATTTAGCATTACGCTGTTGTTTTATGCACTAGTATTCTTGGGAGGAAACCCGTTCCGTGTTATACGGCGCGGTCCCTTGATTTACCTAACTTTAAAATAAAGATTAATAACTGTTTTAGTTCTCACACCAGTCACATGACTAAGCTGGAGTTTATTGTTTTAACCTAAACTCTGGGTGCCCTTATTTTCGACACGGGCAACTAGTAGTTTTTGTTTTGCAGATTTATATTCACAGGAACCTGGTTTACAGCTGGAATAATATCCAGAAATCTCTGTATCCGTATATCGCTTTTAGTTGTGGATTGTATTATTTTCTACTGCTATGTAATGTGTTGTAATCTTTGATATTTATCAAATGTATTTTATTCATTCATAATCTGTATATTCTTGTATTCTGATGAAATTGTTGTAATAAGCAATGAAATGTTCTTCTGTTTGCCTTCCGATTCGTCCTGTCCTCAGTATAATCCGCGATTTCCCGTAAGGTGGATTTCGGGTCGCGAAAAAATATATATAATATGTATATTATATATCTATATACATATACATATATATATATATATATATGTATATATATAATGGCCTGAGTAGAATGCACCGCGCCACGGCAGTTCGCGAATTTCGAACATTGACTTCGAATGGACATTACGGGAGATCCGACTGTCGGATTCTCCTAAAATCGGAACCATTAGGTTGTTGTAAGTGCATTTCGATGGCCGTTTATGGAAATCGACTGTACGGGCCTTGCTAAAATTATTAAAAATAACAATAATTTGTGTAAAATCATAATAAATGATTTGGAAAAAATTAGGATGAAAAATTCTGAATTTAAAAAGATAAAAATATATTTTATCGAAATGAACTAGTTATTAACTAGATTTATAATCCAATTATTTTTAAATAAATAAATTGGATTCGAAATAGTTTTACAAATAACCCGAATTTCCAATATATGAATTTGAAAGGATTTGAATCGAAATTATCTTCGGAATGTTTCGATATTGGATTCCGTGATTATATGGACATTGTGGAGGAATTTGGAAGATATATATATCGTTATTCCAATACTATATTTGTTGATCTCAGAATTTGATATTGAATATAAGCCGATATATTTTCTATTCAGAGCCTTGTATTTAATACCAAATTGGATTTTTGGTTTATCGTGAACGGTGTTTTAAATAACACATGTTCTTTAACCCGATTAACAATGTAATGAGATTTTGGGTTTGTTGTGAATGGTATCTTTAATAATACCGTTCTTAAACCCAATGGAGTTAAGAAAATTAGAAACTAACTAGAGATTAGCTAAGTTGAATGGTTTCCTGGGTATTGATCCGATGTTGGTTTCGGCCTTCGGGTTTAATACTTAGGGAATTGTTCTCTTACTAATTTACTGTTAGAGACAGATGGGATGGGGTCTTAAGTAACACTGTTCTTAAACCCCATGTGAAAAGAATAAATCTTTTAATTAAGATGTAAAGAAGAGTTACCAATTAATTAACATTTAATTGGATATGAAATGGATTGTGAATAGGGTTTATTGTGAACTGTGATTTTAACGACATTCGTTCTTTAACCCGATTTACAATGAAATGTGATTTGGAATTTATAAATTTTTTGTTAAGATTTAAAAGATATTTTCCAAAGTAAAGTTTTCCAATTTAACATATTAAATTGTAATTGAATGGAATTTGATTTGGTAATAATCGAAGTGAGATCCTGTAGATGAAGACTGTTAATATATATATGGAATTTAAAAGGCTTTGCCGTTATTCCATTTATATTATCGGTTGGATGTGGAGTTTATATCGATTATATATATGGATCTGTTTTCCATGAAAATTCCATTGTTAATGGAATGAGATTTTGGATTTATCGTGAGTTGTGTTTTAAATGACATTAGTTTTTTAACCCGGTTACTGTAACGACCCGAACTTCCCCGTGAAGGAAAGCACGGATAGAATTGAGGACAAGACAAAATAGAACACATACAGAAGAACATTTCATTGTTATTACAACAATTCCATCAGATACAAGAATATACAGAGTATAAATGAATAAATTACATTCGATAAATATCAGAGATTACAATAAATTACATAGCAGCGGAAAAATATACAAAACTCAACTGAAAGTGATACACGGATACAGAGCTTTCCGAGCATCGTTCCAGCTGTAAATCAGGACCCTGTGAATATAAATCTGCAAAACCAAAACTACTAGCTGCCCGTGCGGAAAATAGGGGCACCCAGAGTTTAGGTTAAAACAATAAACTCCAGGTCAGTCATGTGACTGGTGTGAGAACTAAAACAGTTATTTAAAGCTTTACTTTAAAAGAGAGTAATTCAAGGGACCACGCCGTATATCACGGAACGGGTTTCCTCCCAAGAATACTAGTGCATATAACAAAACAACGCAATGCTTTTTGGAAAAATGAAGCTATTATAAGACCCAGGTCCCATCACACAATGCAACGCAAGCCGGAGGATAGGGTTTTCCCTTATAATAGCCAAACATGCTTGGTACGTTAAAACAAATCATTTGATACTATAATAGGTGTGTAGTGTCAAAACATTTTCAATCATAAATATCAATCATAGACGGCATGGGTACCATATATCATGTCGCCATACTAGTTCTACAATTAAAACCGCAATATCACGTATTGGAAATTGGATTTCCGTCATGAGCCGAGGCAAGGGGCAAGCTCCTCTCCGCGTTCGAGACACTCTAGCAAATGCCTCAGGACCCCACTATGATCCAAGGATCTTCAGGGCCGGTCCTCTCTTACTTTTGAGGATTAATTATTCCTGAACACACGTTTCCCGGTCCTTACAGACCTATATCCGAGGCGCCTCATATCCAACAACCACACAGGTGAAAAGTATATAAATGTCAGGGCTGGTAGGTCACTGACACCACCCTAGCTAGAAGGAAACGTCGTGCTCTCCCTGCAGTCACTATCCCGTTTTTGACTCATACCGAGGTGTGAGGCTCGCGAATTCACGTTATACACAAAGCTACGCCACATAGGCCATGCTTTGATCATCAACCACAAGACTTTGCTTTTCAACAGAAGCCCTGATCAATTGCCACTTATGCGTGCCACACAGGCAATTCACTCCATGCGACTGATGTCCATCGATATACAACCTCTGAGCTCGTATGTCTCAGAGAAGGGCGTTAAGCAAGAGAATAAATTCTCCGCCGCCAAACAGATGTATATTTAATAGAGATCAATCAAAACAGAATAAAATCCAATGTCAGACAAACAATCCATTTACAAGTTCGTTCTGGGTCTGAACGAAACCGGAGGGACTTTCCTCGCATATCCATCCATCTCCAGGTACGTCTGGACGATCACCAACTGATTCCCTCATCCTGGGTGTACAGCCCAATCAAGATCATCAGTAATCACCCAAACGATGTGAAGACTTCCGGTCTTCAACCACCGTCTTCATCTTCGACATGTCGTCGAATCGGTTATTCAGAATGGGTATAAACCCGGCCTTTCTGAATAACCCACGTATATAATAAACAAATGTTACACAAACACAACAAACGCCTCATTCCAATTCAGAATATTCTTTTATTCACAAAATCACATTCTTAAGGAATTGTTCCCATTAATTTTATCCAAGATAAATTCTTCTAAATTTATCCTAAAATCTTCCTTTGGATATCACTTCAAACCATTTTATGGTTTTTCCTAACTAGTCGGGATTAGCGAACCACACCGAAGTAATTATTTATTTTATTTCCCAATCCCAACCTATATATCCCATGGAGCAAAACTGGTGATACTCCATTCCTAACACCACGGTGTTATCGGTAAAATTAATTACCATTTCACGTTCAAATCTAATTAAAGATTTAACTATCGCTTTGGAGCAAAACTGGTGATACTCCACTCTCGATCACTTTTCAGATTTGATAATTTAAATTATCAATTCAAATTTTAATCTAATTAAAGATTCATTAAAACTCCACTTAGTTTTAGTCTTTTCAGAAATCGACATCTTGCCTTTAACTAGGTTAAAGAACAAATGTCATCTAAAACACGACTCACGATAAACCCAAATCACATTTGATATTAAATACAAGGCTCTGAATAGAAAATATACCGGCTTATATTCAATATCAAATTCTGAAACCAACAAATATCGTATTGGAAATAACGATATAAAATATATCTTTCAAATTCCCATAACAATATCTGTATAGTCACGAAATCCAACATCGAAATATCCCGAAGATATTTTCGATTCAACTCTAGTCCAATCCACGTATTGGGAATATTGATTATTTTTAAAATCACCTTCAAATTCAATTTATTTATTTCAAAAATAAATTGATTTTAGTCCTAGTTCAAAACTAGTTTATTTCGATAAAAATCTATTTTTATCTTTTCAAATATGGAGTTTTCCAGCTCAATTCTTTCCAATTCATATATTATGATTTTACACAAGTTATAGATATTTTTAATAATTTTATCAAGGCCCGTACAGTCGATTTCCAACAACGGCCATCGAACTGCACTTACATCGACCTTTTCTAAATTTGATTTGGACATAATTCCAAATCCAACCGTTAGATTTCAAATTTCTAATATTCATTGGAAAGCTCTTTTCGATACGAACCCAACGGTTCTGGTTTTAGGAGAATCCGACGGTCGGATCTCCCGCAACTTCAATTCGAAGTCAATGGTCGAAATTCACGAACTGCCGCGGCGCGGCGCGTTCTATTCAGGCGATTATATATATAATATATACATATATATATATTATATATATTTTGCCGATTTCCTTTTTAAAACGTATTTTATAAATCGTTTTAACTTCGTTTCAATACCATTTCAACACTATTTCAATTTCTAATCAAAACTGAATATTTTATATCATTACTATATAAATGATAATATTTTCAAAACGTTATATTTTGAAATCACTTCTTTTCTATATTCATTATAAAACGAATATAATCGATATAAATATCGTTCACGTCAAAATAGCGCAACTCTAATCAATACGGCTTTATGTATTTCAATAAATGCGTTATTCTATTCAACAAATGAATATTTATCCCATTCAACACATGAATCTATATTTCTTTCAACACACGACTAATCTCAACACATGAATCTATATTTCTTTCAACACACGACTAATCTCAACACATGAGTACTGTCAACACATCACTATTTTTTTGTTATGTAAAATATTTTATAAAACTATGGTATCTATCGTTTGATTTTCAATTAGACTTCAACCGTAAAGTAGTTCTAATTTTGAATATGATAAAGATGTAAATTTCATTGTATAAAATATTTCACTCAACACATGAACATCGTCAACACATGACTATTTTTATATTCAACACATGATTTTTTTTATAATATTCCTTATTTTCTCGATTGGAATGAGGCCCAATCAATCACCATATAATGTTAATTATATGGATTCCATACAACACATGTATATGATAGCATTGAAAAATAATCAACCGTCAACCAAAGTGCACTACACTGTATAAGCATCAAATATAGATATCTTACGCTTATAACAGCCTGTCAATCAATCGATCGACATATTTAATCAATCAGGATGAGTGAACTTCAAATTTCATCCCAACACCCTTGTGGGGTTTCAAACAATCAAACACAGATTTTATTTGTGCAGTTGGGCGATGTGTAAAATTTATCGTCCCAATCAATGTCCTTCATATAGGTGTACATAAACAAATCGTCCGGTTTGTAAATGAATATTTTATTTTATTCACTTCCACGTTAAAAATTATATTTTTAGCGATAAAATATTCTATTTCAACACATGAATTTCTATTCATTTCATTTACACAATAAAAATGATATTTTTATTTTTCTAACATATTTTGGGAAATTTCGGCGGCATAACGGCACGATACTAGAAACGGGACGAGGCCTAGCCTTATCCCCAGTCAAGTGAAGGCCCACGCCATTCACACATCAATCAAATAAATTTCATTTCACCAAACCATTCAATTCAAACCAAATAATCTAATTTTTGCAATCAAACAAACAAGTCCATGGTCTGTGGACGATTGTGTCGGGTGCTACTAAGCACCGTCTGCATCCTAGTATATATATATAAAAATAGAAAAAGAAATTGAAAGGTGAGAAATTCTCACAGATAGCTATCCAATCATCTTGACTCTTCTTTGATAGAAATCTCCATCGTTTTCGCATCTTCGTCAGCTTCATTGCCAGTAGCCACTACATATATAAAAATCGAATTTTTACTCCGCTATTCAATATATAAAAATCGAATTTTTACTTCGCTATTCAATATATAAAAATCGAATTTTTACTTCGCTATTCAATATATAAAATTCGAATTTTTACTTCGCTATTCAATATATAAAAATCGAATTTTTACTTCGCTATTCAATATATAAAAATCACTATTTTATACTTCTACAATATAAAATATTATATTTTTATATTGCTTCTAATATAAAGATTGAATTTTGATTATTATAACTATATAAAATTTATATTGTTAACACGCCATTAGTATAAAAATTATACTTTTAACCTTTCTACATTATAAAAATTATATCTTTAAACTTTCCTATATAATAAAAATTATATTTTAAACTTTCCTATATAATAAAAATTATATTTTAACCTCAAAACTCTATGTAAAAAAACCATATTTCTAATTCCGTTCTACACAAATGAAAAATCTTGTTTTTCCCAGTTAAATAAAATCACATTTTCTATCTAATGAAGTCGTATTTTTAACGATCCTTTATATAAATAAAAATCGTAACTTTATATTTACCTATAAATAAAAATCACATTTTCTGCATACCAATCTATTTACATATATAAAATACATTTTTAAAACAATCCTATTATACAAAAAGTCAGATTTTTTAAAATCATGTTTATTTTCCAAATTTACAAAATGAATTACCTAGAAGAAATTAAATAAAATAACTCACATTTGCTGTTAAAAGGGGGAGGAGAGCTGCTCAGTTGGAGGCGGGGACGCTGGAGCGAACGGCGGTTGTCAAGGGGGTGTCGGAGGTGGTCAAATCGGTGGCTGCATCGTGAAGCGGGAGGGGGGGTTTGAACGTGGCTCGAGGTCTTCGCAGGGGGGGGGGGGGCAGATCGGAGCAAAAGGGGGCGGTGGGGTGTCTGGTGGTGGATTTGGGGGCGGTGGAGGTTGAAGAGAGGGAAATAGGGGGGGCGATGTCGATCAGTAGAGGGGGAGGAAGGCGAGAAGGCGGCGCAGGTGGGGGTGGTTGATCGGACAGGAGGCGAATCCGAGGGAGGGTGGCGGCGCCACCATCGACGGCGAGAGGCAGAGCGGTTTTTTATTTTATTTTATTTCTGATCGTAGAAAAGAAAGGGAAAAAAAGGGGGGGTATAAGGAAGAAAGAGAGTTGACCAAAGGATTATAATTATATTTTTAATTAATTTAAATTTCAAAAAGTTAATTTTTATTTCGACTTCGAAACGAGACCCACCGACTGTCGTCCCCAGCTAATTACCCCCATTCCGAACACAATGGGATATGCCGTGTAGGCCAATTCGGCTGTTTCGATCAGTTTTCGTCAAAATCCAAATATAACTCTATATATTGAATTTGAATGCACATTTCAATTTACCGGGGTCACATACTAACTAGAAAAATTGCTGAAAAATATTTTCTAGCTTCCTATTGACGATACGGTCCTAACAAAACTAATTTCGTCGAATTCTGAGACCGTTTGAAAAATGACCATTTTCCAGTCGATTAAAATCAACTGAACTGGTCAAACGCGTTTTCCCTTGCCATGCTCACATATTGATTCGAAAAATTATGAAATTTGAAACCTAGCAATAATTTGACATCACGGACCCAACAAAACTGGTTTCGTCGAAATCCGAGGTCGTTTGCAAAATTCCCATTTTTAAGGGTCTGAATTCCATAGCGACTATTCATAATTTTCAACTGGACATATCTTTTGATTCCCGCTATGAAATTTTGATTTTTCGAGTTCGTTGGAAAGATATTCCCAATTAGATCCTAATGTTTTTGGTATCACTAAAATCCGGATTGTTTTGCATCCAGTATGTTCAATTGAAGTTTGAAATCGAATTATCGAACTACCGCGCCATTTTCAATTCCTTTTATAATTATATATAAATATTTATATTCTAACGACGACGTATATAATATATACGTTCCAAATATATATTCAAAATAAATTTTCATCGATATTATTTAAAATAATCTATTTTAAATATTCAAAATTCGCTAAAATAGCCAAAATAAAAATTTTAAACTGGCCCAGATTTTCGGGTTATTACAGTTAAAGATAAGATTAATTTCTTAACTTTGAATAATCATTAAGTAATGATTTTTGGAAATTAAAAACTGAAGTAGAGTTTTAATGAATCTTTAAATAGATTAAAAGGTTAAATTGATAGCTAAAATTATCAAATTCAAGAAATGATCGAGAATGGAGTATCACCAGTTTTGCTCCAAGCGATAGTTAAATCTTTAATTAGATTTGAACGTGAAATGGTAATTAATTTTACCGATAACACCATGGTGTTAGATATGAAGTATTACCAGTTTTACTTCATGGGATGAATAGGTTGGAATTGGGAAATTAAACAAATGATTACTTTGGTAAGGTTCGCTAATTCCGACTAGTTTGGATAAACCATAATTTGGTTTGAATTGATATTCAAAGTGTGATTAAATGAATAAATTTAAAGAATTTATCTTTGATAAAATTAATGGGAACCTTTCCCAAGGGACATGAATAATTAAATAAAAGAATATTCAGAATTGGAACGAGGCGTATGTTGTGTTTTTATAGCACTTGTTTATTATATAGGCGATTTATTCAGAAAGACCGGGTTTATCCCATTCTGAATAACTGGATCGGCGATGAGTCGACGATGAAGACGGTGGTTGAAGACCGGAGGTCTTCAAATCATTTAGATGATTACTGATGTCTTGTTGGGCTATACACCCAAGATAAGGTAATAAGTGGTAATCGTCCAGACGTACTTGGAGATCAACCGGATATGCGAGGACCTCTCTCTTGTATTGGACGAGGAATAAGGTGCCTCCGGTTTCGTTCAGACCCAAACGAAATTGTAAATGGATGTGTGTTTGACATTGGATTTCATTCTGTGTGATTGATAGACATCGGTTGCATAACACGAATTGCCTGTGTGGCATGCTGAGATGTAAATGATCAAGACTTCTATTGAAAAGCAAAGTCTTGTGGTTGATGATCAAAGCACAACTTTAATATAGCATAGCTTTGTGTAGCGTTAATTCACGAGCCTCGCACCCCGGTGTGAACCAGAAACGGGAGAGGACCTCAAGGAGGGCATGTGTTTCCTTCTAGCTAGGATTGGTGTTTGGTGTTTGGGTTTTGCATGCCAAGATGTTTTACTTATGTGGATGATGGATAGCGAGGCACCTCGGATATGTCGGCACTACGGGGCCAATGGATGGTATGGTCATTATACAGAACAATTTTACGCCCCATAGGATGGGAAAACACATTGTTCAGGAATTATAATCCACTAACGTAAGTGTGGACCGGCCCTAATGATCTAAAGGTCACTCAAGCTTTGACCTGAGACATGGGCTAGATTGTTTCGAAGCGGTAAGGAAGATCCCTTGCCTTGGTTCTCAGATGGAAATCCAACTTCCAACACGTGACATTTGCGGTTTTGATTGTAGAGCCTTGTATTGGCGACATGATATATGGTATCCATGCCGTCTATAATTAATACTTATGATTGAAATTCTTTTGACACTATACACTTATAGTAATAATAAAACATGAAATTTAGCGTATCAATCATTCTTTGGCTATTATAAGGTAAAACCCTATCCTCCGGCTTGTGTAGCATTGTGTGATGGGACCTGGGTCTTATAATAGCTTATTGTTCTTTATTTAGCATTGCGCTGTTGTTTTATGCACTGGTATTCTTGGGAGGAAACCCGTTCTATGTTATACGGCGTGGTCCCTTGATTTACCTAACTTTAAAATAAAGATTAATAACTGTTTTAGTTCTCACACCAGTCACATGACTGACATGGAGTTTGTTGTTTTAACCTAAACTCTGGGTGCCCTTATTTTCCTCACAGGCAGTTAGTAGTTTTGGTTTTGCAGATTTATATTCACAGGATCCTGATGTACAGCTGGAACGATATCCGGACAGCTCTGTATCCGTTTATCTCTTTCAGTTGTGTATTGTATTATTTTTCCACTGCTATGTAATGTATTGTAATCTCTGATATTTATCAAATGTATTTTATTCATTCATACTCTGTAATATTCTTGTATTTTGATGGAATTGTTGTAATAAGCAATGAAATGTTCTTCTGCTTGTGTTCTGATGTGGCTTTTCCTCAAAGCAATCCGTGCTTTCCATCACAGGGAAGTTCGGGTCATTTCATTATCGTTGGAGATTTTTATACCCAATATATAGATATTTTTCTTCCTATCTCCTTCGAATATTACTTTTGAATTCTTATCTTCTATAAAGCATTTATCATTTTCAAAGTTAATTTTATAGCCATTATCGCCAAATTGACTTATACTTAGTAAATTATATTTTAAATTACTAACTAATAAACATCAAAAATAGTAGGAGTTTCAAAATTACAAACATTACCGATCCTAATAATATATCCTTTAGAGTTATCTCCAAAGTTCACGTTCCACCATCTTCATAGACAAGATTATTTTATATTTCTGGATTCCAATCATATGTCTCGAATGGACACTATCTATTATTCATTTGCCCATTTTGATTTCCACCATTTCTTAGCCAGAATTTGAATTCTCAACAGCCATGTAACACACCATTTCGAAAGTTGAATTTTCAATAGTCACTTTACCCATATTTTCAAATTTTGAATTTTCAATAGCCATATAACACATCTTTTCCTATATTGGACAACATTTCAATAGATCTCTTGAATTTTCAACATAATTGAATGAAAAAAATTCAACATAGATGCAATGCATGAATTGACACTAGTGTTAACAATCATTACAAAATTTTCTATTTAATGTTTTCAAAAATCAGATAATGAACTTTTTGAAAAACCTTGCTCTGATACGAATTGTTAGGGAGTGCAGAATGTGGATCTGAATGCCAAACTAATGCTAGAGGGGGTGGTGAAAAATGTTTCAAAGAATTGAAGAAAATCTAAAACTTATATGGTTGGCTATATGAATCACACACCACAGAGATGATCACAAAAACAGAATCAAACACAAACACAGAAATAAACAAAAGAAAAATGTTGAAAAGGAAAGAACACACTGGATTTTATACTAGTTCGGATTAATCCTATGTCCAGTCCCACGCAACGCTGGATTGCATAGATTTTTATTACTAGATCAAAATCTAAGTACAATCCGCTTGATTTCACGGTTAAAAGGTTAACACCGATTCCACCACCCTTGATTTCACGGCTATAGGGTTAACACCATTTCCTTTCCTTGATTTTCGGGCTACAAGGAACATACTCTTTCCCAAACAATCCCAAATAATTATAACAACCCTATAACTCTTCAATAGCACTTCAATTCAGAGAGTAATGAGCAAAGAGTGAGAAGAGAAGAAGTTTCATATATTCAGAATAGAAATCGGCAGAGTAGAAGTGTAGAAATCAAAAAAATATGAAATAATAATGGAGGAATGAAAACGGGTGAAGATGTAGAAGAAGAACGGTCAAAAAAATTCGAAATCAACCCCTATCTATAAGATTTGAAAGGTTGCAACGCTTCTAAAACGTCACAAATAGTGAAAAGACACTTCCTTTCAAAACTGAAAATACGATAGTTGTATGTCGACATATGCCTATATGTATGCCGACATATATGCTTTAAAAATTTGTATTTTGAGTGTTTTCAAGTGTTTT
Organism: Allium sativum; assembly: GCA_030737875.1. Taxonomy (NCBI): domain Eukaryota; kingdom Viridiplantae; phylum Streptophyta; class Magnoliopsida; order Asparagales; family Amaryllidaceae; genus Allium; species Allium sativum. Next base: position 858,573,051 of record CM060918.1, on the reverse strand, counting down.
AATTATATATTATATTCTGGAAATTCTTAAATTATAACATAGAGATATAAATGAGTATAATAAAGTTGAAAATCATATATAAATATATTTATAAAATTATAAAGTTTTAAACTATATAAATACAAAATTATAAAAGCATATAACTATATAAATATATAAACTTATAAACTTTGGAACTTAAGTTTAAAACCAAAGGTAAGATAGAAAAAACCAAATAAACTTATAAACAGAATTTCAAAGGAGGGCATGTGTTTCCTTCTAGCTAGGAGTGGTGTCTGGGTTTTGCATGCCCAGATGTTTTACTTATGTGGATGATGAATAGCGAAGCACCTCGGATTTGTCGGCACTGCGTGGCCAATGGATGGTATGGTCATTATACATACCAATTTTACGCCCCATAGGATGGGAAAACGCATTGTTCAGGAATTATAATCCACTAACGTAAGTGTGGACCGGCGCTGACGATCTAAAGGTCACTCGAGCTCTGACCTGAGACATGGGCTAAATTGTTTCGAAGCGGTAAGGAAGATCCCTTGCCTTGGTTCTCAGATGGAAATCCAACTTCCAATACGTGACATTTGCAGTTTTGATTGTAGAGCCTAGTATTGACGACATGATATATGGTACCCATGCCGTCTAGGATTGATACATTTATATTTGTAGTTGTTTTAAATACTATGCACTTGTAATAAGTATCAAATGATTTGTTTTAACGTACCAAGCATGTTTTGGGTATTATAAGGGAAAATCCTATCCTCCAGTTTGCGTTGCATTGTGTGATGGGACCTGGGTCTTATAATAGCTTCATTTTTCCAAAAAGCATTACGCTGTTTTATTATATGCACTGGTATTCTTAGGAGGGAACACGTTCTGTGTTATACGGCGTGGTCCCTTGATATATCTGATTTTAAAGTATAGTTTTAAATAATTGTTTTAGTTCTCACACTAGTCACATGAATGATCTAGAGTTTATTATTTTATCCTAAACTCTAGTTGCCCCTATTTTCCACACGGGCAGCTAGTAGTTTCGGTTTTGCAGATTTACATTCACAGGATCCTGGTTTACAGCTGGAACAATATTCGGAAAGCTCTGTATCCGTTTATCTCTTTCAGTTGTGTTTTATAGTATTTTCCGCTGCATTGTAATTTGTAAATCTCTGATATTTATCTAATGTATAATATTTGTTCGTACTCTGTATATTCTTGTATTCTGATGGAATTGTTGTAATAAGCAATGAAATGTTCTTCTGTTTGTGTTCTAGTTCGTCGTGTTCTCAGATAATCCGAGCTTTCCTTCACGGGGAAGTTCGGGTCATTTGAATGAATCATATAAATTTATATCAAGTTTTGTAATTCGTTATCTTTTAAATTCATACAGTAATAACCCGGAAATGCGAGCCAGTTTAAAAATTTTATTTTGGCAATTTTAACGAATTTAGAATATTTAAAAGGAATTATTTTAAATAAAACGACGAGAAATTTATTTTGAATATAATTCGAACGTATATATTATATAGATCGTCGTTAGAATATAAATAATTATATATATAATTATAAAAGGAATTGAAAATGGCGCGGTAGTTCTATAATTCAATTTCAAACTTCAATTGAACATACCGGGTGCAAAATAAACCGGATTCTAGCGAAACTAAAAATATTGGGATCTACTTGGGAATATCTTTCCATCGAATCCGAAAAATCAAAATTTCATAGCGGGGATCAAAAGATATGTCCAGTTGAAAATTCAGAATAGTGGCTATGGAATTTCTGGCCCTTAAAAATGGAAATTTTGCAAACGACCTCGGATTTCGACGAAACCACTTTTGTTGGGTCCGTGATGTCAAATTATTGCTAGATTCCTAATTTCATAATTTTTCGAATTAATATGTGAGCGTGGCAAAGGAAAACGCATTTGACCAGTTTTAGTTGATTTTAATCGACTGGAAAATGGCCATTTTTCCAACGGTCTCAGAATTCGACGAAAATAGTTTTGTTAGGACCGTATCGTCAATACGTAGCTAGAAAATATTTTTCAGGAATTTTTCGGGTTAGTATGTGACCCCGGTAAATTGAAATGCGCGTTCAAATTCAATATATAGATTTATATTTTTATTTTAACGAAAACTGATCGAAACAGTCGAATCAGCTTACGATACATATCCCATTGTGTTCGAAATGGGGGTAATTAGCTATGGACGATGGGCGGTAGGCCTTGTTTTGAGGTCGAAATGAAAAGTACCTTTTAGAAGTTAAATTAATTAAGTAATATAAAAAAAACCTTCTCCTTTACATCAGTCAAAGCCCCCCCCCCCCAATTTCCCCAAACTCGATCGACAGAATAAAAAAAACCGCGATTGCCCAGACACATCACCACCGTTTTCCGTCGCCACCCACTCTCCTTCGCCATAGCCGACGCCAGCACCCTCCACCGCCATCGCGCTACTCTCCCTCCTCCTTCTTCTTCCCTTCGATTTCAGCCCACCCCCCCTCATCAGAAAACCGACGCTCCTCCAGTCCTGCCCGACCCTCGACGCCACCACCCTCCTCCGCAGTTCAATCACCACGCCACCCCCTCTTCCCCTCCCCTCAACCTGCGCAACCTCCGTCGAACTCCACAAACCCCCCCTCGAAGTTCAATAGCAAAAACCACCCCTCCTTCGATTGAAAATGTAAGTTTTATGTATTTATTTTTATTTGTTTATTATGAAGTTGTTATTATGAGTTTAAAAATCGTTTTTAGCATAAAATAAAATCAGTTTTTATATATTGAACAACGAGGTAAAAATTTGATTTTTATATATTGAACAAAGAAGTAAAATTCGATTTTTATGTATTGAACAAAGAAGTAAAATTCGATTTTTATATATTGAACAACGAAGTAAAATTCGATTTTTATATATTGAACAATGAAGTAAAAATTCGATTTTTATATATTGAACAACGAGGTAAAAATTCGATTTTTATATATTGAATAGCGAAGTAAAAATTCGATTTTTATATATTGAATAGCAAAGTAAAAATTCGATTTTTATATATTGAACAACGAAGTAAAAATTCGATTTTTGTATATTTAACAACGAAGTAAAAATTCGATTTTTATATATGGAACAACGAGGTAAAAATTCTATTTTTATATATATTGAATAGCGAAGTAAAAATTCGATTTTTATATATTGAATAGAGAAGTAAAAATTCGATTTTTATATATTGAATAGCGAAGTAAAAATTCGATTTTTACATATTGAATAGTGAAGTAAAAATTCGATTTTTATATATTGAATAGCGAAGTAAAAATGTGATTTTTATATATATTGAATAGCGAAGTAAAAATTCGATTTTTATATATTGAATTGCGAAGTAAAATTTCGATTTTTATACATTGAATAGCGAAATAAAAACGAGATTTTTATATATGTAGTGAATACAGGCAACGAAAGTGACAAAAGGCAAGAACGACAAGATTTTCTACATAAGAAGAGTCGAGGCGTTGGGATAGCTATTGGTGAGAATTTCTCACCTTTTAAATTTTCTTTTTTTTAGTTATATTATAATATATACTAGGATGCGGACGGTGTTTAGTAGCACCCGACACCATCGTCCACAGACCATGGACTTGTTTGTTTGGTTGTGTAGTTGGTTAGATTATTTGATTTGATCTTGATTGTTTAGTGAAATGGAATGGATTGATTGATATGTGTATGGCGTGGGCCATTATTAGACCGGGGATAATGCTAGGCCTTTTCCCGTTTCTAGTATCGTGCCGTTATGCCGCCGAAATTTTCTAAAATAAGTTAGAAAAATAAAGATATCATTTTATTTGATAAATGAACTGAATAGAATATTCATAGGTTGAATAAAATAGTTTGGTCGTTAAAAATATAATTTTTAACGTGAATGTGAATAAATAAATATTCATTTCTAAACCGGACGGTTTGTTGAAGTACACCTATTTGAAGGACATTGATTGAGACGATAAATTTTACACATCGCCCAACTGCACAAATAAAATCTATGTTTGATTGTTTGAACCCCACACGGGTATTGGGATAAAATACGGCATACACTAATCCCAATAATTAGTTGTATGTCGATTGATTGACAGGCTGTTATAAGCATTAGATATCTATATTTGATGCTTATACAGTGTAGTGCACTTTGGATGATGGTTGATTATTTATCTTTGCTATTATATACCTGTGTTGTATGGAATCCATATAATTAACTTTATATGGTAATTGATTGGGCCTCATTCCAATCGGGAAAATAAAGAATATTATAAAATAAAGGTTCATGTGTTGACAGTCCTCACCCGTTGAGATTGGTCATGTTTTGAACAAAATATTTTAACAATAAAATTTACTTCTTTATAAAATAAAGGTTCATGTGTTGACAACACTCATCCGTTGAGATTAGTCATGTGTTGAACGAAATATTTTAACAATAAAATTTACATCTTTATCATATATAAAATTAGAAACTAATTGGAAAATAGATAAGATGAGTGGTCTCCTGGATATTGATCTGATGTTGGTTTCGGCCTTCGGGGTTAATATTCAGGGAATCGTTCTCTTACTAGTTTACGGTTGGAGTCTGATTTGAAATCAAACGATAGGTACCATAATTTTTACAAAATATATTAAATAACAAGAATAGTCACACGTGGACAGTACACATTCGTTGAGATTAGTCATATGTTGACAAAAATATAGATTCACGTATTGAATAGGATAAATATTCATTTGTTGAATAGAATAACGGAATTATTGAAATATATAAAGCCGTGTTGATTAGAGATGCGCTATTTTGACACGAACGATATTTATATCGATTATATTAGTTTTTATAATTGAATTGAATATAAAACGAATTTGAATTGAATTGAATATAAAACGAATTCGAATTGAATCGAATATAAAACGAATTCGAATTGAGTTGAATAGAAAACGAATTTGAATTGAATTGAATATAAAACGAATTCGAACTGAATTGAATAGAAAACGAATTTGAATTGAATAGAATATAAAACGAATTTGAATTGAATCGAATATAAAACGAATTCGAATTGAATCGAATATAAAACGAATTCGAATTGAATCGAATATAAAACGAATTCGAATTGAATCGAATATAAAACGAATTCGAATTGAATTGAATAGAAAACGAATTTGAACTGAATTGAATAGATAACGAATTCGAACTGAATTGAATAGAAAACGAATTCGAACTGAATTGAATAGAAAACGAATTTGAATTGAATTGAAAATAAAATGAATCGAGATTTGAATTGAATTGGAAATGGAAGTTGAAATGTTTTTGGAACGAATTTAAAACTATTTATAAAATTCGTTTAAATAGAAATCGACGAAATATATATTATATATATAATATAATGGCCTGAATAGAACGCGCCGCGCTGCGGCAGTTCGCGAATTTCGACCATTAACTTCGAACGGACATTACGGGAGATCCGACCATCGGATTCTCCTAAAACTAGAACCGTTGGGTTCGTATCGAAAAGAGCTTTCTAAGAATATTAGAAATTTGAAATCTAACAGTTGGATTTGGAGATACATCCAAATCAAATTTGGAAAAGGTCGATGTAAGTGCAGTTCGATGGCCGTTGTTGGAAATCGACTGTACGGGCCTTGATAAAATTATTAAAAATAGTAATAATTTGTGTAAAATCCTAAGAAATGATTTGGGAAAAATTGGGATGAAAAACTCCATATTTGAAAAGATAAAAATAGATTTTTATCGAAATGAACTAGTTTTGAACTAAAATTAAAACCCATTTATTTTTAAATAAATAAATTGGATTTGAAATGGGTTTTAAATAGAATTGACCTGTGGGTTTATCGTGAACAGTGTTTTAAATAACACTTGTTCTTTAACTCGATAATAAATAGAATGTGATTTGGGTTTATCATGAACTGTGTTTTAAATGACATTAGTTCTTTAACCCAGTAAAAGGAGTTTTAATGAATCTGCAATTAGATTGAAATGTGAATTGATAATTTAAATTATCAAATTTGGAAAATGAGCGAGGATGGAGTATTACCAGTTTTGCTTCAAAGAGATAGTTAAATCTTTAATTAGATTTGAACGTGAAATGGTAATTAATTTTACCGATAACACCACGGTGTTAGATATGGAGTATTACCAGTTTTTCTTCATGGGATGAATAGGTTGGGATTGGGAAATAAAATAAATAATTACTTCGGTGTGGTTCGCTAATCTCGACTAGTTTGGAAAACCATTATTTGGTTTGAAATGACATCCAAAGTAAGATTAAAGGATAAATTTTAAAGAATTTATCTTGGATAAAATTAATGGGAACCTTTCCCTAAGAATATGAAATTTAGAAACTAGCTGTAGGATAGCTAAGAAAAATGGTTTCCTAGGTATTGATCTGATGTTGGTTTCGGCCTTCGGGGTTAATATTTGGGAAATTGTTCTCTTGTTGATTTACGGTTAGTACCTACTGAATTGGAATGAGGTGTATGTTGTGTTTGTGTAACATTTGTTTTTAATATATGCAGGTTGTTCGGAAAGGCCGGGTTTATAACCATTCTGAATAACCGATTCGACGATAAGTCGAAGATGATGACGGTGGTCGAAGACCGGAAGTCTTCACATCGTTTGGATAATTACTGATGATCCTGATTGGGCTGTACACCCAAGAGGATGGAAATAGTTGGTGGTCGTCCAGACATACTTGGAGATCAATGGATATGCGAGGAAAGTGCCTCCGGTTTCGTTCAAACACAGAACGAACTTGTAAATGGATTGTGTGTCTGACATTGGACTTTATTCTGTGTTGATTGATCTCTATTAAATATACATCTGTTTGGGGGTGGAGAATTTATTCTCTTGCTTAACGCCCTTCTCTGAGACATACGAGCTTAGAGGTTATATATCGATAGATATCAATCGCATGGCATGAATTGCCTGTGTGGCATACTGAGTTGCATGGATCAAGGCTTCTGTTGAAAAGCAAAGTCTTGTGGTTGATGATCAAAGTAGGGCCTACGTGGCAGCTTTGTTTATAACATGAATTCGCGAGCCTCACACCTCGGTATGAGTTAAAAATGGGATAAGGACTGCAGGGAGAGCACGTTGTTTCTTTCTAGCTTTGGTGGTGTCAGTGACTTACCAGCCCTGACATTTATATACTTTTCATCTACGTGGTTGTTGGATGAGGCGCCTTGATTTTAGGTCTGTAAGGACCGGGAAACGTGTGTTCAGGAATAATTAATAATCAAACGCAAGAGAGGACCGGCCCTGAAGCATCCAGGGGTTACCCAGAGTGTGTAGTCCCGAGGCATTTGCTAGAGTGTCTCGAAGCGGAGAGGAGCTTGCCCCTTGCCTCGACTCATGACGGAAATCCAATTTCCAATACGTGTATTTCGGTTTTATTTGTAGAGCCTAGTATGGCGACATAGCGGGATGGGGCACTTATGCCGTCTATGATTTATATTTATGATTGAAATTTTTTTGACACTATACACTTATTATAGTATCAAATGATTTGTTTTAAACGTACCAAGCATGTTTGGCTGTTATAAGGTAAAACCCTATCCTCTGGCTTGCGTTGCATTGTGTGATGGGACCTGGGTCTTATAATAGCTTCATTTTTCGAAAAAGCATTGCGTTGTCTTTCCTATGCACTGGTATTCTTGGGAGGAAACCCGTTCCGTGTTATACGGCGTGGTCCCTTGAATTACTCTCTTTTAAAGTAAAGTTTCAAATAACTGTTTTAGTTCTCACACCAGTCATATGACTGACCTGGAGTTTATTGTTTTAACCTAACCACTGGGTGCCCCTATTTTCCACACGGGCAGGTAGTAGTTTTGGTTTTGCTGATTTATATTCACAGGATCCTGGTTTATAGCTGGAATGATATCCGGAAAGCTCTGTATCCGTATATCACCTTCAGTTGTGCTTTGTATTATTTTCCGCTGCTATGTAATTTATTGTAATCTCTTATATTTATCGAATATAATTTATTCATTTATACTCTGTATATTCTTGTATCTGATGAAATTGTTGTAATAACAATGAAATGTTCTTCCGTCTGTGTTCCAATTTTCCTGTTCTCAAAACGATCAGGGGTTTCGAACGGTCTTTGTCGGTTTAACGCCGATTCGGATCGAGCGAAATTCCAGGCCGTCACATTTGGTATCAGAGCTTTGGTTTACAGAGCTCGAGAACAAGACACATTAGAACCATACGAAAGAATTCATCAGATATTGGATTAGTAATATCCAATTAGAATGACTCGTTAGAGATGGGATCAGTAGTATCCTAGAACGAGTGTGAAGAATATATTTTTCGAATGTAAACAATTTTGTTTTGAAAATTTAAATCATTTTATACGTATTTGAATATTTATTTATATTGAATTTGGACCATCCAATATATAAAGATTTGCATATACGCGTCATGAACGTATATTCGAAGTTTTAATATACTGGATAGATATAGAGTCACATTCTAGTCGCCCGGAGATGGTACTGATAATTGTCATGACATCATCAGTATTTATGTTCGTGTTTCGAAGGTGTGATATCTATATATTTCCATTAGACTGGTGTGAGAACCAAAACTTATATAGATAGATTTATTTGTTGTGAATTGGCTTCAAAAACATGATTTTTGACTATATATCAAATTTATGAATTTGAAACGTTAATCCACTAACTGATTGATGTTTGTGTTGTTTGTTTGAAATTTTTTAACCATTTAACCTAATAGAATCGAATATTGAGTTGTATTGAAATTAGTCGCATTTACTTCCATATACATGTACTTACATTGAACATGTCATAGCAAGGAGGCTAGAGCAGAGAATAAAATTTGTTTGCCCGACAAATAGGTACATGTTTACTATAATTTACTGTTTTGTTTGGGTGATGATGATTTTATGAGCCGATTGGCTAGCCGCTTGGCCTTTTCTTTTTCTTTTTGAGATTAGAAGGCCTGTATGACAATTTCGGGATTTTCCCGGTGCTCCAGGTGCAGGGGAGGTTATGGCGAAATTTTTCGAAAATTTAGGGTGTTAGCCAGATTTTTGAAAATTTGAAAATTTTCAGAAAATGAAAAGTTGGAGAATGGAAGCCAGATCGAACGTAGAGCTGATTAATCAAACCACTTTCGGCTTCGTTCCTTTTCGGGGACGAAAATTTTTAATTCGGGGAGATTGTAATAACCCGGAAATGCGAGCCAGTTTAAAATTTTTATTTTGGCAATTTTAACGAATTTAGAATATTTAAAAGGAATTATTTTAAATAAAACGACGAGAAATTTATTTTGAATATAATTCGAACGTATATATTATATAGATCGTCGTTAGAATATAAATAATTATATATATAATTATAAAAGGAATTGAAAATGGCGCGGTAGTTCGAGAATTCAATTTCAAACTCCAATTGAACATACCGGGTGCAAAATAAACCGGATTTTAGCGAAACCAAAAATAATAGGATCTAATTGGGAATATCTTTCCAACGAATCCGAAAAATCAAAATTTCATAGCGGGGATCAAAAGATATGTCCAGTTGAAAATTCAGAATAGTGGCTATTGAATTTCTGGCCCTTAAAAATGGAAATTTTGCAAACGACCTCGGATTTCGACGAAACCACTTTTGTTGGGTCCGTGATGTCAAATTATTCCTAGATTCCAAAATTCATAATTTTTCGAATCAATATGTGAGCGTGGCAAAGGAAAACGCGTCTGACCAGTTTTAGTTGATTTTAATCGACTGGAAAATAGCCATTTTTCCAACGGTCTCAGAATTCGACGAAAATAGTTTTGTTAGGACCATATCGTCAATACGAAGCTAGAAAATATTTTTCAGGAATTTTTCGGGTTAGTATGTGACTCCGGTAAATTGAAATGCGCGTTCAAATTCAATATACAGAGTTATATGTTGATTTTAATGAAAACTGATCGAAACAGTCGAACCAGCTTACGATACATATCCCATTGTGTTCAGAATGGGGGTAATTAGCTATGGACGACAGGCGGTAGGCCTCGTTTCGAGGTCGAAATAAAAAGTACCTTTTAGAAGTTAAATTAATTAAATAAAAAAAAACCCTTCTCCTTTACATCAGTCAAAGCCCCCCCACCCCCCCAAATTCCCCAAACTCGATCGATAGAATACTAAAAAAAACCGCGATTGCCCAGACCCATCGCCACCGTTCGCCATCGCCACCCCCTCTCCTTCGCCATAGCCGACACTAGCACCCTCCACCGCCATCGCGCTACTCTCCCTCCTCCTTCTTCTACCCTTCGATTTCAGCCTCCCCCCCTCATCAGAAAACCGACGCTCCTCCAGCCCTGCCCGACCCTCGATGCCACCACCCTCCTCCGCAGTTCAATCACCGTGCCACCCCCTCTTCCCCTCCCCTCGACCTGCGCAACCTCCGACGAACTCCACAGACCTCCCCTCGAAGTTCAACAGCAAAAACCACCCCTCCTTCCATTGAAAATGTAAGTTTTATGTATTTATTTTTATTTGTTTATTATGAAGTTGTTATTATGAGTTTAAAAATCGTTTTTAGCATAAAATAAAATCAGTTTTTATATATGGAACAACGAGGTAAAAATTTGATTTTTATATATTGAACAAAGAAGTAAAATTCGATTTTTATGTATTGAACAAAGAAGTAAAATTCGATTTTTATATATTGAACAACGAAGTAAAATTCGATTTTTATATATTGAACAACGAAGTAAAAATTCGATTTTTATATATTGAACAACGAGGTAAAAATTCGATTTTTATATATTGAATAGCGAAGTAAAAATTCGATTTTTATATATTGAATAGCGAAGTAAAAATTCGATTTTTATATATTGAACAACGAAGTAAAAATTCGATTTTTATATATTGAACAACGAAGTAAAAATTCGATTTTTATATATTGAACAACGAAGTAAAAATTCGATTTTTATATTTTGAACAACGAGGTAAAAATTCGATTTTTATATATATTGAATAGTGAAGTAAAAATTCGATTTTTATATATTGAATAGCGAAGTAAAAATTCGATTTTTATATATTGAATAGCGAAGTAAAAATTCGATTTTTATATATTGAATAGCGAAGTAAAAATTCGATTTTTATATATTGAATAGCGAAGTAGAAATGTGATTTTTATATATATTGAATAGCGAAGTAAAAATTCGATTTTTATATATTGAACAGCGAAGTAAAAATTCGATTTTTATACATTGAATAGCGAAATAAAAATGTGATTTTTATATATGTAGTGAATACGGGCAACGAAAGTGACAAAAGGCAAGAACGACAAGATTTTCTACATAAGAAGAGTCGAGGCGTTGGGATAGCTATTGGTGAGAACTTCTCACCTTTTAAATTTTCTTTTTTTTAGTTATATTATAATATATACTAGGATGCAGACGATGTTTAGTAGCACCCGACACCATCGTCCACAGACCATGGACTTGATTGTTTGGTTGTGTAGTTGGTTAGATTATTTGATTTGAACTTGATTGTTTGGTGAAATGGAATGGATTGATTGATATGTGTATGGCGTGGGCCATTATTAGACCGGGGATAAGGCAAGGCCTTGTCCCGTTTCTAGTATCGTGTCGTTATGCCGCCGAAATTTTCTAAAATAAGTTAGAAAAATAAAGATACCATTTTATTTGATAAATGAACCGAATATAATATTCATAGGTTGAATAAAATAGTTTGGTCGTTAAAAATATAATTTTTAACGTGAATGTGAATAAATAAATATTCATTTCTAAACCGGACGGTTTGTTGATGTACACCTATTTGAAGGACATTGATTGGGATGATAAATTTTACACATCGCCCAACTGCAAAAATAAAATCAGTGTTTGATTGTTTGAAACCCCACACGGGTATTGGGATAAAATACGGCATACACTAATCCCAATAATTAGTTGTATGTCGATCGATTGATTGACAGGTTGTTATAAGCGTTAGATATCCATATTTGATGCTTATACAGTGTAGTGCACTTTGGATGATGGTTGATTATTTATCGTTGCTATTATATACATGTGTTGTATGGAATCCATATAATTAACTTTATATGGTAATTGATTGGGCCTCATTCCAATCGGGAAAATAAAGAATATTATAAAATAAAGGTTCATGTGTTGACAGTACTCACCCGTTGAGATTAGTCATGTGTTGAACAAAATATTTTAACAATAAAATTTACTTCTTTATAAAATAAAGGTTCATGTGTTGACAATACTCATCCGTTGAGATTAGTCATGTGTTGAACGAAATATTTTAACAATAAAATTTACATCTTTATCATATATAAAATTAGAAACTAATTGGAAAATAGATAAGATGAGTGGTCTCCTGGATATTGATCTGATGTTGGTTTCGGCCTTCGGGGTTAATATTAGGGGAATCGTTCTCTTACTAGTTTACGGTTGGAGTCTGATTTGAAATCAAATGATAGATACCATAATTTTTACAAAATATATTAAATAACAAGAATAGTCACACGTGGACAGTACTCATTCGTTGAGATTAGTCATGTGTTGACAAAAATATAGATTCACGTATTGAATAGGATAAATATTCATTTGTTGAATAGAATAACGGAATTATTGAAATATATAAAGCCGTGTTGATTAGAGATGCGCTATTTTGACGCGAGTGATATTTATATCGATTATATTCGTTTTTATAATTGAATTGAATATAAAACGAATTTGAATTGAATTAAATATAAAACGAATTCGAATTGAATCGAATATAAAATGAATTCGAATTGAATTGAATAGAAAACGAATGTGAATTGAATTGAATATAAAATGAATTCGAACTGAATTGAATAGAAAAAGAATTTGAATTGAATAGAAAATAAAACGAATTCGAATTAATCGAATATAAAACGAATTCGAATTGAATCGAATATAAAACGAATTCGAATTGAATTGAATATAAAACGAATTCGAATTGAATTGAATATAAAATGAATTCAATTTGAATTGAATAGAAAACGAATTTGAATTGAATTGAATAGAAAATGAATTCAAAATGAATTGAATAGAAAACCAATTCGAACTGAATTGAATAGAAAACGAATTTGAATTGAATTGAATATAGAATGAATCGAGATTTGAATTGAATTGGAAATGGAAGTTGAAATGTATTTGAAACGAATTTAAAACTATTTATAAAATTCGTTTAAATAGAAATCGAAGAAATATATATTATATATATAATATAATGGCCTGAATAGAACGCGTCGCGCTAGTTCGCGAATTTCGACCATTAACTTCGAACGGACATTACGGGAGATCCGACCGTCGGATTCTCCTAATACCGGAACCGTTGGGTTCGTATCGAAAAGAGCTTTCTAACGAATATTAGAAATTTGAAATCTAACGGTTGGATTTGGAGATACGTCCAAATCAAATTTGTAAAAGGTCGCTGTAAGTGCAGTTTGATGGCCGTTGTTGAAAATCGACTGTACGGGCCTTGATAAAATTATTAAAAATAGTAATAATTTGTGTAAAATCATAAGAAATGATTTGGGAAAAATTGGGATGAAAAACTCCATATTTGAAAAGATAAAAATAGATTTTTATCGAAATGAACTAGTTTTGAACTAAAATTAAAACCCATTTATTTTTAGATAAATAAATTGGATTTGAAATGGGCTTTAAATAGAATTGATCTGTGTGTTTATCGTGAACAGTGTTTTAAATAACACTTGTTCTTTAACCCGATAATAAATAGAATGTGATTTGGGTTTATCGTGAACTGTGTTTTAAATGACATTAGTTCTTTAACCCAGTAAAGGAGTTTTAATGAATCTGCAATTAGATTGAAATGTGAATTGATAATTTAAATTATCAAATTTGGAAAATGAGCGAGGATGGAGTATTACCAGTTTTGCTCCAAAGAGATAGTTAAATCTTTAATTAGATTTGAACGTGAAATGGTAATTAATTTTACCGATAACACCACGGTGTTAGATATGGAGTATTACCAGTTTTTCTTCATGGGATGAATAGGTTGGGATTGGGAAATAAAATAAATAATTACTTCGGTGTGGTTCGCTAATCTCGACTAGTTTGGAAAATCATAATTTGGTTTGAAATGACATCCAAAGGAAGATTAAAGGATAAATTTTAAAGAATTTATCTTGGATAATATTAATGGGAACCTTTCCCTAAGAATATGAAATTTAGAAACTAACTGTAGGTTAGCTAAGAAGAATGGTTTCCTGGGTATTGATCTGATGTTGGTTTCGGCCTTCGGGGTTAATATTTGGGAAATTGTTCTCTTGTTGATTTATGGTTAGAAGCTACTGAATTGGAATGAGGCGTATGTTGTGTTTGTGTAACATTTGTTTTTTATATATGCGGTTTGTTCGGAAAGGCCGGGTTTATACCCATTCTGAATAACCGATTCGACGATAAGTCGAAGATGACGACGGTGGTCGAAGACCGGAAGTCTTCACATCGTTTGGATAATTACTGATGATCCTGATTAGGCTGTACACCCAAGAGGATGGAAATAGTTGGTGGTCGTCCAGACGTACTTGGAGATCGATGGATATGCGAGGAAAGTGCCTCCGGTTTCGTTCAGACCCAGAACGAACTTGTAAATGGATTGTGTGTCTGACATTGGACTTTATTCTGTGTTGATTGATCTCTATTAAATATACATCTGTTTGGCGGCGGAGAATTTATTCTCTTGCTTAAAGCCCTTCTCTGAGACGTACGAGCTTAGAGGTTATATATCGATAGATATCAATCGCATGGCATGAATTGCCTGTGTGGCATACTGAGTTGCATGGATCAAGGCTTCTATTGAAAAGCAAAGTCTTGTGGTTGATGATCAAAGCAGGGCCTACGTGGCAGCTTTGTGTATAACGTGAATTCGCGAGCCTCACACCTCGGTATGAGTTAAAAATGGGATAAGGACTGCAGGGAGAGCACGACGTTTCTTTCTAGCTTTGGTGGTGTCAGTGACTTACCATCCCTGACATTTATATACATTTCACCTATGTGGTTATTTGATGAGGCACCTCGATTTTAGGTCTGTAAGGACCGGAAAACGTGTGTTCAGGAATAATTAATCCTCAAACGTAAGAGAGGACCGGCCCTGAAGCATCCAAGGGTTACCCAGAGTGTGTAGTCCCGAGGCATTTGCTAGAGTGTCTCGAAGCGGAGAGGAGCTTGCCCCTTGCCTCGACTCATGACGGAAATCCAATTTCCCATACGTGTATTTCGGTTTAATTTGTAGAGCCTAGTATGGCGACATAGTGGGATGGGGCACTTATGTCGTCTATGATTTATATTTATGATTGAAATTGTTTTGATACTATACACTTATTATAGTATCAAATGATTTGTTTTAAATGTACCAAGAATGTTTGGCTGTTATAAGTTAAAACCCTATCCTCCGGCTTGCGTTGCATTGTGTGATGGGACCTGTGTCTTATAATAGCTTCATTTTTCGAAAAAGCATTGCGTTGTCTTTCCTATGCACTGGTATTCTTGGGAGGAAACCCGTTCTGTGTTATACGGCGTGATCCCTTGAATTACTCTCTTTTAAAGTAAAGTTTCAAATAACTGTTTTAGTTCTCACACCAGTCATATGACTGACCTGGAGTTTATTGTTTTAACCTAAACTCTGGGTGCCCCTATTTTCCACACGGGCAGCTAGTAGTTTTGGTTTTGCAGATTTATATTCACAGGATCATGTTTTACAGCTGGAATGATATCCGGAAAGCTCTGTATCCGTATATCACCTTCAGTTGTGCTTTGTATTATTTTCCGCTGGTATGTAATTTATTGTAATCTCTGATATTTATCGAATGTAATTTATTCATTTATACTCTGTATATTCTTGTATGTGATGGAATTGTTGTAATAACAATGAAATGTTCTTCCGTCTTCGTTCCAATTGTCCTGTTCTCAAAACGATCAGGGGTTTCGAATGGTCTTTGTTGATTTAATGACCGATTCGGATCAAGCGAAATTCCAGGCCGTCACACATACTCAATTGCTATTATCGTATGCCTGTTTTTTCTATTTTGTCATTATTCACTCCCCATGCCTATTTATGTGTTTATGCCAGTTTTGATGCTTTTATTTTCTTCCCTTCTTCTTTTCCTTTTTCCTTATGGGATTAGGCCAACTTCAAGCCAAACATATTGCATTGAGATTTTCATACGAATAACGTTGGAATGATTAGGAAAAGTTGGGAAATATGTAATAAAATGAGATTTGGCACAAATTGTTGATTAATACGGAAAATTGGTTTGGGAATAATTGAGTATGACTTGTATACATGAGATTTGGCATAAATTGTTAATAACTATGAAAATAGGTTTGGGCATAATTTGGCATAACTTGTACACATGAGATTATAGGCATAATTTGGATTTAAGATTATAAACATAATTAAAGCACTTAACCAAGATGAGGCATGTGATTAGACTTGGGAGTGATAAAGGGTTAAGTGGGTAACATGGGTAGCATGTGAAACATAATAAAAGCACTTAACCAAGATGAGACATGTGATTAGACATGGAGATAAAGTGGGGTTAAGTGACAATTCCTAGTGGGGACCAAGCTCAGCAGGGAAGCTTGTGTCAAGTGTGTGGACCCTTTTCAACCAGTAACCCATTTTAGTATCTACGTGAGCTCAAACTAGGTCGAGGATAGGGACACGCTTACTTGGGTTGATTGTTAGAGGTCAATAAAGAGTTAGCGATGGCAGTTCAAGTCCAACGGAGTCATGTGCATGCGTGGGTCCGGGATGGTAGGTAAGACGTTGTTGCATCGTGTAGGTATAAGCTGTGCATTTCAGTAGTATCGGGGTTTCCACCTTAGGGAGCAATACACCCAATTGTGGGATCGGCACATGTATCTACAAGGTTAGGGAGCCGATCAAATGGGAAGGGTAGTGGGTACAACTATGGGGGATAGGAGCAAGCTAGCACCTATGATAGTAACTAGAAGTACACAAAACTACGATCATTCTATTGGTTTAAGAGGGATCATCTTTTAGTATGTAACTAGTATGTTGGTACGGTGCAGAGCATATCTTATAATGGTTAGGAGCGCAGTCGATGTTCTATCTTGCTTACCTTGTTTACCTTGTCGTATCTGCTTATGTTAGAGTCATCTCATATATCCAGTTTATGTTCTTATCCTGTTACTTTACTGACTATGTTGTTAAAGTCATTGGACTGGCCAGACTTTATGTCTGACCCTTTTTGTTTCGCGTCTTTTCTTTCTTTTCCCCCCAAGTCCTCAGGGTGGGATTAGTGGAGCTAGACTCGGATTTCTTTCTTCTTGAAGTGCTTGGAAGTGTTGAAAGTAATGCTTAGCTTTGTCTCTTTTCCATTATGGCTATTTGGAGTGGGATTATGGTTTTACTTTTATGTACTCTGATAATAATTTTGTTCAAGATGGATATTTGTGTACTTGCCTTTATTATATGGTTTTGATGTTGTAACCAGACATGTTTTGCTTATTCGCTACAATGAATAAATTTTGAATTTTCTTAAGTACCATATTATATATCTGTCTTGTGATATTCTTTTCTATACTCTTATAATACTCCATGAAAGTTAATGCATT
Source organism: Allium sativum (assembly GCA_030737875.1). Classification (NCBI taxonomy): domain Eukaryota; kingdom Viridiplantae; phylum Streptophyta; class Magnoliopsida; order Asparagales; family Amaryllidaceae; genus Allium; species Allium sativum. The sequence continues at coordinate 858,555,422 of CM060918.1, read as the reverse complement.
CCCTTAGTGAGTGACATTAATGGACGTGGGGTGTTACATGTGGTATCAGAGCTGAAGGTTATCAGAACAGATAAAAGATTTTGAAAACCGTTTTCAGAAGCATTCTTAAAAAGAAGCATTTTCAAAGGCATGTTTTAAAAAGGGTATTTTCAAGAGAAAGGTTTATTATAAAAAACATAATCCCTGAAAGCCATATATCTATCTTTCGATTCTCTGTTTTGAATCTCTCCCTTTTTCCTTCAAGCATGTCTGGGGAACACGATATACCCGAGGGCATACAGATACCTAGCTGGTTCAAAAGGTATCTAGAGGCTAGGGCTACTTCCGTAGGCTCAGCAAATGTTCCTCCTCCCCCAGCAGCAGCCACACCTCCTCTTCCCCGTGTAGACGCTTTTTCTAAGATATGCAAAGACTTCGGTGCGATTGGCAAAAAACCGTTTTATGGAACTGATACGTTTTTTGAGGCTTAAAATTAGCTCAAGGAAGTGGAGGACTTGTTTGATAACTTTGAGATAGACAATGGAAGGAAGGTTCAGCTAGCTGCTTGGTTGATGAAGGATGAAGCTTCCTTTTGGATGGGAAGTAACTAATGGAGGATGTGCAGTAGAGACGTGGGTGGATTTTAGACAATGGTTCTAGTTGAAATTTCTTTCACAAGCATAGGAGAATTTATACATGGAGAGGTTCTTGGCTTTGAAATAAGGGAGTTTGTTTGTGAAGGAGTACATTAACAAGTTTAACCAATTAGCAAGATTTGGTATGGAATTGGTTAATACACCACATAAGAAGGCCTTGAGATTTGCCATGGGTCTGAATGAACCATTACACGGGTTGGCAGAGAGAGCTAATTCATTAATTTTTTAGTATCTTCCCTATTTCTATGAAATAGGGAAGATAGTAAAAAATTAATGAATTAGCTCACGTATGTAGTTGGCTCTTACATTCCTATGGGGGCTACTTTCGAGAATCTTGTTGATATGGCGTTGATACATGAGGAGGAGAAAGGTGCTAATATAGATAAGGCACATGATAAGAAAGGGGATCCAAAGAAGGAACAAAAACATCAAAAGAAGGCGGTAAGTATAACAAGGGTTCAGAGAAAAGAAAGTGTCACAATTGTGGAATACCTTGCCATTTGAAGAAGGATCGCAGGAAGAAGAAGAGCACGGGTTGCTTCCAATGTGGCGAGGCAGGACATATGATTAAAGACTGCACAAGGAGGTAAGGACAAGGGAAGGGACAGAGGACATGATCTACTTCTGGAGGGCAGGTTCATTCTTTCATGGCAGCTACACAAGAGAGAGGTAGAAACATTTCTGTTGAAAGATTTATTTTCCTTTTCGATTATCCTGTACGTACTTTGTTTGATTGTGGCGCTTCACATTCTTTTATATCCGCTTCTGTTGTTGAGTCTCTGCACCTAGATACTAGTATAGTAGTGGATCCCTTGTTGTCTCAAATCTTATTGGGGGTACGGCTCATATGTTTATGTTATGTCGGGATTTGAGGATATCTGTGTATGGCGTTGAGTTCGAATGCAATGCTTATGTGCTTGGTTTCACGAGCTATGGGTAGATTCTAGGAATAGATTGGCTAGCCAGGTATGTTGCCATTCTCGACTGTGATAAGAGGGTAGTTAGACTGTTGACTAGTTTAGGTAATACTCTCGATATCTGATGCGACCCTAAGGGTTTTGTTATGCTTAGCTAGAATCTCTTAACACATCTATTGATTATTTGCAATCTGTTCGAGTACTCCATGAGTATGCAGATGTCTTTGAGGAGGTTAGGGGCTTACCTCCAAACACGAGATAGATTTCCGTATATACTTGGTGGTCAATGCAAAGCCAGTTGCATTGCCTGCGTGCCACATGGCTCCAAGAGAAAGGAGTGAGCTTAGTAAACAAGTGAAAGAGTTGCTTGAGAAAGGGTTCATAAGAAGAAGTTTCTCAGAGTGGGGTGCTCCAGTTGTTTTTTCTACGAAGGCTGATGGTTCGCTTAGACTGTGCATGGACTATAGGGAGCTGAATAAGCTCGCGAAGAATAATAGACACCCATTACCGAGGATAAATGACTTGTTCGATCAGTTGGTTGGTGCTTCGCTTTTCTCGCAGTTGGATTTAGCTACATAATTTCATCAGCTAAGGATGGCTGAGGACAGCATAGATAAGACTGCATTTAGAACTCCAGATGGTTTCTTTGAATGGCTCGTCATGCCTTTTGGTTTGACGAATGCACCCACATATTTCGTAGACTTGATGAGTAGGGTGTTTAGTGAGTTTCTAAACAAGTTCGTGGTAGTCTTTGTAGATGATATCTTGATTGTCTCTGTAAGCGAGGAAGAACATGCCCTACATCATAGGGAAGTCTTAGAGACCCTTCAAGCACATCAACTCAAAGCTAAGTTCTCCAAATGTCATTTTTGGAGAACGGAAGTGAGGTTCTTAGGGCACGTGGTCTCTAAGGAAGGGATAGCAGTGGATCCCACGAAGGTGGTAGCAATCCAAGATTGGAAGATTCCCGGGAATGCTACGGAAGTAAGAAGTTTTCTAGGGTTGGCGGGCTATTATAGGAAGCTTATCAAGGACTTTGCTAAGATATCAGCCCCACTTACACGGTTGACGAAAAAGAATTTGACCTTTTCTTGGGATGTTGACTATGACGATGTTTTCCAACGTTTGAAGAGGGCATTGACGACAACTCCAATTTTAGTTTTGCCGGATGGGAGCAAACCATTCATAGTGTATACCGATGCTTACGGGACAGGGCTTGGCGTAGTTTTGATGCAAGAGGGAAGAGTGATACGCTATGTTGGAAGGCTGTTAAAGGTCTATGAGAAGAATTACCCTAGCCACAACTTAGAATTAGCTGCAATAGTTTTTGCGCTTAAGTTTTGGCATCACTGTTTGTTTAGAGAGAGTTTTGAGTTGTATACAGACCATAAGTCAATTAAATACTTGTTCTCTCAAAAATATCTAATCTTAAGACAATAGAGGTGGATGGAGTTCTTAGCATCCTACGATTTTGAGATTGCATATACCCCTGGCAAAGGTAACGCTGTAGCTGGCGCCTTGAGTACAAAGAAGTTGACTTTGAGTCCTTTGTTTGTCGATCGGTAGAGGTTAGAGTATATATCTACCTTTGACTTTAGACCCTCTGTCGATTATGTACCCGGTCTGTTGGCATCATTAGATGTGTGACCTACACTTTTGGGACAGATATGTGCGGCACAGCGAGATGACCCATAGCTGATAGAAATAGTAGAAAAGCTCATAAGAGGGGAGTCTTCAAGCCATCTTAGTAGGTATACTATAAATGATAAAGGTCGGTTGCGTAGGGATGAGAGACTTTGCGTATCACGAGATGAGAGTTTGAGAAGGACAATCCTTGAAGAAGCACATTGTTCTAAGATGACCATACATCCCAGTGGTGACAAGATGTATAGGGACATGAAGCGAGTTTTCTTTTGGGCCAGAATGAAGAAGGATGTGGCTGAGTTCGTTTTTATATGCTTAGTGTGCCAGCAAGTCAAGGCTGAGCAAAAGAAGCATGGCGGTTTTCTTCACCCTTTAGAGGTTCCACATTGGAAATGGGAAAGTGTTTCCATGGATTTCGTCGACGGGTTGCCGAGGTCAAGGAAGGGTAATATGGGGAGTTAAGTAGTAGTAGATAGACTTACCAATAGAGCCCATTGCATTCCTGTTAAGAGTAAAAGAACAGCGGCATGGTTAGCATCTGTTTATCTCCAAGAGATAGTCTGTCTGCATGTCATACCTTCTAGTATAATAAGCGATCGAGATCCCATTTTCACTAGTGAGTTTTGGAAGAGCTTGCAAGAGGCGGTAGGAACGCAATTCTGTTTGAGCACCGCTTATCACCCTCAGACGGACGACCAAACAGGAAGAGTGAATAGGATTCCAGAAGATCTTTTGAGGTTATGCATCTTGGACTTTGGAGGGACATGGGAGGAACATCTTCCATTAGTAGAGTTCGCCTACAACAACAACATTCAGACTAGTATTGGCATGACACCTTTTGAAGCTCTATATAGAAGACCTTGTCGATCACTAACTTGTTGGTGGGAATCTACGGATAAGATTTTGCTTGGGCCCGAGATGGTTAGGGAAACTTCGGAGAAGATAGACTTGATTCAAAGATGCATAAAGGAAGCACAAGACCAACAAATGTCATACGCTGATAAGAGACGAACTGATCTTGAGTTCAATGTTGGAGACACGGTTTTTATTAAAGTATCACAATTGAGGAATGTAGTTCGTTTTGGATCTGTAGTGAAATTGGCACCAAGATTCGTAGGGCCATTCCACATTACAGAAAGGATTGGATAGATGGCCTACAGGGTGAAGTTTCCTGAGAAGCTTAGTGATGTTCATGACGTTTTTCACGTATCGCATTTAAGGAAGTGTTTACATGATACCGTGGAAGTAGTTGAGCCGAGCATGCTTAGAGAAGTGGAAGTAGAGCGAGATGCCAAGGTTAGACGAGTCCCTACATACATCCTTGGATCGGAGGTCAAGAAGTTACGCAACCGAGAGGTCAAGTTGGTTAAAGTCCAATGGGGATATGATCAAGGAGGCGCGACTTGGGAGACGAAAGACAAGATATGTGCATCATACGCTTTCCTTTTTGAGGGTATGTTCTTAACTTCTCCTTTTTCTACCGCTTTGTTTATACTTGTTCTATCGTTTAGTGTATCCTCTCGATTATTTCTTCGATCTTTAGGTAGAAAATCCTATGGTTGTAAGCATGTGTCTGAGACATGTTATTTTTGGTTGATGCAAGTGGATGTAAGTGTTTGCTAGTGGTTGCTCATGGATGTATTTACACACACTTTAGGCACTAAGATCGGCTCAGTCACTTTCATATTGCATATTGCATAAGAATACATATGTTTGTATATTGATTGAAATTTGATGTGTTATCTTGTGGATGTTGCATTTGAGCGAATGATTGTGCACTCATATAGAAGTTATAAAGTGCATTAGGAATAATTGCATACATGTTGGACTCATGACACTAACATAATTCGCATTAAGGAGGTCAACTGAATCAGTTGACCGCCTGATCTTTGCATTAGATAAGGAGCATATACACACACTTTTTCATATGTTCATATAGCATTAGAAATCTTTTAAGGATAATGGATGCTTGTGGATGACGGATGAGTAGATGGATGTTGGATGGTAGGACACATTCTTCTTAAGTTGAAGATTTCATGGACGAAATCCTTTAAGGAGGGGAGAATGGAACACCCCGTAATTTTAAAACATTAAAATTAGAAAATTAAAGAGTACTTAATTTTTATAAGAAGAATTAAGGGAAACGGGCTGCATAATTGCGTCTGTCTCGGAATTCTGCTTGGGATAAAGTCCGAGTTTATGTAAATCGGACATAGTATGAAGAAGTTATGAAGCATAGAAGATTTTAGTTTAAAGCAGAATTTAATTAAATAATAATTAAATAATGAGAGCAGTTCAAAATTTAAAATCCAACCCAAAATAGCTGAGCGGGAAATTTCCCGCTCGTGGGTGCCGATCCCCCCCAAGGGGAGTCGATTGGGGGGTCGACCCCCCTATGGGGTGTCGACCCCAATAGGCTCAGATCTGGCCGATGACGTGCTTTGAGGTCTGGATGACGTGTTTTTCTGGAATGGCTTGATGACGTGTTTTTCTGGTCTGGATGGTTCAGATGGTTCCTAATCTAATATAAAGGTCCTGATTCACCTAATACACCTATAAATAAACACCTAAACCTAACCCTAATCTCATTGTTTTCATCCATTGCGCAACCGTGCTGCTCTAATCTAAAGTAGCCTTTCTTCTCCCCCAAAACAAATCAGATTAGGAGTATTCCAATTAGAAGATCAGATATACAAATCAAAATAGGGATATTCTAAGATCAAGATCCGCAACAACAACACTTAATTCTCTTTTCTAAGAATCCTATCGCTGTGAGTATATGTCACTTTCACATATAATTAAGATAAAAAGTAGTTGTGATAGGATTGTAAATTGGATCTAATGTATATGCCTGTAAATAAGTTGAATCATATTAAGTTATATCAAGTTTTGTAATTTGTTTTCTTTTAAATTCATACTCAATTGCTATTATCATAAGTCTGTTTGATCAATTTTTTCGTTATTCACTCCACATGCCTATTTATGTGTTTATGCCAGTTTTAATGTTTTCATTCTCTTCCCTTCTTGTTTTCCTTTTTCCTTACGAGATTAGGCTAACTTCAAGCCTAACATACTGCGTTGAGATTTGCGTACGAATAACGTTGGAATGATTGGGAAAAGTTGGGAAATATGTAATAAAATGAGATTTGGCATAAATTATTGATGAATATGGAAAATTTGTTTGGGCATAATTGAGTATGACTTGTATACATGAGATTTGGCATAAATTGTTAATAACAATGAAAATGGGTTTGGGCATAATTTTGCATAACTTGTACAAATGAGATTATAGGCATAATTTGGATTTAAGATTATAAACATAATTAAAGTACTTAACGAAGATGAGGCATGTGATTAGACATGGGAATAATAAAGGGTTAAGTGGGTAACATGTGAAACATAATAAAATAACTTAACCATGATGAGACATGTGATTAGATGTGGGGATAAAGAGGGCTTAAGTGGGAATTCCTAGTGGGGACCAAGCTTAGCAGGGAAGCTTGTTTCAAGTGTGTGGACCCTTTTCAACAAGTAACCAATTATAGTATCTATGTGAGCTGGAACTAGGTCGAGGACAGGAACACGCTTATTGGGGTTGATTGTAAGAGGTCAATATAGAGTTAGCGATGGCAGTGCAAGTCCAACGGAGTCATGTGCGTGCGTTGGTCCGGGCTGGTAGGTAAGAAACTATTGTATCGTGTAGGTATAAGCAATGCATTTCAGTAGTATCGGGGTTTCCACCTTAGGGAGTGATACACCCTATTGTGGGACCGACACAGGTATCTATGAGGTTAGGGAGCCGATCGAATGGAAAGGGTAGTTGGTACAACAAGTGGGGATAGGAGCAAGCTGGCACCTATGATAGTAACTAAAAGTACACGAAACTACCATCATTATATTGTTTTAAGAGAGATCATCTTTTAGTATGTAACTAGTATGTTGGTTCGGTGCAGAGCATATCTTATAGTGGTTAGGAGCGCAGTCGATGTTCTATCTTGCTTACCTTGTCATATCTGCTTATGTTACAGTCATCTCTTATATCCAGTTTATGTTCTTATCCTGTTACTTTACTGATTATATTGTTAAAGTCACTAGACTCGCCATACTTTATATCTGACCCTTTTTGTTTCACCTCTTTTCTTTCATCCCCCTCGCCCCACCGAGGTTCTCAATGTGGGATTAGTGGAGCTTGACTCGGATTTCTTTCTTCTTAAAGTGCTTGGAAGTGTTGAAAGTAATGCTCAGCTTTATCTCTTTTCCATTATGGCTATTTGGAGTGGGATTATGGTTTTAATTTTATGTACTCTAATAATAATTTTGTTCAAGATGGATATTTGTTTAATTGGCTTTATTATATGGTTTTGATGTTGTAACCAGACATGTTTTGCTTTTCTGCTGTAATAAATAAATTTTGAATTTTCTTAAGTACAATTTTATATATCTGTCTTGTGATATTATGTTCTATACTCTTATAATACTCCATGAAAGTTATTGCATTCCCTTAGTGGGTGACATTAATGGACGTGGGGTGTTACAATTATAATCTTCATACACTTCATTCCATATCCGTCTAACTTATATACATCCATTCCTAATTGATTCCAACTCAATCCAATAATTTTTAACTCAATTCCCTAGTATATTCGTTAATTAGCTCCTTTGCCTATTTCACTTTTTATTTGAACATATCACGTTCAAATATATTTTTAACCTGCTTATAACCAATCAAATTCCATTTTTAATCCAAGTTTCATATTCGATTTCGAATATAAATTCTTAAACTCCATTTACTTATCCAATGCCCAATTTCGATTGAAAACTCTATTAACTAATTATTCTTCAAATTTAGTTAACTATATTCAATAATTTAAAATCTGATTTTATGTTTCAAAATCAGTTCACTTATTCCACTTGAATTCATATTTATTTAATATCTCAAGTCTAGATTTTTTTAATGGAAATTAAGATTTTATTTACTTAAAATCCTTTTATTTATTTAAATAAACCATTATGGTTTTATAATGGTTATGGCACTGTTTTTTTGCTAAAAATTTGATATTGATATAACTCAATATCTATAAGACGAAATCCAGATTTTTATCTTCCATTAGAAAACTATTGTCTAGTCGGTCCTAACAGTCCGTATTTCAAAGAATTTCGACTTAAATTGAATTCTATATACTCAATTGAAGTTTGAAACGCCAATTTTCGAACTACCGCACTGCGGCCAATTCGTTTTAATTGAATTTATATATATATATATATATATATATATATATAAACGTTTAAACTTCGTTTATAAATATATTTCACTTCCATTCTTGTATATTTTAAATATATATTAGATCGGCTTTCCAAATTTAAATTAACAATTCGATTTTTCCATAATTCAGTTATAATTATTTGCACTCAGTCTTATATATAATATTCCAATTTCATTTGGAGATAAATGAATTTATAAAATTAATAAAAATCAAATTCTAATTATAAATCGTTTGAATTTATTTCAATCCCATTTCTAATCGAATTTTGAAAAAATTCTGTCGTTCCCATTTTGAAACGACTTCAAATCCTATTTTCAAATTCACACTTGAATTTATACCTCTAAATTATCCAATGATAATTTATTTCACTAGATTTATAAATATCGTATATAAATCCAACTTCCTTGTTTTATATAATAATACCAGTTCCATTTCAAAATCAGTTTTAAAACCAAAATCTTATTTTCGAATATTCTATTTATTATGACATATATATAACACAGAATTTATTTTCATATTTAAATTTTTAGTTCTATCTAATACGATTCCAATATCATTTCTAAAAAATATTTTATTTAAATAAATTCAATCTAATCGAATTCAAATCGTGAATCCATAGTGAGATAGCTCGACGAAATCCCGTAGGCTTTGCAACCATCCCTTCATCCCCCAAAGCAGCAGGTAAAACCCACCATGGCTGTCACTGGTCCCCCAGTACGCTTGTTTTACGGCGACCCTCTCGAGCCTCCCAGCCACTGCCTAACCAACCCTCAACAGGGACATGTAGGGGTAAGAGTCTCCCGTTTGCCACCAAACCGCGAAGCGAGAACCCCTTATCATGTGTACCCAGCCTACACATGACCGGCAACAAGAACTGGTGATACTCCATTCTCGATCCTTTCAATCTACTTAAAGATTCATTAAAACTCTACTTAGTTTTAATCTTTAACTGGGTTAAAGAACCGATGTCATTTAAAACATGGTTCACGATAAACCCCAAAATCACATCACATTTCAATGAGTCCCTAACCGTAAATTAGCAAATGAGCAATTCCCTAAGTATTAACCCCGAAGGCCGAAACCAACATCAGATCAATACCCAAGAAACCATTCAACTTAACTAATCTCCAGTTAGTTTCTGATTTTCTTAACTCCGTTGGGTCTAAGAACAGTATTATTGAAGATACCGTTCACGACAACCCAAAATCACATTCCATTAATTATCGGATCAAAGAACAAGTGTTATTTGAAACACCGTTCACGATAAACCCAAAAATTAATTACAATTAAATACCATTTAGTTGGTACACTTCATTAAATCTAAATAAAAGATTTAATCTTTTTTTTTTCAACTGGGTTTAAGAACAGTGTTGATGAAGACACCATTCACAACAAACCCAAATCACATTTGATATTATATACAAGGCTCTGAATAGAAGATATATTGGCTTATATTCAATATCAAATTCTGCGACCAACAAATATCGTATTGGAAATAGCGATATAAATATATCTTTCAAATTTCCATAACAATATCTGTATAATCATGAAATCCAACATCGAAATATTCCAAAGATAATTCCGATTCAAATCCATTCCAATTCAGTTATTGGAAATTCTGGTTACTTTTAAAACCATTTCAAATCCAATTCATTTATTTAAAAATAAATAAATTATTATTCTAGTTCAAAACTAGTTCATTTCGATAAAAATCTATTTTTATCTTTTCAAATATGGAGTTTTTCATCCCAATTCTTCACAAATTATTTCTTATGATTTTACACAAATTATTATTATTTTTAATAATTTTATCAAGGCCCGTACAGTCGATATCCATCAACGGCCATCGAACTGCACTTACAGCGACCTTTTCCAAATTTGATTTGGACATAATTACAAATCCAAACGTTAGATTTCAAATTTCTAATATTCTTTAGAAATCTCTTTTCAATACGAACCCAACGGTTCCGGTTTTAGGAGAATCCGACGGTCGGATCTCCCGTAAAATCCATTCGAAGTTAATGGTCGAAATTCGCGAACTGCCGCGGCGCGGCGCGTTCTATTCAGGCCATTATATATATATTATATATATTTCATCGATTTCCTTTCAAAACGTATTTTATAAATCGTTTTAAATTCGTTTTCAAAATGATTTCAACTTCATATTCAATTTCTAATCAAAACTAAATATTCCACATCATCGATATACAAATGATAATATTTTCAAAACTTTATATTTTGAAATCACTTCTTTTCAATATTCATTATATAAATGAATAAAATCGATATAAATATCGTTCACGTCAAAATGGCGTCAATCTAATCAACACGGCTTTTATTCAACACATGAATATTTATTCTATTCAACACATGAATATTTATTTTCAATTAAACACATGAATTTATTTTCTATTCAACACATGAATTTATATTTCTATTAAACACATGAATTTATTTTCTATATTGGAATGAGGCCCAATCAATTACCATATAACATTTATTATATGGATTTCCATACAACACATGTATATAATAGCAACGATAAATAATCAACCATCATCCAGAGTGCACCACACAACTGCATAAGCATTAAATATAAATAATTAATGCTTACACAGTCTGTCAACCCATCGATTGACATAGAACTAAACAATCGGGATTAGTGTATGTCAAATATCATCCCAATACCCGTGTGGGGTTTCAAATCAACAAACACATATTTTATTTGTGCAGTTGGGCGATGTGTAAAATTTATCGTCCCAATCAATATAAGTCAAATCAGTGTATATAAACAAATCGTCCAATTTGTTTATAAATATTTATTTTATATACACGTTAAAAATCATATTTTTAACTATAAATTATTTTCCACTATAAAACATTTTATTTCATTCCACATCACACAATAAAATTTCACAACACAGCAATCAAACAAACAAGTCATCCATGGTCTGTGGACGACGGGTGTCGGGTGCTACTAAGCACCGTCCGCATCCTAGTATATATTTCAAAGTAGAAATAAATTAAAAGTGAGGAGCATAAACTCCAGGTGCCCTTATTTTGACACGGGTAGCTAGTAGTTTTGGTTTTGCAGATTTATATTCACAGGAACCTGGTTTACAGCTGGAATGATATCCGGAAAGCTCTTTATCCGTATATCTCTTTCAGTTGTGTTTTGTATTATTTTCCGCTGCTATGTAATTTATTGTAACCTCTGATATTTATCGAATGTATTTTATTCATTCATACTATGTATATTCTTGTAATCTGATGAAATTGTTGTAATATACAATGAAATGTTCTTCTGTTTGCATTCCGGTGTCGTTTGTCCTCAATTCAATCCGCGCTTTCCTTACCGGGGAAGTTCGGGTCGTTTCACATACAGAATAATTTTTCGTTCTATTTACATTCTGAACATCAGAATAAATTTCATTGTTTACTTCTTTTAAAACGATTCCCCATTTCTATTTTTAAATTCACATTTGAATTTAAGTATTCAAATGATAATTTATCCACTTCATTTATAAACACGGTTTATAAATTCATTTCAATTCCCTGATTATAAAATGAAAATCATTCCATTTTATTTACAAACGCCGTTTATAAATTCATTTCAATTTCCTGTATTACTTAATTTATAAACATCGTTTATAAATTCAATACTTGTTTTATTTATTCAAAACAAGTTAATATCTTTATAGCCCATTCGAATTTCAAATTCTATTTTTGAAAAATAGTTTTTCCATTTTAAATCTTGAAATATCCTTTTCACGATATTTTTATAAATCAACATTTTGGGCCAAGTGATATTTAGACAATCAAACCACCCAATTATCAATGAACACATCATATATGATAATATATATATATATATATATATATGTGTATATATATATATGAAAACAAACAATAATAAATTTTAAGGAATCCATTTGGATCCCACCAACCTGTTTTCCTGCATCCGCAGACGTTAGCCAACATAAATAAAACCCATCCTGCTTCGAGGCAGGATATCGTGGTATAGAAGGTCATCCACTATCATATTGAGGGGCACACAGGGTCATCCGCTAATGATACTACCGGAGTCCGCTAATGGTACTGTGGGAAATATCCAACCACCAATATATATATATATATATATATATATATATATATATATATATATATATAACTACAAATACAAAGCCTAAATAACTAATATATATCTAATAGCCAACACTGATCAATAATTTATAGATGCATCCAAGGAAACCAACAATTTATTTTTAATGATAAATATAAATTTAAATAAATTTCTGAATGACAATTAATCACCGTGATTTTATTTGCAATCCATTCCAGTTTAAATTAAATCGAACAACACTCGATTTTAAATTTCGATTTCAATTATATTTCGTGTTACAATAATTTAATGTATTCGATATAAAATAAAAAACAGTTACATAATCGATAACTTAATATAAAATTTCATTTATATTAGCAACTCAATATTTAAAAATGATATTAAACATTTAAAATTAATTGATCAAAATCTGGGTTGTTACACTATCCATTTGCAAGTCCGTTCTGGGTCTGAACGAAACCAGAGGCACCTTACTCCTCGTCCTATATTTCCAATATAGGAGACAGACCCTCGCATATCTGGTTGATCTCCAAGTACGTCTGGATGATCGCCACTTATTACCTCGTCTTGGGTGTACAGCCCAATCAAGACATCAGTAATCGTCCATTTCATGTGAAGATCTCCGATCTTCAACCACCATCTTTATCGTTAAGTTTTAATTGTCATATCAGTTATTCAGAATGAGTTAAACCCGGTCTTTTCGAGTAACTCACGTATCTTATAATCATGTGCTATAATAACATATCTTGAACATTTCTTGAATTCGATAAATTTAATTACCACATTCACATTTCCATCTAATTGAAGATTCATTAAAACTCCATTTAGTTTTAGTCTTCAAAAATCATTACTTAATGATTATTCAATTTTGCGAAATTGATCATGTCTTTAACTGGGTTAAAGAACCAATGTCATTTAAGACACAGTTCACGGTAAACCCAAATTCATCTTCCAATCTAATGTAACTTTCACGGAAATTAGATCAATCGTAATCGATATAAATTTCCGTATCAGACTAATACTATATATGGAATAATGGAAAAACCTTTCAAATTCCATAAATAATGTCAGCCTTCCTTTACAGAAGCTTATCTCTGTGACTACTAAATCGAACTCCATTCAATTCCAATTTAATTAAATAAACTTGAAATATTCTTTTAAATCTTAATTAAAAGATTTATTACCTTTATAACTGGGTTCATCAACAATATTATTGAATATACCACTCACGACAAACCCGAAATCCCATTTTCCATTTAACTCCAATTTATATGTTGGAAACTTCGGGTTATGACAAAATCGTTCACAAGTCCAATTTATTCTAGATATTAACTAGTTCATTCAGATAAAATATATTTTATCTTTTAAAACTTGGAGTATTTCATCCAAAATCTTCCCAAATCATTTATTATAATTTTACATAATTTTTCCATGTTTTTAATAATTTTATTAAGGTCCTTGCAGTCAGTTTCCAATATCGGCCACCGAACTACATCTATAGCGACCTTTACAGAATTGATTTGGACATATTTTAAAAACCAACCGTTCAAATTTAAACCTCTTATATTCATCAGAAAGATCCTTTCGATACGAACCCAATGGTTCCGGTTTTAGGAGAATCCGATGGTCGAATCTCTCATTACGTCCATTCAAATTTAATGGTTGAAATTCGTGAACGGTCGCTGCACGACACGTTCTATTCAAGCCATTTAAATATATACATATACATATACATATATATATATATATATAATATCATCGATTTCTATTGAAAATGTATTTTATAAAATGTTTGTAAATTTCTTTAAAAACGATTACAACTTTCATTTCAATTTTAAATTAAAACTGAACATTCCATTTAATTATAATCTTTTCAAAATTTCAGATTTTGAAATTTAGTCTTCTCGATATTCATTATAAAATGAATGAAATCATATAAAAATCTGTTCGAGTTAAAATAGCGTTTATTTACTTAACTCAGCTTTATACTTTTATATTTTCGTGTCCATCTACAATCGGACATCATGAATATTATGTTATAAAAATATTCATATTTATTTCGGATTGGAATAATATTCAACCAATATCCATATAAGTAAATTTTTATGGATTATATTCATCAAATACATTGAACAATAGTTGTACACAACTATCAACATTCAGAATGACATCCAGTGTTCATTTTATTTTCATATAAGCTTCAATCAAATAATTGATGCTTATACAAATTTGTCAATCAACCGATTGACAGCATTTTCAAACAATGGAGATGTTTGAGTCAAATATCGTCCCAAGACCCGTGTGGGGTTTTCAACTAACAATCAATTTAAATCAATCACTGATTAATAAATTTAACCAATTCTAATTTAGTTCGAATTATTTTTCTAACTAACCAATTTTAACTATTCAAATTATAAATGGATATTTATCTCCAATTTCAACTACCACATTATTAACATTATCCCAACATGTTAAATATTTCAAATTCACAATCACAATCATAACACAACAAATCAACAATTGACCCATGGGTTTGCAAACAACTGTGATGCAAGCTATCAGGCATCGTATAACAATTTATGATATATTAACATAAAAAATAATTGAGTGAGGGAGTTCTCACCCAATAGCTAAACCAAACTCCATGAAACTTATTATGTAGGTCTTCTCGTTGCGCACTCGTCGTTATAGCTCTCCATAACTCGAAATCACCATTCTGGCTCTATAGTCTGTATATGACATCCAATCTTCATTAAAGTCGTTATAGCTCTCCACAACTCGAAATCACCATTCTGGCTCTATAGTCTGTATATGACATCCAATCTTCATTAAAGTCGGACACCAATATGGAAATGCCATTCCAGACGACTTTTGCTATGGCACTTTCCTCCAAAAATGCTCGGATTCACGGGAAATCGCAAAAAACAGCTCTAAGCTAGCGAACTTTGATCGCATATTTAGATCAGCTCCAGACTCCAAAATTCGATTTTGATTTGTGCATTTCGTGGAGAAAAACGAGATCTATGACTTTTATATATAGGGCCTTGACCAGAAATGCATGGATTGAAAGTTATTGAGAAAAGAAGGAAGTGGGGTGTCTTTGCAAAACGAGATTTTTGTAAGAGAGAGGTTTTTTGATGAAGTGGGGCCCATGAATGGAGGAGGAGGGGTTATACGCGGTAAGCAGCGTCGCAGACCGGAGGTGAGGTGGCTACGGCGGAGGGAGGGTCCAGGGGAGTAGCTTTGGTGGAGGAAAGGGGTTTAAGGTTTGTAGAGAAGAGGCTGAGAGAGAGGAAAGGAGGTGCCGGGGGAGGCGACAATGGGGAGGAGGGGCGGCGGCAGCACCTAGGGCGAGAAGGCCCTTTTTTGTGAAGAAAGGAGGAAGATAGAAGTGGGGAATAATGAAGAGAGAAAGGAAGAAAAGTGATTATATACTAATTTCTATCTCCGTCTCTCTCTGATATACCGAATGCAAACATTCTCCGTTTGCTATGAGATTTCGGCACAAAATAATATATGGAAATATGAATCCAATAAATCAAGATTCGTCGAATTCCGAGTTCGTTTGACCTTCCGTTAATTTCTATATTATGCTCATATTAGCTTCAAAAATGCGATTTTAGCATACATTTTCTTTTTGTACCCAACACGCTAACTCCAAAATTTCTAAAATTTTGAATCCTATCATTATTTGACGATACGAATCCAGGATAAAAGTGTAATCGAATTCTGAAATCGTCTCATTTCTTTCCTTTGTAAACTGATCGTTAGTTTCTAAGCAAACGAGTTTGCCTCTCACTGCCACATACTAAGTCCGTTTGGCGTGAAATTTTAAATCTAGCCATGACTTATTATTCCGAATCCAACAAAATTGGTCTTGACGAATTCTGAGCTCGGTAACAAAATTTCACTTCTTAAGGGCTATGCGATAATTTTCAAAATCGAATTTTCAAAATTTTCAAATACAAGGCTTATAAATAATTTTAATAATTTTACCGAGTTTGTTTTAAGTCAAATAAAATATATAAACTAATTTTAAAATTATTCACCAATTTTATTTTACAAAAATAACCAATTTATATTTCCATATTCGTATAAATAGGTTAAATTAGAATTTTAAATTGGTTCTGAAAATACGAGTTGTTACAAAATTCTTAACCTGAATAGACATGCATCATCTTCATCTCTACTTGCAACCTAATTTGCATTAGAACAATAATGAGTCGGAATATACATATACAACACACACACATACACTGCACACATATACAACACACACACACATATACAACACATACACACACACACATTTATATGCACATGATCAAGGCTGTGCATAGCAGCAAACACAACAAGCCATAATGCCACGACATAATAGAAAATGGTGAGGCGATGCCAAGTACAATAGGCAAAACTTGATTCAAGACCAAGGAAATGGATAAGCATGCACATGGCAATAATGTTCACACATGCACAAGCAATCAAATAGCCAACTACCAGCAGTTCAGGTTCAAGATCATCAAGCGTGTACAGAAACAGTGTTGGACACTTTCAAAACAGAATGACCAATACAGCCATCCAAACAAGTGAATAAGATCATGGAAACATCGAATAAAAATGGTACATGGCCAGTTAGGAGCAGGTATATGTGCAAGCATAATGATCATGATAACATGACATAGTAAAAGTTAGGAGTGGGTACAATACAAGACAAACCACAAACAAGCAAGCACAAGCGTAACAACTCAAGTGCAAAATGCCATAGTAGTATACAAATGTACAAGTAACAGAGAGAATGGAGATACATAATTGATCATCCCAGGTTACTCTTGGCCAAGGAAAAAATGTACAGGACCATGAACAGGGCACATAACATAAGGAACAACAAAATAGTAGCCAGTCAACATGCATTTACAAGATGACAGGTCAGACCAGCAATTGCATACAAACCAGGTGCCAATGACATTGAACACAAGCAAGGCGGGTTCAAATGCTAACATAGACACAAGAATAGCTCAAGTGATAGTGCACAAACATAGGGTTGATCAAGATGTTGGAGAATGTAGTTTTGATGACAACCACCTTATTTCAATATTAATTGATTATAAAATATATACTAAGATCTCTATTTAGAATATACAAACACATATGCAGGAATTGTATAAATGAATTAGTACTGAAAACTGTACAACTTTAGAGATTCAAGAGATTCAGAATTCAGAGAAGATTCAAAACTCATAAGTAATCAAGAGTTCAAGATAAATATAGTATATAGTCTAGTTTATATGTAAGACTCTGAATAGGATTCCAGGTTCAAATTGAAATTCTATTTTTCAAAATTCAAATTCTTATTTTATTTGGTTTTTTCTATCTTACCTTTGATTTTAAGCTTAAGTTCCAAAGTTTATAAGTTTATATATTTATATAGTTATATACTTTTATAATTTTGTATTTATATAGTTTTAAAACTTTATAATTTTATAAATATATTTATATATGATTTTCTACTTTATTATACTCATTTATATCTCTATGTTATAATTTAAGAATTTCCAGAATAGTATATATAATTAAAACACTTGAAAGCATTCAAAATACAATTTTTAAAGCATATATGTCGGCATACATATAGGCATATGTCGACATACAACTGTCAAATTTTCGGTTTTGAAAGGAAGTGTCTTTTCACTATTTGTGACATTTTAGAAGTGTTGCAACCTTTCAAATCTTATAAATAGGGGTTGATTTCGAATTTTTTTGACCGTTCTTCTTCTACATCTTCACCCGTTTTCATTCATCCATTATTATTTCATATTTTTATGATTTCTACACTTCTACTCTGCTGATTTCTATTCTGAATATATGAAACTTCTTCTCTTCTCACTCTTTGCTCATTACTCTCTGAATTGAAGTGCTATTGAAGAGTTATAGGGTTGTTATAATTATTTGGGATTGTTTGGGAAAGAGTATATTCCATATAGCCCAAATTCAAGGAAAGGAAATGGTGTTAACCCTATAGCCATGAAATCAAGGGTGGTGGAATCGGTGTTAACCTTGTAGCCGTGAAATCAAGCGGATTGTACTTAGATTTTGATCTAGTAATAAAACTCTATGCAGTCCAGCGTTGCGTGGGACTGGACGTAGGAGTAATCCGAACTAGTATAAAATCCAGTGTGTTCTTTCCTTTTCAACATTTTTCTTTTGTTTATTTCTATGTTTGTGTTTGATTATGAGTTTGTGATCATCTCTGTGGTGTGTGATTCATATAGCCAACCATATAAGTTTTAGATTTTCTTAAATTCTTTGAAACATTATTTACCACCCCCTCCAGTGTTAGTTTGGCATTCAGATCCAAATTCTGCACTCCCTAACAATTGGTATCGGAGCAAGGCTTTTTAAAAAGTTCATTATCTGATTTTTGAAAACATTAAATAGAAAATTTTGAAATGATTGTTAACACTAGTGTCAATTCAAGCATTGCATCTATGTTGAATTTTTTTTCATTCAATTATGTTGAACATTCAAGAGATCTATTGAAATGTTGTCCAATATAGGAAAAGATATGTTATATGGCTATTGAAAATTCAAAATTTGAAAAGATGGGTGAAGTGACTATTGAAAATTCAACTTTCGAAATGATGTGTTACATGGCTATTGAGAATTCAAATTCTGGCAAAGAAATGGTGGAAATCAAAAAGGGCAAATGAATAATAGATAGTGGCCATTCGAGACATATGATGGGAATCCAGAAATATAAAATAATCTTGTCTATGAAGATGGTGGAACGTGAACTTTGGAGATAACTCTAAAGGATATATTATTAGGATCGGTAATATCTGTAATTTTGAAACTCCTACTATTTATGATGTTTATTAGTTAGGAATTTAAAATATAATTTACTAAGTATAAGTCAATTTGGCGATAATGGCTTTAAAATTAACTTTGAAAATGATAAATGCTTTATAGAAGATAAGAATTCAAAAGTAATATTCGAAGGAGATAGGAAGAAAAATATCTATATACTGGGTATGAAAATCTCCAACGATAATGAAACGACTCGAACTTCCCCGTGAAGGAAAGCACGGATTGCTTTGAGGACAAGCCACATCAGAACACAAGCAGAAGAACATTTCATTACTTATTACAACAATTCCATCAGAATACAAGAATATTACAGAGTATGAATGAATAAAATACATCTGATAAATATCAGAGATTACAATACATTACATAGCAGTGGAAAAATAATACAATACACAACTGAAAGAGATAAACGGATACAGAGCTTTCCGGATATCGTTCCAGCTGTAAGTCAGGATCCTGTGAATATAAATCTGCAAAACCAAAACTACTAACTGCCCGTGAGGAAAATAAGGGCACCCAGAGTTTAGGTTAAAACAACAAACTCCAGGTCAGTCATGTGACTGGTGTGAGAACTAAAACAGTTATTAACCTTTATTTTAAAGTTAGGTAAATCAAGGGACCACGCCGTATAACACGGAACGGGTTTCCTCCCAAGAATACCCATGCATAAAACAACAGCGCAATGCTAAATAAAGAACAATGAAGCTATTATAAGACCCAGGTCCCATCACACAATGCAACATAAGCCGGAGGATAGGATTTTACCTTATAATAGACAAAGAATGCTTGATACGCTAAATTTCATGTTTTATTATTACTATAAGTGTATAGTGTCAAAAGAATTTCAATCATAAGTATTAATTATAGACGGCATGGATACCATATATCATGTCGCCAATACTAGGCTCTACAATCAAAACCGCAAATGTCACGTATTGGAAGTTGGATTTCCATCTGTCAACCGAGGCAAGGGATCGTCCTCTACCGAATTCGAGACTCTCTAGCCCGAGCCCCAGGCAAGTACTCTATCAAGCCTTAGGAGCCACAGGGCCGGTCCATCGATGTGGATTAAAATGCCTTAACACTGCGTTTCCCTGCCCTTTGGGGCGTAAATGAGTCCTATGACTCCATGGGCTCCACATAGTCACTGATATATCCGAGGCGCCTCGCAATCCAACACCCACGCTGGTGAAAATAATATAAATGTCAGGGTTGGTAGGTCACTGACACCACCCTAGCTTGAAGGAAACGCATGTCCTCCCTGGATCTTTCCCCCGTTTCTGGTTTACACCGGGGTGTGAGGCTCGCGAATTAACGTTACACAAATCTATGCCACACAGGCTGTGCTTTGATCATCAACCACATGACTTTGCTTTTCAACAAAAGCCTTGACGATTTGCCACTTTGGTATGCCACACAGGAAATTCACACCATGTGATTGATGTCTATCGACATACAACCTCTGATCCCGTACGTCTCAGAGAAGGGTGAAGTAAGGGAATGAATTCCCCTTCACTAGGCAGATGTATATTTAATAGAGATCAATCAACACAGAGCAAAATCCAATGTCAGACACACAGTCCGTACAAGTTCGTTCTAGGTCTGAATGAAACCAGAGGAACCTTATTCCTCGCATATCCATCGATCTCCAAGTACGTCTGGACGATCACCAACTGATTCCCTCCTCTTGGGTGTACAGCTCAATCAAGATCATCAGTATTCACCCAAACGATGTGAAGAACTCCGGTCTTCGACCACCGTCTTCATCCTCGACACATCGTCGAATCAGTTATTCAGAATGGGATAAACCTGGTCTTTCTAAATAACTCGCGTATATAATAAACAAGTGTTACACAAACACAACATACGCCTCATTCCATTTTAGAATATTATTTAATTCAAATATTCTTATACTTTGGGAAAGGTTCCCATTAATTTTATCAAAGATAAATTCTTTAAATTTATTCTTTAATCTTCTTTTGAATATCAATTCAAATTAGTCGGGATTAGTGAACCACAACGAAGTAATCATTTATTTTATTTCCCAATCCCAACCTATTCATCCCTTGAAGTAAAACTGGTCATACTTCATATCTAACACCACGGTGTTATCGGTAAATTCAATTACCATTTCACGTTCAAATCTAATTAAAGATTTAACTATCGCCTGGAGCAAAACTGCTGATACTCTATTCTCGATTATTTCAATCTAATTCAAGATTCATTAAAACTCCTCTTAGTTTTAATCTTGCCAAAAATCAATATTAATGATTGTTTAACTTGGGAAACCATATCCTGTCTTTAACTGGGTTAAAGAACAAATTTAATTTAAACACGGTTCACAATAAACCCAAAATCACATTTTATTCCATCAGCCTTTAACCGTAAATTAGCAAGTGAATAATTCTGTAAGTGTTAACCCCGAAGGCCGAAACCAACATCAGATAAATACCCAGGAAACCATTCAACTTAACTAATCTCCAGTTAGTTTCTGATTTTCTTAACTCCGTTGGGTCTAAGAACAGTATTATTGAAGATACCGGTCACGACAACCCAAACCCCTTTGATATTAAATACAAGGCTCTGAATAGAAAATATATCGGTTTATATTCAATATCAAATTCTACGGCCAACAAATATCGTATTGGAAATAATGATATAAATATATCTTTCAAATTTCCATAACAATATCTGTATAATCACGAAATCCAACATCGAAATATTCCAAAGACAATTTTGATTCAAATTCATTCTGATTCAATTATTGGAAATTCTGGTTACTTTCTAAACCATTTCAAATCCACTTTATTTATTTTAAAAATAAATGGGATTATAATTCTAGTTCAAAACAAGTTCATTTCGATAAAAATCTATTTTTATCTTTTCAAATTTGGAATTTTTCAGCCTTATTCTTCACAAATTATTTCTTATGATTTTACACAAATTATTACTATTTTTAATAATTTTATCAAGGCTCGTACAGTCGATTTCCATCAACGGCCATCGAACTGCATTGACAATGACCTTTTCCAAATTTGATTTGGACATAATTCCAAATCCAACCGTTAGATTTCAAATCGCTAATATTCGTTAGAAAGCTCTTTTCGATATGAACCCAATGTTTCCAGTTTTAGGAGAATCCGACGGTCGGATCTCCCGTAATATCCATTCGAAGTCAATGGTCGAAATTCGCGAACTACCGCAGCGCAGCGCGTTCTATTCAGGCCATTATATATATATATATATATATATATATATATAATATTATATATATTTCGTCGATTTCCATTTGAAACTTATTTTATAAATCGTTTTAAATTCGTTTTCAAAACGATTTCAACTTTATGTTCAATTCCAAATCAAAATTGAATATTCCATATCATCGACAAACAATTGATAATATTTTCAAAACCTTATATTTTGAAATCACTTCCTTTTCTATATTCATTATAAAAATGAATAAAATTGATATAGTTATCATTCACGTCAAAATGACGCATATTTAATCAACACGGCTTTATATATTTCAATAACTTTGTTATTCTGTTCAACAAATGAATATTTTCTTCAACATATGAATACATATTTTTATTCAACACATGAATATTTATTCTATTCAACACATGAATATTTATTCTATTCAACACATGAATTTTTATTCTATTCAACACATGAATTTATATTCTATTCAACACATGAATTTATATTTTTATTCAACACATGAATATTTATTCTATTCAACACATGAATTTTCGTTTGTAATATTCCTTATTTTCCAAATTGGAGTGAGGCCCAATCAATTACCATATAATATTGATTATATGGATTCCCTACAACACATGTATATAATAGCAACGATAAATCATCAACCATCATTCAGAGTGCACCACACAACTGCATAAGCATTAAATATAAATAATTAACATTTACATAGTCTGTCAACCGATCGATTGACATACAACTAAACAATCGGGATTAGTGTACGTCAAATATCATCCCAATACCCGTGTGGGGTTTCAAATCAAAAAACACAGATTTTTATTTGTGTAGTTAGGTGATGTGTAAAGTTTATCGTCCCAATCAATATCAATCAAATGGGTATACATAAACAAATCGTCCGATTTGTTTATAGATATTTATTTTATATACACGTTAAAAATTATATTTTTAACTATAAAATATTTTATTCATACCACTTCACACAATCAACTTTCACAACACATCAATTAAACAAACAAGTCATCCATGGTCTGTGGACAACGGGTGTCGGGTGCTGCTAAGCACCGTCTGCATCCTAGTATATATTTCAACTAGAAAATAAATTAAAAGTGAGAAGTTCTCACCAAGAGCTAAACCAAACGCCGCAACTCTTCTTATGTAGGAAACCTTCGCCGTGCTCGCCATTTGTCACTTTCGTCTTCCATGTTCACTACATATACAAAAATCACATTTTTATATTCTCTAGTATATAAAAATCATATTTTTATACCCCCACTCATATAAAAATCCCATTTTTATAATATCACTTCATGTATATAAATTGTATTTTTATTCTAGTGCTATTCAAATAAAAATCACATTTTTATACTGCTACTATACAAATTAAAATCGTATTTTTATAGCGCTATTAAATATATAAAGATTAAATTTTTACTATCTATATAATATAAAAATCGTATATTTATTATCTCTATAATATAAAAATCATATTTTTATTCTTTCTATAATATAAAAATCATATTTTTATTCTTTCTATAATATAAAAATCATATTTTTATGCTTTCTATAATATAAAAATCTCGTCTTTCTTTAATAAAAAATCTCGCCTTTCTTTAATTAAAAATCGAACCTTTCATTAATATAAAAATTGAATTTTTATACTCGAATCTATAATCTAAAAAATCAGAGTTTTAACCTATGTAAAAACTGAAAATAAAGTTGAATTCAACCTACTTACATTGCATCGGAGAAAGAAAAGGGGTTCATAGGCCGACGGGGTAGAGCAAAGGGGAGAGTGGTGGCACACCTAACCGACGGCGGGGTGCTGGTGCGTCGGAGGGAGTGCGGAGGCCTTCCAGCGGTGGCGGCGGGTCCTCAGGACGTAGGAGGCGCGGGTTTTGGCTCCAAGATCGTGGATTAGAGGGAGGGAGAGCGTAGATAGGAGAGAGAAGAGGGTGGAGCCGGGGGGTCTCGACGGCGTCGGTGTTGGTTGGGAGGCGCACGCCTTCTGGCGGGATGGCGACAGACGATACTGAAAGGGGTGGCTGAGCGGCATTTTTAATTTTTTCTTTAGGTTTATAGAATAAGGAAAAGGGGGGAGGGGCTGAGAGTTATATAATTTTATATTTAATTATTTATTTATATTTCAAAAAGTTGACTTTTCTTTTGAACCCCAAACAAGACCCAACGACTATCGTCCCTAGCTAATTACCCCCATTCCAAACACAATGGAATATGTATTGTAAGTTGATTCGATCGTTTCGATCAGTTTCCGTCAAACTCAAAATATAAATCAATCTATTGAATTTGAACGCACATTTTAATTTACCGGGGCCAAATACAAACTCTAAAAATTCCAGAAAAATTATTTCTAGCTTTGTATTGACAATACGGTCCTAACAAAACTAATTTTGTCAAATTCCGAGACCGTTTGAAAAATGGCCATTTTCTGGTCGATTAAATTCAACTGAAATGGTCAAAACACGTTTAAGTGCACCACACTCACATATTGATTCAGAAAATTATGAATTTTGGAAACTAGCAATAATTTGACATCCCGGATCCAACAAAAGAGGTTTCGTCGAAAATCGAGGTCGGTTTGCAAAATTTCCATTTTTAAGGGCTAAAATTCCATAGCGACTATTCTGAAATTTCAACTGGGCATAACTTTTTATCCTCGTTATGAAATTTCAATTTTTCGGATTCGTTGGAAAGATATTTTCAAATGGATTCTAATATTTTTGGTTTCGCTAAAATCCGGTTTATTTTGAATCCTGTACATTCATTTGAACTTTGAAATCGAATTTTTAAACTACCACGCCATTTTCAATTCCTTTTATAATTAAAAACAAATAATTATATTCTAACGACGATCTATATAAATATACACATTCTAATTCTATTCAAAATAAATTTATCGTCGTTATTATTTAAATAATTCATTTTAAATATTCAAAATTCACTAAAATTGCTAAAATAAAAATTTTAAATTGGCTCAGAATTCCGGGTTATTACAATTACCCCCACTTAAAACTTTTCATCCCCGAAAAGGAATGAAGCTGAAAGTTGTTTTATAAACCAACTCACCTTTCATTATTTTCATTATGGCTTAAGTTCTTCAACTTTTCAGTTTCTAAGAACCTTTCAATTTTTTCAAAAATTTGGCTAACACCCTAAATTTTCGAAAAATTTCTCCATAACCACCCCTGCACCGAGAGCTTCGGGATATTTCAAATAGCCTCCCATGGCCCTCACCAATCCGAAATGAAAAAGAAACAGCCAATCGGCTCATAAAATCATCAAAAACCCAAGAAATACAATAAACATGTACCTATTTGTCGGGCAAACAATTTTATTCCACTTCTCTAACCTCCTTGCTATGACCTGTTCAATGTAAGTACATGTATATGCATGCAAATGTGACTAATTTTCATTACAATTCACTATTTGGTTCAATCTGGCTAAAGGTTCAACATTTAATTAATCAAACCACACAATCACGAATCCATTTGTTGAATAACGTTTCAATCATATAACTTTAATATATAGCCAAAAATCATATTTTTGATGCCTAATCACAACAATAAGCCCTATCTAGTTTTGGTTCTCACACCAGTCAATAGAAAATATATAGGCGTCCCACCATCGAAACTCGAACATGAATACCGATGATGCGATCGCTATAGCGATCATCAGAACAATCTTCGGGTGACTAGAGTGTGATTCTATATCTATCCAGTATATTTAGACTTCGTATACACATGGATCATACATATATTAAAATCTCTGTATACTTGATTGTCCAAATCAATTTGAAATAAATATTCAAATACGTATAATACGATTTAAATTTCAGAACCAAATTTGTTTTCAATTTTATTTTAAAAACATCACTCTTCACACTCGTTCTAGGATACTACTGATCCTATCTCTAATGACATTCTCGTTGGATAATACTAATCCAATCTCTGATGAATTCTTTCGTATGGTTCTATTGTGTTTGGTTCTCCGAGCTCTGTAAACCAAAGCTCTGATACCAAAATGAAACGACCCGGACTTCCCCGTGAAGGAAAGCACGGATTTCTTTGAGGACAAGACACATCAACACACAAACAGAAGAACATTTCATTGCTTATTACAATAATTCCATCAGAATACAAGAATATTACAGAGTATGAATGAATAAAATACATTTGATAAATATCAGATATTAAAATACATTACATAGCAGCGGAAAAATAATACAATACACAACTGAAAGAGATAAACGGATACAGAGCTTTCCGGATATCGTTCCAGCTGTAAATCAGGATCATGTGAATATAAATCTGCAAAACCAAAACTACTAGCTGCTCGTGAGGAAAATAAGGGCACCCAGAGTTTAGGTTAAAACAATAAACTCCAGGTCAGTCATGTGACTGGTGTGAGAACTAAAATAGTTAATAATCTTTATTTCAAAGTTAGGTAAATCAAGGGACCACGCCATATAACACGGAACGGGTTTCCTCCCAAGAATATCAGTGCATAAAACAATAGTGCAATGCTAAATAAAGAACAATGAAGCTATTATAAGACCCAGCTCCCATCACACAATGCAACACAAGCCAGAGGATAAGGTTTTACCTTATAATAGCCATAGAATGCTTGATACGCTAAATTTCATGCTTTACTATTACTATAAATGTATAGTGTCAAAACAATTTCAATCATAAGTATTAATCATAGACGACAAGGGTACCATATATCATGTCGCCAATACTAGGCTCTACAATCAAAACCGCAAATGTCACGTATTGGAAGTTGGATTTCCATCTGTGAACCGAGGCAAGTGATCGTCCTCTACTGAATTCGAGACTCTCTAGCCCAAGCCTCCGGCAAGTACTCTGTCAAGCCTGAGGAGC
Source organism: Allium sativum (assembly GCA_030737875.1). Lineage (NCBI taxonomy): Eukaryota > Viridiplantae > Streptophyta > Magnoliopsida > Asparagales > Amaryllidaceae > Allium > Allium sativum. The sequence goes on along the minus strand of CM060918.1, from coordinate 858,527,855 downwards.
CACAGGGCCGGTCCACCGATGTGGATTAAAATGCCTGAACACTGCGTTTCCCCGCCCTTTGGGGGCATAAATGAGTCCTATGACTCCATCGGCTCCACATAGTCACTGATATATCCGAGGCGCCGCGCAATCCAACAACCACACAGGTGAAAATAATATAAATGTCAGGGCTGGTAGGTCACTGACACCACTGTAGCTAGAAAGAAACGCATGTCCTCCCTGGATCCTTCTCTCATTTCTGGTTCACACCGGGGTGTGAGGCTTACGAATTAACGTTACACAAAGCTATGCCACAAAGGCGGTCCGTTGATCATCAACCACAAGACTTTGCTTTTCACCAAAAGCCTTGATCATTTGCTACTTAGGCATGCCACACAGGCAATTCACACCATGCGACTGATGTCTATCGATATACAACCTCTGATCCCATACGTCTCACAGAAGGGTGAAGTAAGGGAATGAATTCCCCTTCACTAGATAGATGTATATTTACCAGAGATCAATCAACACAGAGCAAAATCCAATGTCAGACACACAGTCCATACAAGTTCATTCTGGGTCTGAACAAAACCGGAGGAACCTTATTCCTCACATATCCATCGATCTCCAAGTACGTCTGGACGATCACCAACTGATTCCCTCCTCTTGGGTGTACAGCCCAATCAAGATCGTCAGCAATCACCCAAACTATGTGAATACCTCCGGTCTTCGACCACCGTCTTCATCCTCGACACATCGTCAAATCAGTTATTCAGAATGGGATAAACCCGGTCTTTCTGAATAACTCGCGTATATAATAAACAAGTGTTACACAAACACAACATACGCCTCATTCCAATTAAGAATATTCTTTTATTCAAATATTCTTATACTTTGGGAATGGTTCCCATTAATTTTATCAAAGATAAATTCTTTAAATTTATTCTTTAATCTTCTTTGGAATATCAATTCAAATTAGTCGGGATTAGCGAACCACACTGAAGTAATCATTTATTTTATTTCCAAATCCCAACCTATTCATCCCATGAAGTAAAACTGGTCATACTTCATATCTAACACCACGGTGTTATTGGTAAATTCAATTACCATTTCACATTCAAATCTAATTAAAGATTTAACTATCGCCAGGAGAAAAACTAGTGATACTCCATTCTCGATTATTTCAATCTAATTAAAGATTCATTAAAACTCCACTTGGTTTTAATCTTCCCAAAAATCAATATTAATGATTGTTTAACTTGGGAAACCATATCCTATATTTAACTGGGTTAAAGAACCAATGTCATTTAAACACGGTTCACAATAAACCCAAAATCACATTATATTCCATCAGCCTTTAACCGTAAATTAGCAAGTGAATAATTCCCTAAGTGTTAACCCCGAAGGCCGAAACCAACATCAGATCAATACCCAGGAAACCATTCAACTTAACTAATCTCCAGTAAGTTTCTGATTTTCTTAACTCCATTGGGTCTAAGAACATTATTATTGAAGATACCGTTCACGACAACCCAAATCCCATTTGATATTAAATACGAGGCTCTGAATAGAAAATATATCTGCTTATATTCAATATCAAATTCTACGACCAACAAATATCGTATTGGAAAACCGATATAAATATATCTTTCAAATTTCCATAACAATATTTGCATAATCACGAAATCCAACATCGAAATATTCCAAAGACAACTTCGATTCAAATTCATTCCAATTCAATTATTGGAAATTCTGGTTACTTTCTAAACCATTTCAAATCCACTTTATTTATTTAAAAATAAATGGGATTATAATTCTAGTTCAAAACTAGTTCATTTAGATTTTTATCTTTTCAAATTTGGAATTTTTCATCCCTATTCTTCACGAATCATTTCTTATGATTTTACACAAATTATTACTATTTTTAATAATTTTGTCAAGGCTCGTACAGTCGATTTCCATCAATGGCCATCGAATTGCACTTACAACGACCTTTTCCAAATCTTATTTGGACATAATTCCAAATCCAACCGTTAGATTTCAAATCTCTAATATTCGTTAGAAAGCTCTTTTCGATACGAACCCAACGGTTCTGGTTTTAGGAGAATCCGACGGTTGGATCTCCCGTAATATCCATTCGAAGTCAATGGTCGAAATTCGGGAACTGCCGCTGCGCGGCGCGTTCTATTCAGGCCATTATATATATTATATATATTTCATCGATTTCCTTTTGAAAAGTATTTTATAAATCGTTTTAAATTCGTTTTCAAAACGATTTCAACTTTATATTCAATTCCAAATCAAAATTGAATATACCATATCATCGATATATGTAACACCCCACGTCCGTTAGTGTCACTCACAAAGGGAATGCACTAAGTTCTGTGGAGCATTGTGGGTAAAAGATGCAGATAAATTACAAGACAGACAAACATTAAACAGCGGAAAATAAAACTTTGCTTTATTGACAAAATAATTTGTACAAGGTTCCTTTACAATATCAGAGTATCAACTGTTTTTACAAAATAAAGAAGCATAAAATACATTTATATTCCCCAATGTAACAAAAGCCAGCCATAGCAATCCAAAGCCGATGCATCCAAGATTCTTCAAGCTTGGAAAGAGAAATCATCCCAAAACAAATCTGAGCTATCCTATTTCCTCCTTAACAACCTGGGGGGGGGGGGGGAGGGGGGAGAGAACGGAAGAAAGAAGACAAAAGAAAAACAGAGTCAGACATAAAGACTGAGTAAGTTCAGTAACTTCTAGCATGTGAACATGGAAAACAAAACGACATGAATTAACTGAATACAAGATTACACCATGACGATAGGGTCAACAAGATTAGACAAGGTAGTCACAAGATATGCTAAGATAAACTGGATATGCTCTAATACTTTCGCTGCTTCGCTATTTACTTGTTATACTGGTTTCTATATCTCTGCACCGCCTAACTAGTGTTTCAACTAGTAACGATAACGTGATCCCAATCCCTGTATTTTCCATCGCCTTCAGGCATCCATTTATTAGTTGTTACCTAGATCTAATCTAGGGTTTTCTATCCACTGCTTTCTAGATTTAACTATAGTTTTACGCTATCTGCTGAACGCTTTTCGAGTTCAGGGTTTATGCCACCTAGTCCAACTAGGGATTACGCTACCTGTCGAACAATGCCCCCAAGTCTAGGACACACTACCTAGAGTGGTATATGCTCCTAGGCTTCCCCACGCATGTATCGCGAATCGTTATCGCTTGTCTAGATGCACATGTCCTGTAATGTGCGATCCAAGTCCTATGACAGGGCAAATCAAGGAATACAGAACTCGGTCGGGAGCTTTCGGATATCTGCCGATGCAGATGCTAAGGTCTGTTTTTATTCCAGTGGCTATGGTCCCACTTTGACCCCTCCCTCAACTAATGAAAGGCACACCTTGTAAAATGAGAACTATACGCCGGCCCCCGATGCCCCACTATCCTATGGCCATCCGCAACCATAACTAGATAGCAAGTATATGGTCTTTTGGAGTTCTCCGCCTTTCCGCTTCACGTATCTCGATTGACTCAAGATGGATGGTAGACGACGAGTTGCTATCACAGGGCTACCGTCTTCTCGCCGAATCACGCTGGTCCATCCTAGTCTTTAGGTTGCCACATATATATATTGCAACCAAGGCATACCCTCGGTTCTTCTAACGCAGACCTTAACCTCTGTGAGCCCAGGATGATCATCTGCAGCCTCACAGAGGGATACCAAGAGTACCCTCACGTCCCCTCGAAGCCTCGGGCTTCGTAACCCAATTCGTTGGAGCCTTCTAAAAACCAGATGGATGTCCGCTCCTTCGTGTTATACTAAGAATTACTACTTAGTTCTACTAACTAAGGTTTACCACTTAGTTTCCAAATTCCTTGTTTTCTTAACTAAGTTTTACTACTTAGTCCCTTTTTCAACTGAGGTTTACTATTTAGTTTTCTTTCTCGCCAGGTTGGGTTGGTTAAGTGTCTTTAGTCGATTGAAGCTATCTTAACCCTCTTCCCTTATCCTATTACACTGGTTAAGTGTTATCCCTTTATGCTTTTTGCTTAACCCTATTCATTTATCATATTCTGATGGTTAAGCATTCAAGTTTACTTAACCCTATGGTCTAGTCCAGCTAACATATTAATTTGGCTAAGTGTATTACTTAACCCCAACCTCTAGTCTAATTAACATGTTAAATTGGCTAAGTGTATTAACTTTACTTAACCCCACCTTCTAGTCTAGTCAACATGTTAATTTGGCTAAGTATTCCCATGGACTTAACCCTCCCATTCTAGCTTTAACTGTGCTAAGTTGGTTAGGTGTTCCTTAACCTTCCAATTCTAGCTTTAATTAATAAATTAAAGCCGCAACCTCTCACATTAGACAGATATTGCTGCAGTTACTGGATGTGCCGGTCGGTTCCGGGCAGGTTTACACCGCAACTCAGTCTAACCTCGGGTTAGGCATATTCATGTTTTCTAAGTTCAAAGGGTTTTTGATTAATTTCCAAATTTGGTTTTGAAAACAACCATCCCGTCCTTCGGATCAGTTAGGGATAGCCAGGGAGGGCAGTAAACTTGTATTTTCCAAACCCAAGCCTAGACACTATCCTCTTTGTCACCCTAGAACCTTCTGGTCTATGTGTTATAAAAAGGGGTGTTATCAAAATACTTTTCTTTTGTTTATAAATTGTTAACAATTTATTTCAAAAGCGCATTTCCCCTTTTTAGACAAATTTGGCCTATATTTATTTGTCAAGCCTACTAGTATACTTATATTCTAGGCCCAAGTCCTAACCCAACATGCAGTTTAGGCCATTTCCTATTTCATTGCCGAAACTAGATTAAATATCCTAGTTTATAATTTATGGCCAAAATTTAACCAAGTTACATATTTTGTGGTAAATGAACAATTTAACATTTATGACGAATTCTATAAGTAAATTACTCCTAATTTACTGATTTCATTACTACTCTTTTAATGTACATTGTCACATTTATTATTATGGCCCATTCTCTCTTATTTATCATATTTATACTTTTTGGTATGTAAATTATACCAAGTTTAGTGTCGCTAAACATAATTTATTCTAAACATGACAATTGCTCACAATTATGAATAAATTCAAAATTGTGCTAATATACTTATTCCAAATCAACCTTAATTAACCCAATCTTGGTTTAACATCCTAATTCACAATTTATGGCAAAACTAGAATTATTTTTCTAGTTTACATTTTATGCCTAAAATTTAGCTTACTTACTAACGCTAAATTTAATATGTCAAAATCACATATTCCCTAATCCATGTCAAATTTCCCCGTTATCATTTTAATATGCATGTCATAATACATATTCCAAATTATGCCAATTTCCAAGTTTACAACTACGTTCATATTCATTTCCATGTTTTTCCCCAAATCGCATTCCCACCGTTCGAATAATCGTGATTCAACCTAGATTATAAATAAATCTAGATTCGTAGATAAAAAAGGGAATGAATCAAAATGACAAGAAGGAATAATTGGCATAAAAAGGTTTGGATAACAATGTAGGTTCAAGAATATGGGTAGACCTAACTAAATAGGTAAATTCCCACTGTCTTAAAACCAAAGAATGGGCAAAATAGGTTCAAGAACGTGGGTAGACCTAACTTAATAGGTAAATTCCCACTGTCTTAAAACCAAAGAAAAAAAACAAGGAACAGGTAGAATAAATAATTGGGTTTAGACCCAATTTCACAATCACCAAACTAAAGCAATATTTTCCTAATCATGAATCATGGGTGTCAAAATCACAATTGTCCTCATTATGTCATAAGCAATAGTTTATGTCCAATTCAAAGGCTTATGTTCTTAGTCATAAGGAATGTCCATGGTCATAGGCAATATAGGCGATGTTCATAGTCCAAAAGGGAAAATAATTCCCATAGTCCTAAGTCATTGTCATAGGCAATGTTTATATGTCCCAAAATCAAAGGCTTATGTCATAGTCCAAAGGCATATGCTTTCAAAGGCCACAGTTCTATAGTCATAGTCACAGTTACAGTCTTATTTGTCCTCGAATCATAAAAGTTCTTAATTCAGTCCAAGGGTATAAACACAGATTCGAAGAGAGAGAGAGAGAGAGATTTGGCATATTCCTTTATTCCTTTAATTTCATGTCACAAATAAAACAAAATATTCAGATCTAGAAATAACCAACTTACAGAAAATAGATCTAGAAAAGAAGGAAAGCGTGGCTATGATTCGTGCGTCGTTGCTTGAAACTTGTTTGAGCTAGCCTTTGAATTCTTCACTTGAAACTTTGATTTGAATCCCTCCTTAAAAGTCTTTTAGCAGCATCTCCTCGTCTTGAATCATATTTTATTTTATTTATTTAAGAAAATTTAGAAGAGGGGAAGAAGCCATGAATCTTAGCAGCATAAGGATAGAAGAGAATTGGTGCAAAGAGAATGAAGACTAGGGCTGTTTATATAGCTGCTCAAGACCTTATCGTACACGCAGCGCTGAGTCAGCATTGAACCTAGTTAAGAAAATAGTCCAGGTACGTAGATGAATCTAGCCAAACCTTATCATACACGCAGTGCTGAGTCAGCATTGGGTCCCACAAGCTATTTTGGCGTAAAAGTTTGATTTTCAAACTTTTGAATTTCTGGAATTTATTTAACTGTTTTATTCACATGAAATATTCTTATATGTATACAATTCCTCTAACGACCATTTTACGCGTATATATATACGCACAACTTTCATTTTATTTTCAAAATTCAAATGATGTTGCCATATTTCATTGACTGTAGCCTTATCTTGAATTTTATCTTTCGTATACATATATTTTTGCATATATATATATATATATATATATTTATATTCTCATATGTATATATATATATATATATATTCTTTATTTCCTTATATGTACGTTCTTATCCTTTCAAATTTTGAATTTGTATACGTACATATATTTGCATGTACAGTTGGCCCTCTCTAAAACAAAGATAAAAAAAATTATGCCGCCGCCGGGGTTTGAACCCCCGACCTCCATGCTACAAATCCAATGCCTTAACCAACTGAGCTACAGAGGCTTTTGTTAATAAGTCTTAGAACAATAATAATTATTGTTCTCTCCTTACTTCTATTTTTCATGTTAGTTGCAATACTTAAATTAAACAACTGCATGGATCTTTTTCTTTTAATTTTTCTTTTAAAAATTAATTATACTTTAATTTGAGAATCTTAATGTCGCAGAATTACGGGGTGTTACATTCTCCCCCACTTAAAAGGATTTCGTCCCCGAAATCTTCAAGTTAGGAAGAATGTGTCCTACCATCCAATCACCCATCTACTCAACCATTCAATCACAGGCATTCATTGTCCTTAAAAGATTTCTAATGCTTTCATGTTCATATGCATAGTGTGTGTATATGTCTCTATCTAATGCAAAATCAGGTGGTCTACTGATTCAGTTGACCTCCTTAATGCAAATCATGTTAGTGCCATGCGTCCAATCATGCATGCAAACATCCCTAGTCATGTAAATACTACATGCGTGCACAGCCATTCATCCATATGCAACGTCCATATGATATCATATCAAGTTCAACTTATAAACAAATGCATATACGTAAATGCAATATGAGAGCGTCCGAACTTGATCTAGTGCCTAATACGTATGCATATGCATCCACGAGCAACCATTTGCAACCATTCAACCATAACATGTTTCAAATACATGTTTACATCCATTGGCTTCTACCTAAGGATCGCAGATACGACCTAGAGGATATACTTTGGAAAGAGAGAAACAACTACGCGTAAAGCTCCTAAACAGAGAAATCAAGGATGCACCCTTACGGAAAAAGGGCATGTTGCTAGTATCTAGCCTTCTTGAGCTTTACTCCACTGTATCTTAACCAATTTATCTTCACGATTGTGAAGTTCCTAATCTCCAATTCCAAAATAAACAGATGTCAATCACGGCGCCAAGTATACGTACTAAGATGATTAGAGGCCTCCCTCTTAGCTTATCCATCACGCCATAACTATGAGAGTCAAAAGATCACTCCGTACTTTTTAGAGTACCTACCACAACTATTCATCTTTCACGCAAACCATCCAAACCGAACTCGACATTCCTCAAGTACAAGCCCCAAAGGCCTAAACCAATATCAGACAAGCATCCAAGGAATATCTTCTCCGAATTTAGACGATCTACGTGAGATGATATAAGCAAACTCGATAGCTATCCTCAAATCCCTACTAACCAAAAACTGGTCGGACCACCAATTGGATTTGAGACTCTAGTGGGATCTTTCTACTATACACGTACTATGGTGCAGAGACTCAACTATGGAAGTGGGTATGAACAATTAAGAAGCGCTGGAACCTAAGGAAATAGTACGAATAGAAAACTAGACTCTTTCAACCGGACCACCTTTCTCCTAGGTGCGCTTGGTGGCGAAAGCATGTACTTGTCCTTCTGAAAATCTCATCCTCGTTCTTTCCCTTGTCCTTAAGTATATGTCCTATCATACCATAGTAAAGATACTTGCTCTTGTCTTAGGTTTTATAATCCCTTCCTCCTTCGTGAGCCAAGTCTACATCCATAATTTCCTCATCCTTGGGTCGTGCTCCTTTGCCAAACATCCGCGTGTAACCATGTTGGCAAATCTCTCGAAAGTTGCCTCTATCACACGGAAAAACCCTATAAACTTGAAAGAAGACTGGCCGTAAGTAAAACAACTACGGCTATAGATGGAAGTCAGGCACTACTTCGCCCTTCGATGAGGTTACCTCCCAGAAAGCCAGGAGCCCCAGAGAGTCAAGAAAGAAGAATTCAAATAGAGGAAGAGAAGACAATGCGTATGGCTTTGGGGAATATGCCTTTAAAACAAATCCTTTCTTTTAAAAATGCTTCTTTAAAAACCTTTTGAAAATAATTTTTCAAATCTTTTATCTGATCCGGTAACCTTCAGCTCTGATACCACGTGTAACACCCCACGTCCGTTAGTGTCACTCACAAAGGGAATGCAGTAAGTTCTGTGGAGCATTGTGGGTAAAAGATGCAGATAAATTACAAGACAGACAAACATTAAACAGCGGAAAATAAAACTTTGCTTTATTGACAAAATAATTTGTACAAGGTTCCTTTACAATATCAGAGTATCAACTGTTTTTACAAAATAAAGAAGAATAAAATACATTTATATTCCCCAATGTAACAAAAGCCAGCCATAGCAATCCAAAGCCGATGCATCCAAGATTCTTCAAGCTTGGAAAGAGAAATCATCCCAAAACAAATCTGAGCTATCCTATTTCCTCCTTAACAACCTGGGGGGGGGGGGGGGAGAACGGAAGAAAGAAGACGAAAGAAAAACAGAGTCAGACATAAAGCCTGAGTAAGTTCAGTAACTTCTAGCATGTGAACATGGAAAACAAAACGACATGAATTAACTGAATACAAGATTACACCATGACGATAGGGTCAACAAGATTAGACAAGGTAGTCACAAGATATGTTAAGATAAACTGGATACGCTCTAATACTTTCGCTGCTTCGCTATTTACTTGTTATACTGGTTTCTATATCTCTGCACCGCCTAACTAGTGTTTCAACTAGTAACGATAACGTGATCCCAATCCCTGTATTTTCCATCGCCTTCAGGCATCCATTTATTAGTTGTTACCTAGATCTAATCTAGGGTTTTCTATCCACTGCTTTCTAGATTTAACTATAGTTTTACGCTATCTGCTGAACGCTTTTCGAGTTCAGGGTTTATGCCACCTAGTCCAACTAGGGATTACGCTACCTGTCGAACAATGCCCCCAAGTCTAGGACACACTACCTAGAGTGGTATATGCTCCTAAGCTTCCCCACGCATGTATCGCGAATCGTTATCGCTTGTCTAGATGCACATGTCCTGTAATGTGCGATCCGAGTCCTATGACAGGGCAAATCAAGGAATACAGAACTCGGTCGGGAGCTTTCGGATATCTGCCGATGCAGATGTTAAGGTCTGTTTTTATTCCAGTGGCCATGGTCCCACTTGACCCCTCCCTCAACTAATGGAAGGCACACCTTGTAAAATGAGAACTATACGCCGGCCCCCGGTGCCCCACTATCCTATGGCCATCCGCAACCATAACTAGATAGCAAGTATATGGTCTTTTGGAGTTCTCCGCCTTTCCGCTTCACGTATCTCGATTGACTCAAGATGGATGGTAGACGACGAGTTGCTATCACAGGGCTACCGTCTTCTCGCCGAATCACGCTGGTCCATCCTAGTCTTTAGGTTGCCAGCTATATATATTGCAACCAAGGCATACCCTCGGTTCTTCTAACGCAGACCTTAACCTCTGTGAGCCCAGGATGATCATCTGCAGCCCCATAGAGGGATACCAAGAGTACCCTCACGTCCCCTCGAAGCCTCGGGCTTCGTAACCCAATTCGTTGGAGCCTTCTTAAAACCAGATGGATGTCCGCTCCTTCGTGTTATACTAAGAATTACTACTTAGTTCTACTAACTAAGGTTTACCACTTAGTTTCCAAATTCCTTGTTTTCTTAACTAAGTTTTACTACTTAGTCCCTTTTTCAACTGAGGTTTACTATTTAGTTTTCTTTCTCGCCAGGTTGGGTTGGTTAAGTGTCTTTAGTCGATTGAAGCTATCTTAACCCTCTTCCCTTATCCTATTACTCTGGTTAAGTGTTATCCCTTTATGCTTTTTACTTAACCCTATTCATTTATCATATTCTGATGGTTAAGCATTCAAGTTTACTTAACCCTATGGTCTAGTCCAGCTAACATATTAATTTGGCTAAGTGTATTACTTAACCCCAACCTCTAGTCTAATTAACATGTTAAATTGGCTAAGTGTATTAACTTTACTTAACCCCACCTTCTAGTCTAGTCAACATGTTAACTTGGCTAAGTATTCCCATGGACTTAACCCTCCCATTCTAGCTTTAACTGTGCTAAGTTGGTTAAGTGTTCCTTAACCTTCCCATTCTAGCTTTAATTAATAAATTAAAGCCGCAACCTCTCACATTAGACAGATATTGCTGCGGTTACTGGATGTGCCGGTCGGTTCCGGGCAGGTTTACACCGCAACTCAGTCTAACCTCGGGTTAGGCATATTCATGTTTTCTAAGTTCAAAGGGTTTTTGATTAATTTCCAAATTTGGTTTTGAAAACAACCATCCCGTCCTTCGGATCAGTTAGGGATAGCCAGGAAGGGCAGGAAACTTGTATTTTCCAAACCCAAGCCTAGACACTATCCTCTTTGTCAATCTAGAACCTTCTGGTCTATGTGTTATAAAAAGGGGTGTTATCAAAATACTTTTCTTTTGTTTATAAATTGTTAACAATTTATTTCAAAAGCCCATTTCCCCTTTTTAGACAAATTTGGCCTATATTTATTTGTCAAGCCTACTAGTATACTTATATTCTAGGCCCAAGTCCTAACCCAACATGCAGTTTAGGCCATTTCCTATTTCATTGCCGAAACTAGATTAAATATCCTAGTTTATAATTTATGGCCAAAATTTAACCAAGTTACATATTTTGTGGTAAATGAACAATTTAACATTTATGACGAATTCTATAAATAAATTACTCCTAATTTACTGATTTCATTACTACTCTTTTAATGTACATTGTCACATTTATTATTATGGCCCATTCTCTCTTATTTATCATATTTATACTTTTTGGTATGTAAATTATACCAAGTTTAGTGTCGCTAACCATAATTTATTCTAAACATGACAATTGCTCACAATTATGAATAAATTCAAAATTGTGCTAATATACTTATTCCAAATCAACCTTAATTAACCCAATCTTGGTTTAACATCCTAATTCACAATTTATGGCAAAACTAGAATTATTTTTCTAGTTTACATTTTATGCCTAAAATTTAGCTTACTTACTAACGCTAAATTTAATATGTCAAAATCACATATTCTCTAATCCATGTCAAATTTCCCCGTTATCATTTTAATATGCATGTCATAATACATATTCCAAATTATGCCAATTTCCAAGTTTACAACTACGTTCATATTCATTTCCATGTTTTTCCCCAAATCGCATTCCCACCGTTCGAATAATCGTGATTCAACCTAGATTATAAATAAATCTAGATTCGTAGATAAAAAAGGGAATGAATCAAAATGACAAGAAGGAATAATTGGCATAAAAAGGTTTGGATAACAATGTAGGTTCAAGAATATGGGTAGACCTAACTAAATAGGTAAATTCCCACTGTCTTAAAACCAAAGAATGGGCAAAATAGGTTCAAGAACGTGGGTAGACCTAACTTAATAGGTAAATTCCCACTGTCTTAAAACCAAAGAAAAAAAACAAGGAACAGGTAGAATAAATAATTGGGTTTAGACCCAATTTCACAATCACCAAACTAAAGCAATATTTTCCTAATCATGAATCATGGGTGTCAAAATCACAATTGTCCTCATTATGTCATAAGCAATAGTTTATGTCCAATTCAAAGGCTTATGTTCTTAGTCATAAGGAATGTCCATGGTCATAGGCAATATAGGCGATGTTCATAGTCCAAAAGGGAAAATAATTCCCATAGTCCTAAGTCATTGTCATAGGCAATGTTTATATGTCCCAAAATCAAAGGCTTATGTCATAGTCCAAAGGCATATGCTTTCAAAGGCCACAGTTCTATAGTCATAGTCACGGTTACAGTCTTATTTGTCCTCGAATCATAAAAGTTCTTAATTCAGTCCAAGGGTATAAACACAGATTCGAAGAGAGAGAGAGAGAGAGATTTGGCATATTCCTTTATTCCTTTAATTTCATGTCACAAATAAAACAAAATATTCAGATCTAGAAATAACCAACTTACAGAAAATAGATCTAGAAAAGAAGGAAAGCGTGGCTATGATTCGTGCGTCGTTGCTTGAAACTTGTTTGAGCTAGCCTTTGAATTCTTCACTTGAAACTTTGATTTGAATCCCTCCTTAAAAGTCTTTTAGCAGCATCTCCTCGTCTTGAATCATATTTTATTTTATTTATTTAAGAAAATTTAGAAGAGGGGAAGAAGCCATGAATCTTAGCAGCATAAGGATAGAAGAGAATTGGTGCAAAGAGAATGAAGACTAGGGCTGTTTATATAGCTGCTCAAGACCTTATCGTACACGCAGCGCTGAGTCAGCAATGAACCTAGTTAAGAAAATAGTCCAGGTACGTAGATGAATCTAGCCAAACCTTATCATACACGCAGTGCTGAGTCAGCATTGGGTCCCACAAGCTATTTTGGCGTAAAAGTTTGATTTTCAAACTTTTGAATTTCTGGAATTTATTTAACTGTTTTATTCACATGAAATATTCTTATATGTATACAATTCCTCTAACGACCATTTTACGCGTATATATATACGCACAACTTTCATTTTATTTTCAAAATTCAAATGATGTTGCCATATTTCATTGACTGTAGCCTTATCTTGAATTTTATCTTTCGTATACATATATTTTTGCATATATATATATATTTATATTCTCATATGTATATATATATATATTCTTTATTTCCTTATATGTACGTACTTATCCTTTCAAATTTTGAATTTGTATACGTACATATATTTGCATGTTCAGTTGGCCCTCTCTAAAACAAAGATAAAAAAAATTATGCCGCCGCCGGTGTTTGAACCCCCGACCTCCATGCTACAAATCCAATGCCTTAACCAACTGAGCTACAGAGGCTTTTGTTAATAAGTCTTAGAACAATAATAATTATTGTTCTCTCCTTACTTCCATTTTTCATGTCAGTTACAATACTTAAATTAAACAACTGCATGGATCTTTTTCTTTTAATTTTTCTTTTAAAAATTAATTATACTTTAATTTGAGAATCTTAATGTCGCAGAATTACGGGGTGTTACAATATATAATTGATAATATTTTCAAAACGTTATATTTTGAAATCACTTCCTTTTCTATATTAATTATAAAAATGAATAAAATTGATATAGATATTGTTCACGTCAAAATGGCGCATATCTAATTAACACGGCTTTATATATTTCAATAAGTTCGTTATTCTATTCAACAAATGAATATTTTCTTCAACACATGAATATATAATTTTATTCAACACATGAATATTTATTCTATTCAACACATGAATATTTATTCTATTCAACAGAAGAATTTATATTTTTATTCAACACATGAATATTTATTCTATTCAACACATGAATATTTATTCTATTCAACACATGAATTTTTATTCTATTCAAAACATGAATTTATATTTTTATTCAACACATGAATATTTGTTCTATTCAACACATGAATTTTCTTTCATAATATTCCTTATTTTCCAGATTGGAATGAGCCCCAATCAATTACCATATAATGTTAATTACATGGATTCCCTACAACACATGTATATAATAGCAACGATAAATCATCAACCATCATCCAGAGTGCCCCACACAACTGCATAAGCATTAAATATAAATAATTAACGCTTACACAGTCAGTCAACCCATCGATTGACATACAACTAAACAATCGGGATTAGTGTACGTCAAATATCATCCCAATACCCGTGTGGGGTTTCAAATCAAGAAACACAGATTTTTATTTATGCAGTTGGGCGATGTGTAAAATTTATCGTCCCAATCAATATCAATCAAATGGGTGTACATAAAAAAATCGTCCGATTTGTTTATAGATATTTATTTTATATAAACGTTAAAAATTATATTTTTAACTATAATTTTTTTTTCATTCCACTTCACACAATTAACTTTCACAACACATCAATTAAATATACAAGTCATCCATGGTCTGTGGACAACGGGTGTCGGGTGCTGCTAAGCACCGTCTGCATCCTGGTATATATTTCAACTAGAAAATAAATTAAAAGTGAGAAGTTATCACCAAGAGCTAAACCAAACACCGTGACTCTTCTTATGTAGGAAACCTTCGCCGTGCTCGCCTTTTGTCACTTTCATCTTTCGTGTTCACTACATATACAAAAATCACATTTTTATATTCTCTAGTATATAAAAATCATATTTTTAAACCCCGACTCATATAAAAATCCCATTTTTATAATATCATTTCATGTATATAAATTGTATTTTTATTCTAGTGTTATTCAAATAAAAGTCACATTTTTATACTGCTACTATATAAATAAAAATCGTATTTTTATAGCGCTACTAAATACAAAAAGATTAAATTTTTACTATCTATATAATATAAAAATCGTATTTTTATTATCTCTATAATATAAAAATCATATTTTTTTCTATAATATAAAAATCATATTTTTATTCTTTCTATAATATAAAAATCATATTTTTATACTTTCTATAATATAAAAATCTCGTCTTTCTTTAATAAAAAATCTCGCCTTTCTTTGATTAAAAATCGAACCTTTCATTAATATAAAAATCGAATTTTTATACTAGAATCTATAGTCTAAAAATCAGAGTTTTAACCAATGTAAAAACTGAAAATAAAGTTGAATTCAACCTACTTACATTGAATCGGAGAAAGAAAAGGGGGTCATAGGCCTACAGGGTAGAGCAAAGGGGGAGTGGTGGCACACCTGACTGGCGGCGGGGTTCTGGTGCATCGGAGGGGGTGCGGCGGCATTCCAGTGGTGGCGGTGGGTCCTCTAGAGGAAGGAGGCGTGGGTTTTAGCTCCGGGTTCGTGGATTAGAGGGAGAGAGAGCGTAGATAGGAGAGAGAAGAGAGTAGGGGGTCTCGACGGCGTTGGTGTTGGTGGGGAGGCGCACGCTTTTTGGCGGGGTGGCGGTGGACGAGATTGAAAGGTGGGTTGAGCAGGATTTTTAATTTTTTTCTTTAGGTTTAGAGAATAAGGAAAAGGGGGGCTGAGAGTTATATAATTTTATATTTACTTATATATTTATATTTCAAAAAGTTACTTTTCTTTTGAACTCCAAACGAGACCCCACAACTGTCGTCCCTAGCTAATTACCCCCATTCCAAACACAATGGGATATATGTCGTAAGCCGATTCGATCGTTTCGATTAGTCTCCATCAAACTCAAAATATAAATCAATCTATTGAATTTGAACGCATATTTTAATTTACCGGGGCCACATACGGACTCTAAAAATTCCAGAAAAGTTATTTCTAGCTTCGTATTGACGATACGGTCCTAACAAAACTAATTTCGTCAAATTCCGAGACCGTTTGAAAAATGACCATTTTCCGGTCGATTAAATTCAACTGAAATGGTCAAAACAAATTTAAGTGCACCACGCTCACATATTGATTCAGAAAATTATGAATTTTGGAACCTAGCAATAATTTGGCATCCTGGATCCAACAAAAGTGGTTTCGTCGAAAACCGAGGTCGTTTGCAAAATTTCCATTTTTAAGGGCTAAAATTCCATAGCGACTATTCTGAAATTTCAACTGGGCATAACTTTTTATCCCCGCTATGAAATTTCAATTTTTCGGATTTATTGGAAAGATATTCTCAAATGTATTCTAATATTTTTGGTTTTGCTAAAATCCGGTTTATTTTGAATGCTGTACATTCATTTGAACTTTGAAATCGAATTTTCAAACTACCGCGCCATTTTCAATTCCTTTTAGAATTAAAGATAAATAATTATATTCTAATGACGATCTATATAAATATACATGTTCTAATTCTATTCAAAATAAATTTCTCGTCATTATTATTTAAAATAATTCATTTTAAATATTCAAAATTCACTAAAATTACCAAACTAAAAATTTTAAATTGGCTCAGATTTCCTGGTTATTACAGATAATCTATGTCCTATGGCCAATACAAGTGACCCTTGGATCTGGCATAAGAGCTTTGGTCATATAAATTTCAAATACATCTCTAGGATTTCTTAATGAGATTAAATTAGGGGATTATCCAAAATGAAGTTTTAAAGTTAATAATTTATGTGACGCTTGTCAGTTCGGCAAATTAAAAAGAAGTTCATTTAAATCAAAAGAGGATATTACAACCTCAAAACCATTAGAGTTAATTCACATGGATTTATTTGGTCCATCTCAAACTCAACCAATAAATCACAATAAATATGTTTACATAATAGTCGACGATTTTTTTAGATTTACTTGGACTTTGTTTCTTAAAAATAAAAGTGATGCTTTCGATCAATTTAAAACTTTTGCTAAAAGAATTCAAAACTTATTATCTCTAAAAATAAAAACAATACGTAGTGACATGAAGGAAAATTCAAAAACGAAAATTTTGAAAAATTTGGTAACAAAAAGGGAATAACCCATGATTTTTCTTTTGCTAGAACCCCTCAACAAAACAGCATACTTGAACGTAAAATAGATCGATACAAGAGTGTGTAAGAACTATGTTATCTGATAGTAATTTACCAAAGAATTTTTGGGGTAAGGTAGTTGCAGCAACTTGTTAAATATAATTTCAATCAAACTCATAAAACACCATATGAACTTTTGTATAATAAGAAAGAAAAATTATCGTATTTTAAAATATTTGGAAGTAAATGTTTTATAGTAAATGCTAAATAAAATTTAGATAAATTTGACTCGAAATCCAGTAAAGGAATCTTTATTGGATATTAAGAGAGAAGTATATAGAGTCTTTAATTCAAGAACCAATATTATAGAGAAACCTTAAACGTATCTTTTGAAGAAAAATATAAAAATATAACACAACACAACGAAAATGAAGGTGAAAATGAAGTTAATGAAACAAACAATAAAGATAGTCAACAAAATAAAGAATCAGATTATTACGAGACCACACTGTAGAAAATATCTTAGGAGATATCGAATCCGCCGTTAGGACTCGTAGTCAATTAAATAATATGAGTAACTCTGCATTTATTTCAACTATTGAACCTAAGAGTCCAAAGGAAGCATCGTTCGATGATTCGTGGATCCTTGTCATGAAAGAAGAACTGAATCAGTCTACTAGGAATGATGTATGAGAACTTGTTCCTAGACCAGAGGATAAAATAATAATAGGAACTAAATGGATGTATAAAAATAAAATGAATGAACACGGTGAGGTCGTAAGAAATAAGGCACGATTAGTAGCATAAGGTTATACTCAAGAAGAAGGAATGGATTACGATGAAACGTTTGCCCCGTAGCTAGATTGGAAGCAATTAGGAAATTAGTATCCTTTGCAAACCATAATCATTTCAAATTATATCAAATGGATGTTAAAAGTGATTTTATAAACGGATTTTTTAAAGAAGATGTATATGTATAGCATCCACCTCTTTTTGAAGATGAAAAATTACCAAATCACGTGTATAAGTTAAAAAAAGTGTTATATGGATTTAAACAGGCTCCTAGTGCTTGGTACGATAGATTCAGAAATTACTTATTACAATCTAACTTCGAAATAGGAAAACTAGATAATACACTGTTTATTAAAAGAAATAATAAAGATATACAATCAGTACAAATATATGTTGAAGATATAATTTTCGGATCGACGAATAATAAGATGAATAAAGAATTTTCAAATATTATGACCAAAGGATTTAAAATGAGTCATATAGGAGAGCTAACATTCTTCTTAGGTTTACAAATTCATCAATTAAAGAATGGAATATTTATTAATCAAGAAAAATACGCAAGATATTTAATTAATAAATATAATTTAGCAACAACTAATAGGAGATCGGCATCAATAGAAACTAATATAGCCTTAAGTAAAGATGATTCATCAAAAGACATTGATCAAAAATTATATAGAGGAATGATAGGATCGCTATTGTATATAACCGCTAGTAGACTAGATATAATGCATAGTGTATGTCTCTGTGCAAGATATCAATCGAAACCTAAAGAAATACATTTAAAAGCTGTAAATCGTATTAAAACATACATCAGATTTTGGATTATTCTATCGTAAGGATGATTTATTTGATTCAATTTCTTATTGTTACATTGATTATGTGGGATGTAAATACGATCGTAAAAGTACTAGTGGAACATGTCATCTGCTAGGACATTCACTAGACTCACGGTTTAGTTAAAAGCAAAATACCATATCTTTATCAACAACTAAAGCATAATATATCTCTATTGCTTTGGCTTGTCCACAAGTAATATATATGCAACAAACTCTAAATGATTTTGGATTAAGAATAAATAAATCACCAATATACTGCGAGAATATGAGTGCTATAAATATATCTAAAAATTAAATTCATCACTCAAGAACTAAGCATATCGATATACGACATAATTTTCTAAGAGATAATGTATGTAAAGAGAAAATTTCACTTGAATTTATAGAAGTAGATAAAAATGTAGCAGAAATATTAACAAAATCATTAAATGAAGCAATGTTTACTAAATTTAAAAGAGAATTAGGTATTTGTTCATTCAGTGAATTAGAATAATTAAATATATTAATATATATATAACAGTAACATTAAAATCAAAAAATTAAAGTTAAAAATGCATGTATGTCAACATACATAGAAGCCTATGTCGACATATAACTGCCAGATTTTAAAATTTTATTCCCACCAAAAGTTAGTTACAATAATCATTTAAACCCTCCACTTAGAATTTTCTTCTTCACTCTCCTATTTCACTTTTGTAAAAACTCAAAACCAAAATAAATCATGGCCTCCACTAATTATAATAACCAAATTAGTCCTGAATCATCCACTGGACCATCCAAAGGTCCATTCCAACTTCTACCCTCTCCCATGTAATCAAATTGGAAGAGAAAATGGTGTATGCTCTTCAAATGTTTGCTGAGATACAAGTACTCTAAATATGCATGAATCAAGAGAAAATTAAGCAAGTAAAGATGATATGGAATCTTTTATGTTTGTAATGGATAATCAAGCAAATCCAATCATCATCGGAGATGATAATCAAGCAATGGAAGAAGAAGTAGAGCAAGAAGAGGAGGAGGAAGAAATGATGGAAGAAGAGGAACCAGATGAGGCACAACAAAAAGTCATGGACGAGGATGATCAAGTTGTATCTGTTGGTGAAGTCTTGTTCGATCAACATGGAAATATAATTGAACGAAATGGGGATTTTTGTCCCTATTACCCTAATTGTCCAATCCATAAATCTCTTATCGTAAAGAATCATTAAAAGATAGGATTCTTTTTCATTTATTCGGTATAATATGTATGTAATTGTTCATGTAATTTTCTTTGGTATGTATCGTTTGTATTAAAACTATGTTTATTTTAATGCTTATTTGTTAAGTAGGCATGTATGTAGGTGGAGTCATATATACATTAAGTATATTATTATAGATTAAAATATTATAAATCATAAAATGATTATATATAGATTTAGGATTTAGGGGGAGTATTGTTAGAATTTCTTTTTGATAATGCCGAAGGGGGGGAAATTATAAAATATAGACTTAGTTTAAGAACAATATATATGATTCGTAGTGACAAGGGGAGTATTAGAAGGATCAACATCAACTCGTATGAACATATATGATTATTTTATAAACTAAGGTTACCATCATCAAAAGGGGGGAGATTGTTGGAGAATGGAGTTTTGATGACAACAACCTTATTTCAACATTAATTGATTATAAAATATATACTTACATCGCTATCTAGAATACACACACACACATATGCAGGAATTGTAGACAGGAATTAATACTGAAGACTATACCGTTTTAGAGATTCAAGAATTCAGAATTGAGAGAAGACTCAAGACTAGTGAGTAATCAAGAAATCAAGAGTTTAAGATAAATATAGTAATAGAGTTTAGTTTATATGTAAGACTCTGAATAGCACTCCAGGTTCAAATTCAAATTCTATTTTTCTAATTCTGATTTTCAATTTTAAAATTCTATTTTTCGAAATTCTAATTCTAATTTGTTTTTTCTATCTTACCTTTGATTTTAAACTTAAGTTTCAATGTTTATATACTTATATTGTAACACCCCGCATTTTATGACCATCAAATATTTGAATAAAGCATATGTGTATGTATATGCATAGACATTAATATATATAAAAGAAGAATAAAATAATGATAATATATGATTGCATGTAATAAATACATGCACTGAAAAGAAGAAAAGATTAATGCAAATAAAAATGCAATGCATATGTTAAAAGAAAGAAGAAATTGGTTGCATGTAGTGTAATTATGTAGCATGCAATGATTTACAAATATTATGCATTAATAAGAAAAGAAAAAAGAAAGAAAGAGATGCATGCAAAATGATAAGGTTACATGAAATGGTTTAAATAAAAGGGAGGTATAAGAAAAGAACAATGATCACTATTGTTCTAAGCCTTGTTAACAAAAGCCTAATTACTCCACTTGGTTAGAGCATGTGGCTTTAATAAGAGTGGCGTAGGTTCGATCCTGTAACCACCCGAACTTCTACGTGAAGGAAAGCACGGATGGTTACAGTTTGGTATCAGAGATCTGGTTTACAGAGCTCGAGATCAAGACACATTAGAACCATACGAAAGAATTCATCAGAGATTGGATTAATAATATCCAATAAGAATGATTCGTTAGAGATGGGATCAGTAGTATCCTAGAACGAGTGTGAAGAGTATATTTTTAAAATGAAAACCAACTTTGTTTTGAAAATTTAAACATTATTCAACGTATTTGAATAGTTTATTTGTATCAAATTTGGACAATCCAATATATAAAGATTTTGCATATATGCCTTGCAAACGTGTAATCGAAGTTTTAATATACTGGATAGATATAGAATCACACCCTAGTCGCCCGGAGATGATTCCGATGATGTCATGGTGTCATCATAATTTGTGTTCGAGTTTCGAAAGTGGGATATCTATATGATTCCAAATGACTGGTGTGAGAACCAAAACTAGATATGGCTTATTGTTGTGATTTGGCATAAAAAAACTGATTTTTGGACTATGTATCAAAGTTATAAATTTGAAAAGCTAATCAACTAATTGATTGATGGTTGTGTTGTATGATTATTCCTTTAAATCATTATGTGAAGGAAAGGTAAATTTAGGCCAAATTGAACCAAATATTGAACTGTATTGAAAATGATCGCAAATGCATGCATATACATGTGTATCCACTGAACAGGTCATTGCAAAGAGGCTAGAGCAGAGGAATAAAATTGTTTGCCCGACAAATAGGTACATGTTTATTGTATTTCATGGGGCTTTTGATGATTTTATGAGCCGATGGGCTATCCGCTTGGCTGTTTGTTTTCGTTTTGGATTGGAGAGGCCTGTATGGCGATTTCGGTATTTTCCTGGTGCTGCCGTACAGGGGAGGTTATGGCAAAAAAATTCGAAAATTTAGTGTGTTAGCCAAATTTTTGAAAATTTTGAAAAGTTCTTAGAAACTGAAAAGTTGAAGAACTTAAGCCATAATGAAAATAATGAAAGTTGAGTCGGTTTGTAGAACAACTTTCAGCTCCGTTCCTTTTCGAGGACGAAAAGATTTTAAGTGGGGGTGATTGTAACAACCCTGAAAATTGAAACCAATTTTTATTTTGGCAATTTTGTATATTTAAAATGATTTATTTTAAATAATAACGACGATAAATTTATTTTGAATAGAATTAGAATGAATATATTTATTTGAATCGACATTAGAATATGAATATATATTTTAATTATAAAAGGAATTGAAAATGGCGCGGTAGTTTGAAAATTCGACTTCAAATTTCGAATGATTGTACATGATTCAAAATAAACCGGATTTTAGCAAAGCCAAAAATAGTAGAATCTATTTGAAAATATCTTTCCAACGAATCTGAAAAATTGAAATTTCATAGCGGGAATAAAAAGATATGCCCACTTGAAAATTCAAAATAGTCGCTATAGAAAATATGGCCCTTAAAAATGGAAATTTTGCAAACGACCTCCGTTTTCGACAAAACCGCTTTTGTTGGATTCCGGGATGTCAAGTTATTGCTAGATTCCAAAATTCATAATTTTCTGAATTAATTTGTGAGCGTGGCACAAGAAAACGTGTTTTGATAGTTTCAGTTAAATTTAATCAACTGGAAAATGGCCATTTTTCAAACGGCCTCTAAATTTGACGAAATTAGTTTTGTTAGGACTGTATCGTCCATACAAAGCTAGAAATAATTTTTCTGTAATTTTTGGGGTCAGTATGTGGCCCCGGTAAATTAAAATGTATGTTAAAATGCAATATATTGATTTATATTTTAATTTATAGAAATACTGATCGAAACAATCGAAATGACGTATGGAACATATCCCGTTGCATTCGGAATGATGGTAATTAGCTAGGGCGACAGTCGTTGGGTTCAATTTGGAGTTCGAATGAAAAACTAACTTTTTGAAATTAAAAATTAAATTAATTATATTGTAACACCCCACGTCCATTAATGTCACTCACAAAGGGAATGCATTAACTTCCATAGAGCATTTTAAGTAAGTATATAACAGAAAATCACAACAAGACAGATATAAAGCAGTACTTGAAAATTAAAACTTTATTTCATTGCAGCGGATAAACACATATGTTTGATTACATCATCAAAACCATAAACCAAAGTCAAGTACATAATATCCATCTTGATAAAACAAAGTACATAAACTGAAAGACATAATCCCCAACATTAAAATAGCCATAAATAAAGAGAAGCTGAACTTTACTTCAGCGGTCCAAGAAATCTTCTAAAAGCAGTCCAAGATCAAGCTCCACTGGTGCTAGTTCCAACCTGAGCACCTGGAGGGGGTGAGGGGGGGGGGGAGGAAAGAGATGGAAAAGGGGGGTCAGACGTAAAGTCTGGCGAGTGCGATAAAGTCTGAATTATGATTTCTGGAGTTGAATTAGCGCTCCTTTGATGAAGAATCACTGTTAGGGTTGAGTAGTTCTGATTTGGTTACTGTTCTTCCTCTTAATTTTGGTGGCGGTTGCTCTAGGGTTCAAGACAACAGCATGACGACCATAGTTTTAGTTTTAATTCTGATTTAGGGTTTGTGTCTATGGGTCTTTTTATAGAGTTATGAATTAATTTAAGCCGTCGGATGTTCTTAGGGTTAATCAAAACCATTCAATTATGATAGGGTGATGAGTCAGCCCTAATGACACAGCAAGGAATCATAATGGACTCAACAACACGGGTCAGCCTGAACCAGAAAGCTGTGCAGGCTCCAGCCTCGGCATGGGCGCACTTGGTAGGTGCGCTAGTGTAAATATGTACTGGCGCACTTCCCAAGTGCGCCAGTGCATTTATAATTTTTTTCTCTACTTTGCCACCAAACTTCGTTCGTCCATAACTCTTTCATCCGGTACTCGTTTCCCGCAAACTCGGACTCTATCTTCACTAGAATTCCGAGACGAACACAATGGAGCAACCCAATCCCCATAATTCTCACGTCTGAGATTTATTATTATTTAATTTAGTTAATTCGATTATTCAAAAATCCGGGGTGTTACATTCTCCCCTCCTTAAAGGATTTCGCCCCCCGAAATCTCCATGTTAAGGAGAATGTATATCCTACCATCCAAACAACCATCTACTCAACCATCAAACACGACATCCATTGTCCTTATAAAATTTCTAATGTTGTATGAACATATGCAAGAAGTGTGTGTATATGTTCCTTATCTAATGCAAAATCAGGTAGTCTACTGATTCAGTTGACCTCCTTAATGCAAACAATGATAGTGCCATGCGTCCATTATGTACGCGAAAGAACCTTATCGATACATATCATTTCTACATGTGTGCGCAACCATTCACCAAAATGCAACATCCATATGATGATACAACCATTATTCGTTCATTATTCAAATATGTACACACATTTATATGCAATATGCAATATGAAGTGACTGAGCCAATCTAGTGCATAAAGTGTGTGTATATGCATCCACGTGCAACCACTAGCAAACACTTGCATCCACGTGCATCCACCATCCATAACAAATCTCAAACACATGTTTCAACCATAGGACTATCCTATCTAAAGGTCAAGGATACTAGAGAGAGGACACACTAAAGATAAGATAAGTATAAGATAAACAATAAAGGAGAAATTAAAAGACATACACTCGAAAAGAAAAGGGTACAATGAACGCATCTTCGCTTCCGTCTCCCAAGTAGCAATGCTCTCATCATCTCCCCATTTCACTTTGAGTAGCTTGACCTC
Organism: Allium sativum; assembly: GCA_030737875.1. NCBI lineage: Eukaryota > Viridiplantae > Streptophyta > Magnoliopsida > Asparagales > Amaryllidaceae > Allium > Allium sativum. Next base: position 858,502,722 of record CM060918.1, on the reverse strand, counting down.
TCGACTTCTCAATTTCTTAATCTCCGACCCAAGAATGCGCGTAGGAGCTCGTCGAATCGTCGCATCACGCTCGATCTCCACCTCTCTAAGCAAGCTCGGCTCTACCACTTCCGCGGTCTCGTGCAAGCACTTCCTCAAATGTGATACATGGAATACGTCATGTACACCACAAAGTCTTATGGGCAACTCCAATCTATACGCCATCTGCCCAATCCTTTCCTTAATAGGAAATGGCCCTATGAACCTTGGTGCTAACCTCCCAACGGACCCAAAACGAACAACGTTCCGTAATGGAGACACTTTGACAAAGACCATGTCCCCAACCTCAAACTCAAGATCTGACCTCCTCTTGTCTGTATAAGATTTCTTCTTATCTTGCGTCGTCTTCATCCTTCTTCAGATCAAATCAATCTTTTCCGAAGTCTCTCTAATCATATCGGGCCCAAGCAAGATCTTATCTATAGCTTCCCACCAACATGTAGGCGAACGACACGGCCGTCCATAAAGAGCTTTGAATGGTGCAATGCCAATGCTTGACTGAAACCTGTTATTATATGCGAGTTCTACCAACGGAAGATGTTCCTCCCATGTACCTCCGAAATCTAAGACACATAACCTCAACAAGTCCTCTAGAATACGATTCACCCACTCGGTCTGGCCGTCCGTCTGAGGATGATATGCGGTGCTCAAACATAACTGAGTCCCTACCGCCTCATACAAGCTTCTCCAAAATTCGTTAGTGAAAATAGGATCGCGGTCGCTCACTGTGCTTGAAGGAACACCGTGCAAACGAACTATTTCTCGAATGTATACATAGACTAAGCAGTCCTCTTACTCTTCACGGGAATGAAATGGGCGCTCTTAGTAAGTTTGTCTACCACGACCCAAATATCCGTATTACCCTTCCTCGATCTCGGTAATCCATCAATAAAGTCCATCGAGACGCTTTCCCACTTCCATTGTGAGGCTTCCAATGGATGAAGCAATCCACCGGGCTTCTTTTGCTCCACTTTTACTTGTTGGCACACCAAGCATCTAGCGACATACTCAGCCACATCTTTCTTCATGCCAGCCCAAAAGTAAACTCGTCTCATGTCCATGTACATCTTGTCCTCGCCAGGATGGATGGTCATCTTCGAACGATGTGCATCATCAAGAATGGTCTTCCTTAGGTCATTGTCTTTTGGTATACAAAGTCTACCGTCCCTACGTAACCAACCCTTATCATCTAGGGTATACCTACGGAGATGGCTCGATGACTCCCCTTCTTTGAGCTTTTCTACTAACTCAACCAACTGTGGGTCGTCTCGCTGTGCCTCGCCAATCCGTCCCAAAAGCGTAGGTCTAACCTCTAAGGATGCTAGCAAACCGGGTACGAAGTCAATGGAAGGTGTAAAGTCAAACGTAGAAATGAACTCTAAACTTCGCCGCTCAACAAAAAAAGGACTTAAGGATAATCTTTTTCTACATAAGGCATCGGCCACTACGTTACCCTTGCCAGGGGTATATGCTATCTCGAAGTCGTAGGATGCTAAGAACTCCATCCACCTTTACTGCCTTAAGTTCAAGTCCTTCTAAGAGAATAAGTATTTTAGCGATTTGTGATCAGTGAACAATTCGAATTTCTCGCCAAGAAGATAATGACGCCAAGACTTAAGCGCGAAAACAATAGCGGCCAACTCTAGGTCATGTGTAGGGTAATTTGTTTCATGCACTCTCAGCTGCCTTCCACCATAGGCTATTACCCTTCCCTCTTGCATTAGGACTGCGCCTAGTCCTGTCCCACAAGCATCAGTATAAACGGTAAATGGCTTACTCCCATCTGGCAATACTGATACTGGGGCTGTGGTCAAAGCCCTCTTTAAATGTTGGAACGCATCATCACAATCTACGTCCCACGTGAAGACTAAGTTCTTCGTCAAGCGTGTTAATGGAGCTGATATTTTTGCGAAGTCTTTGATAAACTTCCTATAGTAGCCAACCAACCCTAAGAAACTTCTCACCTTGGTAGCATTTTTAGGGACCTCCCAATCTTGGATGGCCACTATCTTCGCGGGATCCATGGCTATCCCTTCTTTGGAAACCACGTGCCCTAAGAATCGCACTTCTTTCCTCCAAAAGTGACATTTGGAAAATTTAGCTTCAAGGCTATGCGCTCGAAGAGTCTCCAACACTTCCCTAAGATGTAGGGCATGCTCTTCCTTGCTCTTAGAAAAGATCAAGATGTCATCTACAAAGACCACCACGAATCTATTAAGGTACTCCCTAAACACCCTACTCATCAAATCAACAAAGTATGCGGGGGCGTTTGTCAAACCGAAGGGCATCACCAGCCACTCGAAGAAACCATCTGGAGTCCTAAAGGAAGTCTTGTCTATGCTATCCTCAGCCACTCTCAACTGATGGAAACCAGTGGCTAAGTCCAACTGCGTAAACACCGAGGCGCCTACTAATTGATCGAAAAGATCGTCAATCCTCGGCAGTGGGTGTCTATTCTTCTTAGTAAGTTTATTAAGCTCCCTATAGTCCACACAAAGTCTAAGGGACCCGTCCGCCTTCGTGGCAAATACAACTGGGGCACCCCACTCCGATATACTACGTCTAATGAATCCCTTCTCAAGCAATTCTTTCACTTGCTTACTGAGTTCTCTTCTCTCTCTTGGAGCCATGTGGCGCACTGGCAATGCAACTGGCTTTGCATTGTCCACTAGATATATTCGAAAGTCGATTTCACGTTTTGGGGTAAACCCCTCACCTCATCGAAGACATCAGCATATTCACGGACTATGGGAACATAATGTAAATCATCATCGGATGCGTCAAGGGATTCTAGGTAACTAAGCATTACTGGACCTCTAGGGTCACAAGAAATATCAAGGGTGTTTCCCGAACGAGTCAACAATCTAACTACCCTTCTTTCACAATCTAGGATGGCCCCATATCTAGCTAGCCAATCCATATCTAGAATTAAACCATAGCCCATGAAGCCAAGAACAAAAGCGTTGCATTCAAACTCAACGCCCAAGATAAACACTCTCAAATCCCGACAAATCATAGAAAGATGAGCCGAACCACCAATAGGATTTGAGACTACTAAGGGATCAGTAACGAGACTAGTATCTAGGTGCAGTGTTTCAACTATTGATGTAGAGATAAACGAATGTGATGCGCCAGAATCGAATAAAGTACGGACAGGATGATCAAATAGAAAAACTAAACTTTCAACGGAAATTGCTCTACCTCGTTCTTGCAGCGGTGGGATCACGAGGGCCTGAACTTGTTCCCTTGCCTGCCCGGGTGCCATAAGAGCTTGCACCTGTCCTCCCGAGGTAGACCCTGCCCTCTTCCCTTTCTTTGGGCAGTCCTTAATAAGATGTCCCGCTTCGCCACAGTGGAAACAACCGGTCTTCTTCTTCTTCTTCCTACAATCTTTGATTAGATGGTCGGGTGTCCCACAGTTAAAGCATTTCTTCTTCCCCTTAGCATTGTTGCCTTTGCCACCTTTCTTGTTCTGTTGTTGCTGTTGCGGCTTCTTTTGATCCCCTTTCTTCTCGGGTGCCTTATTAGCATTGGCGCCCTTCTTCTCTTCATGCATGAGTGCCATGTCAACTAACCTCTCAACGGTAGCCCCATGGGAATGTGGGTCATAGCTAACCAATGGAGCGGATCGTTTAAACCCTTAACAAATCTTAGAGCCTTCTTTTCTGGAGTGTTCACCAAGTCTAAGCCAAACCTTGCCAATTGGTTGAGTTTGTTAACGTACTCTTTCACCGATAAATTCCCTTGCTTCAGTGATAAGAACCTTTCCATGTATAGTTTCTCTTCAGCCCGTGAGAGAAACTTTGCCTCAAACCTCTACCTAAAATCTTGCCATGTATCGATTGGACGACCCCCATTAGTGACCTCCCACCAAAACGAGGCCTCATCCTTCATTAGCCACGCAGCTAGCTGGACTTTCCTTCCGTCATCCACATCCAAAATTCCAAACAATTCTTCCACTTCCTTTAGCCAGTTACGAGCTTCAACAAATGTCTCCGTCCCGTGAAAAGGTTTTCCACCCATAGCTCTAAAGTCCTTACATATCTTTGGGAAATTATCGACACGAGGAGGAGGAGGATTTGTTGGACCTGCGGCGGCGGCCTTAGCCTCAAGATATTGACGGAACCAACCGGGCACATGAACGCCCTCTGGTATCTCAGATGCTTCAGACATGCTGAAACGAAAAAGGAAAGATTCAATACAAAAAGGACTAAAGGAAAGATATATGGCTCTTGGGGTTATGCTTTCCAAAATATACTTTTCTTTTGAAAATACTTTCCTTAAATCATACTTTTGAAGGTACCTCTTTATAAAAATTGTTTTGAAAAATAGTTTTTCAAAATTCATATCTGTTCTGGTAACCTTCAGCTCTGATACCACGTGTAACACCCCACGTCCATTAATGTCACTCACAAAGGGAATGCATTAACTTCCATGGAGCATTTTAAGTAAGTATAGAACAGAGAATCACAACAAGACAGATATAAAGTAGTACTTGAAAATTAAAAATTTATTTCATTGCAGGGGATAAACCCATATGTTTGATTACATCATCAAAACCATAAAACAAAGTCAAGTACATCATATCCATCTTGATAAAACAAAGTACATAAATTGAAAGACATAATCCCCAACATTAAAATAGCCATAAATAAAGAGAAGCTGAACTTTACTTCAGCAGTCCAAGAAATCTTCTAAAAGCAATCCAATATCAAGCTCCACTGGTGCTAGTTCCAACCTGAGCACCTGTAGGGGGGGGGGGAAGGAAAGAGATGGAAAAGGGGGGGTCAGACATAAAGTCTGGCGAGTGCGATAATTCTAACAATATAATTAACAAAGTAACTAGGCTAAGGCATAAGTTGGAAAATAGGGAAATGACCATGAACCATTGAGTATGACAGAGTAAATAAGGAAACAAGATGAATTACGATATCATCAAAGCGCACCTAAACTACTATATGATAATTACTGAACTACACCAACACTATGGGATAATTCCTAAACTGCACCGCCACTAGTATACTACACCACTACTAGTCACCCTAAGATTGATCCCGCCTACAGACTTAATAATGATATTGGTAGTTTCGTGCACCTCTAGCTGCCTTCATAGGTGTCGTCTGCCCCTATCTCCACTAGGTGTACCCACTACCCCCAAGTGATCGGCTCCCTAACTCGTAGATACCCGTGCTGGCCCCACAATGGGGTGTATCACTCCCCAAAGTGGCAAACCGATACCACCAAGAATGCACGGCTTATACCTACACTATGCAACAACGTCTTACCTACCAGCCCGGGTCCACACACGCATATGAACCCACTGGACTTGCATTGCCACCGCTTACCCGGTTTGGCCTCTTACAGTCAAGCCCAATATGCGTGTCCCGTCCTCGACTTGGGTCGAGCCCACAAAGATACGTATGGGTTACTGGTTGAAATGGGCCCCCATTACTTGACACAAGACATCCACCAAAGCTTGGTCCCCTCTAATACATGCCACTTAACCCACTTCTTATTCATGTTTCAATTACATGTTTCATATTTTGGTTAAGTGTTTCTAATCGAATTTCCAAATGTCACCCAAGGCACCCACTAGATTCCACATGCCACCCACGGCACCCACTTAGCCCCCTCATGTCCCACTACATGCTTATCTGGTTAAGTGTTTCTTAATTCATTAAGACCGTAACCTCATGAAGACCTCTCACATTAGACTGGCATTTGTGGCAGCAGGATTTGCCGGGCTGGTCAAGGCAGTCTTACACCACAAAAGAGCCTAACCTCGTGTCTTTACAATTGTTACGTATTTAGTTTATGCCTAAGACCTCTCACATTAGACTGACATTTGTGGCAGCTGGATTTGCCGGGCGGGTCCGGGCAGTCTTACACCATAAAAGAGCCTAACCTCGTGTCTTAGACGATTAATTACTCCTAATTAATCACCCCCAATTTGAATTACTTTCCCTATTCAAATTATTAATCAATTCCAAATTTAGCGATGTCCATAATTGACTCAATTATGTCCATCCATTTATGGTATGTAAAATCATACCAATTTCACCATAATTTTATTTTATGCCTTTTAAGGCATTTATGCCAATTAAACATTTTTAATATTATCCCCTTTTTCCCCACGTAGTACGTTTGTTCGTTTAACGTAAACATATACGTTAGACCGAATAGTCTAACTCATGAAATAAAAGAAAACATCACATATATAAACATAATTAAACATAGATCTAACATAGGGGTGATCTTGCATATGTGAATGATGTTCTACATCTAAAACTTGCATAGGCCAAGATTACAACTTGCATAACAACGTATGTCATGGTTCCAAATTTAAAGGTGTGAACTTGATGAGAAATTGGCCACAAACTTGCATAAACATCATGTATAACATAGATCCAAATCTAAAGGTGTGAACTTGATGAAAAAGTGGCCACAAACTTGCATAGGCAACATATGTCATAAACCTATATCTAAAGAGGTTAAACTTGAATAAACATCATATGTCATAAACCTATATCTAAAGGGGTCAAACTTGCATAGGTAATAACATAACATGATTCATGTCCAACTCATAAATTCACATATGTGATTTATACATCGCAACGATGGTGTAAACTGATATCTAACATGTAAAGTATCATGTCATAGCCTAATCTTTCAATTAAATTCTCACATAAACTAGGTGCCATAATCATGTAAGGTCTCATGTAATTCTACCTAAACTTGTATATGATTCATGTTTGAATCAACATCTAAACTTTCCTACATATGATTTATCGTATGAATCAATATCGCAAACTAGCATAAGAAACATGACGGTTTGATTGTATATAAGATTACAACATGGATGATAGCAACATAACTTCGCATCACAACATAACATCATAGGTATTTCAATCATAATCCTACAACATAATTACAACATGCAATCAATACTTCATATCACATCCATACAATCCGCGTTATAACTTAATCTAATTAAATTACTAAATATTTTGCTAAAACTATCGAACTCACAACTCAAAAGCAGTCTTGAGTTCTGATTTCTGGAGTTGAATTAGCGCTCCTTTGATGAAGAATCGCTGTTAGGGTTGAGTAGTTCTGATTTGGTTGTTGTTCTTTCTCTTAATTTTGGTGGCGGCTGCTCTAGGGTTCAAGACAACAACATGACGGCCATAGTTTTAGTTTTAATTCTGATTTAGGGTTTGTGTCTATGGGTCTTTTTATAGAGTTATGAATTAATTTAAGCCGTTGGATGTTCTTAGGGTTAATCAAAACCATTCAATTATGATAGGGTGATGAGTCAGCCCCAATGACTCAGCAAGGAGTCAGAATGGACTCAATAACACGGGTTAGCCTGAACTAGAAAGCTGTGCAGGCTCCAGCCTCGGCCTGGGCGCACTTGGCAAGTGCGCCAGTGTAAATATGTACTAGCGCGCTTCCCAAGTGCGCTAGTGCATTTATAATTTTTTTTCTCTACTTTGCCACCAAACTTCGTTCGTCCATAACTCTTTCATCCGGTACTCGTTTCCCGCAAACTCGGACTCTATCTTAACTAGAATTCCGAGACGAACACAATGGCGCAACCCAATCCCCATAATTCTCACGTCTGAGATTTTTTATTATTTAATTTAGTTAATTCGATTATTCAAAAATCTGGGGTGTTACATATATATTGGTCAAAAACCGCTTTTCTTTCTCATTCTCTCCCTCTTCCTTCACGTGAGAAAAACCTGATGTCCTCAGCTCCCTCCCCTTCTACGCTGCTGATCACTCCCCCTAGCGCCGCCGCACCACGCTCCACCACCTCCTCCTCTTCCTCCTCTCATCTCTCTCCTCCTCTTTCTCTCTTCCAATTTGCAAACCCTAAGCCCGAAATTGCAAACCACCACCACCGTGGGCCCCTCTAGCACCGCCACCACCACTAGCACCCTTCCTCCGCCCAGTCAGGCCTGCGCCGCTGTCCCTCTGCCCTCTGCTCTGGACATGGGCCCCACCACCTCAAAAATCACATTTTTCACAGAAATACCATTTTTCAAATAACACCCTGAGCTTCCACAGCCCATAACTCCCCAATCGAGCACTTTTAGCCAAAACTCCACAGTACCAAATTCAAAAAGAACGATTTTCTCTTCGATTTGGTATATGATTATCCTATGGATTGCGGAGTTGTCGGGAAAACGTGTCCAAAGTCTTCTGTCCAAACACTGTCCAAATGTTGTCGTTTCGCGATTTCCGGCAAAATGGCACATTTTCGGAAGGAAGGCCACTAGTCGAAAGATGTCCGGAATGACACGTTTACGCTAGAAAAAAAAGATGGTGTGAAGATTGGAGCTCGTTTGCAAATTCTGGAACCACATTAGCAAATCGGGGCGTTAGAAAATATGTGAGTTTTCTCCGCTTTAAAGCTTCTATGGTTTTTGACGTATGACGTAATAAGAATATGATTTTTATATTATAGAGATAATAAAAATGTGATATTTATATTATAGAGATAATAAAAATATGATTTTTATATTATAAAGATAATAAAAATATGATTTTTATATATGTAGCGATAGGATAAAAATACGATTTTTATATATGAAGTAACAATATAAAAATGTGGTTTTTATCATATATGTAGCAAAGTAAAAATATGATTTTTATATTATAGAGATAATAAAAATATGATTTTTATATTATAAAGATAAAAAAAATATGATTTTTATACTATATAGATAGTAAAAATTTGATCTTTATATATATGTAGCGATAGGATAAAAATACGATTTTTATATATGAAGTGACAATATAAAAATGTGGTTTTTATCATATATGTAGCAAAGTAAAAATATGATTTTTATCGTTTGAATGGCAGTGTAAAAACGTAATTTTTATATATTCATTAGTGATAGAAAGATTCAATTTTTATCTATATAGTAGCGGTATAAAAATGTTATTTTTATCTATGTAGTGTTTTTATAAAAATATGAAATTGTTTTTAGAAAGGTAAAAATATAAGTTTTAGCCTATGTATTTTATTTATAAAATAATCATATAAAGAAATAAGTATTGATTGGTTAAAAATATAATTTTTAACGTAGGTATACAACATAGATCGACAATCAAAGCATGACGGAGTGGAACCCAAAGGTGAGAACTTCACACTTTTATTTAAAATTTTTAGTCAAAAATACATACTAGGATGCAGACGGTGCTTAGCAGCACCCGACACCCGTCGTCCACAGACCATGGACGACTTGTTTGTTTGTTTGATTTTGTTGTGAAAGTTGATTGTGTGATGTGGAATGGAATTAAATATTTTAATAGTTAAAAATACTTTGTAGTTAAAAAATATAATTTTTAACGTGTATATGAATGGAATAAATATTCATAAACAAATCGAACGATTTGTTTAGGTACACACATTTGACTGATATTGATTAGGATGATAAATTTTACACATCACCCAACTGCACAAATAAATCTGTGTTTGTTGATTGAAACCCCACACAGGTATTGGGATGATATTGGACATACACTAATCCTGATATTTAGTTGTATGTCGATCGATTGATTAACAAGCTGTTATAAGCGTCAAATATTCAACGCTTATAATAGCCTGTCAATCAATCGATCGGCATACAACTAAATATCGGGATTAGTGTATGTCCAATATCATCCCAATAACCGTATAGGGTTTCAATCAACAAACACAGATTTATTTGTGAAGTTGGGCAATGTGTAAAATTTATCATCCCAATCAATATCAGTCAAATGTTTGTACCTAAACAAATCGTTCGATTTGTTTATAAATATTTATTTCATTCATATACACGTTAAAAATTATAATTTTTAACTATAAAGTATTTTTAACTATTAAATTATTTCATTCCATTCACATCACACAATCAACTTTCACAACAAAATCAAACAAACAAACAAGTCGTCCATGGTCTGTGGATGACGGGTGTCGGGTGCTGCTAAGCACCATTTGCATCTTAGTATGTATTTTTGACTAGAAAATTTAAATAAAAGTGAGAAGTTATCACCTTTGGGTTCCACTTCACTGTGCTTTGATTGTCGATCTATGTAGTATACCTACGTTAAAAATTATATTTTTAACCAATCAATACTTATTTCTTTATATGATTATTTTAGAAATAAAATACATAGGCTAAAAGTTATATTTTTACCTTTCTAAAAATAATTTCATATTTTTATAACAACTTTACATAGATAAAAATCAAATTTTTATACCGCTACTATATAGATAAAAATCGAATCTTTCTAACGCTAATGAATATATAAAAATCACGTTTTTACGTTGCCATTCAAATGATGAAAATCATATTTTTACTTTGCTACATATATGATAAAAACCACATTTTTATATTGTCACTTCATATATAAAAATCGTATTTTTATCCTATTGCTACATATATAAAGATCAAATTTTTACTATCTATATAATATAAAAATCATATTTTTATCGTCTCTATAATATAAAAATCATATTTTTATTATCTCTATAATATAAAAATCATATTTTTATTACTTCAAACGTCAAAAACCATAGAAGCTTTAAAACGGAGAAATCTCACATATTTTCGGTCGCCCGGATTTGCTGTTCTGGTTCCAGAATTTGCAAACGAGCTCCAGTTACACCATCTTTTTTTCTAGCTTAAACGCGCCATTCCGGGCAACATTCGCCCAGTGGCCTTCCTTCCGAAAATGTGCTATTTCACCGAAAATCGTGAAAAGACAGCATTTGGACTGTGTTTGGACAGAAGACTTTGGACGCGTTTTCCCGACCACTCCACAATCCAAAATAGGACTATCATATACCAAATCAAAGAGAAAATCGTTCTTTTCGAATTTGGTACTGTGGAGTTTTGGCCAGAAGCGCTTGGTTTGGGAGTTATGGGCTGTGGAAGCTCAGGGTGTTATTTGCAAAATCGGGATTTTTGTGAAAAATGCGATTTTTGAGGTGGTGGGGCCACTGGCCGGAGCTGAGGGCTGAGGGGCGGCGGTGCAGGCCTGACTGGTCGGAGGAAGGGTGCTGGTGGTGGTGGTGGCGCTTGTAACAACACGAAAATCTAGGCTAGTTTAAAATTTTTATTTTGACAATTTTAGCGAATTTTGATTATTTAAAAAGAATTATTTTAAATAGTATCGACGAGAAATTTATTTTGAATAGAATTTGAATGAATATATTTATATAGTTCGTCGTTAGAATATAAATATTTATTTTAAATTATAAAAGGAATTGAAAATGGCGCGGTAGTTCGATAATTCGATTTCAAACTTCAATTGAATGTATCGGGTGCAAAATAAACCGGATTTTAGTGAAACCAAAAATAATAGGATCTATTTGATAATATCTTTCCAACGAATCCAAAAAATCAAAATTTCATAGCGGGGAAAAAGATATGTCCAGTTGAAAATTCTGAACAGTCGCTATGGAATTCAGGCCCTTAAAAATGGAAATTTTGCAAACGACCTCGGATTTCGACGAAACCACTTTTGTTGGATCCATGATGTCAAATTATTGCTAGGTTTCAAATTTCATAATTTTTCGAATCAATATGTGAGCGTGGCAAAGGAAAACGTGTTTGACCAGTTTTAGTTGATTTTAATCGACTGGAAAATGACCATTTTTCAAACGGTCTCAGAGTTCGACGAAACTAGTTTTGTTAGGACCGAATCGTCAATAAGAAGCCAGGAATATTATTCGGGAATTTTTCGAGTTAGTATGTGACCCCAGTAAATTGAAATGCGCGTTCAGATTCAATATATAGAGTTATATGTTGATTTTGACGAAAACAGATCGAAATGATCGAATCAGCCTACGATACATATCCCATTGTGTTCGGAATGGGGGTAATTAGCTATGGATGACAGGCGGTGGGTCTCGTTTAGAGGTCTCAATAAAAAGTTGCTTTTTTAAATTAATTAAATTAAATAATATATATATTATTATATATCCCTTATTCTCCTCCCCCTTCAGTATAAACAAATCGAACAGAGAAAAAGAAAAAAAAACCTCTCGTCGATCAAAACCCGCCGCCGCCCTCCTCCAACGGAAGCCGCCTCTGACGAGAAGCTCCGACCCCCTCAGCTCCTCCTCCCCTACGCTCGCCTCCTTTCTCCTCCTGTCACCCTCCCAAAAAAAAAACCTAGCTAATTCTAACCACCGCCGCCGCCCTGAAGGGACGCCACCGCCACCAGAAAGGACCACAAGCCGCCAGCGAACCACTGCCACCTCCCCTCCGCCTTGAGCCGCCATCCCCTACCCTAGAACCGCCAGTAAATTTTTATTTTATTTTTTTATTTTATTCTAATTATTTACTCAATTAATGTAATTGGTTTTAGAATTAGTTTTCAATTAATACAATCAATTTTAATTATAAAACATATTCTAAAATCATTTTATAGGTATTAGCAAAATAAAAACACGATTTTTATTGGTAGAAAGCTATGATTTTTAGCAAGGAAAAGATTTGATTTTTATGTATTTAGAAAGGCGTGATTTTTAACATGAAAAAGATCTCATTTTTAATTAGAGAAAGAGGAGATTTTTAATTAGAGAAAGATGGGATATTTAATCAGGGAAAAGTTAGATTTTTAAAACCATAAAGAAGAGATTTTTATATATATAAAGTTAGGCTTTTTAGTCGTGTAAAAATAGATTTTTAACGATGTAAAGATTTGATTTTTAACACTGTAAAGCTTTGATTTTTAGTTGGAGGAAAATATGATCATTATATAGTAGAAGATATAAAAATATTATTTTTATATAGGTAGAGTATTAAAAATAGGATTTTTATATTATAGAGAAAATAAAAATATAATTTTTATATTATAGGAAGGTTAAAAATATGATTTTTATATATTGAATAGCAAAGTAAAAATTCAATTTCTATATATTGAATAGCGAAGTAAAAAATTCGGTTTTTATATATTGAATAGCGAAGTAAAAATTCGATTTTTACATATTGAATAGCGAAGTAAAAAATTCGGTTTTTATATATTGAATAGCGAAGTAAAAATTCGATTTTTATATATTGAATAGCAAAATAAAAATTCGATTTTTATATATCGAATAGCAAAGTAAAAATGTGATTTTTACATATGTAGAGAATACGGGCAGAGAAAGTGACAATAGGCAAAAACAACGAAGATTTCTACATAAGAAGAGTCGTGGGATCGGATAGCTATCTGTGAGAATTTCTCACTCTTCAATCTATTTTTCTAGTTAACATATATACTAGGATACAGACGGTGTTTAGTAGCACCCGACACCCGTCGTCCACAGACCATGGACGGCTTGTATGCGTGTTTGTTTGATTTTATTGTGTAGTTGATTGTGTGATGTGATGTGAAATGAAATAAAATATTTATATAGTTGAAAATAATTTATAGTTAAAAATAGAATTTTTAACGTATATATGAAATGAAATAAAAATAAACAAATCGGATGATTTGTTAGTATACACACATTTGACTGATATTGATTGGGATGATAAATTTTACCCATCGCCCAACTGCACAAATAAAATCTATGTTTGATTGTTTGAAACCCCACACGGGTATTGGGATGATATTTGACGTACACTAATCCCAATTGTTTAGTTGTATGTCGATCGATTGATTGACAAACTGTTATAAGCGTTGAATATTTATATTTGATGCTTATACAGTGTAGAATGCACTTTGGATGATGGTTGATTATTCATCGTTGTTGATATATACATGGGTTGTAGAAAATCCATATAATTAACATTGTATGGTAATTGATTGGGCTTCATTCAATATTTGAAATAGAAATATGTGAAATAGAAATATTTGAAATAGAACAATTTGAATAGAAATATTTGAAATAGGATATTTGAAAATAAAGATATATGAAGCCGCGTTGATTAGATTGACGCTATTTTGACGTGAACGATATTTATATCGATTTTATTCATTTTACAATGAATATCGAAAGTGATTTCAAAATCTGATATTTTGAGAAAGAATTGAATAGAAAACGAATTCGAATTGAAAAGAAAACGAATTCGAATAGAATTGAATTGAAAACGAATTTGAATTGAATAGAAAACGAATTCGAATAGAATTGAATTGAAAACGAATTTGAATTGAATAGAAAACGAATTCGACTAGAATTGAAAACGAATTTGAATTGAATTGAATTCAATTGAAAACGAATTGAAATAGAATTGAAATCGATTTGAATTGAAATCAAATAGAAGTGAATGTAGAAAGAATTTATAAGGGAAAATTTAATTTTGATTTGAATTTGAAATAAAGGATGAAATTATTTTTGAAATAAATTTGAAATAATTTATAAAATTCATTTTAAAAAGGAAATCGATGAAATATATATATAATATATATATATATATATATAATGGCCTGAATAGAGCGCGCCGCGCCGTGACAGTTCGTAAATTTCGAACATTGACTTCGAATGGATATTACGGGAGATCCGACCATCAGATTCTCCTAAAACCGGAACCATTGGGTTCGTATCGAAAAGAGCTTTCTAACGAATACTAGAAATTTGAAATCTAACAGTTGGATTTGGAGTCACGTCCAAATTAAATTTGAAAAGGGTCGTTGTAAGTGCAGTTCGATAGCCGTTGATGGAAATCGACTGTACGGGCCTCAATAAAATTATTAAAAATAGTAATAAGTTGTGTAAAATCATAAGAAATGATTTGGGAAAAATTGGGATGAAAAAAAATTCCATATTTGTAAAGATAAAATAGATTTTTATCGAAATGAACTAGTTTTGAACTAAAATTAAACCCGTTTATTTTTAAATAAATAAACAGGATTTGAAATGGGTTTTAAACAGAATTGATTTGTGGGTTTATCGTGAAGGGTGTCTTAAATGGAACTTGTTCTTTAACCCGATAAATAAATAGAAAGTGATTTGGGTTTGTCGTGAACTGTGTTTTGAAAAAAAAAACATTAGTTCTTTAACCCAGTAACAGGAGTTTTAATGAATCTGTAATTAGACTGAAATGTGAATTGATAATCTAAATTATCAAATTTAGAAATTGAGCGAGAATGGAGTATCACCAGTTTTCTCCAAAGCGATAGTTAAATCTTTAATTAGATTTGAACGTGAAATGGTAATTAATTTTACCGATAACACCGTGATGTTAGATATGGAGTATTACAAGTTTTGCTTCATGGGATGAATAGGTTGGGATTGTGTAAAGACCCGCAACTCCCCCGTAAAGGAAAGCGTCGGATAGTTCGAGAACAAGCCACAACAGAACGCATACAAAGAACATTTCATTGTATATTACAACAATGCATCAGATTACAAGAATATACAGAGTTTAAAAGAATATTACACAGAATTATCAGAGATTTAAATTACATTTAAATACAACGCAGCGGAAAATAATACAATAAACAACTAGAAGAAGATATACGGATACAAAGCTTTCCGGATATCGTTCCAGCTGTAAACCAGGATCCTGTGAATATAAATCTGCAAAACCAAACTACTAGCTGCCCGTGTCGAAAATAGGGGCACCCAGAGTTTAGGTTAAAACAATAAACTCCAGGTCAGTCATGTGACTGGTGTGAGAACTAAAACAGTTATTAATCTTTATTTTAAAGTTAGGTAAATCAAGGGACCACGCCGTATAACACGGAACGGGTTTCCTCCCAAGAATACCAGTGCATAAAACAAACAGCGCAATGCTAAATAAAGAAAAATGAAGCTGTTATAAGACCCAGGTCCCATCACACAATGCAACGCAGTCGAGGATAGGGTTTTCCCTTATAACAGCCAAAGAATGCTTGATACGTTTAAAACAAATCATTTGATACTATAATAAGTGCATAGTGTATAAAACAACTTCAAATCATAAGTATCAATCATAGGCGGCATAAGCGCCCCATCCCACTATGTCGCCATATATAGGATATACAATCAAAACCGCAAAGTCTCGTATTTGGAAATTGGATTTCCATCTATGAACCGAGGCAAAAGATAGTCCTCAACCGATTCGAGACTGCCTAGCCCCAGCCTCAGGATCAGAGCTCGAGTGACCCTAGGAGCGACAGGGCCGGTCCACCGATGTGGATTAAAATGCCTGAACACTACGTTTCCCCGCCCTTTGGGGCGTAAATGAGCCACTAAATGACTCCATCGGTTCGAGAACGACCGATCAATCCGAGGCGCCTCGCAACAGCAACAACCACATAAGTCAAACTCGTCAGGGCGTGTAAAACCACTGACGCCACTTCTAACTAGGAAGAAACGCAGGCCCTCCCTGAGGTCCTTTCTCCCGTTTTTGGTTCATACCGGGTGTGAAACTCGCGAAGTAAACGTTACACAAAGCTACGCCACAAAGGCCGTGCTTTGATCATCACCACAAGACTTTGCTTTTCAACAGAAGCCTTGATCATTTGCATCTTAGCATGCCACACAGGCAAACCACTCTATGCAACCGATATCAGTCACACAGAATGAAATCCAATGTCAGACACACAGTCCATTTACAAGTCCGTTCTGGGGCTGAACGAAACCGGAGGCACCTAGTACCCCGCATATCCATCGATCTCCAAGTACGTCTGGACGATCACCAACTGTTTCCATCTTCTTGGGTGTACAGCCCAATCAAGATCATCAGTTATCACCCAAACGACGTGAAGACCTCCGGTCTTCGACCATCGTCTTCATCTTCGACTTATCGTCGTATCAGTTACTCAGAATGGGATAAACCCGGTCTTTCCGAATAACTCGCGTATATTTTAAATAAGTGTTACACAAACACAACATACGCCTCATTCCAATTCATTAGTCACTAACCGTAAATTAATCAAGAGAATAATTCCCCAAATATTAACCCCGAAGGCCGAAACCAACATCAGATCAATATCCAGAAAACCATTCTGCTTGGCTAACCGCCAGTTAGTTTCTAAATTTCACATTCAAATCTAATTAAAGATTTAACTATCGCCTGGAGCAAAACTGGTGATACTCCATTCTCGATCTTTTCAATCTAATTAAAGATTCATTAAAACTCTACTTAGTTTTAATCTGTGACTGGGTTAAAGAATCAGTGTCATTTAAAACACGGTTCACGATAAACCCAAAGTCACATCCCATTAATTATCGGGTTAAAGAACAAGTGTTATTTAAAACACTGTTCACGATAAACCCAAAAATCAATATCCATTCAATTCCAATTAAATATTATTTAATTGGTACACTTCATTAAATCTAAATCAAAAGATTTAATCTTTTCTCAGCTGGGTTCAAGAACAGTGTTAGTGAAGACACCATTCACGACAAACCCATATCACATTCATTAATTATCGGGTTAAAGAACAAGTGTTATTTAAAACACTGTTCACGATAAACCCAAAAATCAATACCCATTTCAATTCCAATTAAATATCATTTAACTGGTACACTTCATTAAATCTAAATAAAAAGATTTAATCTTTTCTCAACTGGGTTTAAGAACAGTGTTAGTGAAGACACCATTCACGACAAACCCAAATCACATTCGATATTCAATACAAGGCTCTGAATAGAAAATATATCGGCTTATATTCAATATCGAATTCTACGACTAACAAATGTCGTATTGGAAATAACGATACAAATATATCTTTCAAATTTCCATAACAACACCTGTAATATCACGAATTCCAACATCGAAATATTCCGAAGACAATTTCGATTCAACTCCACTCCAATGCAATCATTGGAAATTTTGGTTATTTTCAAAACCATTTCAAATTCAATTTATTTATTTAAAAATAAATAGAATTATAATTCTAGTTCAAATCTAGTTCATTTCGATAAAAATCTATTTTTATCTTTTCAAATATGGAGTTTTTCATCCCAAACTTTCACAAATCACTTCTTATGATTTTACACAAATTATTACTATTTTTAATAATTTTATCAAGGCCCGTACAGTCGATTTCCATTAACGGCCATCGAACTGCACTTACAGCGACCTTTTTCGAATTTGATTTGGACGTAATTCCAAATCCAACCGTTAGATTTCAAATTTCTAATATTCGTTAGAAAGCTCTTTTCGATACGAACCCAACGGTTCCGGTTTTAGGAGAATCCGACGGTCGGATCTCCCGCAATGTCCGTTTGAAATAAATGGTCGAAATTCACGAACTGCCGCGGCGCGGCGCGTTCTATTCAGGCCATTATATTATATATATAATATATATAATATATACTTCGCCGATTTTTATTTAAAACGAATTATATAAACAGTTTTAAATTCATTTCAAAATTTATTTCGACTTCCATTTCAATTCAAAGCAAAATTGAATTCTTCTTTATAAATTCGTTTCAAAATTCATTTCTGTTCAATTCAAATTTCAATTCAATTTGAATTCATATTCAATTCAATTCATTTCGAAATCGTTTTCAATTCAATTCATTTCGAATTCGTTTTCAATTCAATTTATTTCGAAATCGTTTTCAATTCAATTCATTTCGAATTCGTTTTCAATTCAATTCATTTCGAATTCGTTTTCAATTCAATTCATTTCGAAATCGTTTTCAATTCAATTCATTTCGAAATCGTTTTCAATTCAATTCATTTCGAAATCGTTTTCAATTCAATTCATTTCGAAATCGTTTTCAATTCAATTCATTTCGAAATCGTTTTCAATTCAATTCATTTCGAAATCGTTTTCAATTCAATTCATTTCGAAATCGTTTTCAATTCAATTCATTTCGAATTCGTTTTCAATTGATATAAATATCGTTCACGTCAAAATGGCGTCAATCTAATCAACACGGCTTCATATATTCCTTTATTTTCAAATATTCTATTTCAAATATTTCTTTTTCAAATATTTCTTTTTCAAAACTGGAATGAGGCCCAATCAATTACCATATAATGTTAATTATATGGATTTTCTACAACACATGCATATATCAACAACGATGAATAATCAACCATCATCCAAAGTGCATTCTACACTGTATAAGCATCAAATATAAATATTCAACGCTTATAACAGTCTGTCAATCAATCGATCGACACACAACTAAACAATCGGGATTAGTGTACGTCAAATATCATCCCAACACCCGTGTAGGGTTTCAAACAATCAAACACAGATTTTATTTGTGCAGTTGGGCGATGTGTAAAATTTATCGACCCAATCAATGTCCTTCAAATAAGTGTACATAAACAAACCATCTGGTTTGCAAATGAATATTTTATTTATTCACATTCACGTTAAAATTTATATTTTTAACGACAAAACATTTTATTTCAACATATGAATTTCTCTTCGGTTCATTCTTTAAAAAAAATGATATTTTTATTTTTCTAACATATTTTAGAAAATTTCGGCAGCATAACGGCACGATACTAGAAACGGGACGAGGCCTAGCCTTATCCCCGGTCTAGTGAAGGCCCACGCCATTCACTCATCAATCAAATCAATTTCATTTTGCAAACCACAAAATTTGGAGTAAGGGTCTAACCTAGCCTTACTCCTTCGCCTTATAACGGCGCACGTCTAATCCTAACCAATTTATCGATTCGATTTTTCACACCACAAACCACATTCAAACCAATATCACAATCAATCACCAAACAATCAAACAAACAAGTCCATGGTCTGTGGACGATTGTGTCGGGTGCTACTAAGCACCGTCTGCATCCTAGTATATATATATAACTAGAAATAAAATAGAAAGGTGAGAAATTCTCACTTATAGCTATCCAGCTCCACGGCTCTTCCTTTGCAGAAGTCTTCGTCGTTTCGCCTTTTTGTCACCTTCGTTGCTGCTTTCACTACATACGTAAAAATCACATTTTTACTTCGCTATTCAATATATAAAAATCGAATTTTTAGTTCGCTATTTAATATATAAAAATCGAATTTTTAGTTCAAAGTTCAATATATAAAAATCGAATTTTTATTTCAAAAAGTTCAAATCCTTTCCTTTTTAAAATCTAAACCTTTCACTTTTAAAGTTTAAATCTTTTCACCTTTAAAGTTTAAAATAACTTTTTCAAATCAAAGTTTTTAAAATTCCTAAAATCAGTTTTATTCTTTTATTTTAAAATCAGTTTTAACCTTTTATTTTCAGCTTTATACTTTATAAAAATTTCAGTTTTACTTTAAATAAAATTTCAGTTTTACTTTAAATAAAATTTCAGTTTTTAACTTCCTAAAAATTCAGTTTTTTAAAATCAACAAAATTTTACAGTTTAAATGAAAATAAGTAAATAAAAAAAAACCAAAACTTACAGGGGCTCGTCGAGTGGTCGGGGGGGCTTCATCGAGGCTTGCAGATCGGAGGGGGGGCTCGACTTCATCGGCGGCGCTAGGGTTCGGGGGGGGCGCTCGCTGTCCTCGCGTGGAGGAGGGAGGAGGAAAGAGTCGCGAGGGGGAGGAGGCCGAAGAGGGGACAGGGGCTTCAACTGAGTGGCGGGCGATTGGAGGAGGAGGCCGACGCGGGGGTGGCGGCTCCGACGAGGGAAAGGGGCGATTTCGATTTCGTTTCCCTTTTTTTTTTTTTTTCTTTTTTAGTTTTCTGTAAAAGGAAATCGGGGGGGGGGCCTGGGTAGTAAAGGGGGAGATAATATTCTTTTTTTTTTTTTTTTATTTAATTAATAAATTTTATCCTAAAGAGTTGACTTTCACATTCGACCTCGAAACGAGGCCCACCGCCTGTCGTCCATAGCGTTTTACCCCCATTCCGAACACAATGGGATATATATCGCAAGCTGATTTGATTGTTACAATC
This sequence comes from Allium sativum, assembly GCA_030737875.1. NCBI lineage: Eukaryota > Viridiplantae > Streptophyta > Magnoliopsida > Asparagales > Amaryllidaceae > Allium > Allium sativum. The sequence goes on along the minus strand of CM060918.1, from coordinate 858,481,907 downwards.
AGTTTCCGTTAAATTTACATTTAAATCATTATATTGAATTTTAAACGTACATTTCAAGTTACCGGGGTCACATACTAACCCTAAAAATTCCCGAAAAATATTTTCTAGCTTCGTATTGACGATACGGTCCTAACAAAACTAGTTTCGTCGAATTCTGAGACCGTTAGAAAAATGGCCAATTTCCAGTCGATTAAAATCAACTGAAATGGTCAAAACACGTTTTCCTTTGCCACGCTCACATATTGATTCGAAAAATTATGAAATTTGAAACCTAGCAATAACTCGACATCACGGACCCAACAAAAGTGGTTTCGTCGAAATCCGAGGTCATTTGCAAAATGTCCATTTTTAAGGGCCTGAATTCCATAGCGACTATTCAGAATTTTCAACTGGACATATCTCATCATTTATAAAGTGAAATCTCAGTTTCTCAACTTCGTTGGAAAGATATCATCAATTAGATCCTAATGTTTTTGGTTTCACAAAAATCCGGATTGTTTTGCACCCGGTACATTCAATTGAAGTTTGAAATCGAATTTTCGAACTACCGCGCCATTTTCAATTCCTTTTATAATTATATATAATTATTTATATTCTAACGACGACGTATATAATATATACGTTCGAATTATATTCAAAATAAATTTCTCGTCAATATTATTTAAAATAATTCATTTTAAATAATCAAAATTCGCTAAAATTGCCAAAATAAAAATTTTAAACTGGCCCAGATTTTACGGGTTGTTACAATCTCCCCCACTTAAAACTTTTCGTCCCCGAAAAGGAACAAAGTCGAAAGTGGTTTGATTAATCAACTCTACGCTCGATCTGGCTTCCATTCTCCAACTCTTTAGTTTCTGAGAATTTTCAAAACTTCAAAATTTTGGCTAACACCCTAAATTTTTGAAAAATTTCGCCATAACCTCCCCTGCACCGGGAGCATCGGGGAATTTCAAATAGCTTCCCCGGTCCTTCAGATCTCAAAAAGAAAAAGAAAAAGCCAAGCGGCTAGCCAATAGGCTCACAAAATCATCATCACCCAAACAACGCAGGAAATTATGTAGTAAACATGTACCTATTTGTCGGGCAAACAAATTTTATTCTCGGCTCTAGCCTCCTTGCTATGACCTGTTCAATGTAAGTACATATATGCAAGCAAATGCGACCAATTTTCGATACAGTTCAATATTCGATTTAAATTATGCATAATGGTTCAAAATTAGCAAACAATTAACCAAACAACACAAACATCAATCAATTAGTGAATTTAAAGTTTCAAATTCATAATTTTGATACATAGACAAAAATCAGATTTTTGATGCTAAATCACAACAATAAGCCCTATCTAATTTTGGTTCTCACACCAGCCTATATGGAAATATATAGATAACCCACTCTCGCCAGTCGAACACAACACAGATGACGATGCCTCATCATCAGAATCATCCCCGGGCAACTAGAATGTGATTCTATATCTACCCAATATATTAAAACTTCGAATACAAGCCGCTAAGCGTGTATGCAAAATCTTTATATACTCGATTGCCCAAATTCAATTTAAATAGACTATTCAAATACGAATACTTAAGATTTGAATTTCCAAAACAAAGTGGGTTTTCACTTTTATTTTCAAAAACAACACTCTTTCGACTCGTTCTAGGACACTACTGATCCCATCTCTAACGAGTCATCCTCATTGGATATTACTAATCCAATATCTGATGAATTCTTTCATATGTTTCTAATGTGTCTTGTTCTCTGAGCTTTGTAAACCAAAGCTCTGATACCACGTGTAAAGACCCGCAACTCCCCCGTAAAGGAAAGCGTCGGATAGTTCGAGAACAAGCCACAACAGAACGCATACAAAGAACATTTCATTGTATATTACAACAATGCATCAGATTACAAGAATATACAGAGTTTAAAAGAATATTACACAGAATTATCAGAGATTTAAATTACATTTAAATACAACGCAGCGGAAAATAATACAATAAACAACTAGAAGAAGATATACGGATACAAAGCTTTCCGGATATCGTTCCAGCTGTAAACCAGGATCCTGTGAATATAAATCTGCAAAACCAAACTACTAGCTGCCCGTGTCGAAAATAGGGGCACCCAGAGTTTAGGTTAAAACAATAAACTCCAGGTCAGTCATGTGACTGGTGTGAGAACTAAAACAGTTATTAATCTTTATTTTAAAGTTAGGTAAATCAAGGGACCACGCCGTATAACACGGAACGGGTTTCCTCCCAAGAATACCAGTGCATAAAACAAACAGCGCAATGCTAAATAAAGAAAAATGAAGCTGTTATAAGACCCAGGTCCCATCACACAATGCAACGCAGTCGAGGATAGGGTTTTCCCTTATAACAGCCAAAGAATGCTTGATACGTTTAAAACAAATCATTTGATACTATAATAAGTGCATAGTGTATAAAACAACTTCAAATCATAAGTATCAATCATAGGCGGCATAAGCGCCCCATCCCACTATGTCGCCATATATAGGATATACAATCAAAACCGCAAAGTCTCGTATTTGGAAATTGGATTTCCATCTATGAACCGAGGCAAAAGATAGTCCTCAACCGATTCGAGACTGCCTAGCCCCAGCCTCAGGATCAGAGCTCGAGTGACCCTAGGAGCGACAGGGCCGGTCCACCGATGTGGATTAAAATGCCTGAACACTACGTTTCCCCGCCCTTTGGGGCGTAAATGAGCCACTAAATGACTCCATCGGTTCGAGAACGACCGATCAATCCGAGGCGCCTCGCAACAGCAACAACCACATAAGTCAAACTCGTCAGGGCGTGTAAAACCACTGACGCCACTTCTAACTAGGAAGAAACGCAGGCCCTCCCTGAGGTCCTTTCTCCCGTTTTTGGTTCATACCGGGTGTGAAACTCGCGAAGTAAACGTTACACAAAGCTACGCCACAAAGGCCGTGCTTTGATCATCACCACAAGACTTTGCTTTTCAACAGAAGCCTTGATCATTTGCATCTTAGCATGCCACACAGGCAAACCACTCTATGCAACCGATATCAGTCACACAGAATGAAATCCAATGTCAGACACACAGTCCATTTACAAGTCCGTTCTGGGGCTGAACGAAACCGGAGGCACCTAGTACCCCGCATATCCATCGATCTCCAAGTACGTCTGGACGATCACCAACTGTTTCCATCTTCTTGGGTGTACAGCCCAATCAAGATCATCAGTTATCACCCAAACGACGTGAAGACCTCCGGTCTTCGACCATCGTCTTCATCTTCGACTTATCGTCGTATCAGTTACTCAGAATGGGATAAACCCGGTCTTTCCGAATAACTCGCGTATATTTTAAATAAGTGTTACACAAACACAACATACGCCTCATTCCAATTCATTAGTCACTAACCGTAAATTAATCAAGAGAATAATTCCCCAAATATTAACCCCGAAGGCCGAAACCAACATCAGATCAATATCCAGAAAACCATTCTGCTTGGCTAACCGCCAGTTAGTTTCTAAATTTCACATTCAAATCTAATTAAAGATTTAACTATCGCCTGGAGCAAAACTGGTGATACTCCATTCTCGATCTTTTCAATCTAATTAAAGATTCATTAAAACTCTACTTAGTTTTAATCTGTGACTGGGTTAAAGAATCAGTGTCATTTAAAACACGGTTCACGATAAACCCAAAGTCACATCCCATTAATTATCGGGTTAAAGAACAAGTGTTATTTAAAACACTGTTCACGATAAACCCAAAAATCAATATCCATTCAATTCCAATTAAATATTATTTAATTGGTACACTTCATTAAATCTAAATCAAAAGATTTAATCTTTTCTCAGCTGGGTTCAAGAACAGTGTTAGTGAAGACACCATTCACGACAAACCCATATCACATTCATTAATTATCGGGTTAAAGAACAAGTGTTATTTAAAACACTGTTCACGATAAACCCAAAAATCAATACCCATTTCAATTCCAATTAAATATCATTTAACTGGTACACTTCATTAAATCTAAATAAAAAGATTTAATCTTTTCTCAACTGGGTTTAAGAACAGTGTTAGTGAAGACACCATTCACGACAAACCCAAATCACATTCGATATTCAATACAAGGCTCTGAATAGAAAATATATCGGCTTATATTCAATATCGAATTCTACGACTAACAAATGTCGTATTGGAAATAACGATACAAATATATCTTTCAAATTTCCATAACAACACCTGTAATATCACGAATTCCAACATCGAAATATTCCGAAGACAATTTCGATTCAACTCCACTCCAATGCAATCATTGGAAATTTTGGTTATTTTCAAAACCATTTCAAATTCAATTTATTTATTTAAAAATAAATAGAATTATAATTCTAGTTCAAATCTAGTTCATTTCGATAAAAATCTATTTTTATCTTTTCAAATATGGAGTTTTTCATCCCAAACTTTCACAAATCACTTCTTATGATTTTACACAAATTATTACTATTTTTAATAATTTTATCAAGGCCCGTACAGTCGATTTCCATTAACGGCCATCGAACTGCACTTACAGCGACCTTTTTCGAATTTGATTTGGACGTAATTCCAAATCCAACCGTTAGATTTCAAATTTCTAATATTCGTTAGAAAGCTCTTTTCGATACGAACCCAACGGTTCCGGTTTTAGGAGAATCCGACGGTCGGATCTCCCGCAATGTCCGTTTGAAATAAATGGTCGAAATTCACGAACTGCCGCGGCGCGGCGCGTTCTATTCAGGCCATTATATTATATATATAATATATATAATATATACTTCGCCGATTTTTATTTAAAACGAATTATATAAACAGTTTTAAATTCATTTCAAAATTTATTTCGACTTCCATTTCAATTCAAAGCAAAATTGAATTCTTCTTTATAAATTCGTTTCAAAATTCATTTCTGTTCAATTCAAATTTCAATTCAATTTGAATTCATATTCAATTCAATTCATTTCGAAATCGTTTTCAATTCAATTCATTTCGAATTCGTTTTCAATTCAATTTATTTCGAAATCGTTTTCAATTCAATTCATTTCGAATTCGTTTTCAATTCAATTCATTTCGAATTCGTTTTCAATTCAATTCATTTCGAAATCGTTTTCAATTCAATTCATTTCGAAATCGTTTTCAATTCAATTCATTTCGAAATCGTTTTCAATTCAATTCATTTCGAAATCGTTTTCAATTCAATTCATTTCGAAATCGTTTTCAATTCAATTCATTTCGAAATCGTTTTCAATTCAATTCATTTCGAAATCGTTTTCAATTCAATTCATTTCGAATTCGTTTTCAATTGATATAAATATCGTTCACGTCAAAATGGCGTCAATCTAATCAACACGGCTTCATATATTCCTTTATTTTCAAATATTCTATTTCAAATATTTCTTTTTCAAATATTTCTTTTTCAAAACTGGAATGAGGCCCAATCAATTACCATATAATGTTAATTATATGGATTTTCTACAACACATGCATATATCAACAACGATGAATAATCAACCATCATCCAAAGTGCATTCTACACTGTATAAGCATCAAATATAAATATTCAACGCTTATAACAGTCTGTCAATCAATCGATCGACACACAACTAAACAATCGGGATTAGTGTACGTCAAATATCATCCCAACACCCGTGTAGGGTTTCAAACAATCAAACACAGATTTTATTTGTGCAGTTGGGCGATGTGTAAAATTTATCGACCCAATCAATGTCCTTCAAATAAGTGTACATAAACAAACCATCTGGTTTGCAAATGAATATTTTATTTATTCACATTCACGTTAAAATTTATATTTTTAACGACAAAACATTTTATTTCAACATATGAATTTCTCTTCGGTTCATTCTTTAAAAAAAATGATATTTTTATTTTTCTAACATATTTTAGAAAATTTCGGCAGCATAACGGCACGATACTAGAAACGGGACGAGGCCTAGCCTTATCCCCGGTCTAGTGAAGGCCCACGCCATTCACTCATCAATCAAATCAATTTCATTTTGCAAACCACAAAATTTGGAGTAAGGGTCTAACCTAGCCTTACTCCTTCGCCTTATAACGGCGCACGTCTAATCCTAACCAATTTATCGATTCGATTTTTCACACCACAAACCACATTCAAACCAATATCACAATCAATCACCAAACAATCAAACAAACAAGTCCATGGTCTGTGGACGATTGTGTCGGGTGCTACTAAGCACCGTCTGCATCCTAGTATATATATATAACTAGAAATAAAATAGAAAGGTGAGAAATTCTCACTTATAGCTATCCAGCTCCACGGCTCTTCCTTTGCAGAAGTCTTCGTCGTTTCGCCTTTTTGTCACCTTCGTTGCTGCTTTCACTACATACGTAAAAATCACATTTTTACTTCGCTATTCAATATATAAAAATCGAATTTTTAGTTCGCTATTTAATATATAAAAATCGAATTTTTAGTTCAAAGTTCAATATATAAAAATCGAATTTTTATTTCAAAAAGTTCAAATCCTTTCCTTTTTAAAATCTAAACCTTTCACTTTTAAAGTTTAAATCTTTTCACCTTTAAAGTTTAAAATAACTTTTTCAAATCAAAGTTTTTAAAATTCCTAAAATCAGTTTTATTCTTTTATTTTAAAATCAGTTTTAACCTTTTATTTTCAGCTTTATACTTTATAAAAATTTCAGTTTTACTTTAAATAAAATTTCAGTTTTACTTTAAATAAAATTTCAGTTTTTAACTTCCTAAAAATTCAGTTTTTTAAAATCAACAAAATTTTACAGTTTAAATGAAAATAAGTAAATAAAAAAAAACCAAAACTTACAGGGGCTCGTCGAGTGGTCGGGGGGGCTTCATCGAGGCTTGCAGATCGGAGGGGGGGCTCGACTTCATCGGCGGCGCTAGGGTTCGGGGGGGGCGCTCGCTGTCCTCGCGTGGAGGAGGGAGGAGGAAAGAGTCGCGAGGGGGAGGAGGCCGAAGAGGGGACAGGGGCTTCAACTGAGTGGCGGGCGATTGGAGGAGGAGGCCGACGCGGGGGTGGCGGCTCCGACGAGGGAAAGGGGCGATTTCGATTTCGTTTCCCTTTTTTTTTTTTTTTCTTTTTTAGTTTTCTGTAAAAGGAAATCGGGGGGGGGGGCCTGGGTAGTAAAGGGGGAGATAATATTCTTTTTTTTTTTTTTTTATTTAATTAATAAATTTTATCCTAAAGAGTTGACTTTCACATTCGACCTCGAAACGAGGCCCACCGCCTGTCGTCCATAGCGTTTTACCCCCATTCCGAACACAATGGGATATATATCGCAAGCTGATTTGATTGTTACAATCAGTTTCCGTTAAATTTACATTTAAATCATTATATTGAATTTTAAACGTACATTTCAAGTTACCGGGGTCACATACTAACCCTAAAAATTCCCGAAAAATATTTTCTAGCTTCGTATTGACGATACGGTCCTAACAAAACTAGTTTCGTCGAATTCTGAGACCGTTAGAAAAATGGCCAATTTCCAGTCGATTAAAATCAACTGAAATGGTCAAAACACGTTTTCCTTTGCCACGCTCACATATTGATTCGAAAAATTATGAAATTTGAAACCTAGCAATAACTCGACATCACGGACCCAACAAAAGTGGTTTCGTCGAAATCCGAGGTCATTTGCAAAATGTCCATTTTTAAGGGCCTGAATTCCATAGCGACTATTCAGAATTTTCAACTGGACATATCTCATCATTTATAAAGTGAAATCTCAGTTTCTCAACTTCGTTGGAAAGATATCATCAATTAGATCCTAATGTTTTTGGTTTCACAAAAATCCGGATTGTTTTGCACCCGGTACATTCAATTGAAGTTTGAAATCGAATTTTCGAACTACCGCGCCATTTTCAATTCCTTTTATAATTATATATAATTATTTATATTCTAACGACGACGTATATAATATATACGTTCGAATTATATTCAAAATAAATTTCTCGTCAATATTATTTAAAATAATTCATTTTAAATAATCAAAATTCGCTAAAATTGCCAAAATAAAAATTTTAAACTGGCCCAGATTTTACGGGTTGTTACAGATTGGGAAATAAAATAAATAATTACTTCGGTGTGGTTCGCTAATCCCGACTAGTTTGGAAAACCATAATTTGGTTTGAAATGATATCCAAAGGAAGATTAAAGAATAAATTTAAGAAATTTATCTTTGATAAAATTAATGGGAACCTTTCCCTATGAATGTGAAAGTTAGAAACTAACTGTCGGTTAGCTAAGCAGAATGGTTTTCTGGATATTGATCTGATGTTGGTTTCGGCCTTCGGGGTCAATATTAGGGGAGTTATTCTCTGGATTAATTTACGGTTAGTGACTGATGAATTGGACTGAGGCGTATGTTGTGTTTGTGTAACATTTGTTTTTAATATACGCGGGTTGTTCGGAAAGGCCGGGTTTATACCCATTCTGAATAACCGATTCGACGATAAGTCGAAGATGACGATGGTGGTCGAAGACCGGATGTCTTCACATCGTTTGGATAATTACTAATGATCCTGATTGGGTTGTACACCCTAGAGGATGGAAATAGTTGGTGGTTGTCCAGACGTACTTGGAGATGGACGGATATGCGAGGAAAGTGCCTCCGGTTTCGTTCAGACCTAGAACGGACTTGTAAATGGATGGTGTGTCTGACATTATATTCCTTTATATTGTATTCGTTGATCTCTGCTAAATATATATCTGTTTGGCGGCGGGGAATTTATTCTCTTGCTTAACGCCCTTCTCTGAGACATACGAGCTCAGAGGTTATATATTGGCAGAAATCAGTGGTACGATATGGATTGATAGTGTGGCATGCTGAGATGCAGTGATCCAGACTTTTGTTGAAAAGCAAAGTTTGGTGGATGATGATCAAAGCGCAGCTTTAATATAGGTTGGCTTTGTGTATAGCGTTGATTCGCGAGCCTCGCACCCCGGTATGGTGGTAAACTGATTGTTTGATCAGTATGCTTTTTAGTGGATGGGCACCTTAGTGGTGTCGTGGATTCGGTCGACCGAGATGAGCTTAGTGCTCAGGGATATATAGAATAGGTGGCGTTTTCTCTCGCTGGGACGTAAGCCGCGGTGGTACTCTGGTCCCAAATGTGCGGATGTGCAGACGGTGTTTTCTCTTGTGGGGACGTAAGCCGTGGGGAATTTCATTACACGATCGATCTTTCGAATCAGGAACCACCATGATGGAAATCAATTTCCAATACGTGTATTTCGGTTTTATTTGTAGAGCCTAGTATGGCGACATAGTGGGATGTGGCGCTTATGCCGTCTATGATTGATACTTATGATTTGAAGATATTTTATACAATATGCACTTATAATAGTATCAAATGATTTGTTTTAAACGTACCAAACATTCTTGGCTATTATAAGGTAAAAAACCCTATCCTCCGGCTTGCGTTGCATTGTGTGATGGGACCTGGGTCTTATAATAGCTTCATTTTTCTTTATTTAGCATTGCGCTGTTGTTTTATGCACTGGTGTTCTTCGGAGGAAACCCGTTCCGTGTTATACGGCGTGGTCCCTTGATTTACCTTACTTTAAAAATAAAGATTAATAGCTGTTTTAGTTCTCACACCAGTCACATGACTGACCTGCAGTTTATTGTTTTAACCTAAACTCTTGGTGCCCCTATTTTCGACACGGGCAGCTAGTAGTTTTGGTTTTGCAGATTTATATTCACCGGATCCTGGTTTACAGCTGGAACGATATCCGGAAAGCTTTGTATCCGTATATCTCCTTCAGTTGTGTATTGTATTATTTTCCGCTGCTATGTATTTAAATGTAATTTAAATCTCTGATATTTCTGTGTAATATTCATTTATACTCTGTATATTCTTGTAATATGATGCATTGTTGTAATATACTATGAAATGTTCTTCCTTCTGCGTTCTATTTTGTGGCTTGTTCTCGAACTATCCTCTCTTTCCTTTATGGGGAAGTTATGGGTTTTCACAGTTGGTATCAGAGCTTTGGTTTACAAAGCTCAGAGAACAAGACACATTAGAACCAAACGAAAGAATTCATCAGAGATTGGATTAGTAATATCCAACGAGAATGACTCGTTAGAGATGGGATCAGTAGTATCCTAGAACGAGTGTGAAGAGTATATTTTTGAAAATGAAACCAAATCTTGTTTTGAAATATAAATCAATTATTCATATTTGGTTATTTATTTATATTGATGTGGACAATCCAGTATATATAGATTTTGCGTATACGTCTGATCCGCGTGTATTCGAAGTTTTGATATATTGGGTAGATATAGAATCACCTTCTAGTCGCCCGGAGAGAATTCTGATGATTGATGCATCATCATCAGGATTTATGTTCGAGTGACGAAAGTGATATTTCTATATATTTCCTATTGACTGGTGTGAGAACCAAAGCTATATAGGATTTATTGTTGTGATTTGGCCTCAAAAATCTGATTTTTGACTATATATCAAAGTTATGAATTTCAAAATCTAATCAACTAATTGATTGATGGTTGTGTTGTTGATTATTGGTTGAATTATTAAAATTTGTATTATATAGCCAATTTGATCAAATATTGACTTGTATTGAAAATTATTCGCATTTTCTTGCATATACATGTACTTACATTGAACAGGTCATAGCAAGGAGGTTAGAGTAGAGAATAAAATTGGTTTGCCCGACAAATAGGTACATGTTTACTATAATTTACTGTTTTGTTTGGGTGATGATGATTTTACGAGCCTATTAGCTAGCCGCTTGGCCTTTTCTTTTTCTTTTTGAGATCAGAAGTCCTATATGGCAATTTCGGGATTTTCCCGTTGCTCCCGGTGCAGGGGAGGTTAAGGCGAAATTTTTCGAAAATTTAGGGTGTTAGCCAAATTTTTGAAGAATTTGAAAATTCTCAGAAACTGAAAAGTTCGGGAATGAAAGAAATATCGAACGTAGAGTTGATTAATCAAACCACTTTCGACTTTCTTCCTTTTCGGGGACGAAAAGTTTTAAGTGGGGGAGATTGTAACAACCCGAAAATCTGGGCTAGTTTAAAATTTTTATTTTGACAATTTTAGCGCATTTTGATTATTTAAAAGAATTATTTTAAATAATATCGACGAGAAATTTATTTTGAATAGAATTCGAACGAATATATTTATATAGTTCGTCGTTAGAATATAAATATTTATTTTAAATTATAAAAGGAATTGAAAATGGAGCGGTAGTTCGATAATTCGATTTCAAGCTTCAATTGAATGTACCGGGTGGAAAATAAACCGGATTTTAGTGAAACCAAAAATAATAGGATCTATTTGATAATATCTTTCCAACGAATCCGAAAAATCAAAATTTCACAGCGGAGATAAAAAGAGATGTCCAGTTGAAAATTCTGAATAGTTACTATGGAATTCAGGCCCTTAAAAATGGAAATTTTGCAAACGACCTCGGATTTCGACGAAATCACTTTTGTTGGATCCGTGATGTCAAATTATTGCTATGTTTCAAATTTCATAATTTTTCGAATCAATATGTGAACATGGCAAAGGAAAACGTGTTTGACCAGTTTCAGTTGATTTTAATCGACTGGAAAATGGCCATTTTTCAAACGGTCTCAGAATTCGACGAAACTAGTTTTGTTAGGACCTTATCGTCAATATGAAGCCAGAAAATATTATTCGGGAATTTTTCGAGTTAGTATGTGACCCCAGTAAATTGAAATGCGCGTTCAGATTCAATATATAGAGTTATATGTTTATTTTGACGAAAACAGATCGAAATGATCGAATCAGCCTACGATACATATCCCATTGTGTTTGGAATGGGGGTAATTAGCTATGGATGACAGGCGGTGGGTCTCGTTTAGAGGTCGAAATAAAAAGTTGCTTTTTGAAATTAATTAAATTAAATAATATATATATTATTATATATCCCTTATTCTCCTCCCCCTTCAATATAAACAAATCGAACAGAGAAAAAGAAAAAAAACCTCTCGTCGATCAAAACCCGCCGCCGCCCTCCTCCAACGGAAGCCGCCTCCGACGAGAAGCTCCGACCCCCTCAGCTCCTCCTCCCCTACGCTCGCCTCCTTTCTCCTCCAGTCACCCTCCCAAAAAAAAAAACCTAGCCGATTCTAACCACCGCCGCCGCCCTGAAGGGACGCCCCCGCCACCAGAAAGGACCGCAAGCCGCTAGCGAACCCCTACCACCTCCCCTCCGCCCTGAGCCGCCATCCCCTACCCTAGAACCGCCAGTATGTTTTTTTTTATTCTAATTATTTATTCAATTAATGTAATTGGTTTTATAATTAGTTTTCAGTTTATACAATCAATTTTAATTATAAAACATATTCTAAAATAATTTTATAGGTATTAGCAAAATAAAAACACGATTTTTATTGGTAGAAAGCTATGATTTTTAGCAAGGACAAGATTTGATTTTTATGTAGTTAGAAAGGCGTGATTTTTAACATGAAAAAGATCTCACTTTTAATTAGAGAAAGAGGAGATTTTTAATTAGAGAAAGATGTGATTTTTAATCAGGGAAAAGTTAGATTTTTAAAACCATAAAGAAGAGATTTTTATATATATAAAGTTAGGCTTTTTAGTAGTGTAAAAATAGAGTTTTAATGATGTAAAGCTTTGATTTTTAATACTGTAAAGCTTTGATTTTTAGTTGGAGGAAAATATGATCATTATATAGTAGAAGATATAAAAATATTATTTTTATATAGGTGGAGTATTAAAAATAGGATTTTCATATTATATAGAAAATAAAAATATAATTTTTATATTATAGGAAGGTTAAAAATATGATTTTTATATATTGAATAGCGAAGTAAAAAATTCGGTTTTTATATATTGAATAGCGAAGTAAAAATTCGATTTTTATATATTGAATAGCGAAGTAAAAAATTCGGTTTTTATATATTGAATAGCGAAGTAAAAATTCGATTTTTATATATTGAATAGAAAAATAAAAATTCGATTTTTATATATCGAATAGCGAAGTAAAAATGTGATTTTTACATATGTAGAGAATAAGGGCAGAGAAAGTGACAAGAGGCCAAAACGACGAAGATTTGTACATAAGAAGAGTCGTGGGATCGGATAGCTATCTATGAGAATTTCTCACTCTTCAATCTATTTTTCTAGTTAACATATATACTAGGATGCAGATGGTGTTTAGTAGCACCCGACACCCGTCGTCCACAGACCATGGACGGCTTGTATGCGTGTTTGTTTGATTTTGATGTGTAGTTGATTGTGTGATCTGATGTGAAATGAAATAAAATATTTATATAGTTGAAAATATTTTATAGTTAAAAATAGAATTTTTAACGTATATATGAAATAAAATAAAAATAAACAAATCGGATGATTTGTTAGTATGCACACAATTGACTGATATTGATTGGGATGATAAATTTTACACATCGCCCAACTGCACAAATAAAATCTGTGTTTGATTGTTTGAAACCCCACACGGGTATTGGGATGATATTTGACGTACACTAATCCCGATTGTTTGTTGTATGTCGATCGATCGATTGACAAAATGTTATAAGCGTTGAATATTTATATTTGATGCTTATACAGTGTAGAATGCACTTTGGATGATGGTTGATTATTCATTGTTGTAAATATATACATGGGTTGTAGAAAATCCATATAATTAACATTATATGGTAATTGATTGGGCTTCATTCAATATTTGAAATAGAAATATGTGAAATAGAAATATTTGAAATAGAACCATTTGAATAGAAATATTTGAAATAGGATATTTGAAAATAAAGATATATGAAGCCGTGTTGATTAGATTGACGCCATTTTGACGTGAACGATATTTATATCGATTTTATTCATTTTACAATGAATATCGAAAGTGATTTCAAAATCTGATATTTTGAGAAAGAATTGAATAGAAAACGAATTCGAATAGAATTGAATTGAAAACGAATTTGAATTGAATAGAAAACGAATTCGAATAGAATTGAATTGAAAACGAATTTGAATTGAATAGAAAACGAATTCGAATAGAATTGAATTGAAAACGAATTTGAATTGAATAGAAAACGAATTCGAATAGAATTGAATTGAAAACGAATATGAATTGAATTGAATTTAATTGAAAACGAATTGAAATAGAATTGAAATCGATTTGAATTGAAATCAAATAGAAGTGAATGTAGAAAGAATTTATAAGGGAAAATTTAATTTTGATTTGAATTTGAAATAAAGTTTGAAATTTGTAACACCCCGTATTTTCTGTGAACTTAAGAATTATAAATCTGAGTATAATTAAAATATAAAATCAGAATCAAGGGAAACGGGCTGTGCCATTGCGTTCGTCTCGGAAAAATACGCGAAATAGAGTCCGAAATTTTGTAAATCGGAGTCCATATGACCAAGTTATGGCCTTCCAAAGTTCAGAAAAAAATTAAACAGCACAGACCAGGTCAACTGGGGAGTCGACCCTAGAGTCGACCTGCCCCCAGGGGGTCGACCCTAGAGTCGACCTGCCCCCAGGGGGTCGACCCTAGAGTCAACCCTAGTGCCGACCTGGGGGTCGACCTGCCTCTCGAATCTGCTTTTTTTCCTGGGTGCGTTCTGATGTTTCTGGTCTCGTTTTCTGTCTAGATTCGTCTGCCTAACCTATTTAAACAGCCCCAAACCCAGCCTTCTCTCACACAATTCCATTCTGCTTCTTCTCTGCCTCTGTTCTAATAAAAATAAAAATGGCGTCGCTACTCTGCTGAAATCAAAACTAGAAGCTAATCAACATCAACCTAAGCAACTCAATTCAAATTAGAGATTAAAGCTTATGCAACAGTTCTGCAACAAATAAAGTTCTTTCTTTAACCCAATCAAGGCAAGTATAGTTATTTTCCGCTATAAACGTTAATTTTGATTGTGACATGAATTCTAAATCTGAATCTGAGGTTATATCTGTTCTGTTCTAATTTGATTTATCTTATTCTGTACCTCTTTCCTCTTTCTTTTTTATATCCAGGCTACCACGAGCCTAAGCCAATCTCATAAGAGATTAACCTACGCTAAATTGTTTGGGACAGTAAAATGAATGATGCATGAATTTTGCATGGCCAATAGGTGACTGATTTGAGGAAAGAACATGGACTGTAGCTAGAACATAAATCTGAGATGATTTGACATGTTATGTTTATAACATAAAAAGATATTGAACATATGATTTGTGGACACGACATAAAAAGGTATATAATTGGACATAAATGTTGACTGTATTGAACATACAATTTGAGATAAAGGGAATATGGCTTAGGTATAAAGACTTAAATGGAAGTAGGATATCTATTATGTAAATAAACACCTAAGTAGGGGATCTTTGGGATATATGACATGCATAGTAATCTATGGCTATATTTGGTATAATTTATATATGGATCTTCTGTACTATGCAAGTTTAATAAAAATTGAAACATATGATATATGGTAAATTATGACCATAATCTATGCTATGTAAATGTACTGCAAACATAAACATGGGGTATATGATTATATTGTGCGTCACGACTATTATTTATGCATGTGAACTTAGGCAAGATATATTTGTGAAACTTTAAGAAGTGAGTAAATCTATTATATTTGCCTAATTTGTTAGTTTTGTTACATTGTCTAATCTGCTAGTTCTGTTATATTGCTTAATCTGCTAGTTCTGCTCTACTTTCTAGTCTGCTAGATTTGTTCATCTGCCTTCTGCTAAGTCTGTTGAAAATGCTAAATCTGCTAGTTTGCTTAATCTGCTAAGTCGCCTAGTCTGAGAAATCTGTTATCTGCTATATCTGTTGAGTTGATATAATTAGTCCGCTATTGACATAATCTGAATTGGCTATAGTTATGAATAATTGACATGTATATTAGGCATGGGTATAAATGGGAAATCATTAATTAATTGGTCGCAAAGATAAACATGGCTAACTCGAGGTTAGAATGAGTTTGCGGCGTAGTTCTTCCCGGAACCGCCCGGCATATTCCAGTGGTCGCAAACAATAGGTTCTAATGTGAGAAGTTAGTCATAACGTGCTTGAAAACCCGAGGTTAGACTCAGTTTGCGTCAGAAACCTGCCTGGAACCAACCGGCCTAACCAGTAGCCGCAAACTGTCAGTCTAATGTGAGAGGTTTGGGCATTAATATTTAATTAATGAAAATCTGAGATAATTATGATGTCTAAAACATGTTGGGTAAGGCTAAACCAATTGGACCACTGAATCTGATAAACCCGTTTCGTGAATCCGTAGGCCCAATACAAAGTTAGATAATCTATAACCAGTTAATCTGTGAGTCTGTTAATCTGTAACCAGTTAATCTGTAAGCCTGTTAATCCGAACATCTGATCCGTTAGTCTGAAAACCGGTTAATTTGTTTGTTTGATCTATGAACTAGTTGATCTAAACTCTGTATGTCTGAACTTCTAAACAAGTTAATCTGAAATCTGTTAGTCTGGGGACACAAGGTTAGGAGGGGAATTACTTGTGTCATCTGTTGTTTGGGACCCATATTAGTCAGTAACCCTTTCTGGTATCAAAACTTTGACCCAACAGTAGGTAGGGTCCGGGCACGCTTACTGAACTAATTATAAGCGGTTCATTTTGATAATGGCGAGGGGTGTTGATGGTGCGTTCCATCCGGGTCATGTGCGTGCATGGATCCCAGTCTGCCTCTTAGGATGTAAGACGCCGTGACATCTGTAAATAGGTCTGTGCCAATTGGTTGTCACTTTAGGGAGTGATACACCCTACTGTGGGGCCGACACAGGATATTTATGTATTAGGGAGCCGATCGCTTGGGGTAGGGTTTTAGGGTACACTTAGTTCTGTCTGTTTCTGTTGGTACCGTCTATTTCTGTTGGGTGGTAACACCTGCCTGTTTCTGTGTGGTACCGTCTGTTCGGGTGGTAAAGGCCCATTACTAGTGTACACCTAATTCTACATTCCGTTTCCATAGGGATTAATCTGTTTCTGCTTCTGTCTGTTTCTGATCGGGTAGTAAAGGCCCATTATTAGCAATCTGTTTCTATTAAATTATTCTGTACCCGTTTCTGTTTCAGTTTAGACATTAGGGTGACACCTAATTCTGTTATACTAGTATTAGTGCATAGAAGTGTAAAGCAATAGTTTATGTCATTCTGTTCTTCTGTTATATCTGCTACACCTGTTACAGTTATCTCTCATCCAGTTTTATGTTCATGTCATATTATTATTATCTGTTCATATGTTGAAAGTCACTGGACTTGCCAGACTTTTTGTCTGACCCTTGTTGTTTCGCCATCTTTCTTCCGTTTCCCCCCCAGGTTATCCAAGGAGGGAATACTTTAGCTTGATCTGAATTTCTCTTTGCTTGAAGTGCTTAAAGTATGGCTTGGCTCTGCATAGCTTCCGTTCTATGGGGATTATGATTTTAAACCATGCATTTTTGAAGGCTTTTGTACAAGACTGATATTTTGTACTTGTATTTTGAGATTTGAAAGGAGGTAACCATATTGATTTCTGTTTCCGCTGTAATAAAGTTAAAAAATTTCAAGTACTGTTTTATCTGTCTTGTAAGTTTCTGTTCTGTTTACTAAAATGCTCCACTAAAGTTAAGGCATTCCCTTTGTGAGTGACCTTAACGGAGGTGGGGTGTTACACTTGGTATCAGAGTTGAAGGTTACCGGATTTGATAAAGAAGTTTTGAAAACTATTTTCAAAAAGGTTTTGAAAAGGAAGTATTTTCAAAAGTAAAGCTTATTTTGAAAAACATAGTCCCCTAAGCCATATATCTATCTTTTGATCCTCTGCTTGAATCCTTGTTTCCTTCTTTCTTGAGTCTCTAGGGATCCCGGCTTTCTGGGAGGTAACCTCATCGAAGGGCAAAGTAGTGCCCGACTTCCATCGATAGCTGTAGCAGTTTCACCTGCGGCTAGTTTTCTTTAGAGCTTTGAAGGATTTTTCTGGGCGATGGAGGCAGCTTTCGAGGGATTGGTCAACGTGTTACACAAGGATAGTAAAGATGAGAATGATGAGGTTTGGCTAAGGAGCACAACCCAAAGGTGAGAAACTCATATAGACTTTTTTCACAATGGAGGCAAAAGGGAAACACAAAAGAAGGAAGGAAAGTTTGAAGATAAGGAGGAGGAAAGTGTTTTACTTGTGGAAGCTCGACTCATCTGAATAAGGATTACCGAAATAGGAAGGGGAGGGTGCTTGCTTCAACTGTGGTGAGATGGGGCACTTTACTAGGGACTGCCCGAAGAAACGAAGGCAAGGACAGAGGACAGGACCAACTTCTGTAGGGCAGGCAAACACTCTCAAGGCTAGTGGATAGGATAGAAATAGGGAAAATTTCGGTAGAAGGTTTAATTTTCTTATCTGGTTATGGAGTTAAGACTCTTTCTGATTCTGTACTTGATACTCTGCACTTGAATACTAGTATTATTTCTGATTCTGCTGTAGACTCAGACCCATAAAGGGTATGACTCATCTGTTTTAAGTTAAGGTTTGAGGGATATCTGTGTTAGGCGTCAAATATGACGCATATATTCTGAGTTTTTGTGGGATATGTTTTTATCATGCTTAGCTTCCGAAAAATCATTAGGGAACCTGATCTGTACCAGTAGTCTGTAAATATCTGAATACTCCTGATAAGATTTCCAGTTTTGACATTGTCTAAAGAGGGTAACCCTCTGGGTGTCAATTTGATGTTGATTTCGTTCTTCGGGGTTGACACTTAGGGGAATTATTTTCTCAACCAATGTCTGATAGGAATCAAGTTTTTGTTTTATCTGTACTCGCTTCCATCACTCGACTGTATCCTATCGATCGAGTGTTCAACTTATTGATAGGAATCCTAATGGGTGTAAACATGTGTTTGAGACATGTTATGTTTGATGGTTGCAAGTGGATGCAAGTGGTTGCTCGTGGACGCATATACACGCACTAGACACTAAATCGGCTCGAAAACACTCTCATACTGCATATGGATGAGGGAGCATTTTAAATTTTTATGGACGCAAAATGGTTGAATCAGCACATGGATGTTGCATATGAGTGGATGTATGTGCACTCATATAGAAATGATATGTATCAAATAGGAAAATTGCATACATATTGGACTCAGGGCACTGACATAATTCGCATTAAGGAGGTCAACTGAATCAGTAGACCGCCTGATCTTTGCATTAGATAAGGAACATATACACACTTTTGCAAATGTTCATACAACACTAGAAATTTCTAAGGACAATGGATGCTTGTGGATGATGACTGAGTAGATGAGTGATTGGATGGTAGGACACATTCTTCTTAACTTGAAGATTTCGGGGACGAAATCCTTTAAGGAGGGGAGAATGTAACACCCCGTATTTTCTGTAAACTTAGGAATTACAAATCTTAGTATAATTAAAATATAATATCAGAATCAAGGGAAACGGGTTGTTCCATTGCGTTCGTCTCGGAAAAATACGCGAAATAGAGTCCAAAATTTCGTAAATCGGAGTCCATATGACCAAGTTATGGCCTTCCAAAGTTCAGAAAAAAATTAAACAGCACAGACCAGGTCGACTGGGGAGTCGACCCTAGAGTCGACCTGCCCCCAGGGGGTCGACCCTAGAGTCGACCTACCCCCAGGGGGTCTACCATAGAGTCGACCCTAGTGTCGACCTGGGGGTCGACCTGCCTCCCGAATCTTCTTTTTTGCCTGGGTGCGTTCTGATGTTTCTGGTCTCGTTTTCTGTCTAGATTCGTCTGCCTAAACCTATTTAAACAGCCCCAAACCCAGCCTTCTCTGCACACAATTCTATTCTGCTTCTTTTCTGCCTCTGTTCTAATAAAAATAAAAATGGCGTTGCTACTCTGCTGAAATCAAAACTAGAAGCTAATCAACATCAACCTAAGCAACTCAATTCAAACTAGAGATTAAAGCTTCTGCAACAATTCTGCAACAAATAAAGTTCTTTCTTTAACCCAATCAAGGCAAGTATAGATATTTTCCGCTATAAACGTTAATTTTGATTGTGACATGAATTCTAAATCTGAATCTGAGGTTAAATCTGTTCTGTTCTAATTTGATTTATCTTATTCTGTACTTCTTTCCTCTTTCTGTTTTATAGCCAGGCTACCACGAGCCTGAGCCAATCTCATAAGAGATTAACCTACGCTAAATTGTTTGGGACAGTAAAATGAATGATGCTTGAATTTTGCATGGCCAATAGGTGACTGATTTGAGGAAAGAACATGGACTGTAGCTAGAACATAAATCTGAGATGATTTGACATGTTATGTTTATAACATAAAAAGATATTGAACATATGATTTGTGGACACGACATAAAAAGGTATATAATTGGACATAAATGTAGACTGTATTGAACATATATTTTGAGATAAAGGGAACATGGCATAGGTATAAAGACTTACATGGAAGTAGGATATCTATTATGTAAATAAACACCTAAGTAGGGGATCTTTGGGATATATGACATGCATAGTAATCTATGGCTATATTTGGTATAATTTATATATGGATCTTCTGTACTATGCAAGTTTAATAAAAATTGAAACATAAGATATATGGTAAATTATGACCATAATCTATGCTATGTAAATGTAATGCAAACATAAACATGGGGTATATGATTATATTGTGCATCACGACTATTATTTATGCATGTGAACTTAGGCAAGATATATTTGTGAAACTTTAAGAAGTGAGTAAATCTGTTATATTTGCCTAATTTGTTAGTTTTGTTACATTGTCTAATCTGCTAGTTCTGTTATATTGCTTAATCTGCTAGTTCTGCTCTACTATCTAGTCTGCTAGATTTGTTCATCTTCCATCTGCTAAGTCTGTTGAAAATGCTAAATCTGCTAGTTTGCTTAATCTGCTAAGTCGCCTAGTCTGAGAAATATGTTATCTGCTATATCTGTTGAGTTGATATAATTAGTCCGCTATTGACATAATCTGAATTGGCTATAGTTATGAATAATTGACATGTATATTAGGCATGGGTATAAATGGGAAATCATTAATTAATTGGTCGCAAAGATAAACATGGCTAACTCGAGGTTAGAATGAGTTTGCGGCATAATTCTGCCCGGAACCGCCCGACATATTCCAGTGGTCGCAAACAATAGGTTCTAATGTGAGAAGTTAGTCATAACGTGCTTGAAAACCAGAGGTTAGACTCAGTTTGCGTCAGAAACCTGCCTGGAACCAACCGGCCTAACCAGTAGCCGCAAACTGTCATTCTAATGTGAGAGGTTTGGGCATTAATATTTAATTAATGAAAATCTGAGATAATTATGATGTCTAAAACGTGTTGGGTAAGGCTAAACCAATTGGACCAATGAATCTGATAAACCCGTTTCGTGAATCCGTAGGCCCAATACAAAGTTAGATAATCTGTAACCAGTTAATCTGTGAGTCTGTTAATCTGTAACCAGTTAATCTGTAAGCCTATTAATACGAACATCTGATCCGTTAGTCTGAAAACCGGTTAATTTGTTTGTTTGATCTATGAACTAGTTGATCTAAACTCTGTATGTCTGAACTTCTAAACAAGTTAATCTGAAATCTGTTAGTCTGGGGACACAAGGTTAGGAGGGGAATTACTTGTGTCATCTGTTGTTTGGGACCCATATTAGTCAGTAACCCTTTCTGGTATCAAAACTTTGACCCAACAGTAGGTAGGGTCCGGGCACGCTTACTGAACTAATTATAAGCGGTTCATTCTGATAATGGCGAGGGGTGTTGATGGTGCGTTCCAACCGGGTCATGTGCGTGCATGGATCCCGGTCTGCCTCTGAGGATGTAAGACGCCGTGACATCTGTAAATAGGTCTGTGCCAATTGGTTGTCACTTTAGGGAGTGATACACCCTACTGTGGGGCCGACACAGGATATTTATGTATTAGGGAGCCGATCGCTTGGGGTAGGGTTTTAGGGTACACTTAGTTCTGTTTGTTTCTGTTGGTACCGTCTGTTTCTGTTGGGTGGTAACACCTGTGTGTTTCTGTGTGGTACCGTCTGTTCGGGTGGTAAAGGCCCATTACTAGTGTACACCTAATTCTACATTCTATTTCCATAAGGATTAATCTGTTTCTGCTTCTGTCTGTTTCTGATCGGGTAGTTAAGGCCCATTATTAGCTATCTGTTTCTGTTAAATTATTCTGTACCCGTTTCTGTTTCAGTTTAGACATTAGGGTGACACCTAATTCTGTTATACTAGTATTAGTGCAGAGAAGTGTAAAGCAATAGTTTATGTCATTCTGTTCTTCTGTTATATCTGCTACACCTGTTATAGTTATCTCTCATCCAGTTTTATGTTCATGTCATATTATTATTATCTGTTCATATGCTGAAAGTCACTGGACTTGCCAGACTTTTTGTCTGACCCTTGTTGTTTCGCCTCCTTTCTTCCGTTTCCCCCCCAGGTTATCCAAGGAGGGAATACTTTAGCTTGATCCGGATTTCTCTTTGCTTGAAGTGCTTAAAGTATGGCTTGGCTCTGCATAGCTTCCGTTCTATGGGGATTATGATTTTAAACCATGCATTTTTGAAGGCTTTTGTACAAGACTGATATTTTGTACTTGAATTCTGAGATTTGAAAGGATGTAACCATATTGATTTCTGTTTCCGCTGTAATAAAGTTAAAATTTTTCAAGTACTGTTTTATCTGTCTTCTAAGTTTCTGTTCTGTTTACTAAAATGCTCCACTAAAGTTAAGGCATTCCCTTTGTGAGTGACCTTAACGGAGGTGGGGTGATACAAAATTGTTTTTGAAATAAAATTGAAATGATTTATAAAATTCGTTTTAAAAAGGAAATCGATGAAATATATAATATATATATATATATATATATATATTATATGTATAATGGCCTGAATAGAGCGCGCCGCGCCACGGTAGTTCGTAAATTTCGACCATTGACTTCGAACGGATATTACGGGAGATCCGACCGTCAGATTCTCCTAAAACCGGAAACATTGGGTTCGTATCGAAAAGAGATTTCTAACGAATACTAGAAATTTGAAATCTAACGGTTGGATTTGGAGATACGTCCAAATCAAATTTGAAAAAGGTCGTTGTAAGTGTAGATCGATAGCCGTTGATGGAAATCGACTGTACGGGCCTCGATAAAATTATTAAAAATAGTAATAATTTGTGTAAAATCATAAGTAATTATTTGGGAAAAATTGGGATGAAAAAAAATTCCATATATGAAAAGATAATATAGATTTTTATCGAAATGAACTAGTTTTGAACTAAAATTAAACCCGTTTATTTTTAAATAAATAAACTGGATTTGAAATGGGTTTTAAACAGAATTGATTTGTGGTTTTATCGTGAAGGGTGTCTTAAATGACACTTTTTCTTTATCCCGATAAATAAATAGAAAGTGATTTGGGTTTGTCGTGAACTGTGTTTTGAAAAAAAAACATTAGTTCTTTAACCCAGTAACAGGAGCTTTAATGAATCTGTAATTAGATTGAAATGTGAATTGATAATCTAAATTATCAAATTTAGAAATTGAGCGAGAATGGAGTATCACCAGTTTTCTCCAAAGCGATAGTTAAATCTTTAATAAGATTTGAACGTGAAATGGTAATTTTACCGATAACACCGTGATGTTAGATATGGAGTATTACCAGTTTTGCTTCATGGGATGAATAGGTTGGGATTGGGAAATAAAATAAATAATTACTTCGGTGTGGTTCGCTAATCCCGACTAGTTTGGAAAACCATAATTTGGTTTGAAATGATATCCAAAGGAAGATTAAAGAATAAATTCAAGGAATTTATCTTTGATAAAATTAATGGGAACCTTTCCCTATGAATGTGAAAGTTGGAAACTAACTGTCGGTTAGCTAAGCAGAATGGTTTTTTGGATATTGATCTGATGTTGGTTTCAGCCTTCGGGGTTAATATTTGGGGAATTATTCTCTTGATTAATTTACGGTTAGTGACTGATGAATTGGAATGAGGCGTATGTTGTGTTTGTGTAACATTTGTTTTTAATATACGCGGGTTGTTCGGAAAGGCCGGGTTTATACCCATTCTGAATAACCGATTCGACGATAAGTCGAAGATTACGACGGTGGTCGAAGACCGGATGTCTTCACATCGTTTGGATAATTACTGATGATCCTGATTGGGCTGTACACCCAAGAGGATGGAAATAGTTGGTGGGTGTCCAGACGTACTTGGAGATGGATGGATATGCGAGGAAAGTGCCTCCGGTTTCGTTCAGACCTAGAACGGACTTGTAAATGGATAGTGTGTCTGACATTATATTCCTTTATATTGTATTCGTTGATATCTGCTAAATATATATCTGTTTGGCGGCGGGGAATTTATTCCCTTGTTTAACGCCCTTCTCTGAGACATACGAGCTCAGAGGTTATATATTGGCAGAAATCAGTGGTACGATATGGATTGATAGCGTGGCATGCTGAGATGCAGTGATCCAAACTTTTGTTGAAAAGCAAAGTTTGGTGGATGATGATCAAAGCGCAGCTTTAATATAGCATGGATTTGTGTATAGCGTTGATTCACGAGCCTCACACCCCGGTATGGTGGTAAACTGATGGGTTGATCAGTATGATTTTTAGTGGATGGGCACCTTAGTGGTGTCGTGGATTCGGTCGACCGAGATGAGCTTAGTGCTCAGGGATATATAGAGTAGGCCGTGTTTTCTCTCGCTGGGACGTAAGCCGCGGTGGTACTCTGGTCCCAAATGTGCGGATGTGCAGACGGTGTTTTCTCTTGTGGGGACGTAAGCCGTGGGGAATTGCATTACGCGATCGATCTTTCGAATCAGGAACCACCATGATGGAAATCCAATTTCCAATACGTGTATTTCGGTTTTATTTGTAGAGCCTAGTATGGCGACATAGTGGGATGGGGCGCTTATGCCGTCTATGATTGATACTTATGATTTGAAGATATTTTATACAATATGCACTTATAATAGTATCAAATGATTTGTTTTAAACGTACCAAGCATTCTTGGCTATTATAAGCTAAAAAGCCTATCCTCCGGCTTGCGTTGCATTGTGTGATGGGACCTGGGTCTTATAATAGCTTCATTTTTCTTTATTTAGCATTGCGCTGTTGTTTTATGCACTGGTGTTCTTGGGAGGAAACCCGTTCCGTGTTATACGGCGTGGTCCCTTGATTTACCTTACTTTAAAAATAAAGATTAATAACTGTTTTAGTTCTCACACCAGTCACATGACTGACTTGGAGTTTATTGTTTTAACCTAAACTCTGGGTGCCCCTATTTTCGACACGGGCAGCTAGTAGTTTTGGTTTTGCAGATTTATATTCACAGGATCCTGGTTTACAGCTGGAATGATATCCGAAAATCTTTGTATCCGTATATCTCCTTCAGTTGTGTATTGTATTATTTTCCGCTGCTATGTATTTAAATGTAATTTAAATCTCTGATATTTCTGTGTAATATTCATTTATACTCTGTATATTCTTGTAATCTGATGCATTATTGTAATATACTATGAAATGTTCTTCCGTCTGCGTTCTATTTTGTGGCTTGTTCTCGAACTATCCGCTCTTTCCTTTACGGGGAAGTTACGGGTTTTCACAGCGTTGGAGGGGCCCACGGTGGTGGTGGTTTGCAATTTGGGGCTTAGGGTTTGCAAATTGGAAGAGAGAAAGAGGAGGAGAGAGAGAAGAGGAGGAAGAGGAGGAGGAGGTGTTGGAGCATTGTGCGACGACGCAAGGGGAGGGAGCGGCAGCGTAGAAGGGGAGGGGGTTAAGGACATCGGGTTTTTTCTCACGTGAAGGAAGAGGAAGAGAATGAGAAAGAAAAGGGGGGTTTGACCAATATATAGTTAATTTAAATTTTAATTTCAAAAAGTTAGTTTTTCATTCGAACTCCAAATCGAACCCAACGACTGTCGGCCCTAGCTAATTACCCCCATTCCGAATGCAATGGGATATGTCCCATATGTCAATTCGATTGTTTCGATCAGTTTTTCTTTAAATTAAAATATAAATCAATATATTGCATATCAACGTACATTTTAATTTACCGGGGCCACATACTGACTCCAAAAATTGCTGAAAAATTATTTCTGCTTTGCATTGACGATACGGTCCTAACAAAACTAAATTCTTCAAATTTGGAGGACGTTTGAAAAATGGCCATTTTCTAGTCGATTAAAATTGACTAAAACTGTCAAAACACGTTTTCTTGTTCCAGGCTCATAAATTAATTCAGAATATTATGAATTTTGGAATCTAGCAATAACTTTACATCTCGGATCCAACAAAAGTGGTTTCATCAAAAACGGAGGTCGTTTGCAGAATTTCCATTTTTTAGGGCTATATTATCCATGGTGACTATTCGGAATTTTCAATTGGGCATAACTTTTTATTCCCGCTATGAAATTTCAATTTTTCAGATTTATTGGAAAGATATTTTAAAATAGAATCTGTTATTTTTGGTTTCGCTAAAATTCGGTTTATTTTGAATCATGTGCATTCATTTGAAATTTGAAATCGAATTTTCAAACTACCGTGCCATTTTCAATTCCTTTTAAAATTAAAATATATATTTGTATTTTAACGTCGATTCAAATAAATATATTCATTCTTATTCTATTCAAAATAAATTTCTCGTTGTTATTATTTAAAACAAATCATTTTTAATATTCAAAATTGCCAAAATAAAAATTGGTTCGGATTTTTCGGGTTGTTTTGTTTTGTTTTACCTAAACTCTTGGGTGCCTAAATTTGTAAGGGCAGTCAAGTAGTTCAGGATTTTACAGATTTATCTAAAGCAGCTTGGCCAGGAGACTTCAGTGTTAGTTATATAGAGTTTTATTCCGCTGTGTTGTAAGAGCTGTACTCTGATAATGATATGTGTATACAATACAAATTTTGTAATTCCAAAGTTATGATATATTATATTTTGTTCCGCTGCAATGTGAGATTCTGTGTTGTTATTTCTGTTCTTCTTCTACCTTCTTCTAAAAAAAAATGATTCGTATTTTCATGATATTTGAGTTGGATGCGTGATGCATGTAGTCAACTCTTATAGTACGGATATGCGGGACATTACAGTTGGTATCAGAGCTTAGGTTCAGTGAATACATAGGCTTTGTTGGGGTTGTCCTCATTAGAGATAGGGTCAGTAGTATCTTAGAATGAGTTGAGTGTATATATACGAGAGCACGTATTTGTTCGTTGATATAAAAACTGTTTTATATTTTGTTGATTGGTTTAGTAAGTGATTTATGAATTCTGATCGATACAGGAAGTACAACTGTATCGATTGTTGTTTATAAAACACTTGAGCAGAACAATCTGACACGATATTGTTTTAAAGTGGTCAAATGAAATAACTTTACCCAAAACTATATTTTGATATGGAAAGAATAAATTTCAGAAATTATTATATTTTGGATGTGTTGGTTGTTGTTCTTATAATCAAATAAGATTATAAAATTGGAATGGTTGTATAACCAGACGGAACTTGTATACGAATGCAATACAAATAAGATAAATTAAAATTGAATTCAAATAAGAATTTGGAATTTTAAATCCTGGGTGTTTAGAAGAATATTTTCCTTAAAGTATATTAAAATAATATAGCTATGTTTTGAATAGATTTTTGAAAGTAATTAAGTAGTGAACTCACTTCAGTGGCTGGAAAATAATTCTGATAATGATTGCAACATCATCAGTGTTCATTTTCGAGTTTATAAGCGAAGGATTGCTGCCTTAGAAAAGTTTTTGATGGAAAATTGTTTGAAAGAAAACAAGTTGGTTTGAAAATTCAAATATTTTGAATATGAGATTGAAATAAATATATGTATGTATTTATATGATTTCTGAAGGATTTGAAATGGAAACCCAGTGATTTGAATTCTGGAATTAGAATTCAACTTAAGAAAGTAAATCGAAGTAAATAAATTGATTAAAAATCAATTTGAATGAACGTGAATGCATGTGACTAGAGTATGAATTGAATATGAATATATTAATTGTAGATCATTCATACTAAATGAATGTAAACATATACGAGGTGCCATATAAAGGAAAAACCAAATGTTTTGGTAGAACTAAAATTTGTTGAAAGATAAAATGTTGAGTTTCAACATAAGTGAGATGTTGAAAAAGTAAATGGGTTTGTAGCACTTTTCCTACCTTTGTAATTACGACGACGAAATTCTTTTGAGGGGGAAAGAATGTAATGACTCGGATATTTCGTCGGTTAATTTTAAATATTTAATATTGTTTTAAATATTGAATTGATAATATAAATGAATTTTTATATTGAATTATAGATTTAATAAGCGATATACGACTTAATATCGAATATATTTAATTATCGTAATATGAAGTTAATTCAATTAAAAGTTAAAACTAAACTGAAAATAGTTCGGATGATCAATACAAACTTCTGTTTGAAGTGGAATAATAATATTAATTTATTTTCGAAGAATTTATGGTTTCAAATTTCATTTATATCGATTTAAATTTATATCTACCTTAGACGATCAAATGAGGCATTGGAACCTGTTCCAATAGGTCTATAGTATAGGAATAACCCTAAAAATGTCAATTGTTGTGTTAAGAAAGGAGTCCGGGATCACGGGTTATTTTAAATTTAAAATCGTACCAGTTAATACCTGCCTCGGATAAACATTTCCTTAGTAAACACCTTCCTTAGGTTCCCTAACTAAGAAGCATCTCTTGGTTATAAAAATCACACGTCCTCTTTTTGATTCTTCTGTAAATGAATGGTTCGAAGGCTTCAAACAAGAAAAATGGCATGCTGTCTTCATTTCTTTCACTTGTTTATATTCAATTTGTTCCCTTCTCAGCTATATAAACACGAGCTACCCCTGGATCTTCTATCTTCAGAACGCAAGCCTCTAAACAAGTCAAAGCCCCTTTATAGTTTCCTCAAACCAAATCGATTCCCGAAGTGATTCCTAATGCCAGAGATGCTCGCGATTGAGAGGAGAAGGCTCAACTTCGAATGATTTTTCGATTCACGCAAGGATGGAAGTCCGCGGTGAATTGAGTTCGACTTCGAACATCAAGGGCTGTCAATAATCGTTGATTTAGGGATTCGAGCGGGTGCGAAATGAGTTTGTCACGGAGTTGGAGAAGTGGACCTTGGTGCGCAGTGGGTTATTGAGGAGTTCGAGTGCTAGTTGTTGAACTGGGGAGGTCGTTGAAGGTTCTGAATCTGGAGTTCACTGCGATGGGGAAGTACGATCTTCGACTTTGGGATACGGTGGGTGGAATGGGAGATGTCGCGAGTTGCTATACAGGTGTGAACGACGCAATTCCAAATGTTGGATCAGTGGTCGAACTAAGGGCTCATGGTGTCCCGGCTGACATAGGAATCAGCTCAACATGATGGAAGTGAGCTCTGGCACCATGAGGTGATTTGTTTCCAGTCAAAATAGCTGTAGGTGTGAGTTAGAAATAAAGAAGCATGATGAAGGTATAGTAACTAACCTTAATAATAAATTAGTTTAAATTTATTTAGCTTTAGAATTCATAAAATAAATTATATAAAGTTAGCTGGTAAGGAAACAAAATTTACAGATTAATCAATGAGTAAGAAATTAAAGAATAATTTGGCATTGGTTTATACGTGGAAAACTAATTAAATTGAATTTGTAATTCGATAACTGAAATTTAATTTATATTGTTTACATTGGAAAACAGATGTATGGAGGAATCACTGTAAAATCTACATAATGGGCTTCAATGGGTATTCAGCGCAAATAAAATCACAGTGAGTAAATCTCACTCAAAATTTACTATTTAAATTTTGTTTTGAATAGTTAAAAATATTACTGATTGTTTGGTTGCGTTAAAATATTAGTGTGGTTATTAAATATATATTAGTTATTTAGGATTGGTTGTTGTGCTTATTATATATATATATTGGTGGTTGGATTCCCGCATTATCATTAACGGATGCCCGTAGTATAATTAGAGGATGACCCTATACGCCCCACTCTATGATAGTGGATGACCTTCTATACCGCGATATCCTGCCTCAAAGCAGGATGGGTATTATTTATGTTGGCTAGCGTCTGTGGATGCAGGGAAAACAGGTTTGAGGGATCCGACTGGATTCGTCAAAATATTATTAATTGTTTGTTTCATATATATTATGATATATGATATGTTAGAAAACCTGTGTTTGATGATTGAGTGTTTTGGGGTGTTTTAATATCACTGGGGCCTGAATATTGATTTATAAAAATATAGTGAAAAGAGATTTTGAGATTTAAAAGGAAAATTCTATTTTTTATAAAATAGAATTCGAATATCGAATAGGCTATAAAGATATTAACTTGTTTTGAATAAATAAAACAAGTATTGGAAATTTATAAACGATATTTATAAATTAAAACAATGTAGGGAATTGAAGTAAATTTATAAATGATATTTACAAATAAAATGGAATAATTTTCCTTGGTTAATGCATGGGGATTAAAATGAATTTATAAACGTTGTTTGTAAATGGAATGGATAATTATCATTTAATAATTTGGAAATTTAAATTCAGAGTGTAAATTTGAACTTAAAATAAATCCGTGTGGATTTACGATGAGAATTCGATTAGATCGAATTTATTTAGATAAATATTTCCAGAAATTTATTAGGATTATATTAAGTAAAAGCTTAAATTTAAATATAAAACTAGATTCACTGTTATATATATTTATATGTATATAAGTAAAATCAATAAAATGTTCCAGAACAGGAATTGGATTTCAAAGGGAATTTGAAATGAAAAACTTGTTTTAAATTTATAAAGCAAGAAAGTTGGATTTACAAACGATGTTATAAATCTAGTCAAATAAATTATCATTGGATAATGTAGAAGTTTAAATTCAAGTAAGAATTTAAAAAGTGAAATTGGAAAACGTGTTGAAATTAGAATATAAACTGAATTGAGAAAATCCAAAAGAATTACAATTGGAATTCGATTATATCAAATTAAATAATTTATTTATTAAAGGAATTAGGATTTAAAATAACAAATCGAGTATAAATAAATTTATAACCGAGTAAGGAAAAACCGACGATTATAGATAATCAGAATTAGTGAGTTTAATTGGGAAAATTAGTTTGATATATATTAAAAATATCTTAGAATGGAGTGGAATTTATTTTAAACGAAGTTTAAAAGTTTATATTTATAAATATAATTAAAACGAACTCGCCGCAACATGGTAATTCGTAAAGTGACGGTTCGAACTTCAATTGAGTATACAGAACCCAATTTAAGTCGGAATTCTTTGAAAAAGGAATCGTTAGGATCGATTTGATATTAGTTTTCAAACGAAAGAGAAAAATCTGGATTTCATCTTATAGATTTTTAGTTATGTAAAAATCAAATTGTGACGATCCCAAAACCCCGTGACACGGTGTTAAGGATAATCATTGGAATATAACACATTAATCATCATTAACAGATCACAGATAATAGCATAAACAGAAAATAGAATAATTTACACACATATGATTGCCGAATCATATAGATATCATCACATCAGAGAAGCACAGTACAGAATACAACTTAGTGCATAATGATACATAATCAGTCACCATCGCCTGAGGCGGAATCATACATAAAGAGTACACAGAAGAAATATCAGTCTACATCGCCAATGGCGGAATCATAATTTAGATACAATAATGGCGGAGAAAATCCAAGTCAGCACGGTGTAGTCAAGCCTCACCATGAGCCAAAAGTGCGTCAGAAACCTATAACTAGGCCGCCCGTGTGAAAATGAGGGCACCCGAGTTTGCAAGGTGAAACAAACTACGAGTAAGTCATGGGGACTGATATGAGAAATCTACTTAACTTATTAACAACAATAATAAGGCAAATCAAAGGACCACGCCACTTTCGCGGAACGGGTTTACTCCAATGAGTGCTAGTGCATGAAATAAAGTAAATAATTAAATAATCGCAATGCTTTTTATAAAATGAAGCCATTATAAGACTCAGGTCCCATCACACAATGCAACGCAAGCCGGAGGATCGAGTTTTTACCTTATAATGGCCAAAGATGCTTCATATGAATAAAACAAAAGTGCTTGATATTATTACTAGTGGATATATGTTTCAAAAGCAAATTCAATCATAAATATCAATCCTAGGCGGCATATCTACCATCTACTATGTCACCCTACTAGTAATACAATCACGTCCGCATATTTCGTATTGGAAATTGGATTCCTTCATGAGTCGAGGCAAGGGGCAAGCTCCTCTCCGATTCGAGACACTCTAGCAAATGTCCCAGGACCCCACTATGATCCTTGGATCTTCAGGGCCGGTCCTCTCTTACCTTTGAGGATTAGTTATTCCTGAACACACGTTTCCCGGTCCTTACAGACCTATAATCGAGGCGCCTCGCATTCCAACAACCACACAGGTGAAAAGTATATATAATGTCAGGGCTGGTAGGTCACTAACACCACCTTAGCTAGAAAGAAACGTCGTGCTCTCCCTGTAGTCACTCTCCCGTTTTTGACTCATACCGAGGGGTGAGGCTCGCGAATTCACGTTATACACAAAGCTATGTCACACAGACATTGCTTTGATCATCAACCACAAGTCTTTGCTTTGCAACAGAAGCCCTGATCATACGCGACTTAGGCGTGCCACACATGCAATCCACTCCATGCGACTGATTTCTATCAATACATAACCTCTGAGCTCATACGTCTCAGAGAAGGGCGTTAAGCAAGAGAATAAATTCTCCACCGCCAAACAGATATATATTTAACAGAGATCAATCAACACAGAACAAAATCCAATGTCAGACACACAGTCCATTTACAAGTCCGTTCTGGGTCTGAACGAAACCGGAGTCACCAATTCCTCGCATATCCGTACAATCAACAGTATGTTTGAACGGCTACTACTTCAGTTCCTTCATGGTAGCTACTCCAATCACGAGAATCAGTAGCGCCCATCCATCCAATGTGAAGATCGTCGGTCTTCAATCGTCTTCCACTCTTCGACTTCTCAACGTCGATCGATTATTTGAAATGAGATAACCTCGGCCTTTTCAAATAACCCACGTATATTTAGATTTCAAATCAATTATTCACATGGTTGGACTATTCAACATTCACATTTCAGTTATTTAGTTATAATTTTCATGCCAAACACATTCAACCATCACATATCAAGCAAACACAACAAAATTGGTTTATTTCCACTCTATATTATCTATAGTATTTTATAACGATATATCGCCATTTTTATTTAATTAAACGACGTTTGAAGTTGTATCGATGCACTGGCGCTGCTTTTCACTAGTTTTGTTTTACACATATCTGAAAATCTAACCGTTGGATCTTCACAAATTTTATATCATTAGGAAGGTCATTTCAAAACGAATCCAACGGTTTCAGTTTTGGGAAAATCCGACGGTCGGATCTTCCACTTTAGCCATTTGAAGTTACGATTTCAATTTACGAACTGCAGCGTCGTTATTCGATTTAATTTAATTATATATATATATATAATCATTTCTGGCGCTGTTTTTCTTCAGTTTTGAATTAAACATTCCAGACAATCCAACCGTCGGATCTTCACAAAGTTGGTGCCGTTGGAAAGATATTTCCAAGGCGAACCCAACGGTTGCGGTTTCGGGAAAATCCAATGGTCGGATTTCCCGCACTAGTCGTTTGAAATCACGGTTTCAAAACACGAACTGCACGGCCACATTTTGTTTTAATTTTATTTATATTTATATATTTATATAAATATAGTTCATTCAAAGATTCCTAAATCGTTTCTACATCAATTATTTCACTAACGCCTTTAAATTTCGGAAAATTTCGCCATAACCTCCTTTGTACGGGAGGGTCTGGGAAAATTCCCAAATAGCCAGACGGGCGTCTCATGTCAAAAATAATATTTCTTTCACAAATATTTATTTCAATGTCCGCATATCTTTAGCATACCACAAATATGATAAAAATGATATTTTTATCGTTCAAAATATTTATTCGACAAATGGATGTTTTCAACACTTCATAATCTCAATAAAAATGTAATTTTTATTGTTCGATCTTTTTATTCAACACATGAACTTTTCCACTACACACACTTCCCAACAAATGAGCATTTCCACACATGGACATTTTATTTATGTTGTTCATATTAGAAAGATGGGATTTTTATTGTTGAAACTATTTATATAAGGCGAATATTTTTCATACTTCATATATAGATAAAAATGTGATTTTTATTGTTTAAACACTTCATTCATTCACAAATGAATTTAATTTTCACACGTCACTTTTCAACACACAAACATTTCCACACATGGATATAGTTTCAACATATGACTTTAATTTCAACGCATGAAAATGATTTCAACATATGAAAATAATTCTAACACACAAAGATTATTCAAAATTTCGGCAGCATAACGGCAGTGTAGTTAAAACCGGCACCGTCCCTAGTACGGCTCCTCGCTCTACCTTAAAACCTCGCGGTTTTTGACAATTGGGATTCATGCATCTAATTCGCACGCAGGCGGCATGTTTATTGTTATTTCCACAAATATTTCCAATTCATTTCAATCACCAATGGGTATTTTTCAACCACAACCAAACAATGTCAACCACAAACAATTATTCAACCATTCGTATTTTTCATCCACTATTTCACACCAATTCACAACAATAAATATCGTCCATGGTTTGTGGACGAGGGGATATATATATATATTTAATTGCTATATTTCACTTGCATTTCAACACATATATCAATTATTCTATGCATGTAAAATCCATACTTCGCTTATATAGCTTACACTACGCATGTACATGAGGTATACGACATGTATGTAATTTATATTTCGCTAATATAAATTATACACGACATTTTCCATTCAAATTCATGTTAATTTAGATTTCTCACATTGGTTTTCGGAGTGCTAAAAATCGATACGATGTCAGAAAAATCCGCGGCTTCTTCTATTGGGTAGAGAGCGGCCTTACGGTCCCGATGTTTCCTGTTTTATCGAATTTCGTCAACACACTAAAAAGATATGATTTTTCAAAGTGTAAAGATAAAAAAAAACTCACCTTTCACGAAGGTCCTAAACTAGGTTTACGGTTTTCGTGACAATCGGGGCACGAGGGGATGATCGGCGGGTTGGACGTGGAAGAGGGAAGAGAGGGCTTCCTGTCGGTGGTGGTTTGGTGGCGTTCGGTGGTCAGGATCGGCGGCGGCGGCGCTGGGAAGGTCGAGGCTTTGGACGCTAGATTCAGGCGGAGGAGGGGTTGGTCGGTGTCGAACTGGGGTCGGATTTGAAGGGGAGGCGAAAGCGCTTCGAATGGTGGCGGTGGCGGAGGCTGGAAGCGACGACAGCAGCGGCGATCTGGGCTGGAAGGGGGGAAGAGGGTTTCGCCGTTGATTTTGGGGGTTTTCTTTTTTTTAAAAAAAAAAATTATGAATGGAGAATTCTGATTGGCCGAGGACTTTATTAAATTTCTAAATAGTGTTTTCTCAAACGAACTCCTTATCAAACCCAACGACTGTCGCCCCTAGCTAAATACCCCCATTCCGGACACAATGGGATATGTTTCGTTGGCCAATTCGACTGTTACAGTCAGTTATTTTTCAAATTAAAGTATAAAACATTTAATTTTTAACTCTGAACGTACATTTTAATTTGCCAGGGAGACAAACTGATTCGAAAAATTCCCGAAAAATAAATCTAGCTATGTTTTGACGCTACGGTCCCAACAAAACTAGTTTCATCGAATTCTGAGATCGTTTGAAAAATGTCCATTTTCTGGTCGATCCAATTTAACAGAAATTGACCAAACACATTTTCTTTTACCACGCTCACATACTAGCTTCAAAAATTATGAAATTCGAAACCTAACAATAGTTTGACATCCCGGACCCAACAAAAGTGGTTTCGTCGAATTCCGAGGTCGTATGCAAAATATCAATTTTCCAAGGATATATATTCTATATAGCGACCTATCTGAAAATTCATTCGGCCATAACTTTTGATTCCTGTTATGAAACTTCGATTTTTCAGATTCGTTAGAAAGGTATTGACTAAAAGATTTAAATATTTTTGGTTTCACTAAAATCCGTTATATTTTCCACCCTGCACAGTCAGTCAAAGTTTGAATTCAAATTTTCAAACTGACTCACTGTTTCTAATTCACTATTTTATTGAAATATTCTATTTCAATTGCTCAAATTCCTATGAAATCACCAATTTGAAAATTTTAAATTGGCTCGTATTTTCCGGGTTATTACACAAATTTTCAGAAAAACAACGCTAGAACCATTATAAAGCCATAACGGTTTATTTAAATAAATAAAAGGATTTTAAGGAAATAAAATCCGAATTGCCATTAGAAAAATCCAGACTGGAGATATAAAATAAATATGAACTCCATTGAAGTAAGTGAAATGATTTGTGAAACAAAAATCATATTTTTAATTATTAAATAGATTTAACTAGTTTGAAGAATAAATAGTTAATCGAGATTTGAATTGAAATTGGGCGTTGGATAAGTGAAAGAGATTTGAGAATTTTTTATTCGAAGTCGAATATGTAACTCAAGTTGAAATGGAATTAGATTGGGTTCATGAGTAGATTAAAATATATTTAAATGTGATATGTTCAAATAAGAAATGAAATAGGCAAATTATCTAATTAGTTGGGTTAAGACGAATGGATTGAGTTGAATCCAAATAGGAATATTTGGATATGTGTTAAGCAGGTTTGTTATTAAGTATATGAAGATTTATAATTTTAGTGCCCACAAAAAGGTACATGTTTAAATTTCATATGAGGTTTTATGCGTAGAATCGGCAAGCCACTTAGCTTTTTGATTTTCTTTTTGAAAGGAAAGGGCTTAGAGTGGCGAGTTGAGGTTTGAGATATTGACCGGTACAAAGGAGGTTATGGCGATTTTTTCTGGAAATTTAAGGAGTTAGAATATTTTTAAGAAAATTTGTTAGTTAGAAATCAATGTATCGATATATATATAGAATTCGATAAGGAAACAAACGTAAAAATAGAATATTATAAACAAAGACGAAATCTATAATTAAATTTGGTAAAAATAGAAAGAAAAATGTATATACATTTTAGAAATGGAAAATTGGTTTAATATGGTTTTGATTATTTGAGTTAGCGGTCTTGTCTGTTTTGATGTTAATAATATTTTCAGTCAAGGTCTGAGAGGTAATTATACCCCAACTCGATTGATTGCATTATTAGTTGGTAAATAGTAAGATTTAGTCTCGAAGAGAAATGTTTAAAGAAATATAGTCAAATGCAGTATTTTGGGTTGTTGTAGCGATGTATTACATAACATTCGTTTTAACCTAAGTAAGTGAAATTTTGGAAATATAATAATAAATATTTCCTAAGCATAGAAATGAATGGTCGTGAAACAGAGAAGTAATTGGAATATTTTCCAATTATTAATAGAAGATATTTTCTAAGTGTAGAAAATAAAAGATGGCGAAATATGGAAATGTTTTCCAAACAGCGTAAGAGGCCAAGATGATTATTGAAAATATTTGGTTAACAAATATTGGTAAGGAAATGAAGAAGTAATTTAATTAATGAAATATTAATTAAGAGGCCCAGTGATTTGTTTGATGGTTGGAATGTTTGTTTATTTTTCTTCGATAGTTAAATAACCGACTATCAAAGTATTTGCCAATATCATTGTCAATATGGAGAGACCGATTGTATTATTATCCGAGAACCACTCCGTATTGGCAGTAACGTTGCGAATCAGATTATATGAAGATAATCGAAGACGATGTAAAGTGGAAGGACTTTTTCTATTAATGGAAATTGTGCCTTCGGTTTCGTTCAATCCCAGAACGAACTTATATGGACGAATATCTGACAAAGTATTTCCAATGATCGAATATGTTGGTCTGTATAAATATATATGGTGGGAATAGATTTATTCTCTTAGCATAATATCCAGAGTATATTTGTGCAAATCAATTAGTGATTAACGGATCTGACAATGTGACATTCAAAGTGATTGTGTTACAAATGAATGATAAGTAAGCGTAGCCTCAAGCCTCAATAACTGGGAAATGACAAAAATCGGGCAGGCAGCATAGCTATGTGGGTAGCTCCCATTAGGGTGTATTATCACCTATGAAGAGATATTCATTTAATTCCTTATTATATTTGATGTTGTCTCATTTGGGAAACGGTTGCTGATCCCAACCGTTGGTGATATACATTCGATACACTCAAGCGAAATGAGTGGTCAGTCATGTGTGGCCGGGTTACAAGATGTTATTGTTATACCCAGTGTATTCTTCTCTAGAGTTACACTATCAGAAGGTGGTTCCATATCTTGTCATAGTTGGAAATTCATTACCTAATAAGTGCTTGCGGTTTTGATTGTGTGTTATATATGTGGAACGTGAGATGCAAATATTCCACTAGATTGTTATTTATTTGATTTAGACACTATCATAATATCAAAAGAGTTTTGATATAAAGATTATCGTTTCTTTTAAAAGGATTTTTAAAGTTAAATCAAGTGGTTTGGATTCTCATAAGGGAAAAACCCGTTCCGTGTTATACGGCGTGGTCTTATGAGATATCATTTAGTTTTTGAAACTGTTTTAAATTGTTTACTTATACCAGTCCCATGACTGACACGAAGTTTATTTTGTTTTGTTTTACCTAAACTCTTGGGTGCCTAAATTTGTACGGGCAGTCAAGTAGTTCAGGATTTTATAGATTTATCTAAAGGAGCTTGGAGGAGGAGGCTTCAGTGTTAGTTATATAGAGTTTTATTCCGCTGTGTTGTAAGTGTTGTACTCTGATAATGATATGTGTATACCGTACAAATTTTGAATTTCAAAAGTTGTGATATATTATATTTTGTTCCAATGCAATGTGAGATTCTGTGTTGTTATTTCTGTTCTTCTTCTAACTTCTTCTAAAAAAAATGATTCGTATTTTCGTGATATTTCAGTTGGATGTGTGATGCATGTAGTCAACTCTTATAGTATAGATTTGCGGGACATTACAGTTGGTATCAGAGCTTAGGTTCAGTGAGTACATAGGCTTTGTTGGGGTAGTGCTCATTAGAGATATGGTCAGTAGTACCCTAGAATGAGTTGAGTGTATATATACGAGAGCGCGTATTTGTTAGTTGATATAAAAATTGTTTTATATTTTGTTGATGTGTTTAGCAAGTGATTTATGAATTCCGATCAATACGGGAAGTACAACTGTATCGATTGTTGTTTCTAAAACACTTGAGCGGAACAATTTGACAAGATATTGTTTTAAAGTGGGTAAATGAAATAACTTTACCCAAAAATAAATTTTGATATAGAAAGAATAATTTTCTAAAATTATTATATTTTGGATGTGTTGGTTGTTGTTCTTATAATCAAATAAGATTATAAAATTGGAATGGTTGTATAACCAAATGGAACTTGTATACGAATGCAATACAAATAAGATAAATTAAAATTGAATTCAAATCAGAATTTGGAATTTTAAATCCTGGGTGTTTAGAAGAATATTTTCCTTAAAGTATATTAAAATAATATAGCTATGTTTTGAATAGATTTTTGAAAGTAATTAAGCAGTGAACTCACTTCTGTGGCTGGAAAATAATTCTGATAATGATTGCAACATCATCAGTGTTCATTTTATAGTTTCTAAGTGAAGGGTTGCTGCCTTAGAAAAGTTTTTGATGGAAAATTGTTTGAAAGAAAACAAGTTGGTTTGAAAATTCAAATATTTTGAATTTGAGATGAAAATAAATATATGTATGTATTTATATGATTTCTGAAGGATTTGAAACGGAAACCCAGGGATTTGAATTCTGGAATTAGAATTCAACTTAAGAAAGTAAATCGAAGTAAATAAATTGATTAAAAATCAATTTGAATGAACGTGAATGCATGTGAATAGAGTATGAATTGAATATGAATATATTAATTGTAGATCATTCAGACTAAATGAATGTAAACATATACGAGGTGCCATATGAAGGTAAAACCAAATGTTTTGGTAGAACTAAAATTTGTTGAAATATAAAATGTTGAGTTTCAACATAAGTGAGATGTTGAAAAAGTAAATGGGTTTGTAGCTCTTTTCCTAACTTAGTAATTACGAGGACGAAATTCTTTTTAGGGGGAAAGAATGTAATGACCCGTATATTTCGTCGGTTAATTTTAAATATTTAATATTGTTTTAAATATTGAATTGATAATATAAATGAATTTTTATATTGAGTTATCGATTTAATAATCGATATACGACTTAATATCGAATATATTTAATTATCGTAATACGAAGTTAATTCAATTCGAAGTTAAAACTAAACTGAAAACAGTTCGGATGATCAATACAAACTTCTGTTTGAAGTGGAATAATAATATTAATTTATTTTCGAAGAATTTACGGTTTCAAATTTAGTTTATATCGATTTAAATATATATCTACCTTAAACCATCAAATGAGGCATTGGAACCTATTCCAATAGGTCCATAGTATAGGAATAACCCTAAAAATGTCAATTGTTGTGTTTAGAAAGGAGTCCGGGATCACGTGTTATTTTAAATTTAAACCGTATTAGTTAATACCTGCCTCAGATAAACATTTCCTTAGTAAACACCTTCCTTGGGTTCCTTAACTATGGAGCATATCTTGGTTATAAAAATCGCATGTCCTCTTTTTGATTCTTCTGTAAATGAATGGAACGAAGGTTTCAAACAAGAAAAATGGCCTGCTGTCTTCATTTCTTTCACTTGTTTATATTCAATCTGTTCCCTTCTCAACTATATAAACACGAGTTACCCCTTGTTCTTCTATCTTCAGAACGCAAGCCTCTAAACAAGTCAAAGCCCCTTTTCAGTTTCCTCAAACCAAATCGATTCCCGAAGTTATTCCTAAGACCAGAGATGCTCGCGATTGGAAGGAGAAGGCTCAACTTCAAACGATTTTTCGATTACCGTAAGGATGGAAGTCCGCGATGCATTGAGTTCAACTTCAAACATCAAGGGCTGTCAATAATAGTTGATTTAGGGATTCAAGCGGGTGCGAAATAGGTTTGTCGCTGAGTTAGAGAAGTGGACCTTGGTGCGCAGTGTGTTATTGAGGAGTTCGAGTGCTAGTTGTTGAACTGGGGAGGTCATTGAAGGTTCTGGATCTGGAGTTCATGGTGATGGGGAAGTTCGATCTTCGACTTTGGGATACGGTGGGTGGAATGGGAGATGTCGTGCGATGCTATATAGGCGTGAACGACCCAATTCCAAATGCTGGATCAATGGTCGAACTAAGGGCTCATGTTGTCTCGGCTGGCATGGGAATTAGCTCAACATGATGGAAGCGAACTCTGGCACCATGAGGTGATTTGTTTCCAATCAAAATAGCTGTAGGTGTGAGTTAGAAATAAAGAAGCATGATTAAGGTATGGTAACTAACCTTAATAATAAATTAGTTTAAATTTATTTAGCTTTAGAATTCATAAAATAAATTATATAGAGTTACTTGGCAAGGAAACAAAATTTATAGATTAACCGTTGAGTAAGAAATTAAGGAATAATTTGGCATTGGTTTATACATGGAAAACTAATTAAATTGAATTTGTAATTTGATAACTGAAATTTAATTTATATTGTTTACATTGGAAAACAAACGTATGGAGGAATCACTGTAAAATCTACATAATGGGCTTCATTGGGTATTCAGCGCAAATAAAATCATGGTGAGTAAATCTCACTCAAAATTTACTATTTAAATTTTGTTTTGAATAGTAAAAAATATTACTGATTGTTTGGTTGCATTTAAATATCATTGTGTTTATTAAATATATATTAGTTATTTAGGATTGGTTGTTGTGGTTATTATATATATATGTGTATATATATATATATTGGTGGTTGGATTCCCGCAGTATCATTAGCGGATGCCCGCAGTATCATTAGCGGATGACCCTATACGGCCCACGCTATGATAGTGGACGACCTTCTATACCGCGATATCCTGCCTCGAAGCAGAATGGGTATTATTTATGTTGGCTAACGTCTGTGGATGCAGGGAAAACAGGTTGGAGGGATCCGACTAGATTCCTTAAAATATTATTAATTGTTTGTTTCATATATATTATCATATATGATGTGTTAGAAAACCTGTGTTTGATGATTGAGTGTTTTGGGGTGTTTTAATATCACTGGGTCCTGAATATTGATTTATAAAAATATAGTGAAAAGTGATTTTGAGATTTAAAAGGAAAATTATATTTTTTCTAAAGTAGAATTCGAATATCGAATGGACTATAAAGATATTAACTTGTTTTGAATAAATAAAACAGGTATTGGAAATTTATAAATGATATTTATGAATTAAAACAATGCAGGGAATTGAATTAAATTTATAAATGATATTTGTAAATAAAATGGAATAATTTTCCTTGGTTAATGCATGGGGATTAAGATGAATTTATAAACGTTGTTTGTAAATGGAATGGATAATTATCATTTGATAATTTGGACATATAAATTCAGAATATAAATTTGAACTTAAAATAAATCCGTGTGGATTTAATGATGTGAATTCGATTAGATCGAATTTATTTAGATAAATATTTCTAGAAATATATTAGGATTATATTTAATAAAAGCTTAAATTTAAATATAAAAATAAATTCATTGTTATATATTTATATGTATATAAGTAAAATCAATAAAATATTCCAGAATAGGAATTGGATTTCAAAGGGGATTTGAAATGAAAAACTTGTTTTAAATTTATAAAACAAGGAGGATTTACAAACGATGTTATAAATCTAGTGAAATAAATTATCATTGGATAATTTAGAAGTTTAAATTCAAGTAAGAATTTAAAAAGTGAAATTGGAAAACGTGTTGAAATTAGAATATAAACTGAATTGAGAAAATCCAAAGGAGTTATAATTGGAATTTGATTATTTCGAATTATATAATTTATTTATAAAAGGAATTGGGATTTAAAATAACAAGTCGAGTATAAATAATTTTATAACCGAGTAAGGAAAAATCGACGATTATAGATAATCAAAATTAGTGAGTTGAATTGGGAAAATTAGTTTGATATATATTAAAAATATATTAGAATGGAGTTGAATTTATTTTAAATGAAGTTTAAAAGTTTATATTTATAAATATAATTAAAAAGAACTCGCCACAGTGCGGTAGTTCGTAAAGTGACGGTTCGAACTTCAATTGAGTATACAGAACCCAATTTAAGTCGGAATTCTTTGAAATAAGAATCGTCAGGACCGATTTGATAATAGTTTTCTAATGGAAGAGAAAAATCAGGATTTCGTCTTATAGATTTTTCGTAATGTAAAAATCAAATTTTCAGAAAATAGCGCCAGAACCATTATAAAGCTATAATAGTTTATTTAAATAAATAAAAGGATTTTAAGGAAATAAAATCCGAATTGCCATTAGAAAAATCCAGGCTTGAGATATAAAATAAATACGAACTCCAGTGAAGTAAGTGAAATGATTTGTGAAACCAAAATCAGATTTTTAATTATTAAATAGATTTAACTAGTTTGAAGAATAAATAGTTAATCGAGATTTTAATCGAAATTGGGCGTTGGATAAGTGAAAGAGATTTGAGAATTTTTATTCGAAATCGAATATGTAACTCGAGTTGAAATGGAATAGATTGGGTTCATGAGTAGATTAAAATATATTTAAATGTGATGTGTTCAAATAAGAAATGAAATAGGCAAATTAGCTAATTAGAAAATAAATTAGCGAATTGGGTTAAGACTAATGGATTGAGTTGAAACCAAATAGGAATATCTGTATATGTGTTAAGCAAGTTTGATATGAAGTAT
Source organism: Allium sativum (assembly GCA_030737875.1). Lineage (NCBI taxonomy): Eukaryota > Viridiplantae > Streptophyta > Magnoliopsida > Asparagales > Amaryllidaceae > Allium > Allium sativum. Next base: position 858,437,956 of record CM060918.1, on the reverse strand, counting down.
ATGAAGAGTTATAAATTTAGTGCCTGACAAAAAGGTACATGTTTAATTTCATATACGGTTTTATGCATCGAATCGGCAAGCCACTTGGCTTTTTGATTTTCTTTTCCAATGGAAAGGGCGTAGAGAGGCGATTTGAGGTTTGAACTATTGACCGTTACAAAGGAGGTTATGGCGAATTTTTCAGGAAATTTAAGGAGTTAGAATATTTTTAAGAAAATTTGATTGTTAGAAATCAATGTATCGATATATATATATTGAATTCGATAAGGAAACAAACGTAAAAATAGAATATTATAAACAAAAAGGAAATCTATAATAAAATCTGGTGAAAATAGAAAGATAAATGTATATACGTTTTAGAAATGGAAAATTGGCTTAATATGGTGTTGATTATTTGAGTTAGCGCTCTTGTCTGTTTTGAAGTTAATAATATTTTTAGTCAAGGTCTGAGAGGCTATTATACCCCAACTCTATTGATTTCATTATTAGTTGATAAATAGCAAGTTTCAGTCTCGAAGAGAAATGTTTAAAGAAATTTAGTCGAATGCAGTATTTTGGGATGTTGCAGCGATATTTTACATAACATTTGTTTTAAACCAAGTAAGTGGAATTTTGGAAATATTAATAATAAATATTTCCTAAGTATAGAAATGAATGGTCGTGAAATGGAGAAGTAATTAGAAAATTTTCCAATTATTAATAGAAGATATTTTCTAAGTATAGAAAATAAAAGATGGCGAAATATGGAAATGTTTTCCAAACACTGTAAGAGACCAAGATGATTATTAAAAATATTTGGTTAACAAATATTGGCAAGGAAATGAAGAAGTAATTTAATTAATGAAATATTAATTAAGAGGCCCAATGATTATTTTGATGGTTGGATTGTTTGTTTATTTTTCTTCGATAGTTAAATAATCGACTATCGATGTATTTTCCAATATCGTTGTCAATATGGAGAGACCGGTTGGATTATTATCCGAGAACCACTTTGTATTGGCAGTAGCGTTGCGAATCAGATTATATGAAGATAATCGAAGACGGAGTAAAGTGCAAGGACTTTTTCTATTAATGGAAATTGTGCCTTCTGTTTCGTTCAATCCCAGAACGAACTTATATGGACGAATGTCTGACAAAGTATTTCCAATGATCGAATATGTTGGTCTGTATAAATATATATGGTGGCAACATTTATTCTCTTAGCATAATATCCAGAGTATATTTGTGAAAATCAATTAGTGATTAACGGATCTGACAATGTGACATTCAAAGTGATTGTGTTATAAATGAAGGATAAGTAAGCGTAGCCTCAGGCCTCAACAACCGCGAAATGACAAAAATCGGACAGGCAGCATGGCTATGTGGGTAGCTCCCATTAGGATGTATAATCACCCATCTAGAGTAATTCATTTAATTCCTTATTCTATTCGATGCTGTCTCATTCGGGAAACGATTGCTGATCCCAACCATTGGTGATATACATTCGAAACACTTAAGCGAAATGAGTGGTCGGTCATGCGTGGTCGGGTTACAAGATGTAACACCCCACCTCCGTTAAGGTCACTCACAAAGGGAATGCCTTAACTTTGGTGGAGCATTTTAGTAAACAGAACAGAAACTTACAAGACAGATAAAACAGTACTTGAAAAATTTTAACTTTATTACAGCGGAAACAGAAATTAATATGGTTACATCCTTTCAAATTTCAGAATTCAAGTACAAAATATCAGTCTTGTACAAAAGCCTTCAAAATGCATGGTTTAAAATCATAATCCCCATGGAACGGAAGCTATACAGAGCCAAACCATACTTTAAGCACTTCAAGCAAAGAGAAATCCAGATCAAGCTAAAGTATTTCCCTCCTTGGATAGCCTGGGGGGGAAACGGAAGAAAGGAGGCGAAACAACAAGGGTCAGACAAAAAGTCTGGCAAGTCCAGTGACTTTCAGCATATGAACAGATAATAATAATATGATATGAACATAAAACTGGATGTGAGATAACTGTAACAGGTGTAGCAGATATAACAGAAAAACAGAATGATATAAACTATTGTTTTACACTTCTCTGCACTAATACTAGTATAGCAGAATTAGGTGTCACCCTAATGTCTAAATTGAAGCAGGAACGGGTACAGAATACTTTAACAGAACCAGAATGCTAATAATGGGCCTTTACTACCCGATCAGAAACAGACAGAAGCAGAAACAGATTTATCCCTACGGAAACAGAATGTAGAATTAGGTGTACACTAGTAATGGGCCTTTACCACCCGAACAGACGGTACCACACAGAAACAGACAGGTGTTACCACCCAACAGAAACAGACGGTACCAACAGAAACAGACAGAACTAAGCGTACCCTAAAACCCTACCCCAAGCGATAGGCTCCCTAATACATAAATATCCTGTGTCGGCCCCACAGTAGGGTGTATCACTCCCTAAAGTGACAACTAATTGGCATAGACCTATTTACAGATGTCACGGCGTCTTACATCCTCAGAGGCAGACCGGGATCCATGCACGCACATGACCCGGTTGGAACGCACCATCAACACCCCTCGCCATTATCAGAATGAACCACTTATAATTAGTTCAGTAAGCGTGCCCGGACCCTACCTACTGTTGGGTCAAAGTTTTGATACCAGAAAGGGTTACCGACTAATATGTGTCCCAAACAACAGATGACACAAGTAATTCCCCTCCTAACCTTGTATCCCCAGACTAACAGATCTCAGATTAACTTGTTTACAAGTTCAGACATACAGAATTCAGATTTACTAGTTCACAGATTAAATTAACAAGTTTTCAGACTAACAGATCAGATGTACAGATTTTTCAGATTTGTCTAACTTTGTATTGGGCCTACCGATTCATGGATGGGTTTACTACACCTATTAATCCAGTTGGTTTAACCCTATTTTCCCCCAATACGTTTTAGACGTCATTATTATCTTAGATTTGCATTAATTAATTATTAATGCCTAGACCTCTCACATTAGGTCGCTAGCTTGTGGCCGCTGGATGGGCCGGGCGGTTCCGGGCAGACTTCTGCCACAAGCCAGACCTAACCTCGTGTCTTAAGCAGGTTATGACTAACTTCTCACATTAGAACCTATTGTTTGCGGCCATTGGAAGTGCCGGGCGGTTCCGGGCAGAATTACGCCGCAAACTCATTCTAACCTCGAGTTAGTCACGTTTATCTTTGCGGCCAATTAATTAATAATTTACCGTTTATGCGCACGCCCAATATATATGCCAATTCAGATTATATCAATAACAGGATAGCAGATAACAGATTTTAGCAGATAACAGATTTTATATGACTTAACGGATTTAGCAACTTAGCAGATTTTGGCGTATAATAGGTTAGACATTTCAACCGACAAATTTAACAGATTAGGCATTTCAATCTAATTAGCAGTCTAGGCAATATAACAAAACTAGCAGTTTAGGCAACTTGGCAAATTAGCAGATTTAGCAAATTTAATATTTCTAAAGGTTCTATTTACATGCCTTGCCTAATCATAAATTGGCCTAAATTCATATGCCTACATAATTGTCATGATTCACAACATATACTCCATGTGTGCATAAGCGCAGAATATGGACATAATTTGCCATATAACATATGTTCCAATTTTTGTTAAACTAGCATTTTACAACAGATTCACATATAAATTATACCAAATATAACCATTAATTTCAATGCATGCCATATATCCAAAAATCCCTATTTAGGTGTAATCACAATAATAGATATCCTAATTAATGTAAATCTTTACACCTAAGTTTCCATATCTTCTTCTTTTTAAGTCATGAATCATTATGCAAACTATACCCAACAATCTAAATCTTTAAATCATATCTTCTAAAAATCAGATCTTGACTTTTATATGCATTTTGTCCAAAGTCTCAAATCATATGTAATCTTACAATGGTTCCTCTTCTTCTTTTATCACAGAATATGCACAGGTCTAAAACTAGTTTATAACATATGCTTATTTAATTAATTACAGATCTAAATAACATATGTTCATTTCTCTAATTAGTTACAGATCTAGATTACAACGTACACTATGCATACAACATATATAAATTATATGTTTACAGTCAAATTCATGCATCCAATCCCAAGTCATATGTCAATATATTTTATGCCTCAGATCTAAAGTCATATGTTCAATTCAGTCTCGTCAAATTTCGCATCATTCATTATTTATCCCAAAATTTGCGTTCATGCGTTAATCACTTATGAGATTAGGCACAGGCTCGTGGTAGCCTGGCTATAGAAACAGAAAGGAAGCAGAAAGGGATACAGAACAGTCACAGAAAAACAGATCTGACAGATATACAATCTCAGATTCAGATTTAAAAGCATATCAGAATTATAATTAATGTTTATAGCAGAAAATAACTATACTTACCTTGATTGGATTTAAGAAAGAACTTTAGTTGTTACAGAATTGTTGCAGAAGCTTTTATCTCAAATTTGAATTTAGGATGATGTTGATTGACTTCTAGTTTTGATTCTAGCAGAGTAGCGACGCCATTTTTATTTTTAATTAGAAGAAGAGAGCAATGGAGGCTAGAGAATTGTGTTAGAGACTTAGGTTTAGGTTAGGGATGTATTTATAGGAGGATAGGGTGATTTAGAGCCTTCAGATCAGTCCAGAAGTCATCAGAATCGCACAGCTCGAATACACATTATCCAGCCACTCAAAAGAAGACACGTCACCTCAGAACACTCCAGAATTCGGTGCTGGATTTGTATGGGCGCACTTGGCAGGTGCGCCAGTGTATTTTTGTACTGGAGCACTTCACAAGTGCGCCAGTGTATTCTGGCCTGTTTCCGGTTTTTCTGCCTAACTTCGTTCGTCCATATCTTCTTCATACGGACTCCGATTTACGTAAATTCGGACTCTATTTCGCGTATTTTTCCGAGACGAACACAATGGCGCAACCCGTTTCCCTTATTTCTTCTCCTAAAAATTAATTATACCTTGATTTTTAACTCTTATGTTCATAGAAAATACGGGGTGTTACACAAGATGTTCTTGTTGAACCCAATGTACTCTCCTCTAGAGATACACTATAGGAAGGTGGTTCCATACCTTGTCATAGATGGAAATTATTTACCCAATAAGTGCTTGCTGTTTTGATTGTATATTATATATGTGGAATGTGAGATGTAAACGTTCCACTAGATTGTTATTATTTTGATTTAAACACTATCATAATATCAAAAGAGTTTTGATATAAACATTCTCTTTTCTTTCAAAAGGATTTTTAAAGTTAAATCAAGTGGTTTGGATTCTCGTAAGGGAAAAACCCGTTCTGTGCTATACGGTGTGGTCTTATGAGATATCATTTAGTTTTTGAAACTGTTTTAAATTGTTTACTCATACCAGTCCCATGATTGGCCCGGAGTTTATTTTGTTTTGTTTTACCTAAACTCTTGGGTGCCTAAATTTGTATGGGCAGTCAAGTAGTTCAGAATTTTACAGATTTATCTAAAGGAGCTTAGAGCAGGAGGCTTCAGTGTTAGTTATGTAGAGTTTTATTCCGCTGTGTTATAAGTGATGTACTCTGATAATGATATGTGTATACAGTACAAATTTTGTACTTCAAAAGTTATGATATATTATATTTTGTTCCGCTACGATGTGAGATTCTGTGTTGTTATTTCTGTTCTTCTTCTACCTTCTTCTGCTAAAAAAAAGATTCGTATTTTCGTGTATTTTAGTTGGATGTGTGATGTATGTAGTCAAATCTTATAGTATGGATTTGTGGGAAATTACAAGATACATGCATGTCTGCTCTTGGTGGTGTATCGTAGATGATAAGGAATTATTTCATGTCAAGACCGAGCTTGGCCGAGAAGTTTGGTTATGGAGATCCGTACGTCGCTCTGCTGTAGGACAAAGTGTTGTATATGCTTCTGTGGCATGAAGGCGTAAACCATGCGAGAAGGGTACCATGGGAGGTACCTTTATATTGGTGGTAGTTATATATATATATATATATATATATATATATATATATATATATATAAAGTATTAGGTTAATCCACTGGGAAGTAAATTTGTATGACGTGTGCATAATCCTTGAGTGCTTTTAACCTAAGTAACCTAATAATTAAGAAAATGTAACCGAACGGTATATGTAGGATTATCCAAAATGTGTGGTTTAAATCCAGTCACAAGAACTTGTTTTTTGACCCCCTCCTCAGAACATACTCGTAGGATAGATTTGTGGCACAGATATGATAGCTTTGGATACTGGTTGGGCAACATTATTATTTGGGTAAGGCTATATTTTGATTATATTATATTTTATCCATTCCACTGTGAGATGTTTTCTAAGCTCTGATATATTTTATATTTCTGTCTTTTCTGCAGGATATCAGACAAACCAACATGAGTTTCGATGGATTAGAATTTTGAAAAAAAAAATCGGTCTGTTGGAATTAGGGTTGTTACATATGTTGTTGTATACTTTTATAATTTTATACTTATATAGTTTTAAAACTTTATAATTTTATAAATATATTTATATAATTTATATTCATGATTTCATACGATTTTCTACTTTATAATACTCATTTATATCACTATGTTCCAATTTAAGAATTTCCAGAATAGTATATATAGTCAAAGAACTCAAAAATATTCAAAATTCAAATTTTTAAGGCATATATGTCGACATAAATATAAGCATATGCTGACATACAACTGTCATGTTTTCAGTTTTGAAAGAAAGTGTCTTTTCACTATTTGTAACATTCCAGAAGCGTTGCAACCTTTCAAATCTTATAAACAGGGGTTGATTTTAATTTTTTTAACCATTCTTCTTCTCCGTCTTCACCCCTTTTCATTCCTCCATTATTATGTTATATTTTTATTATTTCTACACGTCTACTCTACCGACTTATGTTCTAAATATATAAAACTTCTTCTCTTCTCACTCTCTACTCATACTTTCTTAATTGAAGTGCTGTTGAAGAGTTATAGGGATGTTGTAATCAATTGGTATTGTTTGGGAAAGGATGAGTTATTTGTAGCTTGGAAATCAAGGAAAGAAAATGGTATTAACTTTGTAGCCGTGAAATCAAGGCTGGTGGAATCAGTGTTAACATTGTTGCCGTGAAATCAAGGGGACTGTACTTAGCTATTGATCTAGTAATAAAACTCTGCGCAATCCAGCGTTGCATGGGACTGGATGTTGGAGTAATCCGAACCAATATATAATCCGGTGTGTTTTTTCCTTTTTTGCATTTTACTTTTGTTTGTTTTTGTGTTTGTGTTTGATTCTGTGTCTATGATCATCTCTGTGGTGTGTGATTCATATAGTAGATCATATAAGTTTTTGATTTTCTTAAATTCTTCGAAAAAACTATTCACCCCCACTAGTGTTTGTTTTGCCTTAAGATCTGCATCCGCATTCCCTAACACATGCCAGTATCAAGTTTCCACTATCATGATAAATAGTGAAAATGGCACAGCGCAAGTAAAAGTGCACAACATAAAATGGTTGTACAAAAGCATGCAGCAAAAAGGGTAGACAATTTAAACCCAATTGTGCTGCAAATGATAGCAAATACACTACAACATTACAAAACTGCCTAAATATACCCAATTTAAACCCAATAACACAATAGAAGCATGAATTTGAGGTAGACATGCACATATCTATCATTCATATTTTTGCACTAAGGCATGGAAATTCAAATTAAAACCAATTTAAACCCAATTCAAATTCAAATAAACCCAATTTAAACCCAATTCAAATTCAAGTAAACCCAATTTAAAACCAATTCAAATTAAACCGTGAGCTAATACTCACCTTCAGTGGCGATGGGAAAGATGGATAGTAGTGGACTGAAGGTTCGCCGATCAGTTGAAGCACCACGAGCTGACGAGAAATATGGATAGGAGTGGATGGTTTATTGACAAAGGAAGATGGTGCGCTGAGTACCAATACCCTAATTTGGGTGTTCGATCACCATTGAAATTAAAATGACAGAAGCCAGCCGAAAGTTTTGAAGTGTCAAACAAGACGGTGCCAAAAAGAAAATAGCGGGGTAAAAATTTGATATGGATTTCATACGGCCCAAAGCTGTATCAAATGAACTGATCCGAAGATTGGTTGATGAATAGTTAGATCTTACATGTTTGGGGAGGTGCGGAACACCAAGAGGAATGTTGATACGGCTGTGAGCAGTATCAAATTTGATATAGCTAACGGCTATGCATCCTCATGTGCCAAATTTGCTATTTTGGTGTAGTGTAAGTTAAATTAATTTATAAAAATGGGCCTAGTCCCTTATATATATTCGACCCTCATCCAAAAACCCAACCTGCTCCGTCTACTGTAGCTCCTTCTTCTCCTTCGTTCATGCCCGCGTCCTTCAGTCTCATGGCTGAAATATTTTTGACCCTTACTACCTCTAGATCGCACCATTTTCGAAACCAGCCATGCCACTTTTTCCACATCACAATCTCTACTCTACCTCCCCATGAAATCCAACTCAAAATCCTCCATCACTCTAAGCCCTCACGCACCCTACATTGAACCACAAAACTTTATGAACACTAAATCCACCCAAAACTGCATACAAGCTCCCCTCTACGCCACAAAAAACCGCATGCACCCCACTCCTAACATAGATGCACCAATCTCCAGAATACCACCTATCTACTACTGCTATTTAAAAAAATCCGCGACTAATTTAGTTTCGAAACCTAACAAATTGCATACTATAATGAAGAGCCACTTGTACGGATCACAGGCATATTTATTTCATGATTTTTAGCTGCATATATTAGTTGGAATAAAATTTTAAAGGTGATTTCATTTTCGGTTTCATTTTCTTTTTGTTTGCAGAAGGATGAACATGGATAAGCCTATCTCTCTATATATATAGATGAATGAACTTGGGATAAGATCAATGTCTCCATCGAGGTGCAACATAGGGTAGTTGTAGATTCAACTATATTTCAGACTAGCTTGTACATTGTTCATTGTTTAATCTTCTTCTTTCCTTTCATTCAAAAAACTGGCATGTAAAACTCTGCTTTGCTGGTGATGTTTCTTAGGCTGTCCGAGTTCTCAGTCATAAATTACAAGATGTGTGTTCGAATGAGGACACAGTATTCATAATTCCTAAGGCTGTCTATAATTCCTTAGGTTGCAAGTTCTAAAACATGGGTTGGCTCTGTACTAATGCATATACTGTAGGCAAAAAAGGAAGAAAAATAGAGTTCATTTCCATTTTGGTTTGCGTGAACGTGAATTAGGGTAGATTTTATATATTTTTTCTTTAGTGTCTGCATATGATTCGAAACAAGTTGCTATATATATTATTTTCTATAGGGTGTATGTGTTTACACATACGCTGTGATTATAGGTTAGGCTTGCCATTGTTTCATTTAGTGATAGGGTAGGTTTTTACTGTGGAGTTAAGAATTATATATACATAATTATTTTATACGGTTAATTTTATCGGTATTTAACGCCAACTTTTAATATTCGCATCTCCATAAGTGAACTCCAAATTTGATGAAAATGCCCACACTACTATGTCTTGACGATACAACTCCAATAAAACTCGTTTCATCAAAATCCGACTCTACTTGTAAAAACAACGGAATTTAATTCTAATTTATTGACTAGTTCATACTTAAATTGCGCACGCACATGAAATAACTCCGATTTGCTCCAAACTTGAAACCCAGTAATAACTAGTTATGTGTATTCCAATAAAATTTGTTTCGGCGAAAAAAGAGATCGTTTGAAAATAGCTATTTCTAAGGCTTATATAATATCGATAAAATACAATTAAATAAAAAGCAATTCTATTTAAATAATAAACTATTATTATCGTATATCTTTAAATGAAAATTTGATTAATAATAAGGATGTAACAATATTAGAAAGAACATATTTTCTATAACTACTAAAATTTGAACCTTATAAAAAATAAAAAAACTCTAGAGCAATAGGGGTAGCTAGTTAGGTAAGTTAGAATTAGGTATTAGAACTAAGTGTAATGTCCCAGAAATTTCAACAATTAAAATATGTGATTAATTGAAAATTTAGTTATTATTGATCAATTTTATATTGATGTTGGAATTAGAAATTTAAAATCAAACTTATTGTATGAATTGAACTCGGTGTTTAATTCAGGATAATTAGCTGATAATCAAATATTATTGTTGAATATTTGGATTCAAGTTGGTTGAATATTCGAATTGAATTTGGTATTTCGACTGAAAATAAAAGTTGTTGAATTTAAAAATAAATGTTAATTAACGTTAGATTAAAGTTTTCATTTATTAAAAATATATGGAGTTTTGGCTGAGATATGTGCGTATTTGTACATAAAGGAATCAGAAACATAACGTTTCAAAAATTTGAGTAAAAAAGAGTTTTAAATGAAATAAAATCAGCGAACCGATAAATAATTTTATAAAATAACATTGTATACAGATGGAGCAAGATTACAACCAGACTAATTTTATCGGATGTAGAACACTGAAACAAAGGGGTACATATAATTTTTATTATATTTGGAAACTGTGTTTACGGTATAAATATTGGACATTAAACAATAATTTGCGGTACCTTTAAATATTAAATAATACTTGGTTAAAACCTACCTCAGATAAATTTTCCGCCAGCCTATATCCTATAACGCCAGATAACCTAACCCTATTGATGGACTTCATCCTTATCTTTGTAATTTTCCTCTATAAATGTATGGCCTCGTTTCCAATTCTCGGCAAAAAACAATTTCCCCAAATAAAAATCGTTCCTATTGTAATAGCCAAATTAATTTTCCCCCCAAATCAAATCAAAGTCCTCCAAAAATCTCGCATCCATGGTCTCCTGGAAACTCACAAGCCTCCACGATCGTTTTCCCCAAGCCCTAATCGAAATCATGGTCCCCAAATTTATTGTTAATCGCCACCGCTTGTTGATCGCCGATGCTCCATCTATCGGCTCCTCAAATTGACATACCTACCGTCCCATTTTCTTACACTGTGTTGCCCCTTGTGCATCTAAAACCTACACTTGTCCTTTAATTTGTATGTAGTTTTTACCGTATGTGTATTTGTTTGGAAATGGGCATCTTGGTTGGCTATCGTACTGCCTTGTTTAATTATGATCTAGTAGCAGATAAAAACCAAATCTTGCATGTTGTTGCAACATAGATATGTGTCGTGTCTTAAATATAAACCTGCATATGTGGTTTTGTCTTGAAATTTGAACAACATATGGGTTTTGCCAAAATTATAACCTGAAGAACTTTGGCCTTTGTATACATATGCAGTTCTTTTTCAGTACGTGTGTACCTGTTGTCTTATTAAATGTGTAGCCGCCATGCCCTCTCAAAACCAGATCAAGCACACATGCTTTGTTGAATTTGGTTACACTGTATATGTGAGAAAGAAAGAAAACAAGGAAATATATACGGCAGTGTTCACGTCCAACCATTTTAAGTGTAAATGATTAGTTCATTTTGTTAAATAACAGTGTGTCCAATAGTGTAGATAAACATTCGCTATTGTATTTAGACCTTTTGTTCATGAATATACAAAATAATTAGTATTTGTGTTCTTTGGTGATTGTCTCCCATAAGGATAAAACTGCATTTGCTCTTGGCCCCGTACCATTGTACATCGTCCTGTTGATTTCCATACACATCGTATGTATTGTCTCATTATACTATAATTGTGGCACTCTGGACAAAGGCAAGTTATGCCGTATTCAGTCTGCATCTATGAACTCCCCTAAGCTGTGAATATGTTTTTTTTCTTCTGAACCCTGAAACCATCCATACTGCGTTATACATTTAAAGCAGTGAACTATCACATACTGTTTGATAGGATGAGACATTGATGACTTTTGTAGTGTTATACGAATTGTCAACACATATTACTTCAACAAGAAGTTCACTATAGTAACACGTTATTTACTATGGAGGTTAACTCATTTTCTCATTAAATAATAATTATACCAGCACACAACAATATAGATGTAAGGAAATAATCACTCTACCATTGACTAATGTAATTGCGCAAAGCTTAAATTTTTATTCTAGATCTATAACTTTTAGAAAAGGAGATTTCTTATGTAAATAATGAATGGAAATATAAGATTGTTGTACATTTAAGTTATCAGTACTTATTGATTTTGCAAGAAATATTTATCAGTACTTCGTGTGAATGGTATGAGAAGTTTTGGACGTGGAACTTTTAGAAATAAAAAAATATATACCTTTCCAATATAAAAACAGCTGGTGCTTAAGAGAATTATATTTCAACTAAGTTTCTGATGTTTTGGAAAGGCAATCTCATGGTCATTTATTATCTAATATCATCAGTAAGATGAAGGTTCTCAAATCTCTGTTGGAAACATGAAACCAGTCCAATTTAGCCATCCCAAATATACTGAGGATCTAAGATGTGAAAGGGATCGAATTTATAATCAATTTATCAAACATCCAAATGAAGGAATTCTTTTTCAATAATATCAGAATAAATAGAGAAGGCTTGTGAAGATAATTTATCAATGAGCCATTGATATTGTATAGAAAACAAGGATAAAGAGACTCAATTATGTTGACATTCCCTCCAAGTATTTCTATTCTAAATTATCAGCTAAGCATGAAAAGCTCAAAATTAAATATGGCAAGTATTGCATGCGGTTTACTGAAGAATTGTGAGAATGAGGAAAAAGGTATCCTGTTTTTCAATTTCATTTTTCTACGAGGCATGATTCTACAAGATGGACTTTCCCTAAATAAGGATGACTTTATACATTGTTGGTTGGATTTCTTTTGTCATTATATTAATCAGTGCTTCTTGTTAATTATCATATTGCGGAAAAATTAATGAAATTTAGTGATAAAATAAACTGTAAATTTATTTCTTTTGGCTGTTTGGTTGAAATCATGGTGTATTATTGACTGAGAATCCATCATATATGTGTTATCTCCTGCCTTGATTTGTTAAACAGGAAATTTATCTTGTACCCTGAAAATCTAGTTCTGTCATTTAATGATATATCAAACAGCTAAGCCAATATTGCTACACCCTCATATTGGAATGAGAATATAGTAGGTTAACAAACAAACCACACATTGTCCATTATGCTTCCCACATCCTTATTTGCACAGTATGTTGATAAATTTTTCTACCTTGTAGTTGAGACAAGTAGGTCCCCTTCTCATACATTATTTTAATGAGTTTTATATTGAAAACTGAGATATACATCACCTTCTGCTCCTAGTCTGAATGCATCTTGCTGCGCTCACTTGCATGTATTTAGTTGAAAATGGGATGATACACTTTGGTATATATATTTAAGCACATGTTCTTTTATTTTCTAGGATCACTATTCATTGAAACATTCAATGAATACATATGGATCCTGTTTCAAATATATGGTGTATGGCACATACTCTTCATAAAATATTTGGTTATTTGAAACCATGATTTAACCCAAATACCGATATTTTCCCTTTGCATGATTCTTAATTGACCGACAGTATTGGTTGTTGGAGTTTGGAAAATAATTTGAACCTCAAAAAGTTTCAAATTTTTTAGGATTAATTATTATACTTTATTGTTCTTATCGAAGTTAATTTACTTGAACTATGATTTAATCCTGACTCGAGTGTTATGTGTTTTTGCATGGAATGCTCGGGTCAGACCCGAGCGTTCCAGATTTAAACATTATAGTTTATGATTCGAAGATTGGCGCAGTTGGGATTCCGAAGATGCACGCTCTGAAGATTCTAAACCAGTAAATATTTTTCTATATTCAAGCTGTAGTTTTTATATTCCGCTGTATAGAAATTAAACCTTGTATTCAAAAATTCTGATTTTATATATATTTAAAAATTTATTTCGCTGTTCAATATTGTGTTATTGTTTTATTCTGTGTTGATTTTGTATTTTAAACTCGGTAAGCTAATAACGATCCGTCCTTTTAGTCGTTTTAAGTTGGTTTAATTACCGATTTGAAGCGGTCAAAAAGGAGGGACGTTACAGGTGGTATCAGAGCTATGGTTTATTCAAAGCTTAGCTTATTGTGTTTAAAAATGGATCTTGGAAATAAATGATTTTGAAATAAAAGGATTTTGAAGGTGTTTTGGAAGGAAAACTATTTTGAAATTGTTATGTATTTTTAAACGAATATTTTGAATTTAATGCGGCGGAAACAAAATTATTTTTGAAGATTTGAAATTCTTTTACGGAATCCCCAGTCTTCGTATCTCATCTTGCGAGAGATAATCTTTGGAAAAGTTCTTTTAGATTTGAAATTAGAATCCTTGAGTATAAAAGAATTAATGAGTCAGTTGTGTGTTTTAGGAATCTGTGACGATCTCAAAACCCCGTATCACGAAATTAAGGATAATCATTGGAATATAACACGTTAATCATCATTAGCAGAGAACAGATAATAACATAAATAGAAAATAGAATAATTTACATCAATATGATAGCGGAATCATAATATGTAATAACATCAGAGTAGCACATTGTAGGATACAACTTAGTGCATAAAAGGAAATGATCAGTCTACATCAAAATCATTGGGACATACACAACATAGATACATAATAGAATTAAATCTGTCTACATCGCGATAAGCGGTATCATATACATAACGTACAAATGGCGGAATATCAAATAGCCAAAATACTGAGAAGTCAAGTCCTCGCCATACATGCCAAAAGGTGCACTCCATGCTGCAGTGCGAAAGCCAAAATATACCCTGTCACCTGTCACTAGGTTGTCCGTGTGAAAATAAGGGCACCAGAGTTTGCAAAGTGAAACAAACTACGAGTCGGTCATGGGACTGGTAGGAGAAATCTACTTAATTGGTTAAGCAACAATAACAAGGCAAATCATAGGACCACGCCGCTTTCGCGGAACGGGTTTACTCCAGTTATTACCAATGCATTAAATAAGGTAAATTATTTAAACAACACAATGCTTTTTATAAAAATGCAACCTTTATAAGACTCAAGTCCCATCATAAAATGCAACGCAAACCAAAGGATAGAGTTTTACCTTATAATGGCCAAAATATGTTTAATACGTGTAAAGCAAAATCATTTGATATTATTACTAGTGCATATATGTTTCAAAAGCATATTCAATCATAAATATCAACCATAGACGACATGAGCGTCCCATGCGACTATGTCCCCAAATATATGTTTACAATCAAATCCGTGATTTCGTATTGGAAATTGGGATTCCATCATGAGTCGGGGCAAGGGGTAAACTCCTCACCGGCTTCGATACACTCAAGCAAATGTCTCAGCATTCCCCGCAGAGAACCCTAGGAATCGGCTGGGCCGGTCCATACTTACGTTAGTTGTAACACCACACCTCCGTTAAGTTCACTCACAAAGGGAATGCCTTAACTTTGGTGGAGCATTTTAGTAAACAGAACAGAAACTTACAAGACAGATAAAACAGTACTTGAAAAATTTTAACTTTATTACAGCGGAAACAAAAATTAATATGGTTACATCCTTTCAAATTTCAGAATTCAAGTACAAAATATCAGTCTTGTACAAAAGCCTTCAAAGTGCATGGTTTAAAATCATAATCCCCATGGAATGGAAGCTATACAGAGCCAAGCCATACTTTAAGCACTTCAAGCAAAGAGAAATCCGGATCAAACTAAAGTATTCCCTCCTTGGATAACCTGGGGGGGAAACGGAAGAAAGGAGGCGAAACAACAAGGGTCAGACAAAAAGTCTGGCAAATCCAGTGACTTTCAGCATATGAACAGATAATAATAATATGATATGAACATAAAACTGGATGTGAGATAACTGTAATAGGTGTAGCAGATATAACAGAAAATCAGAATGACATAAACTATTGTTTTACACTTCTCTGCACTAATACTAGTATAACATTTAGGTGTCACCCTAATGTCTAAACTGAAACAGAAACGGGTACAGAATAATTTAACAGGAACAGGATGCTAATAATGGGCCTTTACTACCCGATCAGAAACAGACAGAAGCAGAAACCGATTAATCCCTACGGAAACAGAATGTAGAATTAGGTGTACACTAGTAATGGGCCTTTACCACCCGAACAGACGGTACCACGCAGAAACAGACAGGTGTTACCACCCAACAGAAATAGACGGTACCAACAGAAACAGACAGAACTAAGTGTACCCTAAAACCCTACCCCAAGCGATCGGCTCCCTAATACATAAATATCCTGTGTCGGCCCCACAATAGGGTGTATCACTCCCTAAAGTGACAACCAATTGGCACAGACCTATTTACAGATGTCACGGCGTCTTACATCCTCAGAGGCAGACCGGGATCCATGCACGCACATGACCCGGTTGGAACGCACCATCAACACCCCTCGCCATTATCAGAATGAACCACTTATAATTAGTTCAGTAAGCGTGCCCGGACCCTACCTACTGTTGGGTCAAAGTTTTGATACCAGAAAGGGTTACTGACTAATATGGGTCCCAAACAACAGATGACACAAGTAATTCCCCTCCTAACCTTGTGTCCCCAGACTAACAGATCTCAGATTAACTTGTTTACAAGTTCATACATACAAAATTCAGATTTGCTAGTTCACAGATTAAGTTAACAAGTTTTTAGACTAACAGATCAGATGTACAGATTTTTCAGATTTGTCTAACTTTGTATTGGGCCTACAGATTCATGGACGGGTTTACTACTCCTATTAATCCAGTTGGTTTAACCCTATTTTCCCCCAATACGTTTAGACGTCATTCTTATCTTAGATTTACATTAATTAATTATTAATGCCCAGACCTCTCACATTAGGTCGCTAGCTTGTGGCCGCTGGATGGGCCGGGCGGTTCCGGGCAGACTTCTGCCACAAGCCAGACCTAACCTCGTGTCTTAAGCAGGTTATGACTAACTTCTCACATTAGAACCTATTTTTTGCGGCCACTGGATGTGCCGGGCGGTTCCGGGCAGAATTACGCCGCAAACTCATTCTAACCTCGAGTTAGTCACGTTTATCTTTGCGGCCAATTAATTAATAATTTACCGTTTATGCGCACGCCCAATATATATGCCAATTCAGATTATATCAATAACAGGATGATTATATCAACACAGTAGATAACAGATTTTAGCAGATAACAGATTTTATATGACTTAACGGATTTAACAGATTTAGCAACTTAGCAGATTTTGGCATATAACAGGTTAGGCATTTCAACCGAAAATTTAACAGATTAGGCATTTCAATTTAATTAGCAGTCTAGGCAATATAACAAAACTAGCAGTTTAGGCAACTTGGCAAATTAGCAGATTTAGCAAATTTAATATTTCTAAAAGTTCTATTTACATGCCTTGCCTAATCATAAATTGGCCTAAATTCATATGCCTACATAATTGTCATGATTCACAACATATACTCCATGTTTGCATAAGCGCAGAATATGGACATAATTTGCCATATAACATATGTTCCAATTTTTGTTAAACTAGCATTTTACAGCAGATTCACATATAAATTATACCAAATATAACCATTAATTTCAATGCATGCCATATATCCAAAAATCCCTATTTAGGTGTAATCACAATAATAGATATCCTAATTAATGTAAATCTTTACACCTAAGTTTCCATATCTTCTTCTTTTTAAGTCATGAATCATTATGCAAACTATACCCAACAATCTAAATCTTTAAATCATATCTTCTAAAAATCAGATCTTGACTTTTATATGCATTTTGTCCAAAGTCTCAAATCATATGTAATCTTACAGTGGTTCCTCTTCTTCTTTTATCACAGAATATGCATAGGTCTAAAACTAGTTTATAACATATGCTTATTTTTCTAATTAATTACAGATCTAAATAACATATGTTCATTTCTCTAATTAGTTACAGATCTAGATTACAATGTACACTATGCATACAACATATATAAATTATATGTTTACAGTCAAATTCATGCATCCAATCCCAAGTCATATGTCAATATATTTTATGCCTCAGATCTAAAGTCATATGTTCAATTCAGTCTCGTCAAATTTTGCATCATTCCTTATTTATCCCAAAATTTGCGTTCATACGTTAATCTCTTATGAGATTAGGCACAGGCTCGTGGTAGCCTGGCTATAGAAACAGAAAGGAAGCAGAAAGGGATACAGAACAGCCACAGAAAAACAGATCTGACAGATATACAATCTCAGATTCAGATTTAAAAGCATATCAGAATTATAATTAATGTTTATAGCAGAAAATAACTGTACTTGCCTTGATTGGATTAAATAAAGAACTTTAGTTGTTACAGAATTGTTGCAGAAGCTTTTATCTCAAATTTGAATTTAGGATGATGTTGATTGGCTTCTAGTTTTGATTCTAGCAAAGTAGCGACGCCATTTTTATTTTTAATTAGAAGAAGAGAGCAATGGAGGCTAGAGAATTGTGTAAGAAACCTAGGTTTAGGTTAGGGATGTATTTATAGGAGGATAGGGTGATTTAGAGCCTTCAGATCAGTCCAGAAGTCATCAGAATCGCACAGCTCGAATACACATCATCCAGCCACTCAAAAGAAGACACGTCACCTCAGAACACTCCAGAATTCGGTGCTGGATTTGTATGGGCACACTTGGCAGGTGAACCAGTGTATTTTTGTACTGGCGCACTTCACAAGTGCGCCAGTGTATTCTGGCCTGTTTCCGGTTTTTCTGCCTAACTTCGTTCGTCCATATCTTCTTCATACGGACTCCGATTTACGCAAATTCGGACTCTATTTCGCGTATTTTTCCGAGACGAACACAACGGCACAACCCGTTTCCCTTATTTCTTCACCTAAAAATTAATTATACCTTGATTTTTAACTCTTATGTTTACAGAAAATACGGGGTGTTACATTCTCCCCTTCTTAGAGGATTTCGTCCCCGAAATCTTCAAGTTAAGAAGAATTTGTCCTACCATCCAATCACCCATCTACTCAACCATCATCCACAAGCATCCATTGTCCTTAGAAAACTTCTAATGTTGTATGAACATATGCAAAAGTGTGTGTATATGTTCCTTATCTAATGCAAAGATCAGGCGGTCTACTGATTCAGTTGACCTCCTTAATGCGAATTATGTCAGTGCCATGAGTCCAACATGTATGCAATAGAATATTAATGATATATATTATTTCTATATGAGTGCACAATTATTCACTCAAATGCAACATCCATGTGCTGAATCAACCATTTTGCATCCACAGGAATTGAAAAATGCTCACACATCCATATGTAGTATGAGAGTGTTTTCGAGCCGATCTAGTGCCTAGTGTGTGTATATGCATCCACAGGCAACCACTAGCAACCACTTGCATCCACTTGCAACCATCAAACATAACATGTCTCAAACACATGTTTACACCTATTAGTTTCTACCTAAAGTTCGAAGATTCGATCGATAGGATACAGTCGAATGATGGAAGCGAGTACAGATAGAACGAAAATTTGGTTCCCATTAGACATGGGTCCTAAGTATCGGCCCCAAAGACCGAAACCAACATCAAATTGACACCCAGAGGATTACCTTCTTTAGACAATGTCAAAACTGGAAATCCTATCAAAAGTATTTAGATATTTACAGACTACTGGTACAGATCAGGTTCCCAAATGATTCTTAGGAAGCTAAGCATGATAAAATCATACCCCACGAAAACTCAGAATGTATGCTTCATACTTGACGCCTAACACAGATATCCCTCAAACCCCAATCTCAAACAGATGATCCATAACCCTTATGGGTCTGAGTCTACAGCGGAATTCAGAAATAATACTAGTATTAAAGTGCAGAGTATCGATTACAAAATGAAAATACCAGAATCAGAAAAAGTCTTAACTCCATAATCAGATAAATAAATTAAACCTACTATAGAAATTTTCCTATTTCTATCCTAGCCACTAGCCTCAAGAGTGTTCGCCTGCCCTCCTTGCCGTCATCTCTTCGGGCAGTCCCTAGTGAAGTGTCCCATCTCCCCACAGTTGAAGCAAGCGCCCTTCCTTTTTCTGCAATCCTTGTTCAGATGAGTCGAGCTCCCACAAGTAAAGCACTTTCTCCCCTTCTTATCTTCAGACTTCTCATCCTTCTTTTGTGTTTCCTTTTTGGGCCCCGCTTTCTTATTCTGTGGTTCTTCCTTCTTTGTCTCTTTCGGGCCCTTGTCTTCCTCGTGCAGTAGTGCCATATCCACCAATTTCTCGTAAGTTGCTCCCATGGGTACATGGGTCATGGCTAGGCTGTGCAGTGGCTCATTCAATCCTTTAACAAAGCGGAGAGCCTTTTTATGCTGAGTGTTGACTAAATCCAATCCGAATCTTGCTAGTTGGTTGAACTGGTTGACGTATTCCTTGACCGTCATACTTCCTTGCTTAAGAGATAAGAACTTTTCCAATTGTAAACTTCGTTCAGCTTGCGAGAGGAATTTTGTCTCAAACCTTGTTCTGAAATCCATCCATGTCTCAACCGGCCTCTCGGCGTTAGTGACTTCCCACCAGTAGGAAGCTTCGTCTTTGAGCAGCCATACTGCCAACTATACCTTCTGCCTATCGTCCACCTCGAAGATAACGAATAGATCCTCAGTTTCTTTGAGCCAATTCCTTGCTTCTACGAATGATTAAGTTCCTTTGAAATCCTTCCCACCCATGGTCCTAAAATCTCTACAGATCTTTGAGAAAGCAATTGCACGAGGAGGGGGTGGAGGAAGGGGATCATTTGCTGGACCTGCAGCGGCGGTCCTAGCCTCAAGATATTGACGAAACCAACCGGGTACATGAACACCCTCTGGTATCTCAGATGCTTCAGACATGCTGGAACGAAAAAGGAAAGGTTCAATACAAAAAGGACTGAAAGAAAGATATATGGCTCTTGGGGATCATGTTTTTCAAAATAAGCTTTTTTTTTTTGAAAATACTTCCTTCCAAAACCTTTTTGAAAATAGTTTTCAAAAACTTTACCCAATCTGGTAACCTTCAGCTCTGATACCAAGTGTAACACCACACCTCCGTTAAGGTCACTCACAAAGGGAATGCCTTAACTTTGGTGGAGCATTTTAGTAAACAGAACAGAAACTTACAAGACAGATAAAACAGTACTTGAAATTTTTTAACTTTATTACAGCGGAAACAGAAATTAATATGGTTACATCCTTTCAAATTTCAGAATTCAAGTACAAAATATCAGTCTTGTACAAAAGCCTTCAAAATGCATGGTTTAAAATTATAATCCCCATGGAACGGAAGCTATACAGAGCCAAGCCATACTTTAAGCACTTCAAGCAAAGAGAAATCCGGATCAAACTAAAGTATTCCCTCCTTGGATAACCTGGGGGGAAACGGAAGAAAGGAGGCGAAACAACAAGGGTCAGACAAAAAGTCTGGCAAGTCCAGTGACTTTCAGCATATGAAAAGATAATAATAATATGATATGAACATAAAACTGGATGTGAGATAACTGTAACAGGTGTAGCAGATATAACAGAAAAACAGAATGACATAAACTATTGTTTTACACTTCTCTGCACTAATACTAGTATAACATTTAGGTGTCACCCTAATGTCTAAACTGAAACGGAAACGGGTACAGAATAATTTAACAGAAACAGGATGCTAATAATGGGCCTTTACTACTCGATCAGAAACAGACAGAAGAAGAAACAGATTAATCCCTACGGAAACAGAATGTAGAATTAGGTGTACACTAGTAATGGGCCTTTACCACCCGAACAGACGGTACCACGCAGAAACAGGCAGGTGTTACCACCCAACAGAAATAGACGGTAGCAACAGAAACAGACAGAACTAAGTGTACCCTAAAACCCTACCCCAAGCGATCGGCTCCCTAGTACATAAATATCCTGTGTCGGCCCCACAATAGGGTGTATCACTCCCTAAAGTGACAACCAATTGGCACAGACCTATTTACAGATGTCACGGCGTCTTACATCCTCAGAGGCAGACCGGGATCCATGCACGCACATGACCCGGTTGGAACGCACCATCAACACCCCTCGCCATTATCAGAATGAACCACTTATAATTAGTTCAGTAAGCGTGCCCGGACCCTACCTACTGTTGGGTCAAAGTTTTGATACCAGAAAGGGTTACTGACTAATATGGGTCCCAAACAACAGATGACACAAGTAATTCCCCTCCTAACCTTGTGTCCTCAGACTAACAGATCTCAGATTAACTTGTTTACAAGTTCAGACATACAAAATTCAGATTTGCTAGTTCACAGATTAAGTTAACAAGTTTTTAGACTAACAGATCAGACGTACAGATTTTTCAGATTTGTCTAACTTTGTATTGGGCCTACAGATTCATGGACGGGTTTACTACTCCTATTAATCCAGTTGGTTTAACCCTATTTTCCCCCAATACGTTTAGACGTCATTCTTATCTTAGATTTACATTAATTAATTATTAATGCCCAGACCTCTCACATTAGGTCGCTAGCTTGTGGCCGCTGGATGGGCCGGGCGGTTCCGGGCAGACTTCTGCCACAAGCCAGACCTAACCTCGTGTCTTAAGCAGGTTATGACTAACTTCTCACATTAGAACCTATTGTTTGCGGCCACTGGATGTGCCGAGCGGTTCCGGGCAGAATTACGCCGCAAACTCATTCTAACCTCGAGTTAGTCACGTTTATCTTTGCGGCCAATTAATTAATAATTTACCGTTTATGCGCACGCCCAATATATATGCCAATTCAGATTATATCAATAACAGGATGATTATATCAACGCAGCAGATAATAGATTTTAGCAGATAACAGATTTTATATGACTTAACGGATTTAACAGATTTAGCAACTTAGCAGATTTTGGCATATAACAGGTTAGGCATTTCAACCGACAAATTTAACAGATTAGGCATTTCAATTTAATTAGCAGTCTAGGCAATATAACAAAACTAGCAGTTTAGGCAACTTGGCAAATTAGCAGATTTAGCAAATTTAATATTTCTAAAGGTTCTATTTACATGCCTTGCCTAATCATAAATTGGCCTAAATTCATATGCCTACATAATTGTCATGATTCACAACATATACTCCATGTTTGCATAAGTGCAGAATATGGACATAATTTGCCATATAACATATGTTCCAATTTTTGTTAAACTAGCATTTTACAGCAGATTCACATATAAATTATACCAAATATAACCATTAATTTCAATGCATGCCATATATCCAAAAATCCCTATTTAGGTGTAATCACAATAATAGATATCCTAATTAATGTAAATCTTTACACCTAAGTTTCCATATCTTCTTCTTTTTAAGTCATGAATCATTATGCAAACTATACCCAACAATCTAAATCTTTAAATCATATCTTCTAAAAATCAGATCTTGACTTTTATATGCATTTTGTCCAAAGTCTCAAATGATATGTAATCTTACAGTGGTTCCTCTTCTTCTTTTATCACAGAATATGCATAGGTCTAAAACTAGTTTATAACATATGCTTATTTTTCTAATTAATTACAGATCTAAATAACATATGTTCATTTCTCTAATTAGTTACAGATCTAGATTACAATGTACACTATGCATACAACATATATAAATTATATGTTTACAGTCAAATTCATGCATCCAATCCCAAGTCATATGTCAATATATTTTATGCCTCAGATCTAAAGTCATATGTTCAATTCAGTCTCGTCAAATTTCGCATCATTCATTATTTATCCCAAAATTTGCGTTCATACGTTAATCTCTTATGAGATTAGGCACAGGCTCGTGGTAGCCTGGCTATAGAAACAGAAAGGAAGCAGAAAGGGATACAGAACAGTCACAGAAAAACAGATCTGACAGATATACAATCTCAGATTCAGATTTAAAAGCATATCAGAATTATAATTAATGTTTATAGCAGAAAATAACTGTACTTGCCTTGATTGGATTAAATAAAGAACTTTAGTTGTTACAGAATTGTTGCAGAAGCTTTTATCTCAAATTTGAATTTAGGATGATGTTGATTGGCTTCTAGTTTTGATTCTAGCAAAGTAGCGACGCCATTTTTATTTTTAATTAGAAGAAGAGAGCAATGGAGGCTAGAGAATTGTGTAAGAAACCTAGGTTTAGGTTAGGGATGTATTTATAGGAGGATAGGGTGATTTAGAGCCTTCAGATCAGTCCAGAAGTCATCAGAATCGCACAGCTCGAATACACATCATCCAGCCACTCAAAAGAAGACACGTCACCTCAGAACACTCCAGAATTCGGTGCTGGATTTGTATGGGCGCACTTGGCAGGTGCGCCAGTCTATTTTTGTACTGGCGCACTTCACAAGTGCGCCAGTGTATTCTGGCCTGTTTTCGGTTTTTCTGCCTAACTTCGTTCGTCCATATCTTCTTCATACGGACTCCGATTTACGCAAATTCGGACTCTATTTCGCGTATTTTTCTGAGACGAACACAACGGCGTAACCCGTTTCCCTTATTTCTTCTCCTAAAAACTAATTATACCTTGATTTTTAACTCTTATGTTTATAGAAAATACGGGGTGTTACATTAGTGGATTGGCAATTCCTGAACACACGATTCCCGGTCCTATCAGACCTATACATCGGCTCCGTAGAGACCGATATAATCGAGACGCCTCGCATTCAAACATCAACAAAGGTACAATAATCAATAATTTCAGGGCTAGTAGAACGCTGACAGCACCCATAGCTAGAAAGAAACGTCGTGTTCTCCCAGCGGTCCTTGTCCCATTTTTAACTCATACCGAGGTGTGAGGCTCGCGAATCAATGCTATACATAAAGCTACCCTATATCAAAGTTGTGCTTTGATTATCAACCACAGGACTCTTCTTTCAACAAAAGCCTTGATCACAACATCTCCGCATGCCACACAGTCTGTAACACCCCACGTCCGTTAATGTCACTCACAAAGGGAATGCATTAAGTTTCGTGGAGCATTATGAGTAAACAGAACAGAATATTACAAGACGGATACATAAAGTAGTACTTGAAAATTTTATAACTTTATTGCAGCGGAAACAAAAATAAAATTGGGTTACATCTTCAAATATCGTAACCAAAGACATAATATCAGTCTTGTACAAAACCTTCAAAGTGCATAATTTTAAAGCCATAATCCCCAACAAAAATGCCTTAAATAGGTAGAATCAAAGCCAAGACGTTCTTCATGAACTTCTAGTACCTTAAGAAGAGAGAAATCCGAATCAAACTTGAATATTTCCTCCCTGAAAACCTGGGGGAGGGGGGGGGGAACGAAAGAAAAGAGGCGAAAACAAACGAGGTAAGACATAAAGTCTGGCGAGTCCAATAACTTTAACAATATAATTATTAAAGGAATATGACAAGACATAAATTGGAAAATAAGGAATGACTGTGAAACAAGCAGGCATGACCAGGTAAGCAAGATGAATAAGACAACGTTAATTGCGCTTCTAATCACTATAGGATAAATACTACACTGCACCAATACTAGTCACTCTAAGAGTTGCCGCCCACTGAACATAATAATCATAATAATGATAATGGTAGACTCGTGTACCCCTAGCGGTCTTCATAGGTGCCCTCTGCTCCTATCTCCACTAGTTGTACCCACTACACTCCCCATTCTAATTACAACATTTATTCATAATATGGTAGTCGTACTCCTAGCTGTCTTCATAGGTGTCGCCTGCTCCTATCTCCGCTAGTCGTACCCACTACCTTCCCCATTCGATCGGCTCCATAACTCATAGATACCCGTGTTGGTCCCACAGTATGGTGCTTCACTCCCTAAAGTGGCAACCCGATATGACTGAAATGCACAGCTTATACCTACATGATGCAACAACATCTTACCTACCAGCCCAGGCCCACGCACACACATAACCCCATTGGACTTGCGTTTCCACCGCTAATCCGTTTTGACCTCTTACAATCAAATCCAGTAAGCATGTCCCGTCCTCGACCTAGATCGAGATCACTTGGATACTAAATGGGTTACTGGTTGAAAAGGGTCCCCACACTTGACAGAAGCTTTCACCTATGCTTGGTACCCATTAGGATTTCCAACTTAACGCTCTCTTATTCATGTCTTCTTACATGTTTCAACTTGGTTAAGTGTTTATAATTATATCCCACATGTCACCCATGTTTCCCACTTATCAAATCAACATGTATTATTAGTTAAGTTTGTCTTAACCCTATCCACTTATCAGATCAATATATATATATATATATATATATATATATATATATGTATATATATATATATATATATATATATTATTGGTTAAGCTGGTCTTAACCCTACCCACTTATCACATTAATATATATTATTGGTTAAGCTGGTCTTAACCCTTCCACTTATCAAATTAATATATATTATTGGTATAGCTGGTCTTAACCCTAACCACTTATCAGATTTATACATATATTATTGGTTAAGCTGGTCTTAAACCTACCCACTTAACATGTTTTATGTGTCATATATACATATATATATATCGTATAACATGTTTTACTTAATTTATGATTTTGTACATCTTAGTTCATAGATTCATTGGTTAAGAGAATAACTCCCAAAGTATCAACCCCGAAGATCGAAATCAACATCAGATCGATACTTAGAGAATTACTCAACTCAACTAATCTTCTGTTTGTCATTCATACTCGTCTTTGACCAACATAAATTAATAGTTAATGCAAAGACCTCTCACATTAAGTCGATTGCCTATGGCCGCTAGATATGTCGGGTGGTTCCGAGCAGACTTCCACCACAAGCCAGACTTAACAGCGTGTCTAAGCATCTTTTAATTATGCCTAAGACCTCTCACATTAGACTGCCGTTTGCGGTTGCTGGATGTACCGGGCGGGTCCGTGCAGTCTTATACCACAAATAAGTCTAACCTCGTGTCTTGGGCATTTACTACGCATTTAATTTATACCTTTGACCTCTCACATTAGACTACCGTTTGTGGTTGCTGGATATGTCGGGCGGGTCCGGGTAGTCTTATACCTCAAATGAGTCTAACCTCGTGTCTTAGGCATTTATTACTACACATAATTATTTAACCCCAATTTGATTTAATATCCCTATTTCAAATTGTTAATAATTTCCAATTTAATCTATGTCCATAATTGTCACCTAAATTATGTAAATAATTTCTAGGCATATAAATTATGCCAATTAATGTCTAAAATTAATTTTATGTTTTTAATCCAATTAATGTCAATTTCACAACTTCAATATTTAATATTTTCCCAATATCCCCATGTCGTTCGTACATGTAAGTCATGAAATATGTTAGACTCCCAAATAGTCTAACTCATAAGAACAAAAGAAACATCACAACTTGCATAACACATAAAATGGATCTAACTAGCATATAAGAATAGTCTAGCATGGATCAAAACTGGCTTGATTATAATTCATATTAACATAAATTTGCATAATCAATAACTTACATAGGCAATAGGCATAATTTGCATAAACTACATATTGGCATGGATTAAATTATATAAGATATGATTTGCATAGATCTATACACATAAAGGTGAACTTGCATATATGAACATGGTTTTTTCATAAATTTGCATATGATCTACATACCAACTTGTATTAAACTTGCATATGTAATTTAGACGTATAAACTAAGATTTACATATGAGCTTACATATGATTCGTGTACAAACTTGCATATGATTTACATCCAAACTTACATATAAACTAATGTCATTAAAAAATGAATCAAATTAAACATATGTGAATTGACATATAAAATGCATCCACCAACATAAGTTAATAAAAACTGGCATATGAACCAACATCATGATAACAACTAGCGTATAATCACAAAAAAGACAATATCATATCGATCAATGATTCAACAGGCACAATCTTATAACCCAAATTATAACTCATCATAATTAATTTATTAATTATTTTGTGAAAGAAATTGTACCCACAAAGACAGGTTAGAGAAGAGAAAAATTGGTTCGTCGTTCATATTAGAATTCTGACTTGCAAATCGCTAAGCTTTAGGAAGAAGAACTATCCTAGCAGCAACATGGAGGCTAAGAGACTAATTTAGTTTAGGTTTAGGGCTTGAGTCTATGCATGCTTATATAGAAGTTTATTTCAACACAAGCCGTTAGATATTAGGTTTTTAATCCGCATCGTACACCTAGTGCTGAGTCAGCAAATATATTATATTTATATTAATAACCTTCTATTTTTCTTCCCTTAAATTAATATGAATTGAACTTAAAAATCTAATTGCATGTTTTCTTCGATTAGTGTATTCTTCTTAATTGATGTCAATTAACATTGAATAACAATTTTACTATATTCCTCAAATTAACATAATCTGCTTAATGTTAATTGACATAAGTGACAAATTAGCATAAGCATTTATAAAAATTAAGATAATTACATGGTTTCCTAATAATACCCTATTAACATGTTTACAATTTGATGTCAAATAACATGCTTTTACAAATGAACATAAATGCCCAGTTAACATATTACCAATTAATACGAATGATAAATTAGCACAAACACATATATAAACTAAGGTCAATTACATGTTTTTCAATCAATGCCATATTAACACACATCTACAAATTAATTTCAATCTATTCATGTTTACATATTCTTCCTTTACAGTGTACATTAATTGCCCATATATATATATATATATATATATATATATATATATATATATATATATATAGACACACACACACACACACGCACCTATCCATGAATTCTAATATTGACAACTAATGCAAATTGATTGCTTACCTATTTTAAAAAGTGGAAATCGAGTATATGATTTAATTCCCTTTTTTTCTACTTTCCTCGTAACATACAAAGTCAATGCATAATGAAGTTACCTACATACATATATCTATTTATTCATGCATAAATCTTTCCTTCCCAAATAAATTGACTGTATTTATCTTGTTCTTCTTTTCTTTCTTTTTACTGCATGCATCCACACATTTCCTTCCGCTTTTTGTATTAATTGCATTAATTTTTCTTTTACTGTAGCCTAATTAATTCGCATGCATTTTTTTTAATGCACATTTTTAAACTTGTACCTTCTTAACATAATTGCATATATATATATATTTATTCATTTCTTTATTTTTCTTCATTAATTAATTAATCCTTAAATTAATTATCTTTACAGTATAGTATATCTAATTTCAAGGTGTTACATTCTACCCTACTTAAAGGATTTCATCCCCGAAATCTTCAAGTTAAGAAGAATGCTACCATCCTACCAACCACAACCATCTACTTATCCATTATACATAAGCATCCATTGTCCTTAGAAGAATTCTAATGCCTGTATGAACATATGCATAAGTGTGTGTATATGTTCCTATATCCTAATGCAGAAATCAGGCGATCCACTGATTAAGTTGACCTCCTTAATGCAATATATGTATGTGCCATGTATCCAATATGTATGCAAAAGAATCCTAATGACACATATAAATTCTATATGTGTGCACAACCACCACCAATATGCAACATCCATGTGATGAGCCAACCATATTACATCTATAAAAAAATTGTACATATCCATATGCAATATGTAAGTGATTGAGCCGATCTAGTGCCTAATGTGTGTGTAAATGCATCCACGAACAATCACTAGCAAACACTTTCATCCACTTGCATCCATCAAACATAACATGTCTCAAACACATGTTTACAACCATAGGATTTTTCCTAACTAAAGATCGAAGATATAATCGAGAGGACATACTAAACGATAGAACAAGTATAAACAAAGCGATAGAAAAAGGAGAAGTTAAGAATATACCCACCAAAGGAAAGGGTACAGCGCACGCATCTTGTCTTCCGTCTTCCAAGTCGCGTCTCCTTGATCATCTTCCCATTGGAATTTAACCACCTTGACCTCTCGGTTGCGTAACTTCTTGACCTCGATCCAAGGATGCATGTATGAGCTCGTCTAATCATGGCATCTTGCTCCACTTCCACTACTCTAAGCGTGCTCGGCTCCACTAGATCCGCCGTATCATGTAAACACTTCTTCAAATGCAACACATGAAACACGTCGTGAACATTACTAAGCTAGTTGCCTCTTCTCATGTCCCTCCAAAATCTAGCATACATAACCTCAAAAGATCTTCGGACTCTATTTACCCCTTCCTGCCTGTCCACCGTCTGTGGACGATAAGCGGTGCTCGTACATACCGCCTTTTTCATATCACCTTTTCCACTTGCATCGAAATCTACTCCAAGCCATGTCCCGCAAGCACTGATATAAACTGTAAACTAAAACAACCCGAACTTCCCCGGTAAGGAAAGGGCGGATACTTTTAGGACAAGACGAATCAAAACACAAACAGAAGAACATTTCATTGCTTATTACAAAAATTCATCAAAATACAAGAATATACAGAGTATGAATAAATATTATACAACAGACAAATATCAGAGATTTAAATACATTACTGCAGCGGAAAAATAATACAATATACAACTGAAAGAGATATACGGATACAGAGCTTTCTGGATATCATTCCAGCTGTAAACCAGGTTCCTGTGAATATAAATCTGCAAAACCAAAACTACTAGTTGCCCGTGTCAAAATAAGGGCACCTAGAGTTTTGGTTAAAACAATAAACTCCAGGTCAGTCATGTGACTGGTGTGAGAACTAAAACAGTTATTAAACTTTATTTTAAAGTTCGGTAAATCAAGGGACCACGCCGTATAACACGGAACGGGTTTCCTCCCAAGAATACGAGTGCATAAAACAACAGCGCAATGCTAAATAAAGAACAATGAAGTTATTATAATACCTAGGTCCCATCACATAATGCAACGCAAGCTGGAGGATAGGGTTTTACCTTATAATAGCCAAAGAATGCTTGATGCGCTAAATTTCATCTTTTATTATTACTATAAGTATATAGTGTATAAAATAATTTCAAATCATAAGTATCAATCATAGACGGCATGGGTACCATATATCATGTCGCCAATACTAGGCTCTACAATCAAAACCGCAAAGTCACGTATTTGGAAGTTGGATTTCCATCTGTGAACCGAGGAAAAAGATAGTCCTCTACCGAATTCGAGACTATCTAACCCGAGTCTCAGGCAAGTACTCAGTCAAGCCTTTGGATTGTCAGGGCCGGTCCACCGATGTGGATTAAAATGCCTGAACATTGCGTTTCCCAGCCCTTTGGGGCGTAAATGAGCCCAATGGCTCCACATAGTCACCGATATATCTGAGGCGCCTCGCAACAACAACAACCAAATAAGTCAAACTCGTCAGGGCGTGTAAAACCACTGATGCGACTTCTAGCTAGTAGGAAACGCATGCCCTCCCTAATGTCCTCTCCCGTTTCTGGTTCATAACCGGGGTGTGAGGCTCGCGAATCAACGCTACACAAAGCTATGCCACACAGGTCGTGCCTTGATCATCAACCACAAGACTCTGCTTTTCAACAGAAGCCTTGATCATATTGCCACATAGGCATGCCACACAGGCAATTCACTCCATGCGCTTGATATCCATCAATATATAACCTTTGAGCTCGTACGTCTCAGAGAAGGGCGTTAAGTCAGAGAATAAATTCTCCGCCACCAAACAGATATATATTTAATAGAAATCAATCACACAGAATAAAATCCAATGTCAGACATACAGTCCATTTACAAGTCCGTTCTTGGTCTGAACGAAACCGGAGGCAACTTGTACCTCGCATATCCATCGATCTCCAAGTACGTCTGGACGATCACTAACTGATTCCCTCTTGTTGGGTGTACGACCAAATCAAGATCATCAGTAATCACCCAAACGATGTGAAGACCTCCGTTCTTCGACCACCGTCTTCATCCTTGACACCACGTCGAATCAGTTATTCAGAATGGGGTAAACCCAGTCTTCCTGAATAACTCGCGTATATAATAAACAAGTGTTACACAAACACAACATACGCCTCATTCCATTTCAAAATATTCTTTTATTCAAATATTCTTATACTTTGGGAAAGATTCCCATTAATTTTATCAAAGATAAATTCTTTAAATTTATTCTTTAATCTTCTTTTGAATATCAATTCAAACTAGTCGGGAGTAGCGAACCACATCGAAGTAATCATTTATTTTATTTCCCAATCCCAGCCTATTCATCCCATGAAGTAAAACTGGTCATACTTCATATCTAACACCACAGTGTTATCGGTAAATTCAATTACCATTTCACGTTCAAATCTAATTAAAATTTAACTATCGCCTGGAGCAAAACTGTTGATACTCCATTCTCGACCATTTCAATCTAGCTAAAGATTCATTAAAACCCCACTTAGTTTTAATCTTCACAGAAATCAATATCCTGTCTTTAACTGGGTTAAAGAACCAATGTCATCTAAAACACGGTTCATGAAAAACCCAAAATCACATTCATTAATTATCGGGTTAAAGAATGAGTGTTATTTAAAGCAATGTTCACGATAAACCCAAAAATCAATTCAAATTCAATTCCAATTAAATACCATTTAATTGGTATACTTCATTAAATCTAAATAAAAATATTTAATATTTTTCTCAACTGGGTTTAAGAACAGTGTTAATGAAGACACCATTCTCGACAAACCCAAATCCCATTTGATATTAAATACAAGGCTCTGAATTGAAAATATACTGGCTTATATTCAATATCAAATTCTACGACCAACAAATATCATATTGGAAATAACGATATAAATATATCTTTCAAATTCCCATAACAATATATGTATAATCACGAAATCCAGCATCAAAATATTCCAAAGACAATTTCGATTCAAATCCATTCCAACTCAATTATTGGAATTTCTGGTTACATTTAAAACCATTTCAAATCCACTTTATTTATTTTAAAAATAAATGGGATTATAATTCTAGTTCAAAACTAGTTCATTTCGATAAAAATCTATTTTTATCTTTTCAAATATGGAAATTTTCATCCCAATTCTTTCCAAATTATTCCTTATGATTTTACACAAATTATTACTATTTTTAATAATTTTATCAAGGCCCGTACAGTCGATTTCCATCAACGGCCATCGAACTGCACTTACAGCGACCTTTTCCAAATTTGATTTGGACATAATTCCAAATCCAACCGTTAGATTTCAAATATCTAATATCCGTTAGAAAGCTCTTTTCGATTCGAACCCAACGGTTCCGGTTTTAGGAGAATCCGACGGTCGGATCTCCCGAAATATCCATTTGAATTCAATGGTCGAAATTCGCGAATATCCGCGGCGCGTTCTATTCAGGCCATTCTATATATATAATATATATATATATTATATATTCATCAATTTCCTTTTAAAATGTATTTTATAAATCATTTTAAATTCGTTTTCAAAATGATTTCAACTTCATAATCAATTTCGAATCAAAATTGAATATTCCACATCATCGACATACAAATGATAATATTTTCAAAACGTTATATTTTGAAATCACTTCGTTTTCTATAATCATTATAAAAACGAATATAATCGATATAAATATCATTCGCGTCAAAATGGTGCATATCTAACCAACACGGCTTTATATATTTCAATAACTTCGCTATTCTATTCAACAAATGAATATTTTCTTCAACACATGAATATATATTGTATTCAACACATGAATTTATATTTTCTATTCAACACATGAATATTTATTTTTCTACTCAACACATGAATTTATATTTCTATTCAACACACGAATATTTATTTCTATTCAACACATGAATATTATTTTATTCAACACATGAATTTATATTTTCTATTCAACACATGAATACATATTTCTTATTTTCCAAATTGGAATGAGGCCCAATCAATTACCATATAACGTTAATTATATGGATTCCCTACAACACATGTATATAATAGCAACGATAAATCATCAACCACCATCCAGAGTGCACCACACAACTGCATAAGCATTGAATATAAATAATTAACGCTTACACAGTCTGTCAACCCATCGATTGACATACAACTAAACAATCGGGATTAGTGCATGTCAAATATCATCCCAATACCCATGTGGGGTTTCAAATCAACAAACACATATTTTATTTGTGGAGTTGGGAGATGTGTAAAATTTATCATCCCAATCAATATCAGTCAAATCAGTGTATATAAACAAATCGTCTAATTTGTTTATAACTATTTATTTTACTTCAACACACGAATTTATATTTTATTTCGTATACACGTTAAAAATCATATTTTTAACTATAAAACATTTTCCACTATAAAAT
Source organism: Allium sativum (assembly GCA_030737875.1). Classification (NCBI taxonomy): domain Eukaryota; kingdom Viridiplantae; phylum Streptophyta; class Magnoliopsida; order Asparagales; family Amaryllidaceae; genus Allium; species Allium sativum. The sequence goes on along the minus strand of CM060918.1, from coordinate 858,403,626 downwards.
ATTTTATTTCATTCCACATCACACAATCAAATTTCATAACGTAGAAATCAAACAAACAAGTCATCCATGGTCTGTGGACGACGGGTTTCGGGCGCTGCTAAGCACCATCTGCATCCTAGTATATATTTCAACTAGAAATAAAAATAAAAGTGAGGAGTTCTCACCGACTAGCTAAACCAATAAACCGTGACTCTTCATATGTAGAAATCTTCGTCGTGCTCTCCTTTTTTCACTTTCGTTGTCCTTGTTCACTACATATATAAAAATCACATTTTTATATTCTCTATTATATAAAAATCATATTTTTATAACTACACTATATGGATAAAATTTCTATTTTTATACCACTACTATATAGATAAAAAATCTATTTTTACATCAATAAAAATCGTACCTTTTTGTTTACAAAGATCATACCTTTTTACTTTTAAAACCCATTTCTTTTCTTTTAAAAATCTACCCTTTATACTTTAAAAAATCTAACCTTTAAACTTTAAAAATCTAACCTTTACTCATATCAAAAATATAAACTTTTTAACCTAGACATCATATATAAATAAAAAAAACAAAGCTTTTTATTTATAAAAATAAAACACTTATAGTTTGTATTGGGAGAGGGGGGCTTGGCTGTTTTGGATAGGACGGGGAGGGAGAATGGTGCTCTGCACGGCGGAGGGCGGCTTGGCGGAGGTTGGGTTTTCCATTCGAATTGAGGGGGGTTATGGATCTTGGGGTGGAAGGGGAAAAGGATGCGCGGAGGAGGCGGGGGAAGTGTAGTCGCCGTCGCCGGCGATGGCTGAGGGAGCGGTAGTCGGCGCGATGGAGGTTGGGGCTGTGGAATGCGGTAGAGGGCTGGAGTGGAGTTAGGCGGGAGAAGAGGGGAGGTGGTGGCGTCGTCGGAGTTGGGGAGGGGGTCTCAGCGTTGGCGCTTCGTGGTGCGGTGGTGGCGGAGTGGAGGAGGGTGGACGACGAAGGAAGCCTTCATTTTTTAATCGCGAAATTGATTTTTTTTAAGGGGGGGGGGGGTTTCTGGGAAAAAAGGAATTGGAGGGGGGTTTATATATAATTAATTTATTTTTTTATTTTCTCCAAGAAAGTTGACTTTTTACCTGAACCCCAAATCGAGCCCAACAACTGTCGCCCCTCGCTGATTAACCCGATTCCGAACACAATGGGATATGTTTCGTAACCTAATTCGGCTGTTACGATCAGTTTTCGCTAGATTTAAAATATAAATCAATATATATTTAATTTGAACGCACATTTCAATTTACCGGGGCCACATACTGAATCTAAAAATTCCAGAAAAATTATTTCTAGCTTTGTATTGACGATACGGTCCTAACAAAACTAATTTCATCGAATTCTGAGACCGTTTGAAAAATGGCCATTTTCCAGTCGATCGAAATTGACTGAAACTGTTTAAACATGTTTTACTTCGCCACACTCACATATTGATTCGAAAAATTACGAATTTTGAAACCTAGCAATAACTTGACATCACGGATCCAACAAAAGTGGTTTCGTCGAAAACCGAGGTCGTTTGCAAAATTTCCATTTTTAAGGGCTAGAATTCCATAGCGACTATTTTGAATTTTCAACTGGGCGTATCTTTTGATTCCTACTATGAAATTTCAATTTTTCAGATTCGTTGGAAAGATATTCTCAATTAGATTTTAATATTTTTGGTTTCGCTAAAATCCGGTTTATTTTGAATCCTGTACATTCGTTTGAACTTTGAAATCGAATTTTCGAACTACCGCGCCATTTTCAATTCCTTTTATAATTAAAACAAAATATTTATATTCTAATGATGATCTATATAAATATATACGTTCTAATTCTATTCAAAATAAAATTCTTGTCGTTATTATTTAAAATAATTCATTTTTAATAATCAAAATACATCAAAATTGCCAAAATAAAAATTTTAAATTGGCTCTGATTTCCGGGTTATTACAATCTCTCCCACTTAAAACTTTTCGTCCTCGAAAAGGAACGAAGCCGAAAGTTGTATTACAAACCAACTCAACTTTCATTATTTTCTTTACGGCTTAAGTTCTTCAACTTTTCAGTTTCTAAGAACATTTCAAATTTTTCAAAAAATTTGGCTAACACCCTAAATTTCCGAAATATTTCTCCATAACCTCCCCTGCACTAGGAGCTTCGAGATATTTCAAATAGCCTCCCATGGCCTTTACCAATCCAAAAAGAAAAAGAAACAGCCAAGCGGCTAGCCAATCGGCTTATAAAATCATCCAAACCCAAGAACTACAATAAACATGTACCTATTTGTCGGGCAAAATTTTTTTTCTTCTGCTCTAGCCTCCTTACTATGACCTATTCAATATAAGTACATGTATATGCATGCAATTGCGGCTAATTTTCAATATGGTACCCATGCCATCTATGATTGAAATTTTTTTGACACTGTAACTTATAATAGTATCAAATGATTTGTTTTAAACAAACCAAGCTTGTTTGGTTATTATAAGGGAAAACCCTATCCCCCGGCTTGCGTTGCATTGTATGATAGGACTTGGGTCTTATAATAGCTTCATTTTTCCAAAAAGCATTGCGCTGTTTTGTTATATGCACTATATTCTTAGGAGGAAACCCGTTCCCTGTTATACGGCGTGGTCCCTTGATATACCTGATTTAAAGGAAAGTTTTAAATAACTATTTTAGTTCTCAGACCAGTCCCATGACTGACCTGGAGTTTATTGTTTTGACCTAAACTCTGGGTGCCCTTATTTTGACACGGGCAGCTAGTAGTTTTGGTTTTGCAGATTTATTTTCACAGGATCCTGATTTACAGCTGGAACGATACTCGGAAAGCTTTGTATCCGCGTACTACTTCTAGTTGTGTATTGTATTATTTTCCGCTGCTATGTAATGTATTTAAATGTAATTTAAATCTCTGATATTTTCCGTGTAACATTTATTCATACTCTGTATATTCTTGTATTCTGATGGAATTGTTGTAATATACAATGAAATGTTCTTCTGTCTGCGTTCTAATTTGTCGTGTTCTCAAAACAATCAGGCGTTTCAAACGGTCTGGGTCAGTTTAGCGACTGATTCGGATCGAGCGAAATTAACGGTCGTTATAGTTTGCTTACACCACGTATTTTTAACCATCAAAATACTGACTATTTTTCACATTAAAAATCCGTACGACCACATACTGACTTCAAAAATGACGGAAATTGAAATCTAACAAAAATTTAATATTGCGGATCCAACAATATTAGTTTCATCGAAAACAGAGGTCGTTTGCAAAACTGGCTATTTTTAAAGCTCTAAATAACCCATTTAAATATATAAATATATTTAAAAATAATTAAATTAAATATAAATAAATTTATATTACCGTATATATTCACAATAGAATATCATACAACTCCAATTGGATTTATAACTCGATATTTCAAAATTCCCAGTTATATCGATATTCAATTTATATTAAAAATCCTTTTATAATATAAATGTATATTTATAAATTTCAAAGGAATTCCATAGCGACTTTTCTAAAATTTGATTTGGACATAAATCAAAATCTACACAATGAAATCTTGATTTTTCTCTGTCATTAGAAAAATGTACTTCACCAGCTCCGAACGTTTCTTGTTTCACAGGAATCCGATTTAAAACGAATCCAGTATCTTCAGTTGAAGTTCAAATCACCAAATAGCGAACTACCGCGCCATTTCATGCTCGATTATAATTATATTATAATTCTTCATTCAAACTTCATTTATATAATATATTCGTGAATATAATTCAACTCTAAATTGAATTTTATATTTTAAATAATCCAATTTACCCAATATTGTGAATTCCACTATTTTTGATTATTTCTGAATTAAATATATTATTCTATTATTTTAATTAATTAAATAATCTATATAATTTAATTAAATAACCATTTAATTCTCTAAATCACTATTTAAATAATTAAATTAATTAATTATTATAACGTTGAAAATAGGGGTCATTACATTCTTCCCTCCTTAAAATAATTTCGTCCTCGAAATTGCTAAGGTAGAAAATAGACCCTATTAACTATGTAAAATTATTTGTTTACTTCTTTAATTTAAGTTTCAACTGAATAAATAAATTTCAATTAAAATATCAATTAATTCTTATCAATGAAAATTTTCAAAAATCCTGAAAATTTTCTAACACCTTAACTTTTCAAAAAAATTCGCCAGCACCTCCTTTGTACTGGTCAATTGGTAAAACTACAACTCGCCTCTCTGGGCTATCTCCAATCCAAAAGAAAATCAAACAGCCAAGCGGCTTGCCAATTCGGCCCATCAAAATCTCAAACTCATATACAAATAAACTTGTACCTTTTTGTCAGGCATATCATTATATCCCTTCCATCTGCTGCCAATTCAACATATACCAATATCATCCCAATCAAATTCTAATCTGATTTTATCCACAAATCCATCCATTTGCTTATTCCTAAGCCAATTTCCATTCTAAACTCAAATTCCATTATCAATTCCAAATTCTTACGACATCAATCCAACTTACTCGATATCATTATAATCTAATTCAATTCAATTTTTTTACATAATTGACTTCAATTAAATTCCAGTTTGCTTTTCCAAATTTCAATTCAATTTGGTTCTAATTTAAACGATCTTCCCCTGGGAATTTTAAACAGCCTTGCTTTTCTAAAACCAAATATTCCCTTTTGGAAGTTCAAAACAACTTGTTTTTCTAAACAATTTCAAAAACAATCTCTTTGGTAGTAATCCGTGACTTACAACTCGAAGATGAATACTGATGATGCTGCATTCATTATCAGAATTATTTTCCAGCTATCGAAGTGAGTTCAATAGTATATCACTTTCAAAATCCTATCTAAACACTTCCATTTTGAAATTCATTTCAAACTACAATTTACAATGCTTTAAAACAATTTAAAATCTCCCAGGATTTTAAAATTCTCATATATTTAATCCAATTCCATTTACAAACACTTATATGAATTTTAATTGGTCATTTACATAACCATTTAATTTATAATCTTACTCGATTATAATAACAAATAATACATCCAATATATTATAATTCCAATATATATATTTACTCCATATCAAAATATACTTTAGGTAAATTATTTTCATTTACCCTCTTTTCAAAACATATTGTGTCGACCCATCGTATTCGAGTGTTTAGAAAAACACATACCGATAAAGTGGATCAAACTAATCGACTAGAACTCAAAAACAACTCAACCAATAAATCTCCACATTATAAAACCATTTTATATCAGATAACAAATACGTTCACTCATTTATATACACTCAACTCAATTTAGGGTATTACTAACCCCATTTCCACTGAGTCACGCCACAGAGCCAAGGTAATTACTTAACCTTAAGCTCTGATACCAATTGTAACGTCCCGAAAATTTTCGATCTTTGGTCATCGACATAAAACCCACATCTATTATCCAAACATCGAAAATACCAGTGGTTAATGAAAGAAATTAGAGGGTGAGAATATATAAGATAGAAACTTAGAATAGAAGAAGAAGAACAAAACAACATCAGAGTAACACGAACCTCACAGCGGAATGAATAACATATAATATATAACATAACTTTGAAATATAAATCTGTATTTGAATATACATATCATTTCCAAAGTACAACACTTACAACACAGCGGAAAATAACCATAGCTTTACAATTCTGAAGCCTCCTGCTCTAGCTCTCCAAATACATATGTAAATCCCGAATACTTGACTGCCCGTACAAAATTGGGCACCCAAGAGTTTAGGGAAAATAAAACAAAATAAACTCCGGGTCAGTCATGTGACTGGTGTGAGTAAACTCAAATCATTTGTTTAAATTTAAAAAACCTTTCAAAAGAAAGAATAATCGTAAGACCGATCCACACATAAACACGGATGGTTTTTACTTTACGATAACCCAAATCATTTGTAAAACAATATTATTCTGATATTATAATAATGTCTAACACAAGTAATATCAATCTAGTAGAAACGCTTACATCTAACGTTCTACATATATAATATACAATCAAAACCGCAGGCTCTTATTTGGGGAATGGATTCCTACTTTGACAAGTTATGGATCCACCTTCCGCTCGGTGTACTCTAGAAGCGATACTCTGGAGTTCAACAAGAACATCTTGCAAATCAGCCACACATGACCAACCACTCATTTCGCTTGAGTGTATCGAATATATTGTCACCTTACAGTTGGTAAACCAACATAACCATTCCCGGGTGATAATAAATTGAAAGAAGTAACAAATATGAATATTCTTTAGATGGTGACAATATACCCTAATTGGTTGCGAACCACTTAGCCATGCTGCCTGCCCGATTTCTATCATTTCCCAGTTGATGAGGCTGGAGGTCATAACTTATCTTTCAGCAGATTACTCATTCATTTACTTTGAATGTCACATCGTCATACCAATCAAATCACAAATTGATTTCCCCAAAAATACCACGGGTATAAGCTAAGAGAAATGAATTCCTCCGTCACCAACGTAAATACGTTTGAAACGATCAACTTACGTGATCTACCAGATATACTCTGTCAAACATTCATCCATTCAAGTTGTCCTGGGACTGGAAACACCGAAGGCACTATTCTATAAATCCATCTTAGGCAATTTCTACCTAGGATTGCCAGAATAACCCTTGTATAAACTCCGTCTTCAATTTGTCTTCGATCTATTTGTTTCGAAATGCTAACGCCCATACGGAGTGTTTCTCGAATAATAATCCAACCGGTCTCTCCATATTGACGATGGAAAAGTGGTAAAAACTTTGATAGTATGTGATTTAACTATCAAAGAAAAACACGTGTGCAAACAACGATATTATTTCCAGATGGAAATTATATCGATCAATCGTCATTTAACATTTATCTCTTTAGTTCATTAATTTACTTATCTCCTGTTTCCATATATTCTAAATTCTTTTTTTCTATTATCAGAAATCATTTCTGATTCTTATTTGGAAAACATTTTCAAAACTACTTCACTGGAGTTACACTGATGCTTAAATCAAACATCGCCATGCCAACTCAAACCATTTCACTCATTAACTAAATTCACTTAACCATCCTTTACTATCAAACCTTAGCCATTCCTTAGTTAAGAAGGAAGTCAATCAAGTTGGGGTATAATTACCTCTCAGACCTTAACTGAACAACGTTTTAACTTCGAAATAGACGAAGTTTATCTTTTAAACATTTAACAAACTTCCTTATGTAACTCTCAGATTCTATTTACGTATCCACTTCTTTATTGAAAACATTGATTATAACGATAGTGTTATAATCCCTACTTTCGAAATAACTACTTCAAATATAACTTTTATTCTTTAATTTGAATAAATAAATAAACTCCTAATTTATAAATAAATAAATCTTGATTTAAACACCGAAAAGTATAAGTACTTTCCCGAATTCGATACAATCGAATTCGACGATTAACTCTCTTCGAATAACAAATATTCGATTAACTAACTTCGAATAGCTTATATTCGATTCCTCTCTTCGAATAACTAATATTCGATAACTCTTCTCTTCTAATAACTTATATTCGGTTTAACTCCATTCGAATAACTTATATTCGATTTAACTCCTTTTTAATAAACTATATTTGATAACCCCTTCGAATAACTAATATTCGATAACCCCTTTCGAATAACTAATTCGATAACTCCTTTCGAATAACTAACATTCGATAACCCCTTTCGAAAAACTAATATTCAATTAACTCTATTCGATAAATCCTTATCTTCGATTAATCAATACTCGACGAACTCTAACTCGATTAACTAACACTCGACTAACTCTAACTCGATTAACTCTAATTCGATTAACTCATTTCGATTAATTTCTTTTGATTAACTCCTTCATTCTATTCGAATAAACTATATTCGATTAACTCTTTTAATTCTATTCGAATAAACTATATTGGATTAACTCTTTTAATTCTATTCGAATAAACTATGTCTGTTTTAACTTTATTTCGAATAGCTAATATTCGATTTAACTCCATTTGCTTAACTCTAGATCGCAGCGATCACAATGGTTATGCCTGATTCCCTCGGGAAACATCCGACAGCGGTAGGCTATCTGCAACCCTGCGAATTATGCTAGCAGTCGTACGAAATGGCAACTCATCCTGAATAACTATGTTTGACTAACTCTATCTCAAATAACTATATTCGATCAACTTTAATTGAATAACTAATATTCAGTAAATCCCAATTCTATTAACAATGTTCAATTAACTCTAGTTCGATTAATTCTAAGTCTAATCGATTAACTCTAATTTGATTAACTCTAACTCTAATCTATTTACTCTAACTGGTTAACTGTAACTGATTAACTCTACGTTTATATTCAGTTTCAAATATCGATGTTGAAATCGATTCTTACTTCTCTATATAAGTCCTGACTTATATATTCTATTTATCCAATGATAAACATTTTATTTAATTTATAAAATATTATTTATAAATTAATCTTCTCAATCTATCAGTTAGAATAGATTCTATTTAAAATCATTGCTTTAAATCCATATCATGTTATACCCGTGTGCAAAGCACGGGTCTAAACTTTCTTGATGTAAAATACTATTCATTTGCCAAATATTTCTTTGTATAACATTCTTTTCATTTTCCAATAAATTCCTTTTATATTTCTATTTATTTTCTAAATAAATATTTTCTTATATAACATTCCTTTTTATAAATAATTCCTTTCAATGTTATTTATAAATAATTCCTTTTTATTTATATTTATGAATGTTTTACAACTATTTCCTTTTAAATTTTATTTGTAAATGTTTTACAAATATTTCCTTTCCAATTCCATTTGGAAATGGTTTACAAATGTTTTCCTTTTTATTTCTATTTGTAATTGTTTTTCAAATATTCCTTTTTCTATTCTATTTGTAAATGTTTTACAAATATTTCCTTTCCAATTCCATCTGTAAATGGTTTACAAATGTTTTCCTTTTTATTTCTATTTGTAAATGTTTTACAAATATTCCTTTTTCTATTTTATTTGTAAATGTTTTACAAATATTTCCTTTCCAATTCCATTTGTAAATGGTTTACAAATATTTTCCTTTTTATTTCTATTAGTAATAATTTCCTTTTAATTCAATTTTACAAATATTTCCTTTATATTTGTTTTACAAATATTTTTCCTTTATATTTGTTTTACAAATATTTTCTTCTATAACTCTTTGATTTTATAATTATTTCCTTTTATAAAACCTTTTTCCTTTTATATATAAAATCCATTGATTTTATATAAATAATTTATTTTCAAAATATACTTTGAAAATCCCCTTTTTACATCCCATTATTTCTTACAGTATTTAAAATACCATACAACAGTGATCGATATCATTCAAACACACATCATCCACAATAGATTATATATCACATCATATATTACAATATATGAACAGAATAGTATTATAAATAACGAGAAATCCAATTGGATCTCTCCAACCTGTTTCCCGGCATCACAGATGTTAAACAATAATATTAACATCGATTTCATTTCAATATGAAATATTCTGCTAAACAAAACCAATATTTGATTAATGATTTATATATATATATATATATATATATATATATCGTTATCGATAATTTCAACCAATACATAAGCAATTCAACCAAACAGTTAACACACAGCAATCAACAGAAAATTATTAGTTCTAAGAATACGTTGTAAAAATATAACTGCTAAGAGTTGGTGAGTTTTACTCACATTGGACGATCATCATTAAATAACGATAACTGTCTTTGATTTGATTCAGATCAGACAATTTATTTCGCTATAAATTGTAATGAGCTCGAATTCAATCACAGTCAGTTCCATGGTGTAGCCGTCGTCCACACGGTCGCAACGGATCCTATTTTGCCCAATTCCGATACCGTATGATAAAGTTATTAATTTAATAAGTTATACTTGTTATTTAAATTAAATAAAACATTAACCAATTTACCATTGGGCTTAACCATTCAAACCCAGCCCAATACCCGTGTTCTTCCTCAGTCCAATACCTGCACTCATCTCTCCTCCTTCCTGTAAGCTAGGGTCCCGACATACACAATAGTTGATCACTTTCATCACCGAATGTCACTCGCCTTTTCCATTAGCACCCAAACAGACATCACCATCCCACTTCTCTTCCAATCCTCTTTCACGTCATATGAATAAGACTCAACTCGCACTAACCATCACAATTGCGTCGAAACCCCTCCTTCCCGGTTGCTACAGTCCTTCTTCCATCGTTCTACAGACAACAAAACCCACGCCATTTTAGAAACTCCAAGCTTCACCGCACCTTCTTCTATAAATGATTTTCAAAACTAAAATCCCCATTACACAACACTTCTCCTCCTCTTCGATCAACCCCCCCACAAGTTTGAACCCGTGACCTTCCTTCCACTCGCAACATCGTTCAGGTACCATAAGAGTATCAACTGTTTCCATCACCGATTCCTCCAATTCCTTGCACACAATATAGATTTCCATTCCTTGATCCAAAAACCGGACTCGTTTTCACAATTATTGCTTCAATCTCTCATACAAGCCAACCCTAGTCTTGCGCTGTTGTTTCTGAGCGTCTTCGAACTAGTGTCGCTCATAGAAAACAGGGTATCAATGTGTAGCTTTTTTCAATGGGGACTCAAAGAAATAAAAAATGTGATTTTAGAATTTTTTTCCTATTTGATTTTGATTTTGATTTTTAAGAGGATCGAAATCTTTTTCTAGAGAGAAAAAATATATGGCGCAATGTTTGACCACCGGGAAAATGAATCTAGGGTTGTGAACGGTTTGGAATATTTATAGGATAATTTTTTTTACTGATTATTTTATTTATTTATAACCAACCGTTATCTGAAATCCTTATTTAAAAATCCCTGTGATCACATATAATATCCAAAAATATTGAAAATTGGCATGCAGCTACAGTTCGACATTAGAAACCCAACGAAATTGGTTTCGTTGAATTCCGACTCCATTTGCTCCCATAGTATATTTTTAACCGTCAAAATACTGATTGTTTTTCACATTAAAAATCCATACGGCCACATACTGACCTCAAAAATAACGAAAATTGAAATCTAATAATAATTTAATATTGCGGATCAAAAAAATTTAGTTTCTTCGAAAACAGAGGTCGTTTGTAAAACTGGCTATTTTTAAAGCTCTAAATAAACCATTTAAATATATAAATATATTTAAAAATAATTAAATTAAATATAAGTAAATTTATATTATCGTATATGTTCACAATAGAATATAATACAGCTCCAATTGGATTTATAACTCGATATTTCAAAATTCCCAGTTATATCGATATTCGATTTATTTTAAAATTCCTTTTATAGTATAAATATATATTTATACATTTCAAAGGAATTCCATAGCGACTTTTCTAAAATTTGATTTGGACATAAATCAAAATCTACACAATGAAATCCCGATTTTTCTCTTTCATTAGAAAAATATACTTCACCAGCTCAGAACGTTTCTTGTTTCATAGGAATCCGATTTAAAACGGATCCTGTATATTCAGTTGAAGTTCAAATCGCCAAATAGCGAACTGCCGCGCAATTTCGAGCCCGATTATAATTATATTATAATTCTACGTTCAAACTTTGTTTATATAATATGTTCGTGAATATAATTCAACTATAAACTGAATTATTTATTTTAAATAATCCAATTTACACAATATTGTGAATTCCACTATTTTTGATTATTTCTGAATTAAATATATTATTTTACTATTTAAATTAATTAAATAATCTATATTATTTAATTAAATAACCATTTAATTCTCTAAATCACTATTTAAATTATTAAATAAATAAATTATTATACCGCTGAAAATACGGGTCGTTACACAACTGGCACAATCTTATAACCCAAATTATAACTCATCATAATTAATTTATTAATTATTTTGTGAAAGAAATTATACTCACATAGACAGGTTAGAGAAGAGAATAATTCTATTCGTCGTTCATATTAGAATTCTGACTTGCAAATCCCTAAGCTTTAGGAAGAAGAACTATCCTAGCAGCAGCATGGAGGCTAAGAGACTAATTTAGTTTAGATTTAGGGCTTGAGTCTATGCGTGCTTATATTAAAGTTTAATTCAACAAAAGCCGTTAGATATTAGATTTTTTATTCTGCATTGTACACCTAGTGCTGAGTCAACAAATGTATTTTATATATATTAATAACCTTCTAGTTTTCCTCCCTTAAATTAATATGAATTGAACTTAAACATCTAATTGCATGTTTTCTTCGATTAGCGTATTCTTCTTAATTGATGTCAATTAACATTGAATAACAATTTTACTATATTCTTCAAATTAACATATTCTACTTAATGTTAATTGACATAAGTCACAAATTAGCATAAGCATTTATACAAATTAAGATAATTAGATGGTTTCCTAACAACACCCTATTAACATGTTTACAGTTTGATGACAAATAACATGCTTTTACAAATGAACATAAATGCCCAATTAACATATTAACAATTAATATGAATGACAAATTAGCACAAACACATATATAAACTATGGTCAATTACATGTTTTTCAATCAATGCCATATTAACACACATCTACAAATTAATTTCAATCTATTCATGTTTACATATTCTTCCTTTACTGTATACATTATATATATATTTATATATATATATATATATATATATATATATATATGTCTGTATATATATACACCTATCCATGAATTCTAATATTGACAACTAATGCAAATTGACTGCTTACCTATTTTAAAAATTGGAAATCGAGTATATAATTTAATTCCCTTTTTTTTTCTACTTTCCTCGTAACATACAAAGTCAATGCATAATGAAGTTACCTACATACATATATATCTATTTATACATGCATAAATCTTTCCTTCCCAAATAAATTGACTGTATTATCTTCTTCTTCTTTTCTTTCTTTTTACTGCATGCATCCACACATTTCCTTCCGCTTTTTGTATTAATTGCACTAATTTTTCTTTTTGTGTAGCCTAATTAATTCGCATGCATTTTTTTCAATGCACATTTTTAAACTTGTACCTTCTTGACATAATTGCACATATATATATTCATTTTTTTTATTTTTCTTCATTAATTAATTAATCCTTTAATTAATTATCTTTACGGTATAGTATATCTAATTTCGGGGTGTTACACAGCCAATCCACACCATACCACTGATATCTACCGATATACAACCTCTGAGCTCGTACGTCTCAGAGAAGGGCGTTAAGCAAGAGAATAAATTCTCCGCCGCCAAATAGATGTATATTTAGTGGAGATCAATGAATACAGCATGGAATACGCATCAGACACACATCCATTTACAAGTCCGTTCTAGGTCTGAATGAAACCGGAGGCACCTTTATTCCTCATCCCGTATGTCCAATACAGGAGAGAGGCCCTCGCACATCCGGACGATCAACAAGTACGTTCGGACTACTACCAATGTAACCTCGTCAAGGGAGCTACCCATCTCAAAGGCATCAGTAGTAATCTACACGATGTGAAGATCACTGGTCTTGCACCATCTTCATATCTTCGACTTTTATTCATCGATCAATTATTTGAAATGAGAATTACTTGACCTTTTCAAATAATTCACGTATATTAGAATTCAAATCAATTCTATCCGTGGTTAAATTATTCGACATCCACATTTACGTTCTTTATATAATTTTAATGTCAAACACATTCAACCATCAAATATCAAGAAAACCAAGTACAATTGGTTTATTTCCATTCCATATCGCTAATAATGTTTTATAACGATATTTCGCTATTTTTATTTATTTAAAAATAGCACCATTTAATTAAACGACGTTTCAGTCCATAACGTGGCCCTGGCGCTGTTTTTCTCTAATTTTGATTTACACATTTCTCAAAATCTAACCGTCGGATCTTAACGAAGTTAAGTCCATTGGAAAGATCTCTTTAAAGAAATCCCAACAGTTCCGGTTTCGGGAAAATCCGATGGTCGGATCCCTCGATATAATCGTTTAAAGTTATGATTTCAAAATACGAACTACAGCGTGTTATTCATTTTATTTAATTTATATTAATATATATATATATATATAATTCATTCAGGCGATGTTTTTTTTCATATTTGAATTAAACATTTCACACAATCCAACCATTGTATTTTAACAAATTTTATATCGTTGGAAAGATTTTTCCAAAGCGAACACAACGGTTCCGGTTTCGGGGAAATCCAATGGTCGGATCTCTCGATATAATCGTTTAAAATTATGATTCCAAAATACGAACTACAGCTGCTCGATTCGTTTATTTAATTTATATTCATATATATATATATATATATATAAGTATAGTTCATTCGACGATTTCCATATCGTTCTTCACTTCAAATATTTCACTAACCCCTTTAAATTTTGGAAAATTTCGCCATAACCTCCTTTGTACGGGGAGGCATTTGGAAAGTTATTGGGCCGTATTAGGCACCTTATAAATCATAAAAAGCATGCACATATTTATAGTGATATATTCCGGTGTCCACAAGGGAGTGTGTATAGATCAAAACTTCAGAGAATAAATTCTCGTCACCCTATAAATGGTTTTTGTGCCTTAATGACTAGAGAGGCATGTTTATTGTCATCTCCAGATCCGTGTGGGGTTTTATTAATCTGGCAATTTACCGTTGTATTTTATATAGTCCATATCAGTCTTTAGTTCAACCTGAAATATAGTCATCGCCATACAAGCCTCTCGCTTGTATGGTATATCTTCAACGTCGTCACATAAGCTCCAAATGCTTATGTGGTATATGATTAGGTATGCTATCCTCAAGAAGTATGCCATGTAGTGTAGTTAAAAATTAATTGTTACTATATTGTGGCGAGGTTTATTATTTCACATAGAACAACCAGCACTCCGCATCTAATGGCATTCACAGGAGTTTATATAATAATAAAATCGCGCGGCCAACTCATTAAGACTTACCTATTTGTCGGGCACGCAAATATATTCTTTACTTAATAGCTAATCCATATTCATGTTCAACATATGTATATATATGCAGAACCAAACTAAAAGTAATATTTCTAGCGAACAAATGTTTGTTTCAATCGACGGTTATTTTTAACACATCATACATAGGATAAAAATGATATTTTTGGCAAACAAAAATATGTTTCAACAGATGTGTATTTCTAACGAGTCGTATACATGATACAAATGATATTTTTATCGTTCAAAATAATTATTCCATACATGAATGTTTTTCGCACTTCATATTCACAATAAAATGTTAATGTTATTGTTCAATCCTTTTATTCAACACATGAATCTTTTTCAAGACATGAATATTTTAAATAATTCATACGTATAATAAAAATGATATTTTGGTCGTTAAAACAATTTATTTAAAACACTAGTATTTTATATAGTCCATACATATGACAAAAATGTGATTTTTATCTTTCAAAGAATTTATTTAACACTTGAATGTTATTCAACACACGAATATTTCATATACGTCATACGCACAATAAAATTGTGATTTTTATTATCTAAACAATTTATTCGACACATGAATATAATTCAACACTTGAAAATAATTCAAACACATAGATATTACTGAAAATTTCTACAGCATAACCGTAGGGGTTAAAAACCGGCACCATCCCGAGTACGGCTCCTTGACTACCTTAGGCCTCGCGGCGTTCTATAAGGGGCTTATCTAAATGATCTAAGATCAATTTCATATCATATGAATTTTCCACAACAATTCCCATTGTTTCAACCACAAACAATTTCTTTCAACCACAAACAATTATTTCCAACCATTCGCATTTCAACTAATTTTCAACCATTCGCATTATCAACCAATTTTACGTCAATCACAATCAATTCATATTGTCCATGGTCTGTGGATGAGGGGAGTGTATGTTTATATATATGTGTATA
Source organism: Allium sativum (assembly GCA_030737875.1). NCBI lineage: Eukaryota > Viridiplantae > Streptophyta > Magnoliopsida > Asparagales > Amaryllidaceae > Allium > Allium sativum. The sequence goes on along the minus strand of CM060918.1, from coordinate 858,387,582 downwards.
TATATATATATATGTATGTATATATATAAATATATTTAATTTCCATTTCAACAAATATATGATTTTTACAAGGCATGTATAATTTATACATCGCTCATATAACTTATACAACACTCATACATGTGGTGTACAACGTATATATAATTTGTACTTCGCTCATATAATTTATACAACGCATTTCCATTCCATATTGAATTTAGAAGTTTCACATTGATTTTATTCCTTCTGAAATATGTAGCGAGCTAGGAATACGTTCTAGCTTCTTCTAGAATGTAGATGATGTCGCTACGAGTTCGATGTTTCCTGTTTCGTCGAATTTTATCAATATATCAAAAAGATATGATTTTTATTTGGAAATTATGATTTGCAATGCTTAGAAGTGTTATAATCAGTTAATTAAAAACAGGTCGTTACCTCTTTGAACTGGTTCGAAACTAGGTTTTGATCCCACGTCCAAACCGTTGATCGATATTGAAATCAGTCGGCGCTACGCTCTAGAGGGTGGAATGGTGCTTGGATCGAGGGCAGGGGGGTCCCACTCGATGTGGGGGTCAAGGCACGACGGCGGGTGGAAGTTCGGAACCTTGAGGGGGTATAGCTCGATGTAGGGTGAATGATTGGGGGTGTACCAGGTATTTATTTGAAGAGGAGGAGAAGGACTTCAAAAACCTCAACTGGGTCGAAGGGTAATGGTGAGCGGTTTGGCCGGAAATTGGCCTGGAAGGTAGGAAAACTGCTTTGCCGTCGATCGAGGAGAATAGCGGGTTTTTCTGAATATTTTCATAAATTTAAATAATAAAAGAAAAAATCCTATTCACCGATATTTATATTAATTCAAAAATTAGGGGTTTTCCCATACGAACTACAATTCAAACACAACGACTGTCGCCCTTGCTAAATACTCCCATCCCTGACACAATGGAATATGTTTTGTAGGCCCGTTCGACTGTTATAGTAAGTTTTCTTCAAATTAAAATATAAAACATTCAAATTTGGATTTGAACGTACATTTTAATTTGTCAGGGCCACATACTAATTCTAAAAATTCCCAAAAAATAAATCTAGCTATGTTGGGATGATACGGTCCCAACAAAACTGATTTCGTCGAATTCTAACACCGTTTGAAAAATGGCAATTTTCTGGTCGATCCAATTTTACTGAAATCAACCAAACACATTTTCCTTTGCCACGCTCACATATTAATTCCAAAAATTATGGAATTTGAAACCTAGCAATAAATTGACATCCCGGATTCAACAAAAGTGGTTTCGTCGAAAACGGAGGTCATTTGCAAAATGTCAATTTTCAAGGGCTATATTTATTCAATAGCGACCATTCTGAATATTCAACCGGCCATAACTTTTGATTCCCACTATGAAATTTTGATTTTTCAGATTTGTTAGAATGATATTCTTAAACAGATTTAAATATTTTTGGTTTCACTAAAATCCATTTTATTTTGCGTCCTGTACGTTCAGTCAAAGTTCGAATTCTAATTTTTAAACTGCTGCACTATTTCTAACTCGTTACTTAATCGAAATAGATTATTTCAATTACACCAAATTCATTAAAATGACCAAATTAAAATTTTAAATTGGCTCGGATTTTCTGGGTTGTTACAATCTCCCCCACTTCAAAATTTTCGTCCCCGAAAAGGAAACAGTAGTAAAGTAGGAAACAAAACTGAAATGCAAAGTATTGTAAATGTACCTTGCACCGGAATTAGTCAGAGATGTCCACTCAGCAATTGGGATAAGCTTTCTTAATGCTTTCTTCTGTGTCCCAATTACAGTGTCTAGGATCTCCACTCCATTGTAATTTAACTAAATGAACCTTCTTGTTCCTTAGCTCTTTAGTTTCTTTGCCAATAATCTTCATCGGCTCTCTTCTAACTGCTAATTCTGGAGTAATTTCCAAGTCCTGTTGCGTTGCTTCTTCTACAAAAAGATCTGGATCACGCACATGCTTTCGGAGTTGAGATATGTGAAACACATCATGTACACCAAGCAACCAATCAGTTAATTGAACCTTATAAGCAAGAGTTCCAATTCGTTCAAGTATAGGAAAGGGACCAATAAATCTGGGTTCCAACTTCCCAGTGTTACCGAATCAGACTACTCCTCTCATTGGAGAAACTCTCAAATAAACATAATCACCAACAGAAAATGCTAAATCTCTTCTTCTAGAATCCGCATAACTTTTCTGTCGGCTTTGAGCTGTTTGTAATCGTTTCTTAATGAAATCGACTTTGTTTGAAGCTTCACGAATTATACCGGGTCCTAACACAAGTCGGTTTCCAGGTTCTACCCAACATGCGAGAGATCTACACGGTCTACCGTATAGTGCTTCAAATTGCGACATTTTCAAGCTTTCCTGATAGCTGTTGTTGTATGAGAACTCGGCCAAATTCAGGTGGTCTTCCCATGACCCGCCAAAATCTATAACACAAGCCCTCAGTAAATCTTCAAGTATACGTTTCACCCTCTCAGTTTGGCCATCTGTCTGAGGATGATAGGCGGTGCTCAGGTTCATCTTCGTTCCCAATTCTGTTTGGAAAGCAACCCAGAATTTACTAGCAAAGATTGGGTCTCTATCACTAGCAATACTTATGGGGACTCCATGCAGTTTAACTATGTCCTTGAAATAAATCCGTGCTAGGCATTGAGCGGTTCTATTGGATCTGACAGGTATGAATGGGCGGTCTTCGTGAAGTGATCTACGATCACCCAAATACTGCCATTTCCTTTCCTGGTTCGGGGTAAACCATCTATGAAATCCATGGAAATCTGTTCCCATTTCCAACTTGGAATTTCCAATGGTTGCAACAATCCGGCCAGTTTCCGGTGATCGCTCTTAACTTGTTGGCAAGTCGAGCACCTGTTGGCATATAAAGAAATATCTCTTTTCAATGGCTTCCACCAGAATGTGCGCTTAAGATCATTGTACATTTTGCTCACCCCTGGATGGATACTAAGTTTGGACTTGTGAAATTCATCAAGTTCTTCCCTTCTGAGCTCTGGGATTTCTGGGACACAAATTCGCCCTTGTAATCGCAGAACCCCTTTGTTATCTATACTGAAATCTGAAGTCTCGCCTTCTTGAATTCGCTAGCTAGTCCTTTTAATAAATTCGTCGTCTTTCTGGAGAACAACAATCTTGTCAATCAATGAAGGCGTAATGATAAGACTGGTGATGATTGCAGTTTTTCTGCTAAGCGCATCTGTTACCACATTGGCTTTTCCCGGCATATATAGAATAACAAGATCATACGCTGCAAGAAATTCTAGCCAACACTGTTTTCTTATGTTCAAGTCTTTCTAGGTGCACAGATATTTCAATGACTGATAGTCGGTATATAATTCGAATTTCTCACCCATAAAGTAATGTCTCCAGATTTTCAAAGCAAATAGATGGCTAGCATCTCAAGATCATGAGTTGCATAATCCTTCTCATGCGGCTATAACTGACGGCTAGCATAAGCGACTACTTGGCCTCTTTGCATTAATACTGCACTAAGACCTCTAATAGAAGCATCCGTCCAAACCGTCAAACCTTGGTTGCCATCGATAATTGTTAATGCTGGAGCGGTTGTCAATTTTAATTTCAGTTCCTGGAAAGCTTCCTCACATTCTGGAGTCCACTTAAATCCTTTGTTCTTCTTAGTTAGCTTTGTTAATGGACCGGATATCTTGGAAAAATCCTAAATGAGTTTCCGATAATAACTAGCTAATCAAAGAAAACTTCAGACTTCTGTGAGTGTAGTAGACTGCTTCCAATCTTGAATTGCTGTTATCTTGCTTGAGTCTATAGAAATTCCTTTCTTTGACACGATGTGGCCAAGGAACATTAATTCATCTTGCCAGAAGATACATTTAGAGAATTTAGCTTTGAAGACGTTCTTTCTCAGAATTCCCAGCACTTGTTCTAATGGTTTTCATGCTCACTTTCTGTCTTGGAGTAGATTAAAATATCATCGATGAATACCAGCACGAATCTATTCAAGACTCCTCTGAACATTCTATTCATTAAACCGATAAAGTAAGCTGGAGAGTTGCAGAAGAAAAACGGCATTACTAATCACTCATAAAATATGTCTGGACCTCTGAAAGCTGTCAAAGGAACACATTCTTCGGCAATTCTCAGTTCATGGAAACCTGTAGCTAGGTCCATTCTGGAAAATACTCGTGCCCCATTCAATTGGTCCAACAAATCATTAATGTGATGTAATGGATATTTGTTCTTGAGTGTTTGCTTGTTGAGGTCTCGTAATCAACACACAATCGGAGTGTACCGTCTGACTTAGGAACAAAGACTACTGCTGCACCCCAATTAGAAAATCTTGGTCTGATCAGACCCTTCCATAGCAGTTGACAAGTTCGATCGCCTAATTACTCCTTTTCTTTTAGAGTCATTCTTCGTATTGGATGTACTACGGGCCTAGCATTCGGAATTAGATCAATCCTGAATTCAATTTCTCTTTGCGGAGGTAAGTTATCGACTTCTTCGAACACATCTGCATAATGCTTAACAACAGGAATATTTTCTAACAAAGTGGGAATAACTTCTAGCGCAGACCAAAACTCTTTTCTATTTGAGTCTGAGCCACAGCAAGGTATAGTAATATGCCCAGGCTTTGTTTTAATCTTTACTTCTCTTTCGGCACATCTTACTTTGGCCTCGTATTTGGTTAACCAGTCCAGTCCAAGTATAATATCGAACTCGGAAAAATCCATAACGATCAAATGAAAAGAAAACTGATACCGAGAAAAAGAAATAGATACTTTACAATATGCACCGAGAATAATAGTCCCTCCTATCGGATTATGAACTCTAACCGATTCTTTAAGCTTTCTTAGATTTAACTTTAACTTTTTAACCGTGTTACTTGCAATAAAACTTTGTGATGCACCAGTGTCAAATAATACGGAAACAGAAATATTTTTGATAGTAAGGGTACCTCCCAAAACATCGGGTTTACCTGATCTCGGAGTAGCAGCTGGCGGGTTCACCCTGTCATATACATGTGCAACCTATGCATTCTTAAGAAATGGGCAATTGGTCTTCATATGCCCCTTTTGATTACAGTTGAAACACTCTCGCCTATCACCAGAATTCTGACTTGAGCTTGCTTGGGTGGTCTTCTGCTGCATCGAAGCGATGCATACATTAGAGTAATGGCCAGCTTGACTGTAGTTGTAGCAACTTCCCTTGGGTGGCCTATTTGTTTGTGGCTTTGCATTTGCTGCTGTATTGCTTGATTCGGGCTGCTTTTCTATAGTCTTGCGCTTGTTGCCCGTTTGATTCTTTACGCGATCAGCTTGCATGTTCCTCAAATCCAAGCTCTCATAATTACACACCATGTCGGTGAATGTAAGCATAACGTTGCTCATTGCTCTATTCTGTTACTTGCGCTGGAGTTCATGTTTGAACCTCTTATTCTTCGCCTTAACGATCAAAATGAGCTCTGGAGCATAACGGGACAGTTGAGTAAACCTATTGAGATATTCTTGGACAGTGTTATCTCCTTGTTGGAGATTGGAAAACTCATCATGCAAGCTCTTCATCTCTTGCTCTGGAATGAAATTCTCTTTGAACAGTGTTTTGAATTCATTCCATGTCATCACTACCTCTTCCTCATTCAAGGTGATGGCATCCCACCATAGTTGGTCCTCCTCTTGCAATAGCCAAGCACCCATAAAGCTCTACCTATGATCCTCAAGACCCATGCCCCTGAAGATTGTAACACCCCACCTCCGCCAGGGTGGCTCTTGCAAGCACTCTGACTTTGGAGGGGCGTTTGAATCAGGTAAACATGCATAATGATATATCAAGGCAGAACAAGAACATATGTATATATATATAAACAGAGTAAATAACATAGATAAAATAGTGGAAGATTTCAAACCATTTCAAAACAAGTCTGGTACAGCATAATGCCAACTTTCCAAATACCCAAGTCTAGATAAAAACAACATCACTGAAAAACTGAAATACATAAGTACTATCCCCAAAATAAGTGATAACCATAGCTAGCTTCATGTCGAAACCGTACATGAGCTGAAATCCCACAAGAAAGCGATCAAAAATCCAAGCTAAGCTCCAATATTCCCTCCCTGAGAACCGGGGGGGGGGGGGGGGGAACGGAAGAAAAGAGGCGAAAGAAAAACAGGTCAGTCAAAAAGACTGAGTAAGCCCTACTACAATCAATGTAAACTGATAAAGTTAACTGGCATGAGAAGCAGGGATGAACATAAGGATAACAACATACTAGCATGATGATTAACTAACAAGGTAGATAAAGGTGTCATCGCATAATCAGGTTTAAGGTTTTTGCACCATAGGTGTACTAGCAAACTAACATGACTTGAATAAACAAGTATTGATCCCTTGGCCCAAGCTTTGGCCCAATAACATGAAGTGACCCTAATACGCGGTCCAACCAAACGGTCTAGTCGATCGGCTCCCTATAAGCCTAACTCGTCACGTGTTGGTGTCAATGCGGCCCAAACATAATTGTAGTCAGACTGTGCAGGGTCTCCGGTCGGGTGTATCAAGCCCTAGGGTGTCAACCCCTGGACACCATAAACATAAGTGCACAGTCTCGATCTACTGGTACCCGTGCATGCTTTCCCCGACTTCGGACTATGTGCACGACCAAAAGTCCGCCCGGAACTACACCGGCGTACCACTCTGCCGTCGTTTTTGGTCTCTTATCTCAAGTCCAGTAATTGTGCCCCCCGCCCTAGCCTAGACCCTAGGGTCTTAATGATACGAACTTGGGATTACTGCTGGAGTGGACCCCCATTGCTAGGATTTTCTAGTGGGTTAAGTACGGTTTAACCCTTTTGCTAATCATGGATTAACTTAGTTAAGTGTAACGATGAGTTCACGACTTAACCCTGATTGATCTACCAAGCCCGCATTGATTAAGTATTAAGTGGACCATGACTTAAACCCTAATCATGAGGCATTAATTAATTAATGTGCCTTAACCTCTCACATTAGACTCCGTTGCGGTTACTAGTTAAGCCGGTCGGTTGCGGGTAGCTTTATACCACAACTTGGTCTAACCTCGGGTTCAAGGTACAACATGACCAACTTCTCACATTGGGTCCTATTGTTTGTAGCAACTAGTTAAACCGGTCGGTTCCGGGTAGGTTTACGTTACAAACTCAACCCAACCTCGAGTTGGTCACACTTATATTTTCTAAGTGTCATGTCCATCATGTTTCCAAAACATGTTACAAGTTTTCAAGCATTTGGGTAGACCTAACTTAATAGGTAAATTCCCAATGGGTAAACCTAACTTAATAGGTAAATTCCCAATCTTATGTTTTTATGTCTTTTAAGTTTACCCAACCCAAAACGCAATCCCATCGCTTACATATCACAATAGCGCATAAAGGATAGAAAGAGGGAACTTGGCATAATCATGACATAAAGGTGTTGAAGCCACAAGTTTAACATGGTGGCATATGAAATGTACATATGTTCATATACATGCATATTACATTTTTAGGCCTCAAAAGCATGCATAAAACCAAACTTAGCATATAAGTGATACATGGTGATAAATGACATGTAGAAGTTGCCATAAGTTCGCATTTAGCCTCACATGCAAGTTATCATAAGAGATATGATAACTTACATGTTGCCAAAATGCAACCTTTAGCATAAAGCTTGAAGCTTTATGCTCATATACTCAAGATAAGCTTACATAACATGATAACATGAAAAAAATGATCAACCCAAACTTGCATAACATAACTTGCATATCATATGACAAACTTGCATATCAAACTTGCATAACATAACTTGCATTTCATATGACAAACTTGCATATCAAACATGCATAACATAACTTGCATATCATATGACAAACTTGCGTATCAAACTTGCATAACATAACTTGCATATCATATGACAAACTTGCATCATTCATTTAACTTTAGAGTTTAAATATGAAAGTAGAAAAGCGCTTACAATGCTTATGAAGACACAAAGATATGACAAAGCCCTTATGCAATCAATTAGACCCAAAATGCAAGCTCTAATAGAAAAACCCTTGAGCCAAAATGATCAAAACCCTTGCTTTATGATGCAAATATAGAAACTTGACTTGAATGCAAGCTAATGATGCTCATACAAGCTTGAAAACCCTTGTATGCATGGAAAATCTCTCATAGAAATTTATTTAGGAGTTTTATGAAGAGAGTGGAGGCCATGAGAGGATTGATTTTGCCATAGTTTAGTTACTAGAATGAATAATGATGATTTAGGGTTAGGTTAGGGGCTTATTTATAGAGATTAGGATTAGTTCTAGCCTTAGGATTAAACCCTAATTTCAATCTCAGCCCTCAAAACCGAATCTGGCCCCCAAACTCAAAACAAACCCAAAATGGTGAACCAGGCAAAACTGCCCGGCTGAGCCAAGTCGACAGCCAAGTCGACAGGGCTGTCGACTTGGGTCCAACCAAGTTGACTCCCAAGTCGATAGGGCTGTCGACTTGGGTGCTCTGGCGGGAAGTTTCCCGCCTGGCCCAATCTGACCAAATTTTCAAATTCAAACTTGAATTTGAAATCTGTTTTTACTTTGAATTTTTCTGAAAACTTCGTTGGGCCTTAATCGGGTCATACGGACTTCGATTTTCGAAAACTCGGACTCTATTTCGCGTATTTTTTCGAGACGAACGCAATGGCATAGCCCGTTTCCCTTGGTTCAGATTTATAAATTGAATTCTGCCTCGATTTATGTTATAACAGGTTATTGAAAATACGGGTTGTTACATTCTCCCCTCCTTAAAGGATTTCGTCCCCGAAATCTTCAAGTTAGGAAGAACGTATCCTACCATCCAACATCCATCTACTCAAAACATCATCCACGAGTAATCATTGTCCTTACAAGATTCTAAATGTTGTATGAACATATGCAAAGGTGTGTGTATATGTACTTATCTAATGCAAATATCATCAATGCAAATTATGTTAGTGAAATGAATCCATATGTATGCAATTCCTAAAATAATGTATAACATCTATATGCGTGCACATAACATACATCCATATGCAACATCCATGTGATAACACAAAAATTTTCATCCATGAATAAGCGTAAACACTCATGCATATGCAATATGAGGAGTGTGTGAGCCGATCTAGTGCCTAATGTGTATAATGCATCCACAAGTAACCACTTGCAAACAATTACAACCACTTGCAACCATCAAGCATAACATGTTTCAAACACATGTTTCATCCAAAGTGTTTCTACCTAAGGTTCTCATGACAAGATTAACATGATAAACTAGATAATCAAGACAAACATGGATAGCAAAAGATATGCTACTAAGAGATCGGGAAGATAAGCAAGATATACTCCTTTTGGATTACAAGAAATCCCTTCCTAACTTAACCCCAATCCTATAAAAGCCCAAAAGGTTTAGTCAACCTAACGGACCCCTTCAAACCTTGACATGTATTACTAACCGATAAGTCATACCCCCTTATGGAGTTTACAACAGAAATGGGATCGAGAATGGGACCGAGAGGATATATGTAAAAGATAACATGCAAGTAAGTTCCACAAGAAAACAAGGATCAAGAATATACTCTTAAAAAGAGATATGATGCGCGTATCTAGCCTTCAGTCTTCTAAGTCACGTTTCCTTGAGTTCAACTCCACTGTGCTTTGACCGTCTTTTACTTCATGATTTCTAAGCCTCTTAACTCTTATTTCCAAATATGAGTTGGAACCCATTTTATTGTCGCCTCTCGTCTTCCTCTTTCACTTACTCTTCTATCATTCTTGGCTCAAACATAACTATGACCTCATGGTTTCCTGCAAGCTCTCCAAAATTCACTAGTGAATCCTGGATCTCATTTACTTACTATAAAGTATTCCACGCAGCAGAACTTTTCTTGGAAATACCAATCCACATTGCCAATTGCTCTTACCAACGTGATTTTCTATAACTCATGCTTGAACGAAATGAACCATCCACCTGCGAATGATAGGTCTTACTTAGATTCAGTCGCTTTCCCATGACTTCCCGTAGACTATTCCAAAACTGGCTAGTGAAGATTGAGTCATGGTTACTAACTATACTTTAGGGAACCTTGTGCAACCGCTTTATTTCTTGAAAGTAAACTGTCGCTAGCTTTGATGCAGTCCTTTCGCTCTTTACCGGAGTGAAATGAGCACTCTTCGTGAGTCTACCTACTATGACCCACATGCTCGTATTCCCTTTCTTGATCTAGGCAGTCCATCCATGAAATCCTTCGTGACGCTTTTCCCTCTTCCATTGCGGGGACCTCCAATGGATATAATAGCCCACCGGGCTTCTATGACTCGCCCTTTAACCTATTGGCACAACATGCACCTTGGGACAAACTCGGCCACCTCCTCGGGTGATGTGCATCTTCAAGAACCTTCTTTCTCTCATCGCATCTTAGCCATCCCTTGTCATCTAAAGCGGGGTGACTTATCATCTCGCCTCGAATCAACTTGTCCATGATCTCGACTAACTGCGGGTCTTCCCTCTGTGAAGTCCCTACTTGATCCAGAAGGGTAGGTCTAAGCTCAAGGGACGCTAACTAACTAAATAAACTGAAAGAACTTCTTACTTCAATTGTCCTCGTCGGAGCTTTTCGATTTTGAACCGCAACCACTATAGCAGGATCCACCACTAAGCCTTGCTTAGAAACTATGTGCCCAAGAAATCTAACTCCTTTTTTTTCTCCAAAATGACATTTGGAGGACTTGGCTTTCCACTGATGCGCTCTAAGCGTATCCATCACCTCCTTGAGATGTCTAGCATGTTCTTCCTCGTTCTTTAAGAAAGTCAGGATATCGTCTACAAAGACTACCACAAACTCGTTTAGGAACTCCCTAGACACCCTACTCATCAAATTCACGAAGTAGGTGGGTGCATTAGTTAAACCGAATGGCATGACCAGCCATTCTAAGAATCTATCTGGAGTTCTGAACGCAGTTTTGCCTATACTATACTCAGCTACTCTGAGCTGATGGAATCCAGTAGCAAGATCAAGAGAAAACAGATGTTCCTACAAGCTGATCAAACAAATCATCGATCCTTGTTAATGGTTGTCTATTCTTCTTGTTCAACTCACGATAATCAACACAAAGTTGAAGAGAACCATCTGCCTTGGCAGTAAATACTACAGGCGCTCCCCATTCAGATATACTTAATCTAATGAAGTTCTTCTCAAGCAACTCCTTGACTTGCTTCCTTAACTCTCATCTTGCGGGGCCATGTGCCTAACCGGCCACAAAACTATCTTGGCATTATCAACAAGATAAATGCGGAAATCTATCTCTCGTTTAGGGGTAACCCCCTCCACTTCACCCAAAATATCAGGATATTCTCGGACCACCCTCACCGATTACAAACTATCGATAGACGAGTTGAGGGATTCAAGATAACACAACATGATGGGACCCATAGGGTTACTAGAAATTTTTACGGTATTACCGAGGCGAGTCATGAGCCTCACAACCCTATGCTCAAAAATCAAGGATGGCTTCAAAACTGGACAACCCATCCATGCCCAAAAATCAACCCATACCCCATGAAACCGAGAATATAAGCATCACACGAGAACTCTACTAAAGATAGAGATTTTCAAATCCACGTAGATAATAGACAAATGGGCGGAAACCCCAATTGGATTTGAAACACACACGGGATCATTAACTAGACTAGTACTTAAGTGCAAACTTTCAACTAGATCGGATGAAATAAAGCTATGCGATGCACCAGAATCAAACAAGGTACGAACTGGAAAATCAGAAATGTAAACAAGACTTTCAACAGAAATACTACCTCGATCGGGAACTGGAGCGACATTGAGAGCATGAACTTGCCCTCCTGAAGGTCCAGCACGCTGAGTCTGACCCTGGCCTTGCCCTTGCTTCTTCGGGCAATCTTTACTGAAATGTCCCGACTCATCACAATGAAAGCATTCACCACTCTTCCATTTTCTCTTCCTAGAATCCTTAATAAGATGCCCAACTGAACCACAATAATGTCACTTCCTCTTGTCGTTATTGCCCTTGTTGTTGTTCCCCTTGTTGCCTTGACTCTTGTTCTTGTTCTTGTTCTGATTGCCTTGACTGCTCTGACCACTTGGATTACCCTGATTTCCTTTCCACTGGGAATCAGTCTTCTTGGCTTGAGTATCATTCATCTTGATCTCCTTCTTGTCACTCTTATTCTCTTCATTGAGTAGGGCCATATTCACCAAACTCTCAAAAGTTGCACCCAAGGGTATATGAGTCATGGATAAACCATGTAATGGCTCGTTTAATCCTAGAGCAAAGTATAGGGCCTTCTTCTGAGCTGTGTTAACCAAGTCTAAACCGACCCGAGCCAGTTGATTAAACATATCTATGTATTCTCTAACGGTCATATCCCCTTGCTTTAGCGATAGGAACCTCTCTAGCTGAAGGTTCTCTTCTGTCGATGATAGAAACTTTAGTCCAAACCTTCTCCTAATGTCATCCCAAGTCTCAATGGGTCTAGTAGTGGTGGTGACTACCCACCAATAAGCAGCTTCTCCTTTCAATAGCCATACCGCCAACAGAACTTTCCTACGATCTTCCATATCAAAGATAGCAAAGAGGTCTTCAGTTTCCTTTAACTAGTTTCTTGCCTCCACGGGAGTCTCCGTTCCGACAAAATTCTTGCAACCCATCGCCTTAAAGTTTTTGCAAAGCTTTGCGAAATCCTCTTGCGGATGCCGAGAGGGAGGAGGAACCTCAGCTACGGGAGGAGGAGGAACATCAGCGATAGGAGGAGGAGGAACATTAACTACCGGAGGAGGAGTAACATTTGCGGGGCCGGCTTCGGTCGCCCTAGCCTCCAAAAGTCTCCTATACCAAACAGGTACGTGTACTCCCTCCGGAATGGCAAAGTTATTGGCCATACTGAAAACGAAGAAAAAGATAGATTCAGAATGGAGAAAAACGAAGGAATTTTGCTAATGGCTTTTTGGGGAATAGCCTTTAAAATAAACTAGACTTTTCTATTGGAAAATACTTTATACTTGGTTTTGAAAATAGTTTTCCAAAAGTTTTAAAAACCTTTTTGTTCCTTCTCGTAAACCATATGCTCTGATACCAAATGTAACACCCCACCTCCGCCAGGGTGGCTCTTGCAAGCACTCTGACTTTGGAGGGGCGTTTGAATCAGGTAAACATGCATAATGATATATCAAAGCAGAACAAGAACATATGTATATATATATATATAAACAGAGTAAATAACATAGATAAAACAACGGAAGATTTCAAACCATTTCAAAACAAGTCTGGTACAACATAATTCCAACTTTCCAAATACACAAGTCTAGATAAAAACAACATCACTGAAAAACTGAAATACATAAGTATTATCCCCAAAATAAGTGATAACCATAGCTAGCTTCATGTCGAAACCGTACATGAGCTGAAATCCCACAAGCAAGCGATCAGAAATCCAAGCTAAGCTCCAATATTCCCACCCTGAGAACCTGGGGGGGGGGGGGGGGGAAACGGAAGAAAAGAGGCGAAAGAAAAACAGGTCAGTCAAAAAGACTGAGTAAGACCTACTACAATCAATGTAAACTGATAAAGTTAACTGGCACGAGAAGCCGGGATGAACATAAGGATAACAACATACTAGCATGATGATTAACTAACAAGGTTGATAAAGGTGTCATCGCATAATCAGGTTTATGGTTTTTGCACCACAGGTGTACTAGCAATCTAACATGACTTGAATAAACAAGTATTGATCCCTTTGCCCAAGCTTTGGCCCAATAACATGAAGTGACCCTAATACGCGGTCCAACCAAACGGTCTAGTCGATCGGCTCCCTATAAGCCTAACTCGTCACATGTTGGTGTCAATGCGGCCCAAACATAATTGTAGTCAGACTGTGCAGGGTCTCCCGTCGGGTGTATCAAGCCCTAGGGTGTCAACCCCTGGACACCATAAACATAAGTGCACAGTCTCGATCTACTGGTACCCGTGCATGCTTTCCCCGGCTTCGGACTATGTGCACGACCAAAAGTCCGCCCGGAACTACACCGGCGTACCACTCTGCCGTCGTTTTTGGTCTCTTACCTCAAGTCCAGTAATTGTGCCCCCCGCCCTAGTCTAGACCCTAGGGTCTTAATGATAAGAACTTGGGATTACTGCTAGAGTGGACCCCCATTGCTAGGATTTTCTAGTGGGTTAAGTACGGTTTAACCCTTTTGCTAATCACGGATTAACTTGGTTAAGTGTAACGATGAGTTCACAACTTAACCCTGATTAATCTACCAAGTCCGCATTGATTAAGTATTAAGTGGACCATGACTTAAACCCTAATCATGAGGCATTAATTAATTAATGTGCCTTAACCTCTCACATTAGACTCCGTTGCGGTTACTAGTTAAGCCGGTCGGTTCCGGGTAGCTATATACCACAACTTGGTCTAACCTCGGGTTCAAGGTACAACATGACCAACTTCTCACATTGGGTCCTATTGTTTGTAGCAACTAGTTAAGCCGGTCGGTTCCGGGTAGGTTTACGCTACAAACTCAACCCAACCTCGAGTTGGTCACACTTATATTTTCTAAGTGTCATGTCCATCATGTTTCCAAAACATGTTACAAGTTTTCAAGCATTTGGGTAGACCTAACTTAATAGGTAAATTCCCAATGGGTAAACCTAACTTAATAGGTAAATTCCCAATCTTATGTTCTTATGTCTTTTAAGTTTACCCAACCCCAAACGCAATCCCATCGCTTACATATCGCAATAGCGCATAAAGGATAGAAAGAGGGAACTTGGCATAATCATGACAAAAAGGTGTTGAAGCCACAAGTTTAACATGGTGGCATATGAAATGTACATATGTTCATATACTTGCATATTACATTTTTAGGCCTCAAAAGCATGCATAAAACCAAACTTAGCATATAAGTGATACATGGTGATAAATGACATGTAGAAGTTGCCATAAGTTCACATTTAGCCTCACATGCAAGTTATCATAAGAGATATGATAACTTACATGTTGCCAAAATGCAACCTTTAGCATAAAGCTTGAAGCTTTATGCTCATATACTCAAGATAAGCTTGCATAACATGATAACATGAACAAAATGATCAACCCAAACTTGCATAACATAACTTGCATATCATATGACAAACTTGCATATCAAACTTGCATAACATAACTTGCATATCATATGACAAACTTGCATATCAAACTTGCATAACATAACTTGCATATCATATGACAAACTTGCATATCAAACTTGCATAACATAACTTGCATATCATATGACAAACTTGCATCATTCATTTAACTTTAGAGTTTAAATATGAAAGTAGAAAAGGGCTTACAATGCTTATGAAGACACAAAAATATGACAAAGCCCTTATGCAATCAATTAGACCCAAAATGCAAGCTCTAATAGAAAAACCCTTGAGCCAAAATGATCAAAACCCTTGCTTTATGATGCAAATATAGAAACTTTACTTGAATGCAAGCTAATGATGCTCATAAAAGCTTGAAAACACTTGTATGCATGGAAAATCTCTCATAGAAATTTATTTAGGAGTTTTATGAAGAGAGTAGAGGCCATGAGAGGATTGATTTTGCCATAGTTTAGTTACTAGAATGAATAATGATGATTTAGGGTTAGGTTAGGGGCTTATTTATAGAGATTAGGATTAGTTCTAGCCTTAGGATTAAACCCTAATTCCAATCTGAGCCCTCAAAAACGAATCTGGCCCCCAAACTCAACACAAACCCAAAATGGTGCACCAGGCAAAACTGCCCGGCTGAGCCAAGTCGACAGGGCTGTCGACTTGGGTCCAACCAAGTCGACTCCCAAGTCGACAGGGATGTCGACTTGGGTGCTCTAGCGGGAAGTTTCCCGCCTGGCCCAATCTGACCAAATTTTCAAATTCAAACTTGAATTTGAAATCTGTTTTTACTTTGAATTTTTCTGAAAATTTCGTTGGGCCTTAATCGGGTCATACAGACTCCGATTTTCGAAAACTCAGACTCTATTTCGCGTATTTTTCCGAGACGAACGCAATGGCATAGCCCGTTTCCCTTGATTCATATTTATAAATTAAATTCTGCCTCGATTTATGTTATAACAGGTTATTGAAAATACGGGTTGTTACAAAGATCTTCTCACAAGTTTTCAACCAACCCAAAGCTTCAATTGCAGTATCGGTGCCCGAGAATGGCTTTCCTCTAAGATTCTTATATGTCTTTCCCACTCGGTCTAAATCAAACGGTTGAGGGTGTTGTGGTGGCTAAACAAAAGGATCTGGGACAACAGGGATATTCCCCCGTCCTCCACCTCGGCCTGCTCTACCTTTAGCTGCAACTGCTCAGGTAGCCATCTAAATCAGTTCTGCACAAGCAAGAAAAGAGTCAAGTTCACAGAAATGATAATTTTTAAAGATATGGTTAAAGCAGAAGAATATATGGAAAGATAACAATGTACTGATCAAGTTATTTTGCTATTCTGCTTAGCTCATTCTGGGACATTACTAATCCTATCTCTAATGAGCTACTCGCCTTAGAACACTACTGATTCTATCTTGGCGAGGTGTTTAATGTGTTTAATTCCAGAACTAAGATTAACCAAAGCTCTTATACCACCTGTGACAATCTCAAAACCCCGTATCACGGAATTAAGGATAATTATTGGAATATAACACATTAATCATTATTAGCAGAGAACAAATAATAGCATAAACATAAAATAGAATAATTTACATCAATACGATAGCGGAATCATAATATGTAATAACATCAGAGTAGCACAGTGTAGGATACAACTTAGTGCATAAAAGGAAATGATCAGTCTACATCAACCTCACTGGGACATATACAACATAGAAGTAAACCTGTCTACATCGCGATAAGCAGAATCATATACAGAAGGTACTAATGGTGGAATATCAAATAGCCAAAATAATGAGAAGTCAAGTCCTCGCCATACAAGCCAAAAGGTGCACTCCATGCTGCAGTTCGAAAGCCTAAATATACCCTGTCACCAGGCTGCCCGTGTGAAAATAAGGGCACCCGAGTTTGCAAAGTGAAACAAACTACGTGTCAGTCTTGGGACCGGTATGAGAAATCTACTTAACTGGTTAAACAACAATAACAAGGCAAATCATAGGACCACGCCGCTTTCGCGGAACGGGTTTACTCCAGTGATTACCAGTGCATTAAATAAGGTAAATTAATTAAACAACGCAATGCTTTTTTTAAAAATGCAGGATTTATAAGACCCATGTCCCATCATACAATGCGACGCAAACCGAAGGATAGAGTTTTACCTTATAATGGCCAAAATATGCTTAATACGTGTAAAGCAAAATCATTTTATATTATTGCTAGTGCACGTATGTTTCAAAATCATATTCGATCATACATATCAATCATAGATGACATGATCATCCCATGCCACTATGTCGCCAAATATATGTTTACAATCAAATCCCTTATTTCGTATTGGAAATTTGGATTACATCATGAGTCGAGGCAAGGGGTAAACTCCTCACCGACTTCAAGACACTCTATCAAATGTCTCAGGATTCCCCGCGGATAATCCTTGGAATCGGCTGGGCCGGTCCACGCTTACATTAGTGGATTGGAAATTCCTGAACATACGTTTCCCGGTCCTATCAGACCTATCCATCGGCCCGTAGAGACCGATATAATCGAGGTTCCTTATAACACCCTGAATTTTCTGTTAACTGTGAACTAAAAAATTAAAGTATAATTAATTCTAGATGATAGAATTAAGGGAAACGGGTTATGCCATTGCGTTTGTCTCGGAATTCTGCTTGAGATAGACTCCGAGTTTGCGTGAATCGGACATCATATGAAGGAGTTATGACCTCCGGAAGTTTCAGAATTCAAATTAGAATTCAAACGGTTCAAAACGAAGTTTAAAATTCAAAAATTAGACCCAAACTAGGTTGGGTGGTATAATTACCGCCTAGGCACCAGGTCGACCTGCGGGTTGACCTGGGGGTCGACCTGGGGGTCGACCTGGGGGTTAACCTGCCCAGTCGACCGGGTTTGGCCCTGACTGGCCTGATCGGGTTCTGGTCGATTTCTAAGGCTTGGCTGTGTCACTAGGGCTGACATGTCACATTTTGGTTGGCTCCTTTCAAAGTGAATGGTCTAGATTCGTCTATGGTCATCTGACGGCTCAAATCAATCCGAAACTCTATATAAACAACTTAAGACTCCAACCTAAATTCACATAAGAAATTAGAGACGGGGCCACCATGCTGTCGGGAGAAAATTAGGAGGAGCCTCCACTTGTAGAAAATCTTAGTGACGAGCCAAAATCAAAGTTAAAACACGAATCAAAACAACGTTAGTCTACCCAAAGGAAAGCAATTCAAATTCAGAACTCAGAATCCAGAATTCAAGTTCTGTGTTCGATGTAAGTATAGTGATTATTCTGATGTGAATAAAATTGAGTCTTGATTAGATGTAAATTGGAAATGAAATTGTGTTATTGTATAACAACGATGTTGATTCATATGCGATGTAATAATTGTGGTATTGTGATGTTTGTGGTATAATTAAGTTGATATTTGAAACACCCCACCTCCATTAAGGTCACTCACAAAGGGAATGCCTTAACTTTGGTTGAGGTTTATATGTAAAAGTCACAGATGAACTCAAGACAGATATAAATACACATATTTTAAACAGCGGAAAACCAAACAAACTTTTATTTCATCAATACGTGTATCAAACAAGGATTTCCATAATTGTCTCAAAATACTTTAAACAT
The DNA here is from genome assembly GCA_030737875.1 of Allium sativum. NCBI lineage: Eukaryota > Viridiplantae > Streptophyta > Magnoliopsida > Asparagales > Amaryllidaceae > Allium > Allium sativum. The sequence continues at coordinate 858,368,748 of CM060918.1, read as the reverse complement.
TACAACCTCATAACTACCTTGATTATTAAAGAAGCATGAAAACATAAAGAAAGTGACAAAAATCCCCATAGTGATATCCAAAGCCATTATACGAGCAAGAAAGATCCAAATCATACATCTACGTTCTTGGTGCTTGTAAAGAGCCTGACTGAGTTGAGCTGTTTCCTCCCTGTGGACCTGGGGGGGGGGGGGGGGGGACGAAAGGAAAGAAGACGAAAAGAAAATAGGGTCAGACATAAAGCCTGAGTAAATCTAGTAACTCTTCAATATGTGAATTAGAAAAGTGTACGATGGATGTAAACTAAAAATAGGAAAGTGTCACAAGCTAAGGAAGTGTAGAATGTACTATCACACCCATACTATATCTATGCACCTATTTGAATTCATTCTAACTGGCACCCCATGGTGAGGGTGAAGTGATCCCCATTCTTATTAAAGATCGGCCCCTACTCGCGTTAACATGTGTCATCCGACCCCCAAGAATTGCAGATACCTATGCTGGTCCCACCATGGGGTGTATCAAGACCCATGGTGGCGGTCTCGACACAAAACTAGAAGACATAGGTTATACTACTGGTATCCCCAGTGCCCTGGTTGTCTGGTCCGGAGTGTGTGCACGCCCGCACCCCCTTAGACCTGCACTATGCACCCACCGCCGTCTTTTGACCGCTTACAATCAGCCCAGTAATCGTGCCCCACCCTGCCTAGTTTCAGGGTACCGTTGATACCTAACTTTGGGTTACTGCTGAAACAGGTCCCTCGTTACCAGGATTTTCTAGTCAAACATGTTAAGTGGTTAAGTGTCTGTATTTACCTAACCCCACCCATCAATTCTTGTTAACATGTTGAATTTGGTTAAGTGTTATAGTTGACTTAACCCTACCATCTGTCCTTAGCCTCTTAGGAGCACCATACCACTCACATTAGACAGGTATTGCTACGGTTACTGGATGTGTCGGTCGGTTCCGGGAAGGTTTACACCGTAGCTCAGTCTAACCTCGGGTCCTTATTGGGCTCAATGCTTAACCACCCACATTGGATAGGTATTGTTGTGACAACTGGACAGCCGGTCGGGTCCGGGCAGGTTTACATCACAACTCAATCCAACCTCGGGTTAAGCATATCGTGTTTTCTAAATTTACATATTTTATTACTTTTCAACTATATGTAAATGTCATATCTTTTATTTTTGGGTATTTCAATTCATACCTCTTATGTGTCAAAATCATTGGCATGTGCCAAACATGCCAACATATATTTTCATATTTTACGCCCAACGTTATTACCCCCGTTTGTTCGCAACGTTATAACATGTATTGGGCTTGTCACAATTCAGCCCAACTTTATAAACGTGAGGAAAAGGGGAAATCAAGAACATGTAATACATAAAGGTGTGTGGCGCATGAACTTGCAATTTGGCGATTCAACTAACATATAACATGGGTCATGTAAACTTGCATTCGAATCAAAGTATGACTAAGTAGGTGACATATGAAATGGCATAGTTTAGGCAAATACAAATATGTGTTTAAGCATGTTAACTTGGCATAATATCGACCACAAAATTAGCATGTTAAATATTCATCAAAATGTACAATTTTTACATCTAATCATATTGCCTATTTCAACATGAACTTGCATAGTTTATGAAACCCAAATGATGTTTGACATAGAACCAATTATATTTTGCAAATAAACGTGAACTTGCATAGTTTATGAAACATAGATCCAATTATACTTGCAAACATAGATCTAATTATACTTGCCAATAAACATAAGAATGATATCATAGGATTTGGGTCATGTAGGCATAGAAGGTCTATAACATGTTTACATAAATTCTAATTTAGACTAAGGGAATATACATAGTCCATGCCATCGACATATACAAAAAGGGATCAATTTCTAGTTTTTGTCACAAACTTGCCAGTGCCATTGTTTTCATATACAATTGTTCAATAGGCTTGCATCAATCAATTTATGCCACAAACATCAATACACAAGTCATGACAGAACCATCACAATACACAAAGATTATAACAAAACGATTCTATTTTCATTTACATTGAATCACATTACAGTTTTTATTCATATTTTGAAAGGTCACTATACTTACAACGTGTGATGAATTCTTGTTTTCTGATTTCTGTTATTCTGATTTGGAGATGCTCTCCTTTGGGTAGAAAAGTTGCGTTGAATGATTGGATTAAGCTTTGATCTTCTTTTAATTTGATTCGTCTCTTAGGCTTGTTTGCTTGTCTCTAGGCTTTCTAACTGACGGCCATTCCTAGTTTCTCTCCAGCAGCATGACGGCTTTTGTATTCTATTATTTTTGAGAATTTAAGGTTAGACTTGAGTTGTATTTATAGAATATTAAATTGTTTTGAGCAGTCGGTGAAGCTAGGGTGAATCCAGACCATCCATCTCAAGAGAGGCCAACAAGAAAGAGACATGTAAGCCCTAGTGACTCAGCCAAGCATCAGAATTCGACCAGACCCTGACCAGGCCAGCCAAGGCCTGACCAGCAGGTCTTTTTGACCTGGGCGCACTTGGCAGGTGCGCTAGGCCAAAATTGTACTGGCGCACTTCCCAAGTGCGCCAGTTCAAAATTGTTCTGGCGCACTTCACAAGTGCGCCATTGCATTCTGACCCGTTTTCCGGTTTTTCTGCCCAACTTCGTTCGTCCATATCATCTTCATACGATATCCGTTTTATGCAAACTTGAACTCTATTTCAAGAAGAATTTCGAGACGAACGCAATGGCGTAACCCATTTACCTTGATTTCAACATTTATAATTAATTATACTTTAATTCGTGAAGCTTAACGTTATAGAATTCATGGGGTGTTACATTCTCCCCCACTTAAAAGGATTTCGTCCCCGAAATCTTCAAGTTAGGAAGAATGTATATCCTACCATCCAACAGTCCATCTACTCAACCAACAAACACAGGCATCCACTGTACTTAAAAGACTTCTAGTGCTTCATGATCATATGCATAGTGTGTGTACATGTCCTTATCTAATGCAGAAATCAGGCAGTCTACTGATTCAGTTGACCTCCTTAATGCGAATCATGTAAGTGTCATGAATCCATTATGTATGCAAATTTTTCCTTCTCATAATTCTACATGAGTGCACAACTATTCATACAAATGCAATGACCATATGACAACATATCAAGTTTACAACCATATACAAATAAGAATACGTATATGCATATGCAGTATGAAGTGATTGAGCCGATCTAAGACCTAGGTTGTGTGTGTGTATGCATCCACGAGCAACCACTTGCAACCACTTGCAGCCATCAACCATAACATGTTTCAAATACATGTTTACATCCAAAGGGGTTTCTACCTAAGGATAAAAGATAATATCGAGGAGATATACCTAAAAAGATAAATACAAGCACAACTTAAGAAAAAGAGAGGTCAAAGATGTACTCTCAAAAAGAAGAGGGTAGGCAGCGCGTATTCTGTCCTCAGTTTCATAAGTCGCGTCTTCCTCGGCGTCGCTCCATTGAACTTTAACGAGTTCGACTTCGCGGTTGCGTAGCTTTTTCACTTCAGTTCCTATGATGCGGGTTGGAACTCTCCTCACAGTTGCTTCGCGTTCCACTTCGGCTTCTTCTAGAATGCTTGGCCCCACCGCTTCCGCTGATTCATGTAGACATTTCCGGAGATGAGAAACGTGAAAGACGTTGTGAATTCCAGCCAATCTTTTAGGCAGATCTACTCTATAAGCCATTTTCCCAATCTTCTCGATGATAGGGAACGGTCCTACAAATCTTGGTGCTAACTTTCCTGCGGATCCAAAGCGAACGACGTTACTTAAAGGGGATAGCTTAAGGAAAACCTTGTCCCCAACCTCAAACTCAAGGTCGGTCCTTCTTTTGTTGGCGTAGCATTTCTGTCTGTCTTGGGCTATCTTCATTCTCCTACGTATCAAGTCCACTTTCTCTACAGTTTCTCGAATCATGTCTGGCCCAAGTATAAGCTTATCTGTAGACTCCCACCAACAAGTTGGTGATTTGCACGGTCTTCCACACAAGGCTTCGAAGGGTGCCATGCCGATGGTAGCTTGGTAGCTGTTGTTGTAGGCAAATTCCACTAAAGGAAGGTGATCCTCCCACGTCCCTCCAAAGTCAAGAACGCAAAGTCTTAAAAGATACTCTAAAACTCTATTCACCCTTTCCGTCTGGCCATCTGTTTGGGGGTGATAGGCCGTGCTCAAACATAGCTTTGTGCCTACAGCTTCTTGCAGACTCTGCCAAAATTCACTTGTGAAAATAAGGTCTCAGTCACTAACAATGCTGGACGGTATCCCATGGAGTCGAACTATTTCCTTGAGATAAAGAGACGCTAGAGATGAGGCAGTCCTTCTACTCTTGATAGGTATAAAGTGGGCGCTTTTAGTAAGCCTATCCACTATTACCCAAATGCTAGTGTTGCCTCTTCTCGACCTAGGAAGTCCATCAATGAAGTCCATTGAAATGCTATCCCACTTCCACTGTGGGACCTCTAGAGGGTGAAGTAGTCCTCCAGGCTTCTTTTGTTCCGCCTTGACCCGTTGGCAGGTCATGCACTTAGAAACAAAATCTGCCACGTCTTGCTTCATGCCGCTCCAAAAGAAAGTCCTTTTTATATCCTTGTACATCTTATCACCGCCAGGGTGTATAGTCATCTTGGAATGATGCGCTTCCACGAGAACCTACTTTGTCAACTCCCTTGCTTGTGGGACGCATAATTTTCCATCTCGTCTCAGTCAACCCTTATCATCAATGGCGTATCTACTGAGGTGACTAGACTCACACCTAATAAGTTTATCAATCACATCCACAAGCTGAGGGTCTTCACGTTGGGCAGCCCCTATTGTGTCTAAGAGAGTAGGGCGTACTTCGAGAGATGCTAACAAACCCGGTACAAAATCCGAGGAGGGCCTAAAGTTAAAACTGGCTATATACTCCAAGTTTTGCCTTTCCACAAAGTGAGGGCTTAGGGTCAGTTTCTTTCGGCTCAATGCGTCTGCTACCACGTTGCCTTTTCCGGGAGTATAGGAAATTTCAAAATCATACGAGGCAAGAAACTCCATCCATCTTTGCTTCCTCAAGTTCAGATCCTTCTGGGAGAAGAGATATTTCAACGATTTATGGTCAGAGTATAATTCAAATTTCTCACCTAGGAGATAATGGCGCCAAGACTTAAGTGCAAACACGATGGCGGCTAACTCAAGATCGTGGGTTGGGTAGTTCTTTTCATGAACCTTCAATTGTCTTCCGCCATAAGCTACTACCCTTCCTTCTTGCATTAGAACAACGCCTAGTCCTGTTCCACATGCATCCGTGTATACTGCGAACATTTTGCTTCCGTCGGGCAGAGTTAGAACTGGGGCTGTTGTGAGAGCCCTTTTTAATCGTTGGAAAGCAAACTCGTAGTCCAAATCCCAAGTGAACGCCAGATTCTTCTTTGTTAGCCTTGTGAGTGGGGTTGAGATTTTTGCGAAATCCCTAATAAACTTTCGATAAAAACCGGCTAGCCCAAGAAAGCTTCGAACTTCGGTTGATTTCTTGGTGTCTTCCAATCTTGTACTGCCACGACTTTCGCGGGATCCACAGCCAACCCTTCTTTGGACACTATATGCCCAAGAAACCTTACTTCTTGTCTCCAGAAGTGACACTTGGAGAATTTGGCTTTTAGTTGATGTGCACGGAGAGTATCCATGATTTCTTTCAGATGCTGAGCATATTCTTCCTCACTCTTTGAGAAGATTAAGATATCATCTACTAAGACAACCACAAATTTTTTGAGGAATTCTCTGAACACCCTGCTCATTAGGTCTACGAAATAAGCGGGTGCGTTTGTCAAGCCGAAAGGCATGACAAGCCACTCGATGAAACCGTATGGGGTTCTGAATGCTGTCTTCAGCTACTGTTGGCTGATGGAACCCAGTTGCCAGATCAAGTTGGGAGAAGACCGTCACACCTACAAGCTGATCAAACAAATCGTCGATTCGGGGAAGAGGGTGCCAATTTTTCTTGGTCAATTTGTTCAACTCCCTATAGTCGACGCAAAGGCGAACGAACCGTCTGCTTTGGTTGCGAACACCACTGGAGCACCCCATTCCGAAATGCTCCATCTAATGAACCCCTTTTCAGAAGTTCTTTAACCTGCTTACTGAGCTCCTTTCTCTCCCTTGGAGCCATGTGTCTGACAGATAATGCTACAGGCTTTGCGTTATCCACAAGATATATGCGGAAGTCTATTTCCCGCCTCAGAGGTAAGCCTTTCACTTCCTCAAAGACATCCGGATATTCCCGAACTACTCTAACTGATTGCAAATTCTCATCAAAAGCATCAAGCGACTCTAGATAACTAAGCATAACAACATTCAAGGGATTACAAGAGATTTCTAGAGTGTTACCAAGCCGAGTCAAGAGTCTAACTACTCTTTTCTCACAGTCATGAATGGCACTATTACTGGATAACCAGTCCATGCCAAAGATCAAACCATATCCTGAGAAGCCCAAAACTAAGGCACTACAACTAAACTCAATGCTGGGAATAGAGATTTTCAAACCCAAACAAACCATTGACAAGTAAGCGGAGCCCCCAATTGGATTTGAAACTACTAAGGGATCTTCTACCATACTAGTGTCTAGATGCAGAGATTCTACTAAGGCAGATGAAATAAAAGAGTGTGACGCGCCAGAGTCAAAAAGTGTACGAACTGGATGATCGTAAAGATAGACTACACTTTCTACAGAAATATTACTACCTCGTTCCTGCTGAGGTGCCACTAGCGAATGAACCTAACCCCCTGAAGTGGATCCGCTTTCTGTCCCTGCCCTTTCTCCTTTGGGCAGTCCTTAGCTTCGTGTCTAGTTTCTCCACAATGGAAGCAACCACCCATCTTCGCCTTCCTTTTCCGGCAGTCTTTTGATATATGACCCACAATGCCACAGAAATTGCACCTTCTCTTCTCACGGGGCTTATTGTTCTTCCCTCGTTTCTTGAAGTCCGTTTTCTTTGCTTGTAGACCTTCTTTTTTCTCTTCCGCCTTAGTTTCTTTCTTGTCGTCGTCTTCCTCGAGTAGCAACGCCATGTCCACCAGGCTTTCATAAGTCGCACCCGTGGATACATGGGTCATGGCAAGGCTGTGTAGAGGCTCATTCAAACCCTTGACGAAGCGAAGTGCCTTCTTGTGTTGGGTGTTTACTAAGTCCAGCCCAAATCTGGCCAGCTGATTAAACTGATTAACATATTCCCTGATCGTCATGCTTCCCTGTTTCAGAGTTAGAAACTTTTCCATTTGCAGGCTTCTTTCGGCTTGGGAGAGGAATTTCATCTCAAACCTTGTCCTGAAGTCTTCCCATGTTTCCACCGCCCTCTGAGCATTAGTAACTTCCCACCAATAGGAAGCTTCATCCTTAAGTAACCACACAGCAAGTTGTATCTTTTGCCTGTCATCCACTCCAAAGATGACAAAAAAATCATCAGTCTCCTTTAACCAGTTTCTTGCTCCAACAAAAGATTCTGTCCCATAAAAGTTTTTTCCACCCATAGCCTTGAAGTCTCTACATGTTTTTGCGAAGGAATTTCCAAGAGGAGGCGGAGGAGGAGGAGGAACCGCGACCACTGGTGGAGGGATGTCTGCTGGGCCCGCGCCATTGGCCCTTGCTTCTAAGTACCTCCTAAACCAGCTGGGAATCGACACTCCTTCCGGAAGGTTAAGGTCTCCAGACATGCTGAACCAGAAAGGAAAGATTCAAAAAGAAGGATAGAGAAGGATAGATATGGCACATGGCTTTGGGGGAATTTGTCTTTTTATAAATATAACACTTTTTTCTAAAAAAATCTTCTTTAAACTTTCTTTTTGAAAACAATTTTCAAAAACTTTTATCTTGTCTGGTAAACCTAAGCTCTGATACCAAATGAAACACCCCACCTCCATTAACGTCACTCACAACGGGAATGCCTTAACTTTGGTGGAGGTTTATAAGTAAAAGACACAGATGAACTCAAGACAGATATAAATACACATATTTTAAACAGCGGAAAACCAAAAAAACTTTTATTTCATCAATACGTGTATCAAACAAAGATTTCCAAAATTGTCTCAAAATACTTTCAACATTACAACCTCATAACTGACTTGATTATGAAAGAAGCATGAAAACATAAATAAAGTGACAAAAATCACCATAGTGATATCCAAACCCATTATCCGAGCAAGAAAGATCCAAATCATACATCTACGTTCTTGGTGCTTGTAAAGAGCCTGAATGAGTTGACCTGTTTCCTCCCTATGGACCGGGGGGGGGGGGGACGAAAGAAAAGAAGACGAAAAGAAAATAGGGTTAGACATAAAGCCTGAGTAAATCTAGTAACTCTTCAATATGTGAATAAGAAAAGTGTATGATGGATGTAAACTAAAAATAGGAAAGTGTCACAAGCTATGGAAGTGTCGAATGTACTATCACACCCTACTATATCTCTGCACCTATTTGAATTCATTCTAACTGGCACCCCATGGTAAGGGTGAAGTGATCCCTATTCTTATTAAAGACCGGATCCTACTCGCGTTAGCATGTGTCATACGGCCCCCAAGAATTGTAGATACCTATGCTGGTCCCACCATGGGGTGTATCAAGACCCATGGTGGCGGCCCCGACACAAAACTGGAAGACATAGGTTATACTACTGGTGTCCCCAGTGCCTTGGTTGTCTTCTCCGGAGTGTGTGCACGCCCGCACCCCATTAGACCTGCACTGTGCACCCACGGCCGTTGTTTGACCGCTTATAATCAACCCAGTAATCATGCCCCACACTGCCTAGTTTCAGGGTACCGTTGATACCTAACTTTGGGTTACTACTGAAATGGGTCCCTCGTTACTAGGATTTTCTAGTCAAACATGTTAAGTGGTTAAGTGTCTGTATTTACCTAACCCCACCCATCAATTCTTGTTAACATGTTGAATTTGGTTAAGTGTTATAGTTGAGTTAACCCTACCATCTGTCCTTAGCCTCTTAGGAGCACCAGACCACTCACAGTAGACAGGTATTGCTACGGTTACTGGATGTGCCGGTCGGTTCCGGGCAGGTTTACACCGTAGCTCAGTCTAACCTCAGGTCCTTATTGGGCTCAATGCTTAACCACCCACATTGGATAGGTATTGTTGTGACTACTGGTCAGCCGGACGGGTCTGGGCAGGTTTACATCACAACTCAATCCAACCTCGGGTTAAGCATATCGTGTTTTCTAAATTTACATATTTTATTACTTTTCAACTATATGTAAATGTCATATCTTTTATTTTTTGGTATTTCACTTCATACCGCTTATGTGTCATAATCATTGGCATGTGCCAAACATGCCAACATACATTTTCATATTTTACACCCAACGTTATTACCCCCGTTTGTTCGCAACGTTATAACATGTGTTGGGCTTGTCACAATTCAGCCCAACTTTATAAACGTGAGGAAAAGGGGAAATCAAGAACATGTAATACATAAAGGTGTGTGGCGCATGAACTTGCAATTTGTCGATTCAACTAACATATAACATGGGTCATGTGAACTTGCATTCGAATCAAAGTATGACTAAGTAGGTGACATATGGAATGGCATAGTTTAGGAAAATTCAAACTTGTGTTTAAGCATGTTAACTTGGCATAATATCGACCACAAAACTAGCATGTTATATATTCCTCAAAATGTACAATTTTTACATCTAATCATATAGCCTATTTCAACATGAACTTGCATAGTTTATGAAACCCAAACGATGTTTGACATAGAACCAATTATATTTTGCAAATAAACATGAACTTGCATAGTTTATGAAACATAGATCCAATTATACTTGCAAACATAGATCTAATTATACTTGCCAATAAACATAAGAATGATATCATAGGTTTTGGGTCATGTAGGCATAGAAGGTCTATAAAATGTTTACATAAATTCTAATTTAGACTAAGGGAATATACATAGTCCATGCCATTGACATATACAAAAAGGGATCAATTTCTAGTTTTTGCCACAAATTTGCCAGTGCCATTGTTTTCGTATACAATTGTTCAATATGCTTGCATCAATCATTTTATGCCACAAATATCAATACACAAGTCATGATAGAACCATCACAATACACAAAGATTATAACAACACGATTCTATTTTCATTTACATTGAATCACATCACAGTTTTTATTCATATTTTGAAAGGTCGGTATACTTACAACGTGTGATGAATTATTGTTTTCTGATTTCTGTTATTCTGATTTGGAGATGCTCTCCTTTGGGTAGCAAAGTTGCGTTGAATGATTTGATTAAGCTTTGATCTTCTTTTAATTTGATTCGTCTCTTAGGCTTGTTGGCTTGTCTCTAGGCTTTCTAATTGACAGCCATTCCTAGTTTCTCTCCAGCAGCATGACGGCTTTTGTATTCTATTATTTGTGTGAATTTAGTGTTAGACATGAGTTGTATTTATAGAATTTTAAATTGTTTTGAGCCGTCGATGAAGCTAGGGTGAATCCAGACCATCAATCTCAAGAGAGGACAATAAGAAAGAGACATGTAAGCCCTAGTGACTCAGCTAAGCATCAGAATTCGACCAGACCCTGACCAGGCCAGCCAGGGCCTGACCAGCAGGTCTTTCTTACCTGGGCGCACTTGGCAGGTGCGCTAGGCCAAAATTGTACTGGCGCACTTCCCAAGTGCGCCAGTTCAAGTTTGTTCTGGCGCACTTCACAAGTGCGCCAGTGCATTCTGACCCATTTTCCGGTCCTTCTGCCCAACTTCGTTCGTCCATATCTTCTTCATACGATATCTGTTTTATGCAAACTTGAACTTTATCTCAAGCAGAATTTCGAGACGAACGCAATGGCATAACCCATTTTCCTTGATTTCATCATTTATAATTAATTTTACTTTAATTCGTGAAGCTTAACGTTATAGAATTCACGGGGTGTTACAATATTGATCCTATTGTACATATAGAATCACATGCAAGTTGTAGAGTTCATATTGTAATCGACACCTATATGTTTGTCTGATTATATAGGTTGTATGTGATTAAGATTTCATGTATATATATGCTAGAACCTTTATGCCTAAACGATTATGTTCACATACATGCTAGTATGTTTGTAAAAAAGTTGCAAGTTCCAAAATTGGATCCATGTCAAGATCCACTTTAATATGTGTTTCATGTTGTAATTAGACATATGATTTGATCTAGTTCACACCCTTATAATAAAATTATGAAATTATCCTATCCTTGTCATATGGTAGTTATGCTCGATGTTATGCCTAGATCCAAAAACAAGTTTAGGCTTATGTTATCGAAATCATATGCTAATTTAGGTGACACCTATTTGGTTAGATATATATTTCAATGCAAGTTCACATATATGTTTATTTAGGCTATGTTGCAAGTTCACACTCATGTTGACTATTTTGCAAGTTCACACCTATGATGTTTGTATGGACTTTGCCAAAAATGCTAAGTTTACACCTATGTCATGTTTATGTTTATGAATTCCCTTATGCCAATTTGTATGCGCTAAATTAGGCTAAGTTTTTAGCCTAATATTATATGTTAAAAACCAAGCGAATGAAAATTAGGCTAAGATTGTTAGCCTAATGTTTAAACGAGGTAACGTTGGGAATATTAGAAAACTTGTCATAAAAATATATGAAATTGGCATGTTTGTCACATGCCAAAAATTGGTTGCATTTTAAATGGTATAAATTCTTATACCAAAAATGTTAAACTTGGAAGGTGGGCCATAACATTAAATTTACATATATTAAGTAATAAAGAAAAATATGTAAATTTAGAAAAATATGTAAATTTAGAAAATACGAGTATGCTTAACACGGGGACCCATTTCAGCAGTAACCCAATTAGGTATCATGGTACCCTGAAACTAGGCAGGGTGGGGCACGATTACTGGGCTGATTGTAAGCGGTCAAAAGCGACGGCGGTGGGTGCAACAGTGTGGGTTCTAACGGAGTGCGGGTGTGCACGCACTTCGGAGAAGACAAACAAGGCACTGGGGGCACAAATAGTATAACCTATGCATCTCTAGTTTTGTGTCGGGTCGCCACCATGGGACTTGATACACCCCATTGTGGGGCCAGCATAGGTATCTACAATCTTTGGAGGCCGTAAGACACAGATGATTATGCGGGTAGGATCCGATCTTTAGAAAAAGTGGATTACTTCACCTCCAGCATGGGGTGCCAGTTAAGACAATACAACTAGGTGCAAAGATCTAGTATGGGGTGCGATAGTATATTCAATTCAAACTGCTTTGTCTTAGTTTATGACACTCTCCTATTTCCAGTTTATACTTATCATGCCCTTATTCTTATTCTCATACTGAAGAGTCACTAGACTTACCATACCTTATGTCTGACCCTATTTTCTTTCGTCTTCTTTTCTTCCGTCCCCCCCCCCCCCCCCCAGTTCCACAGGGAGGAAACAACTCAGCTTAGTCAGATTGTTTGCAAGCTTCAAGATAGTACATGTATGGTTTGGACTCTCTCTCGTTGGCTATGGCAGTTGGACACAATCATGGGGATTTATGCAGTTTTAATCATGTTTTATGCTTCTTTATTTTATAACCAAGACAGAAATGATGTTGTAATGTTTTGGAAGTTGTTATGAGACAATTATGGAAATGTTTTGTATGAGCAAGTATTTTATGAAATAAAAGTCTGTTTGTTTTCGCTGCTTATATATATGTGTTTATATCTGTCTTGTGTTTTATCTGTGACTTTTACTTACAAACCTCCACCAAAGTTAAGGCAGTCCCTTGTGAGTGACCTTAGTGGAGGGTGGGGTGTTTCACTTGGTATCAGAGCATAGATTTGCCAGACTAGATAAAAAATTTTGAAACTATTTTCAAAAGAATTTTAAGAAGCATTCTTTTTCAAGAAAAAGTCTTGTTTTTAAAAGGCAAAAATTCCCCAAAGCCATAAGCACTATCTCTCTCAATCCTTTGTCTTGAATACTTTCCTTTTTGTTCCAGCATGTCTGGAGATCTTAACCTTCCGGAAGGAGTACCAATACCTGGCTGGTTCCGAAGGTACCTGGAGGCTAGGGCCAATGGTGCGGGCCCAGCAGACATTCCTCCTCCAACAGTGGTAGTGGTTCCCCCACCTCCTACTCCTCCTCCTCATGGAAAAAATATCTCTAACATATGTCGAGACTTTAAAGCTATGGGTGGAAAGGACTTTTATGGAACTGAATCCTTTGTAGTGGCAAGGAAATAGCTGAAGGGGACCGAGGACTTGTTCATCATCTTCGAAGTTGACGACAGGCAAAAGATACATCTAGCAGTGTGGTTGCTGAAAGATGAAGCTTCCTATTGGTGGGAAGTTACCCATGCTGAAAGGCCAGTGGAGACTTAGGAAGATTTTAGGATGCGATTTGAGATTAGATTCCTCTCCCAAGATGAAAGAAGCTTGCAAATGGAGAAGTTCCTAACCCTTAAACAAGGAAGTATGACATTAAAGGAGTATGTAAATCAGTTTAATCAGCTGGCCATATTAGGGCTGGATTTAGTAAACACCCAACACAAGAAGGCCCTTCACTTCGTCAAAGGTCTGAGTGAACCTCTACACAGCCTTACAATGACCCATATACCCATGGGAGCGACCTATGAAAGCTTGGTGGACATGGCGCTGCTACACGAGGAAGACAAAGGCTGCAGGAAGAGGAAGGCAAAGATGAATGGGGGCTGTTTCCATTGTGGAGAGGCTGGACACTTGGCTAAGGACTGCCCAAAGAAGCGGGGGGCAGGGACAGAGGACTGGATCCACCTCAGGGGGACAGGTTCACATGCTGTTGGCACCTCTACAGGAACGAGTTAGAAATATTTCTGTAGAAAGCTTAGTTTATCTGTATGATCATCCAGTTCGCACTCTCTTTGATTCTGGTGCATCACACTCCTTTATTTCTTCTGCTTTAGTAGAATCTCTGCACCTAGACACTAGTATGATAGAAGATCCCTTGGTTGTTTCAAATCCAATTGGGGGCTCGGCTTATTTGTCGATGGTTTGATTGGATTTGAAAATCTCTATTCTAGGTGTTGAATTTAGATGTAGTGCCTTTGTTTTGGGCTTCTCAGGATATGGATTGATCTTAGGCATGGACTGGTAATCTTGTAACGGTGTCGTTCTTGATTGTGAGAAAAGAATGTTTAGACTCTTGACTAGGCTCGGTAACACTCTAGAAATTTCTTGTAATCCCTTGAGTGCTGTTATGCTTAGTTATCTAGAGTCGCTTGACGCTTCTGTTGAAAATTTTCATTTGGTTAGAGTTGTCCGACAATATCCGGATGTCTTTGAAGAGGTGAAAGGCTTACCTCCGAAGCGAGAAATAGACTTCCGCATATATCTTGTTGATAATGCAAAGCCTGTAGCTCTGCCTGTTAGACATATGGCTCCAAAGGAGAGAAAGGAGCTCAGTAAGCAAGTTAAGTAGCTTCTCGAGAAGGGGTTTATAAGGAGAAGTATCTCGGAATGGGGTGCTCCAGTGGTGTTTTCTACCAAAGAAGATGGTTCGCTACGTCTTTGTGTGGACTATAGGGAGCTAAACAAGCTGACTAAAAAGAATAGACACCCACTTCCCAGAATAGACGATTTGTTTGATCAGCTTGTAGGTGCGTCGTTCTTCTCCCAACTTTATCTAGCTACTGGGTTCCATCAGCTAAGGGTAGCTGAAGATATCATTGATAAAACGACGTTCAGAACCCCAGACGGTTTCTACGAGTGGCTTGTCATGCCTTTCGGTTTGAAAAACGCACCCGCTTATTTCGTGGACATGATGAGTAGGGTGCTTAGAGAATTCCTCAATAAGTTCGTGGTTGTCTTCGTAGACGGTATTTTGATCTTCTCAAAGAATGAGGAAGAACATGCTCGACATCTAAAGGAAATCATGGATACTCTCCGTGCACATCAGCTAAAAGCCAAATTCTCCAAACGCCACTTTTGGAGAGAAGAGTTAAGGTTTCTTGGGCATATAGTGTCCAAAGATGGGTTAGCCATGGACCCCGCGAAAGTGGTGGCAGTGCAAGATTGGAAGACACCGAGAAATGCAACTGAAGTCCGAAGCTTTCTTGGGTAAGCTGGTTTTTACCGAAAGTTCATTAGGGATTTCGCGAAAATCCCAGCTCCACTCACAAAGCTAACAAAGAAGAATCTGGCGTTCACTTGGGATTTGGATTACGAGATTGCTTTCCAACAATTAAAAAGGGCTCTCACAATAGCCCCAGTTCTGACTTTGCCAGATGGAAGCAAGATGTTCACTGTATACACGGATGCTTGTCGTACGGGGCTAGGCGCTATTCTGATGCAAGAAGGGAGGGTAGTAGCTTATGGTGCAAGACAATTGAAAGTTCATGAAAAGAACTACCCAATCCACGATCTTGAGTTGGCCGCCATTGTCTTTGCGCTTAAATCTTGGCGCCATTATCTCCTAGGTGAGAAGTTCGAATTATATACTGACCAAAAATCTTTGAAATATCTCTTCTCGTAGAAAGATCTTAACTTAAGGCAGAAAAGATGGATGGAATTCCTTGCCTCATATGACTTTTAAATTTCCTATACTCCTGGCGAAGGCAACGTAGTAGCAGGCGCGTTGAGCAGAAAGAAGCTGACCCTAAGCCATGTCTTTGTGGAAAGGCAAAGCTTGGAGTATATCGACAGTTTCGACTTTAGGCCTTCCTCAGATTTTGTACCTGGTTTATTGGCATCCCTAGATGTACGGCCTACTCTTTTAGACTCAATAGGGGCCGCACAATGCGAAGACCCTCAGCTTGTGGATGTGATTGATAAGCTAATTAGGGGTGAAACTTCCAGTCACCTCAATAGGTACTCCATCGATGATAAAGGTTGGCTGAGATGGAATGGAAGTTTATGTGTCCCATAAGCTAGGGATTTAGTAAAGAAGGTTCTCGAGGAAGCACATCATTCCAAGATGACAATACATCCAGGTGGATACAAGATGTACAAGGACGTAAAGAGAGTTTTCTATTAAAGTGGCATGAAGAAGGACATGGCAAATTTCATTTCTAAGTGCGTGACATGCCAACTGGTCAAGGCGGAACAAAAGAAGTCTGGAGGACTGCTTCATCCTATAGAAGTCCTGCAATGGACGTGGGATAGCACTTCAATGGACTTCATTGACGGGTTGCCTAGGTCAAGAAGAGGCAATACTAGCATCTGGGTAATAGTGGATAGGCTTACTAAAAGCGCCCACTTTATACCCATCAAAAGTAGAAGGACTGCCTCGTCTCTAGCTTCTCTTTATCTCAAGGAAATAGTTCGACTCCATGGAATACCCTCCAGTATAGTGAGTGATAGAGATCCCATCTTTACGAGTGAATTTTGGCGGAGTCTGCAAGAAGCTGTAGGCACACAGTTATGCTTGAGCATGGCCTATCACCCCAAAACTGATGGCCAGACAGAAAGGGCGAATAGGGTATTGGAAGATCTTTTGAGACTATGCGTTCTTGACTTCGGAGGGACTTGGGAGGATCACCTTCCTCTAGTGGAATTCGCCTACAACAACAGCTACCAAGCCACTATCAGTATGGCGCCCTTCGAAGCTCTATATGAAAGATCGTGCCGATCACCAACTTGTTGGTCGGAGTCTACCGACAAGATTATACTTAGGCCAGACATGATTCGTGAGACTTCAGAAAAAGTGGACTTGATACGAAGGAGAATGAAGACGGCCCAAGACAGGAAGAAATCCTATGCCGACAAAAGAAGGACCGACCTTGAGTTTGAGGTTGGGGACAGGGTTTTCCTTAAGGTATCCCCTTTAAGGAACGTCGTTCGCTTTGGATCCACAGGAAAGCTAGCACCAAGATTTGTAGGACGGTTCCCTATCATCAAGAAGATTGGGAAAATGGCTTATAGAGAAGAGCTGCCCGAAAGGTTGGCTGGAATTCACAACGTCTTTCACATTTCTCATCTCCGAAAATGTCTACATGAATCTACGGAAGTAGTGGAGCTAAACATTCTAAAAGAAGCCGAATTGGAATGCGAAGCAATGGTGAGGAGAGTACCAACTCGAATCGTAGGAACTGAAGTGAAAAAGCTACGCAACCGCGAAGTCAAACTCGTTAAAGTTCAGTGGAGCGATGCCGAGAAGAGGCGACTTGGGAAACCGAGGACAGAATACGCGCAGCCTACCCTTTTCTTTTTGAGAGTATATCTTTGATCTCTCTTTTTCCTTAAGTCATGCTTATATCTATCTTTTTAGGTATATTTCCTTAATATTATCCCTTATCCTTATGTAGGAACCCCTTTGGATGTAAACATGTATTTGAAACATTTTATGGTTGGTGGCTACAAGTGGTTGCATGTGATTGCTAGTGGTTGCTCGTGGATGCATATACACACACAATCTAGGTTTTAGATCGGCTCAGTTGAAGCAACCCGAACTTCCCCGGTCTCCGAAGAGAAGATAAAGAACGAATTACTTTGAGGACAAGACGAATCAGAACACAAACTGAAGAACATTTCATTGTTAATTACAACGATTCATCAGATTACAAGAATATACAAAGTATGAATGAATAAAATACATTCGATAAATATAAGAGATTTAAATTACATTACTGCAGCGGAAAAATAATACAATACACAACTGTAAGAGATATACGGATACAAAGCTTCCTGGATATCGTTCCAGTTGTAAACTAGGTTCCTGTGAATATAAATCTACAAAACCAAAACTAGTAGCTGCACATGTCAAAATAGGGGCACCCAGAGTTTAGGTTAAAAAAATAAACTACAGGTCAGTCATGTGACTGGTGTAAGAACTAAAACTGTTATTTTTCTTTATTTTAAAGTTTGGTAAGTCAACGGACCACGCCGTATAACACGGAACGGGTTTCCTCCCAAGAATACCAGTGCATAAAATAAACAGCGCAATGCTAAATAAAGAAAAATGAAGCTGTTATAAGACCCAAGTCCCATCACATAATGCAACGCAAGCTGGAGGATAGGGTTTTTACCTTATAATAGCAAAGAATGCTTGATACGCTAAATTTCATCTTTTATTATTACTATAAGTGCATAGTGAAAAAACAATTTCAATCATAAGTATCAATCATAGACGACATGGGTACCATATATCATGTCGCCATATATAGGTTTACAATCAAAACCGCAAATGTCACGTATTGGAAGTTGGATTTCCATCTGTGAACCAGGGAAAAAGATAGTCCTTACCGATTAGAGACGCTCTAGCCCGTGTCTCAGGAACAGAACGCATCGTCCCTTGGATGTTAAGGGCCGGTCCACCGATGTTGATTATTATGCCTGAACACTATGTTTCCCCGCCCTTTGGGGGCGTAAATGAGCCAACGAATGACTCCATCGGCTTCACATAGTCACCGATATATCTGAGGCGCCTCGCAACAACAACAACTACATAAGTCAAACTCTTCAGGGTGTGTAAAACCACTGACGCCACTTCTAACTAGAAGGAAACGCATGCCCTCCCTGATGTCCTCTCCCGTTTCTGGTTCACAACCAGGGTGTGAGGCTCGCGAATCAACGCCACACAAAGATGTGCCACACAGGCTGTGCTTTGATCATCAACCACAAGACTCTGCTTTTCAACAGAAGCCTTGATCATATTGCCATTTAGGCATGCCACACAGGAAATTCACTTCATGCGTTTGATATCCATCAATATATAACTTCTGAGCTCGTACGTCTCAGAGAAGGGCGTTAAGAAAGAGAATAAATTCTCCGCCACCAAATAGATATATAGTTAATAGAAATCATCACACAGAATACAATCCAATGTCAGACACATAGTCCATTTACAAGTTCGTTCTGGGTCTGAACGAAACCGGAGGCACCTAGTACCCCGCATGTCCATCGATCTCCAAGTACGTCTGGATGACCACTAACTGATTCACTCCTCTTGTGTCTACGACCCAATCAAGATCATCAGTAATCACCCAAACGATGTGAAGACCTCCGGTCTTCGACCACCGTCTTCTTCTTTGATTTATCGTCGTATCGGTTATTCAAAATGGGATAAACCCGGTCTTTCCGAATAACTCGCGTATATAATAAACAAGTGTTACACACACACAACTTACGCCTCATTCCAATTCATCAGTCACTAACTGTAAATTAGTAAGGGAACAATTCCCCAAATATTAACCCCGAAGCCCGATACCAACATCAGATCAATACCCAGGAAACCATTCATCTTAACTAATCTTCAGTTAGTTGCTAAACTTCACATTCTTAGGGATAGGTTTCCACTAATTTTATCAAAGATAAATTCCTCAAATTTATTCTTTAACCTTCTTTTGAATATCGATTCAACTAGTCGGGATTAACGAACCTTACCGAAGTAATCAATTTTTTTAATTTCCCAATCCCAACCTATTCATCCCATGAAGTAAAACTGGTCATACTTCATATCTAACACCATGGTGTTATCGGTAAATTCAATTACCATTTCACGTTTAAATCTAATTAAAGATTTAACTATCGCCTGGAGCAAAACTGGTGATACTCCATTCTCGATCATTTCAATCTAATTAAAGATTCATTAAAACTCCACTCGGTTTTAATCTTTAACTGGGTTAAAGAACCAATGTCATTTAAAACACGGTTCACGATAAACCCACATCACATTCCATTCTATTAGTCTCTAACCGTAAATTAGTAAGAGAACAGTTCCCTAAATATTAACCCCGAAGGCCGAAACCAACATTAGATCAATACCCAGGAAACCATTCAACTTAACTAATCTCCAGTTAGTTTTTGATTTTCTTAACTCAGATGGGTCTAAGAACAGTATTATTGAAGATACCGTTCACGACAACCCAAAATCACATTCCATTAATTATAGGGTTAAAGAACAAGTGCTATTTAAAACACCGTTCACGATAAACCCAAAAATCAATTCAAATTCAATTCCAATTAAATTCCATTTAATTGGTACACTTCATTAAATCTAAATAAAAAGATTTAATCTTTTTCTCAACTGGGTTCAAGAACAGTGTTAATGAAGACACCATTCACGACGAACCCAAATCACATTTGATATTAAATACAAGGCTCTGAATAGAAAATATATCGACTTATATTCAATATCAAATTCAACAACCAACAAATATCGTATTGGAAATAACGGTATAAATATATCTTTCAAATTTCCAGAACAATATCTGCATAATCACGAAATCCAACATCGAAATATTCCAAAGACAATTTCGATTCAAATCCATTTCTACTTTATATAATGGAAATCCTGGTTGCTTTTAAAACATTTCAAATTCAATTTATTTATTTCAAAAATAAATTGATTTTAATTCTAGTTCAAAACTAGTTCATTTCGATAAAATACTATTTTTATATTTTCAAATATGGAATTTTCATCCCAATTCTTCACAAATCATTTCTTATGATTTTACACAATTTATTGATATTTTTAATAATTTTATCAAGGCCCGTACAGTCGATTTCCATCAACGGCCATCGAACTGCACTTACAGTGACCTTTTCCAAATTTGATTTGGACATAATTTCAAATCCAACTGTTAGATTTCAAATCTCTAACATTCATTAGAAAGCTCTTTTCGATACGAACCCAACAGTTCTGGTTTCAGGAGAATCCGACGGTCGGATTTCCCGCAATGTCCACTCGAAGTCAATGGTCAAAATTCACGAACTGCCGCGGCGCGGCGCGTTCTATTCAGGCCATTCTATATATATAATATATATATTATATATACTTCGTCGATTTCCTTTCAAAACGTATTTTATAAATCGTTTAAATTCATTTTCAAAACGATTTCAACTTCCTTTTCAAATTCAAATCAAGATTGAATTTTTCAATATAAATTCGTTTTAATTTCATTTCAAATCAATTTCAATTCAATTTCAATTTAATTCGAATTTCAATTCATTTCAATTTAATTCGAATTTCAATTCATTTCGATTTAATTCGAATTTCAAATCTATTCGATTTAATTCGAATTTCAATTCATTTCAATTTAATTCGAATTTTAATTCATTGCAATTTAATTCGAATTTCAATTCATTTCAATTTAATTCGAATTTCAATTCATTTCAATTTAATTCGAATTTCAATTCATGTCAATTTAATTCGAATTTCAATTCATGTCAATTTAATTCGAATTTCAATTCATTTCTATTTAATTTGAATTTCAATTCATTTCAATTTAATTCGAATTTTAATTCATTTCAATTTAATTCGAATTTTGAAATCACTTTCAATATTCATTGAAAAATGAATAAAATCGATATAAATATCATTCACGTCAAAATGGCATCAATCTCATAAACACGGCTTTTATTCAACACATGAATGTTTATTCTATTCAACACATGAATTTATCTTCTATTCAACACATGAATTTGTTTTCTATATTGGAATGTGGCCGAACCAATTACCATATAATGTTAATTATATGGATTTTCTACAACACATGTCTATAATAGCAACGATAAATAATCAACCATCATCCAGAGTGCACCACACAACTGCATAAGCATTAAATATAAATAATTAACGCTTACACAGTCTGTCAACCCATCGATTGACATACAACTAAACAATCGGGATTAGTGTACGTCAAATATCAACCCAATACCCGTGTGGGGTTTCAAATCAACAAACACATATTTTATTTGTGTAGTTGGGCGATGTGTAAAATTTATCATCCCAATCAATATTAGTCAAATCAGTGTATATAAACAAATCTCCGATTTGTTTATTACTACTTATTTTATATACACGTTAAAAATTATATTTTTAACTATAAAATATTTTCCACTATAAAATATTTTATTTCATTTCACATCACACACTCAAATTTCACTACACAGCAATCAAACAAACAAGTCATCCATGGTCTGTGGACGACGGGTGTCGGGTGCTACTAAACACCGTCTGCATCCTAGTATATATTCCAACTAGAAGTAAATTAAAAGTGAGGGGTTCTCACCGACTAGCTAAACCAAACGCCACGATTCTTCATATGTAGGAATCTTCGCCGTTTTCGCCCTTTGTCAATTTCATTGTCCGTAGCCACTACATATATAAAAATCACATTTTTATATTGTTGCTATGTATATAAAAATCATATTTTTATACCGCTATTATATAGATAAAATTTTTATATTTATACCACTACTATATAGATAAAAATTCCATTTTTATCGCACTAGTAATATAATAAAAATTATATTTTTTTTACTATACATAAATAAGAATTATATTTTTATTACTCTGCATAAATAAAAATCATATTTTTAATACTTCTATGATATAAAAATCCTATTTTTAATAATCTACCAATATAAAAATCTCACCTTTATACCGTTCTCTTCATATTTTTACCTTACTACTTCATATGTAAAAATCACATCTTTACATATTAAAAAATCTTAACTAGATAGAATAAAAATCATTTCTTTATACTCTAAATATATAAATAAAAATTCACATCTTCTTCTAAATTAAAAATCCGATCTTTCTAGATTAAAAATCAAAACTTTTTATTTAATACCTAATTTATTTATTTCAGCTATGCTATCATATAAAACTGAATTAGTATATGCTATTACATATAAAAAAACTGATTTTATTTAAACTAATTATATAGAAATAAATCAAGGGAGAAATTAAAATAAAAATAAATAAACTTACAACGTATGGTTCGAGAGGGGGGGCTACTCGCGGTCGCCGGTCTTGGTCAGGGAGGCAAAGGGGAGCGGCGGTCAGTTGATCGGAGGTGGAGTGGGGTACAAGGGGTGGCGCGCGATGGGTTTGGTGGGGTTTTGGGGCATCGCGTTCAACTGAGAAGGGTGGTGGAGGAGAGGGAGGTGCGATGGGGGTGGGGCCAGCCTGGACGGTGGCGCGGCGGTGGCGCATGCCCCTGGGGCGGTGGCGTGGATCTACGTGCTGTAGCCCTTTTTCGTTTTTTTCTTCTTATTTTGATTTCAACTGAATGGTCAAAAGGGGGGAAAGAGAAAGGTAAAGGGGGGCTATATAAATTATTATTTTATTTAATTTCCCCAAAAAGTTGACTTTTCTTTCGAATACGAAACGAGACCCAACGACAGTCGTCCCTAGCTAATTACCCCCATTCTGAACACAATGGGATATGTATCGTAAGCTGATTCGATCGTTTCAATCAGTTTCCATCAAAATCAAAATATAACTCTATAAATTGAATTTGAACGCGCATTTTATTTCACCGGGACCACATACTAACTAGAAAAATTTCCAAAAAATATTTTCTAGCTTCGTATTGACGATACGGTCCTAACAAAACTAATTTCGTTTGATTCTGAGACAATTTAAAAAATGACCATTTTCTAGTCGATTAAGATCAACTAAAACTGGTCAAACGCGTTTTCCTTTGCCATGCTCACATATTGATTCGAAAAATTACGAATTTTGGAATCTAGCAATAACTTGACATCACGGATCCAACAAAAGTGGTTTCGTCGAAAATCGAGGTCGTTTGCAAAATTTCCACTTTTAAGGGCCCGAATTCCATATCGACTATTCTGAATTTTCAACTGGGCATATCTTTTGATTCCCGCTATGAAATTTTGATTTCTCGGATTCGTTGGAAATATATTCTCAATTAGATTCAAATATTTTTGGTTTCACTAAAATCTGGTTTATTTTTCACCCGGTACATTCATTTGAAATTTGAAATCGAATTACCAAACTACCACGCCATTTTCAATTCCTTTTATAATTTAAAATAAATTTTTATATTCTAACGACGACGTATATAAATATATAAGTTCTAATTTCGTTCAAAATAAATTTCTCGTCGTCATTATTTAGAATAATTCATTTTAAATAATCAAAATTCACTAAAATTGCCAAAATAAAATTTTTAAATTGGCCCAGATTTCCGGGTTATTACTTCAGTCACCTCATATTGCATATGCATATGTGTATTCATATTTGTATGTGGTTGAAAATTGATATGTTGACATATGGATGTCGCATTTATATAAATGGTTGCGCACTCATGTAGAATTATGAGTAGGGAAATTTTTGCATATATAATGGATTCATGGCACTTACATGATTGGCATTAAGGAGGTCAACTGAATCAGTAGACCGCCTGATTTTGCATTAGATAAGGACATGTACACACACTTTGCATATGATCATGAAGCATTAGAAGTCTCTTAAGGACAATGGATGCCTGTGTTTGTTGGTTGAGTAGATGGACGATTGGATGTTAGGACTTACGTTCTCATAGACTTGAAGATTTCGGGGATGAAATCCTTTGAGGGGAGAATGTAACACCCCGAATTTTCTGTTAACTGTAACTAAAAAATTAAAGTATAATTAATTCTAGATGATATAATTAAGGGAAACGGGTTATTCCATTGCGTTCGTCTCGGAATTCTGCTTGAGATAGAGTCCGAGTTTGCATGAATCGGACTCCGTATGAAGGAGTTATGACCTCCGGAAGTTTCAGAATTCAAATTAAAATTCAAGCAGTTCAAAGCGAAGTTCAAAATTCAAAAATCAGACCCAAACTGGGTTGGGCAGGAAAATTCCTGTCCAGGCACCAGGTTGACCTGGGTGACCAGGTCGACCCGACCTAGTTTGGCCCTGGCTGGCCTGATCGGGTTCTGTTCGATTTCTGAGGCTTGGATGTGTCACTAGGGCTGACATGTCGCATTTTGGTTGGCTCCTTTCGAAGTGAATGGTCTAGATTCGTCTGTAGTCATCTGACGGCTCAAATCAATTCGAAACTCTATATAAACAACTTAAGACTCTAATCTAAATTCACATAGGAAATTAGAGACGGAGCCGCCATGCGATCGGGAGAAAATAGGAGGAGCCTCCGCTTGTAGAAAATCTTAGTGACGAGCCAAAATCAAAGTTAAAACATGAATCAGAACAACGTTAGTATACCCAAAGGAAAGCAATTCAAATTCAGAACTCAGAATCCAGAATTCAAGTTCTGCGTTTGTTGTAAGTATAGTGATTATTCCGATGTGAATAAAATTAAGTCTTGATTCGATGTAAATTGGAAATGAAATTGAGTTATTGTATAACAACGATGTTGATTCATATACGATGTAATGATTGTGGTATTGTGACATTTGTGGTAAAATTAAGTTGATATTGATCCTATTGTACATATAGAATCACATGCAAGTTGTAGAGTTCATATTGTAATCGACACCTATATGTTTATGTGATTATATAGGTTGTATGTGATTAAGATTTCATGTATATATATGCTAGAACCTTTATGCCTAAATGATTATGTTCACATACATGCTAGTATGTTTGTAAGAAAGTTGCAAGTTCCAAAATTGGATCCATGTCAAGATCCACTTTAATATGTGCTTCATGTTGTAATTAGATATATGATTTGATCTAGTTCACACCTTTGTCATAAAATTATGAAATTATCATATCCTTATCATATGCTAGTTATGCTTGATGTTATGCCTAGATCCAAAAACAAGTTTAGGCTTATGTTATCTAAATCATATGCTAATTTATGTGACACATATTTGGTTAGATATCTATTTCAATGCAAGTTCACATATATGTTGATTTAGGCTATGTTGCAAGTTCACACTCATATTGACTATTTTGCAAGTTCACACCTATGATGTTCATATGGAGTTTGCCAAAAATGCCAAGTTTACACCTATGTCATGTTTATGTTTACGAATTCCCTTATGCCAATTTGTATGCGCTAAATTAGGCTATGTTTTTTGCCAAATATTATATGTTAAAAACCAAGCGAAAGAGAATTAGGTTAAGATTGTTAGCCTAATGTTTAAACGGGGTAACGTTGGGAATATTAGAAAACTTGTCATAAAAATATATGAAATTGGCATGTTTGTCACATGCCAAGAATTGGTGGCATTTCAAACGGTATAAATTCTTATACCAAAAATGTTAAACTTGGAAGGTGGGCCATAACATTAAATTTACATATATATTAAGTAATAAAGACAAATATGTAAATTTAGAAAATACAAGTATGCTTAACACGAGGTTGGATTGAGTTGTGATGCAAACCTGCCCGGAACCGCCCGGCTGTCCAGTAGTCACAACAATACCTATACAATGTGGGCGGTTAAGCATGAAGCCCAATAAGGACCCGAGGTTAGACTGAGTTACGGTATAAATCTTCCCGGAACCGACCGGCACATCTAGTAACCGTAACAATACCTGTCTAATGTGAGTGGTCAGTGCTTTAAAAAGCTAAGGACAGACTGTCACGATGGTAGGGTTAAGTTAACTAAAACACTTAACCAATTCAACATGTTAATGAAATTGATGGGTGGGGTTAGGTAAATACAGACACTTAACCACTTAACATGTTTGACTAGAAAACCATAGTAACGGGGACCCATTTCAGTAGTAACCCAATTTGGTATCATGGTACCCTGAAACTAGGCAGGGTGGGGCACAATTACTGGGCTGATTGTAAGCGGTCAAAAGCGACGGCGGTGGGTGCAACAGTGTGGGTTCTAACGGAGTGCGGGCGTGCACGCACTTCGGAGCAGACAAACAGGGCACTGGTGGCACCAGTAGTATAACCTATGCAACTCTATTTTTGTGTCGGGTCGCCACCATGGGACTTGATACACCCCATGGTGGGGCCAGCATAGTTATATACAATCTTTGGGGGCCGGAAGACACAGATGATTATGTGGATAGGAGCCGATCTTTAGAAAAAGGGGATCACTTCACCTCCAGCATGGGGTGCCAGTTAAGACAATACAAGTAGGTGCAAAGATCTAGTATGGGGTGCAATAGTATTGTGATGATCCCAAAACCCCGTGACGCGGTGTTAAGGATAATCATTGGAATATAACACATTAATCATCATTAGCAGATCACAGATAATAGCATAAACAGAAAATAGAATAATTTACACACATATGACAGCGGAATCGTATAGATATCATCACATCAGAGAAGCACAGTACAGGATACAACTTAGTGCATAATGATACAAAATCAGTCACCATCGCCAGAGGCGGAATCATACATAAAGAGTACACAAAAGGAATATCAGTCTACATCGCCAGTGGCGGAATCATAATATAGATACAATAATGGCGGAGAAAATCCAAGTAAGCACGGTGTAGTCAAGCCTCGCCATGAGCCAAAAGGTGTGTCAGAAACCTGTAACTAGGCTGCTCGTGTGAAAATGAGGGCACCCGAGTTTGCAAGGTGAAACAAACTACGAGTCAGTCATGGGACTGGTATGAGAAATCTACTCAACTTATTAACAACAATAATAAGGCAAATCAAAGGACCACGCCGCTTTCGTGGAACGGGTTTACTCCAATGAGTGCTAGTGCATGAAATAAAGTAAATGATTAAATCAACGCAATGCTTTTTATAAAATGAAGCCATTATAAGACTCAGGTCCCATCACACAATGCAAAGCAAGCCGGAGGATAGAGTTTTTACCTTATAATGGCCAAAAGATGCTTCATAAGAATAAAGCAAAAGTGCTTGATATTATTACTAGTGCATATATGTTTCAAAAACAAATTCTATCATAAATATCAATCCTAGGCGGCATAGCTACCATCTACTATGTCGCCATACTAGTAATACAATCACTTCCGCATATTTCGTATTGGAAATTGGATTCCTTCATGAGTCGAGGCAAGGGGCAAGCTCCTCTCCGATTCGAGACACTCTAGCAAATGTCCCAGGACCCCACTATGATCCTTGGATCTTCAGCGCCGGTCCCCTCTTACTTTTAAGGATTAATTATTCCTGAACACACGTTTGCCGGTCCTTACAGACCTATATCGAGGCGCCTCGCATTCCAACAACCACACAGGTGAAAAGCATATATAATGTCAGGGCTGGTAGGTCACTGACACCACCTTAGCTAGACAGAAACGCCGTGCTCTCCCTGCAGTCACTCTCCCGTTTTTGACTCATACCGAGGTGTGAGGCTCGCGAATTCACGTTATACACAAAGCTACGTCACACAGACCATGCTTTGATCATCAACCACAAGACTTTGCTTTGCAATAGAAGCCTTGATCATATGCCACTTAGGCGTGCCACACAGGCAATCCACTCCATGCGACTGATTTCTGTCAATACATAACCTCTGAGCTCGTACGTCTCAGAGAAGGGCGTTAAGCAAGAGAATAAATTCTCTGCCGCCAAACAGATATATATTTAACAGAGATCAATCAACATAGAACAAAATCCAATGTCAGACACACAGTCCATTTACAAGTCCGTTCTGGGTCTGAACGAAACCGGAGGCACCAATTCCTCGCATATCCGTACAATCAACAGTATGTGTGGATGGCTACTACTTCAATTCCTTCATGGTAGCTACTCCAATCACGAGCATCAGTAGCGCCCATCCATCCAATGTGGAGATCGTCGGTCTTCAGTCGTCTTCGACTCTTTGACTTCTCAACGTCGATCGATAATTTGAAATGAGATAAACTCGGCCTTTTCAAATAACCCACGTATATTTAGATTTTCAAATCAATTAATCACATGGTTGGACTATTCAACATTCACATTTTAGTTATTTAGTTATAATTTTCATGTCAAATACATTCAACCATCACATATCAAGCAAACACAACAAAATTGGTTTATTTCCACTCTATATCGTCTATAGTACTTTATAACGATATATCGCCATTTTTATTTGATTTAAAACGGCCATATTTAATTAAACGACGTTTCAGGTCGTGTCGATGCACTGGCGCTGCTTTTCACTAATTTTGTTTTACACATATGTGAAAATCTAACCGTTGGATCTTCACAAATTTTACATCATTAGGAAGTCTTTTCAAAACGAATCCAACGGTTTCAGTTTTGGGAAAATCCGACGGTCGGATCTTCCACACTAACCATTTGAAGTTACGATTTCAATTTACGAACTGCAGCATCGTTATTCGATTTAATTTAATTATATATATATATATATATATATATATATATATATATATATATGTATGTAAATATAATCGTTTCTGGAGCTGTTTTTCTTCAGTTTTGAATTAAACATTCCAGACAATCCAACCGTCGGATCTTCACAAAGTTGGTGCCGTTGGAAAGATATTTCCAAGGCGAATCCAACAGTTGCGGTTTCGGGAAAATCCAATGGTCGGATCTTCCGCACTAGTCATTTGAAATCACGGTTTCAAAACATGAACTGCACGGCCACGTTACGTTTTAATTCTATTTATATTTATATAGTTATATAAATATAGTTCCTTCAAAAATTCCTATATCGTTTCCACTTCAATTATTTCACTAACGCCTTTAAATTTTGGAAAATTTCGCCATAACCTCCTTTGTACGGGAGGGTCTGGGAAAATTCCCAAATAGCCACACGGGCGTCTCATATCAAAAAGAAAAAGAAAAAGCCAAGCGGCTAGCCAACAGGCTCATAAAATCATCACCCAAACAAAGCGGTAAATGTGTACCTATTTGTCGGGCACAAAATTTTATTTCTCTTCTCTAGCCCCTTTGCTTTAACCTGTTCAACAGATATGCATGTACATATATACAATTTTTAACACTTATTGTTTTCCATTCAATTTCATATTTGATTTGCTTTGGTTTAAAAACACCATTCATTCTAATGTTGCATGCATAGGCTAAAATCATATCATTAGCTAGTTAATGTATGTTTCAACTCATGCACGTTTATTTGAACAAGTGGCTATTTTTAACACTTCACATTTCAAAGATGATAATTTTGGCGAACTAAAATAGATTCCAACACATGACTATTTTATTTAGTTCTTATGCATGTTAAAAATAATATTTCTTTCACATATATTTATTTCAACGTCCGCATATCTTTAGCATATCACAAATATGATAAAAATGATATTTTTATCGTTCAAAATATTTATTCAACCAATGGATGGTTTCAACACTTCATAGTTTCAATAAAAATGTAATTTTTATCGTTCGATCTTTTTATTCAACACATGAACTTTTCCACTACACACACTTCTCAACAAATGAGCATCTCCACACATGGACATTTTATTTATGTTATTTATATTAGAAAGATGGGATTTTTATTGTTGAAACTATTTATATAAGGCGAATATTTTTCAAACTTCATATATATATAAAAATGTGATTTTTATTGTTTAAACACTTCATTCATTCACAAATGAATTTAATTTTCATACAACACTTTTCAACACATGAATATTTCCACACATGGACATAGTTTCAATATATGACTTTAATTTCAACGCCTGAAAATAATTTCAACATATGAAAATAATTCTAACACACAAAGATTATTCAAAATTTCGGCAGCATAACGGCAAGGTAGTTAAAACCGGCACCATCCCTAGTACGGCTCCTCGCTCTACATTAAAACCTCGCGGTTTTTGACAATGGGGATTCATGCATCTAATTCGCACGCAGGCGGCATGTTTATTTTTATTTCCACAAATATTTCCAATTCATTTCAATCACCAATGGGTATTTTTCAACCACAACCAAACAATATCAACCACAACAATTATTCAACCATTCGTATTTTTCATCCAATATTTCACACCAATTTACCACAATAAATATCGTCCATGGTTTGTGGATGAGGGGAGTATATATATATATAATATAATATATATTTGCTATATTTGCTATATTTCACTAGCATTTCACTTGCATTTCAACACATATATCACTTATTCTATGCACGTAAAAATTCATACTTCGCTTATATAGCTTACACTACGCATGTACTTGGGGTATACAACACGTATGTAATTTATATTTCGCTTATATAAATTATACACGACATTTTCCATTCAATTTCACGTTAATTTAGATTTCTCACCTTGGTTTTCTGAGCGCTAAAAATCGATACGATGTCAGAAAAATCCGCGGCTTTTTCTTTTCGGTAGAGAGCTTCCTTGCGATCTCGATGTTTCCTGTTTCATCGAATTTCGTCAACACACCAAAAAGATATGATTTTTCAAAGTGTAAAGATCAAAGAAAAACTCACTTTCACGAAGCTTCAAAACTAGGTTTGCGGTTTTCGTGAGAACCGGGGCACGAGGGGACGATCAGGGAGTTGGACGTGGAAGAGCTTCGAGAGGGCTACAGGCATGCGGCGGTTTGGTGGCGTTCGGTGGTCCAGATCGGCGGCGGCGGTTTAAAGGATGGAACTTTGGAGGGGGATATCTCGACGTAGAAGCAACGATAGGGGGAGCTCCTTATATGGATTTGAAGAGGGGAAGGAGAACTACAAAAAGTTGAACTGGGGGAGGAGCTAATTCGGGCTGTGGCGATCGGAAATCTCCAGGGAAGGGGGGAAAGCTTTCCGTCGTCGATGTCGGGGTCGGGGGAGGGGGGGTTTCTGATTATTTTTTTTTATTTATGAATGGAGAAATATGATTGGCCGAGGACTATATTAAATTTTTAAATAGTGTTTTCTCAAACGAACTCCTTTTTAAACCCAACGACTATCGCCCCTAGCTTAATACCCCCATTCCGGACACAATGGGATATGTTTCGTAAGCCAATTAGACTGTTACAGTTAGTTATTTTTCAAATTAAAGTATAAAGCATTTAATTTTTAACTCTGAACACACATTTCAATTTGCCAGGGCCACAAACCGATTCGAAAAATTCCAGAAAAATAAATCTAGCTATGTTTTGATGCTATGGTCCCAAAAAAACTAGTTTCGTCGAATTCGGAGGTCGTTTGAAAAATGGCCATTTTCTGGTCGATCCAATTTAACAGAAATAGACCAAAAACATTTTCTTTTTCCACGCTCACATACTAGCTTCAAAAATTATGAAATTTGAAACCTAGCAATAGTTTGACATCCCGGACCCAACAAAAGTGGTTTCGTCGAATTCCGAGGTGTATGCAAAATATCAATTTTCCAGGGATATATATTCTATATACCGACTCTTCTGAAAATTCATTCGGCCATAACTTTTGATTCCCGTTATGAAACTTCGATTTTTCAGATTCGTTAGAAAGGTATTGACTAACAGATTTAAATATTTTTGGTTTCGCTAAAATCCGTTATATTTTCCATCCTGCATAGTCGGTCAAAGTTTGAATTCAAATTTTCAAACTGACTCACTATTTCTAATTCACTATTTTATTGAAATATTCTATTTCAATTGTTCAAATTCCTTTGAAATAACCAATTTAAAATTTTTAAATTGGCTCGTATTTTCCGGGTTATTACAGTCTCCCCTACTTAAAACTTTTCGTCCTCGAAAAGGAAACAACAGTAAAGTAGGAAATAAAATGTAAATGCAAAGTATTGTAAAGGTACCTTGCACCGGAGTTAGTCAGAGATATCCACTCTGCATTTGGGGTAAGCTTGCTTAATGCTTTCCTCAGTTTCCCAAGTACAGTCTCTAGGATCACTGCTCCATTGCACTTTAACTAAATGAACCTTTTTGCTTCTGAGTTCTCTAGTTTCTTTGCCAACAATCTTTAATGGCTCTCTTTTGAGTGCTAATTCTGGAGTTATCTCCACATCCCGTTGCGCTGCTTCTTCTACAACAAGATCTGGATCATGCACATGTCTCCTAAGTTGAGATACGTGAAATACATTGTGCACTCCAGGCAACCAATCTGGTAATTGAACCCTATAAGCAAGAGTTCCAATTCGCTCAAGTATAGGAAAGGGACCAATAAATCTCGGTGCCAACTTCCCAGTCTTTCCAAATCTGATTACTCCTCTCATCAGAGAAACCTTTAAATAAACATGATCACCAACAGTAAATGTCAAATCTCTCCTTCTAGAGTCTGCATAACTTTTCTGTCGGCTTTGGGCGGTTTTCAATCGCTTCTTGAAGAAGTCCACTTTATCAGATGCTTCCCTAATCATATCGGGTCCTAGTACAAGTCTGTTGCCAGGCTCTACCCAATATGCTGGAGATCTGCAGGGTCTGCCATATAATTCTTCAAATGGTGACATTCTCAAACTTGCTTGATAGCTATTGTTATATGAGAACTCTGCCAAATGCAAATGATCTTCCCATGACCCACCAAAATCAATTATACAAGCCCGCAATAAATCTTCTAGAATTCTATTCACCCGCTCAGTTTGGCCATCTGTTTGTGGGTGATAAGCGGTGCTCATATTCAGTTTTGTCCCCAATTCTGTCTGGAAAGCCTCCCAGAACTTGCTAGTAAATAGGGGGTCTCTATCACTGACTATGCTAATGGGAATTCCATGGAGCTTAACAATTTCTTTGAAATATATCTGTGCTAGACTTTGAGCAGTTCTATTGGACCTGACAGGTATAAAATGGGCAGTCTTCGTGAAGCGATCTACGATTACCCAAATGCTGTCATTACCTTTCCTGGTTCGTGGCAAACCATCTATGAAATCCATGGAAATCTGCTCCCATTTCCAACCTGGGACTTCCAATGGTTGTAACAGTCCAGCTAGCTTCTGTTGGTCACTCTTAACCAATTGACAAGTAGGGAATTTGCTAACATACAAAGAAATATCTCTTCTCATTGCCTTCCACCAGAAAGTGCGTTTGATATCGTTGTACATTTTACTCACCCCAGGATGGATGCAAAATTTGGATTTATGGCATTCGTCCAGCACTTCTCTTTTGAGCTCAGGAAGGTTGGGAACACAAATTCTCCCATTCAGCCTCAGAACTCCTTCTTTATTTACTTGAAAGCTTGAGGGTTCTCCTTTCTGGATTCTTTCCTTGATCTTTTGAATGAAATAATCATTCTTCTGGAGAGCACATATCTTATCGATCAAGCTAGGTGTAATTATAAGATGGGCAACAATTGCGGTTTTTCTACTAAGTGCATCCGCTACAACGTTAGCCTTCCCCGGCGTATACAGGATATCAAGATCATACGCTGCAAGAAATTCTAGCCAACGCTGCTGTCTCAGATTCAGATCTTTCTGGGTATATAAATACTTCAACGATTGATGATCGGTGTACAGTATAAATTTCTCACCCAATAAATAATGCCTCCAGATTTTCAATGCAAAAACGATGGCTAGCAACTCAAGATCTTGAGTCACATAATTCTTCTCATGTGGTTTCAGTTGGCGGCTTGCATAAGCGACTACTTGGCCTCTCTGCATTAACACTGCACCAAGACCTCTAATAGAAGCATCTGTCCAAACCGTTAAATCCTGATTGCCATCAATAATTGTTAACACTGGAGTAGTGGTCAGCTTCGATTTCAATTCCTGGAAAGCTTCTTCACCGTCGGAAGTCCACTTAAACTTCTCATGTTTCTTTGTGAGCTTCGTTAACGGACCGGATATCTTCGAAAAATCCTTAACGAACTTTCGATAATAACTAGCCAACCCCATAAAACTTCTAACTTCTGTGGGAGTAGTGGGTTGTTTCCAGTCTTGAATCGCTGTTATTTTGCTTGGGTCAACAGAAATTCCTTTCTCTGACATGACATGGCCAAGAAATTTGACTTCTTCTTGCCAGAAGACACATTTAGAGAATTTGGCTTTGAAGACGTTCTTCCTTAGAATCTCCAATACTTGTTCTAAGTGTTTTTCATGCTCGGGTTTTGATTTGGAGTAGATTAAAATATCATTGATAAATACGAGGACAAATTTATTCAGAACTCCCCTGAACACTCTATTCATTAGATCGACAAAGTATGCTGGAGCGTTACATAGGCCAAATGGCATTACTAACCATTCATAAAATATGTCTAGACCTCTGAAAACTGTCAAAGGAACACACTCTTCTGCTATTCTCAATTGATGAAAACCTGTAGTTAGGTCCATTCGGGAAAATACTTTCGCCCCATTCAATTGGTCTAGCAAATCATCAATGCGTGGTAATGGATATTTATTTTTAAGCGTCTGTTTGTTGAGGTATCGGTAATCAACACATAATCTAAGAGTACCGTCTGACTTCGGGACAAACACAACAGCTGCACCCCAATTAGAAAAACTCGGTCTGATTAGACCTTTCCACAACAGTTGACGAGTTTGATTGCCTAGTTCTTCTTTTTCATTCGGAGTCATTATACGAATTGGATGTACCATTGGTCTGGCATTGGGAATTAAATCGATTCGGAATTCTATTTCTCTTTGCGGAGGTAAGTTTTCAACTTCTTCAAACACATCCGCAAAGTTGCTAACAATCGGAATCCTTTCCATGGAAGTGGGAATAAGTTCCAATGCTGACCAAAGTTCTTCTCTATTCGGATTCGAACCATGACAGGGAACCGTGATATATCCAAGCTTCGTTCGAATTTTAACGATTCTTTCCGCACACTTTACCTCAGCTTCGTATTTCGTTAACCATTCTAACCCCAGGATAACGTCGAATTCGGGAGAATCCATAACAATTAAATTAATGGGAAACTTGTAGGAAGAATAAGAGATGGGCACTCTACAATATGAACCGAGAGTAACAGGACCCCCTATCAGGTTATGAACTTCAACTGATTCTTTGAGCTTTCGCTGTTTTAACTTTAATTTGTGCATTGTGTGTCTAGCAATAAAACTACGCGATGCACCTGTGTCAAACAATACAGAAACAGGAATATTTTTAATTGTAAGGGTACCTCCCAAAACATCGGGTTTACCTGCTCCATCGGAAGCAGCCGGCGGGCTAGACCCGTCATAGACATGAGCTACTATAGCTTTCTTCAGCAAAGGACAGTCTTTGACCAGATGGTCGGTCTTGCGACAATTGAAGCACGAGCGAGGGTTCTGAGAGCCTTGGCTCGAACCTTGAGAGTTTGTTTTATGCCTTTTCGGAGCTGTGCAGACGTTTGAGTAGTGCCCCGGCTTACCACAGTTAAAGCAATTTCCTCTTGGCGACTTGCCAGTCTGAGGCTTTGAAGATGCTGCTTGGCTTGACTCGCCTTGATTTACAGCAGGCTTGCGCTTGTTTCCGGCTTGGCTTCTAGCGCAATCCTGATCCAGATGCCTTTGATTAAGTTCTTCATAGTTGCATGTCATTTCCACCAGCTCGTTGAATTTCAGCTTGACATGGGCCATGGCTCTATCATGATATTGTCGTCTTAGTCCAAGGATAAACCTCTTATTCTTGGATTTCGCGGTGGCGACGAGTTCCGGAGCATAGGGCGACAACATTGTAAATTTATTCAGATAATCTTGCACGGAGATCCCCTTGCTGGAGATTGGCGAAGTCATCGTGCATTCTTTCTAGAGCTTGTTCTGGGACATATTTCTCCTTGAAGAGTTCTTTAAATCCATCCCATGTTCTTCCAGCTTCCCTATTCCGGGCGGTAAGAGATTCCCACCATAATTCAGCTTGTTCCTGCATAAGCCAGGCGCCCATAATAGCTTTGTCTTCGTCTCCAAGACTTAGGCTTCAAGAATTTTCTCGCATGTTTTGAGCCATGCAAGGGCCTCTATTACGGTGCCAGTTCCTGAGAAGGTCTTGCCTCCTAAGTTCTTATATCTCTTAGCTAAATGGTCAAGCTCGAAGTATTGAGCTGCCGGAGGTTGTATCAAAGGTCCTTCTTGAGCTGGGATTTCTCCCCTTCCTCGGCCTCGGCCGGCACGGCCTCCTCTAGAGGCGGCTGCTCTGGTACCCATTTGTCAAATTCTGTATAAGCAACGAAAAAGTCAGCTAACAGAAATGATAGTCTATTGCATAGTTAAGCAGAAATTTCTACGGAAAGATAACGATGGGCTGATCAATTGTTTTTGCTATTCTGCTCGGCTCATTCTGGGACTTTACTAGTCCTATCTCTAATCAGCGACTCGCCTTAGAATACTACTGATCCTATTTTGACGAAGTGTTTAATGTGTTACACTCCAGAACTAAGGTTAACCAAAGCTCTGATACCAGCTGTGACGATCCCAAAACCCCGTGACACGGTGTTAAGGATAATCATTGGAATATAACACATTAATCATCATTAGCAGATCACAGATAATATCATAAACAGAAAATAGAATAATTTACACACATATGACAGCGGAATCATATAGATATCATCACATCAGAGAAGCACAGTACAGGATACAACTTAGTGCATAATGATATATAATCAGTCATCATCGCCTGAGGCAGAATCATACACAAAGAGTACAGGAAAGGAATATCAGTCTACATCGCCAGTGGCGGAATCATAATATAGATACAATAATGGCGGAGAAAATCCAAGTCAGGCAGTGTAGTCAAGCCTCGCCATGAGCCAAAAGATGCGTCAGAAACCTGTAACTAGGCTGCCCGTGTGAAAATGAGGGCACCCGAGTTTGCAAGGTGAAACAAACTACGAGTCAGTCATGGGACTGGTATGAGAAATCTACTCAACTTATTAACAACTATAATAAGGCAAATCAAAGGACCACGCCACTTTCGCGGAACGGGTTTACTCCAATGAGTGCTAGTGCATGAAATAAAATAAATGATTAAATCAATGCAATGTTTTTTTTTATAAAATGAAGCCATTATAAGACTCAGGTCCCATCACACAATGCAACGCAAGCCGGAGGATAGAGTTTTCCCTTGTAATGGCCAAAAATGCTTCATACGTATAAAACAAAAGTGTTTGGTATTATTACTAGTGCATATATGTTTCCAAAGCAAATTCAATCATAAATATCAATCCTAGACGGCATGGGTACCATATATCATGTCGCCATACTAGTAATACAATCACATCCGCATATTTCGTATTGGAAATTGGATTCCTTCATGAGTCAAGGCAAGGGGAAAGCTCCTCTCCGATTCGAGACACTCTAGCAAATGTCCCAGGACCCCACTATGATCCTTGGATCTTCAGCGCCGGTCCCCTCTTACTTTTAAGGATTAATTATTCCTGAACACACGTTTGCCGGTCCTTACAGACCTATATCGAGGCGCCTCGCATTCCAACAACCACACAGGTGAAAAGCATATATAATGTCAGGGCTAGTAGGTCCATGACACCACCATAGCTAGAAAGAAACGCCGTGCTCTCCCTGCAGTCACTCTCCCGTTTTTGACTCATACCGAGGTGTGAGGCTCGCGAATTCACGTTATACACAAAGCTACGTCACACAGACCATGCTTTAATCATCAACCACAAGACTTTGCTTTGCAATAGAAGCCTTGATCATATGCCACTTAGGCGTGCCACACAGGCAATCCACTCCATGCGACTGATTTCTGTCAATACATAACCTCTGAGCTCGTACGTCTCAGAGAAGGGCGTTAAGCAAGAGAATAAATTCTCTGCCGCCAAACAGATATATATTTAACAGAGATCAATCAACACAGAACAAAATCCAATGTCAGACACACAGTCCATTTACAAGTCCGTTCTGGGTCTGAACGAAACCGGAGGCACCAATTCCTCGCATATCCGTACAATCAACAGTATGTGTGGACGACTACTACTTCAATTCCTTCATGGTAGCTACTCCAATCACGAGCATCAGTAGCGCCCATCCATCCAATGTGGAGATCGTCGGTCTTCAGTCGTCTTCGACTCTTCGACTTCTCAACGTCGATCGATTATTTGAAATGAGATAAACTCGGCCTTTTCAAATAACCCACGTATATTTAGATTTTCAAATCAATTAATCACATGGTTGGACTATTCAACATTCACATTTCAGTTATTTAGTTAGAATTTTCATGTCAAATACATTCAACCATCACATATCAAGCAAACACAACAAAATTGGTTTATTTCCACTCTATATCGTCTATAGTACTTTATAACGATATATCGCCATTTTTATTTGATTTAAAACGGCCATATTTAATTAAACGACGTTTCAGGTCGTGTCGATGCACTGGCGCTGCTTTTCACTAATTTTCTTTTACACATATGTGAAAATCTAACCGTTGGATCTTCACAAATTTTACATCATTAGGAAGGTCTTTTCAAAACGAATCCAACGGTTTCAGTTTTAGGAAAATCCGACGGTCGGATCTACCACACTAACCATTTGAAGTTACGATTTCAATTTACGAACTGCAGCGTGGTTATTCGATTTAATTTAATTATATTTATATATATATATAAATATAATCGTTTCTAGCGCTGTTTTTCTTCAGTTTTGAATTAAACATTCCAGACAATCCAACCGTCGGATCTTCACAAAGATGGTGCCGTTGGAAAGATATTTCCAAGGCGAATCCAACGATTGCGGTTTCGGGAAAATCCAATGGTCGGATCTTCCGCACTAGTCGTTTGAAATCACGGTTTCAAAACATGAACTGCATGGCCACGTTTCGTTTTAATTCTATTTATATTTATATAGTTATATAAATATAGTTCCTTCAAAAATTCCTATATCGTTTCCACTTCAATTATTTCACTAACGCCTTTAAATTTTGGAAAATTTCTCCATAACCTCCTCTGTACGGGAGGGTCTGGGAAAATTCCCAAATAGCCACACGGGCGTCTCATATCAAAAAGAAAAAGAAAAAGCCAAGCGGCTAGCCAACAGGCTCATAAAATCATCACCCAAACAAAGCGGTAAATGTGTACCTATTTGTCGGGCACAAAATTTTATTTCTCTTCTCTAGCCCCTTTGCTTTAACCTGTTCAATAGATATGCATGTACATATATACAATTTTTAAGACTTATCATTTTCCATTCAATTTCATATTTGATTTGCTTTGGTTTAAAAACACCATTCATTCTAATGTTGCATGCATAGGCTAAAATCATATCATTAGCTAGTTAATGTATGTTTCAACTCATGCACGTTTATTTGAACAAGTGGCTATTTTTAACACTTCACATTTCAAAGATGATAATTTTGGCGAACTAAAATAGATTCCAACACATGACTATTTTATTTAGTTCTTATGCATGTTAAAAATAATATTTCTTTCACATATATTTATTTCAACGTCCGCGTATCTTTAGCATATCACAAATATGATAAAAATGATATTTTTATTGTTCAAAATATTTATTCAACCAATGGATGGTTTCAACACTTCATAGTTTCAATAAAAATGTAATTTTTATCGTTCGATCTTTTTATTCAACACATGAACTTTTCCACTACACACACTTCTCAACAAATGAGCATCTCCACACATGGACATTTTATTTATGTTGTTTATATTAGAAAGATGGGATTTTTATTGTTGAAACTATTTATATAAGGCGAATATTTTTCAGACTTCATATATATATAAAAATGTGATTTTTATTGTTCAAACACTTCATTCATTCACAAATGAATTTAATTTTCATACAACACTTTTCAACACATGAATATTTCCACACATGGACATAGTTTCAATATATGACTTTAATTTCAACGCCTGAAAATAATTTCAACATATGAAAATAATTCTAACACACAAAGATTATTCAAAATTTCGGCAGCATAACGGCAGGGTAGTTAAAACCGGCACCGTCCCTAGTACGGCTCCTCACTCTACCTTAAAACCTCGCGGTTTTTGACAATTGGGATTCATGCATCTAATTCGCACGCAGGCAGCATGTTTATTTTTATTTCCACAAATATTTCCAATTCATTTCAATCACCAATGGGTATTTTTCAACCACTACCAAACAATATCAACCACAACAATTATTCAACCATTCGTATTTTTCATCCAATATTTCACACCAATTTACCACAATAAATATCGTCCATGGTTTGTGGACGAGGGGAGTATATATATATATATATATATATATATATATATAATATTTGCTATATTTGCTATATTTCACAAGCATTTCACTAGCATTTCAACACATATATCACTTATTCTATGCATGTAAAAATTCATACTTCGCTTATATAGCTTACACTACGCATGTGCATGGGGTATACAACACGTATGTAATTTATATTTAGCTTATATAAATTATACACGACATTTTCCATTCAATTTCACGTTAATTTAGATTTCTCACCTTGGTTTTCTGAGCGCTAAAAATCGATATGATGTCAGAAAAATCCGCGGCTTTTTCAATTGGGTAGAGAGCTTCCTTGCGGTCTCGATGTTTCCTGTTTCATCAAATTTCGTCAACACACCAAAAAGATATGATTTTTCAAAGTGTAAAGATCAAAGAAAAACTCACTTTCACGAAGCTTCAAAACTAGGTTTGCGGTTTTCGCGAGAACCGGGGCACGAGGGGACGATCAGGGAGTTGGATGTGGAAGAGCTTCGAGAGGGCTACAGGCGCGCGGCGGTTTGTTGGCGTTCGGTGGTCCAGATCGGCGGCAGCGGCGGTTTAAAGGTCGGAACTTTGGAGGGGGATATCTCGACGTAGAAGCAACTATAGGGGGAGCTCCTTATACGGATTTGAAGAGGGGAAGGAGAACTACAAAAAGTTGAACTGGGGGAGGAGCTAATTCGGGCTGTGGCGATCGGAAATCGCCAGGGAAGGGGGGAAAGCTTT
Source organism: Allium sativum (assembly GCA_030737875.1). NCBI lineage: Eukaryota > Viridiplantae > Streptophyta > Magnoliopsida > Asparagales > Amaryllidaceae > Allium > Allium sativum. The sequence continues at coordinate 858,327,348 of CM060918.1, read as the reverse complement.
CCGTCGTCGATGTCGGGGTCGGGGGGGGGGGGGGTGGGTTCTGAATATTTTTTTTATTTATGAATGGAGAAATATGATTGGCCGAGGACTATATTAAATTTTTAAATAGTGTTTTCTCAAACGAACTCCTTTTTAAACCCAACGACTGTCGCCCCTAGCTAAATACCCCCATTCCGGACACAATGGGATATGTTTCGTAAGCCAATTCGACATTTACTATCAGTTATTTTTCAAATTAAAGTATAAAACATTTAATTTTTAACTCTGAACACACATTTCAATTTGCCAGGGCCACAAACTGATTCGAAAAATTCCAGAAAAATAAATCTAGCTATGTTTTGACGCTACGGTCCCAACAAAACTAGTTTCGTCGAATTCTGAGGTCGTTTTAAAAATGGCCATTTTCTGGTCGATCCAATTTAACAGAAATCGACCAAACACATTTTCTTTTGCCACGCTCACATACTAGCTTCAAAAATTATGAAATTTGAAACCTAGCAATAGTTTGACATCCCGGACCGAACAAAAGTGGTTTCGTCGAATTCCGAGGTCGTATGCAAAATATCAATTTTCCAGGGCTATATATTCTATATACCGACTCTTCTGAAAATTCATTCGGCCATAACATTTGATTCTCGTTATGAAACTTCGATTTTTCAGATTTGTTAGAAAGGTAATGACTAACAGATTTAAATATTTTTGGTTTCGCTAAAATCCGTTATATTTTCCATCCTGCATAGTCGGTCAAAGTTTGAATTCAAATTTTCAAACTGACTCACTATTTCTAATTCACTATTTTATTGAAATATTCCAATTCAATTGTTCAAATTCCTTTGAAATAACCAATTTAAAAATTTAAAATTGGCTCGTATTTTCCGGGTTATTACAGAGATCAATCAACACAGAACAAAATCCAATGTCAGACACAGTCCATTCACAAGTCCGTTCTGGGTTTGAACGAAACCGGAGGCACCAATTCCTCGCATATCCGTACAATCAACAGTATTTTTGGACGGCTACTACTTCAATTCCTTCATGGTCGCTACTCCAATCACGAGCATCAATAGCGCCCATCCATCCAATGTGGAGATCGTTGGTCTTCAGCCGTCTTCGACTCTTCGACTTCTCAACGTCGATCGATTATTTGAAATGAGATAAACTCGGCCTTTTCAAATAACCCACGTATATTTAGATTTTCAAATCAATTAATCACATGGTTGGACTATTCAACATTCACATTTCAGTTATTTAGTTATAATTTTCATGTCAAATACATTCAACCATCACATATCAAGCAAACACAACAAAATTGGTTTATTTCCACTCTATATCGTCTATAGTATTTTATAACGATATATCGCCATTTTTATTTAAATTAAAAAAATGACCATATTTAATTAAACGACGTTTCGGGTCGTGTCGATGCACTGGCGCTGCTTTTCACTAATTTTGTTTTACACATATCTGAAAATCTAACCGTTGAATCTTCACAAATTTGGTATCATTGGGAAGGTCATTTCAAAACGAATCCAACGGTTTCAGTTTTGTGAAAATTCGACGGTCGGATCTTCCACACTAGCCATTTGAAGTTACGATTTCAATTTACGAACTGCAGCGTCGATATTCGATTTAATTTAATTATATATATATACACATATATATATATAATCGTTTCTGGTGCTGTTTTTCTTCAATTTTGAATTGAACATTCCAGACAATCCAACCGTCGGATCTTCACAAAGTTGGTGCCGTTGGAAAGATATTTCCAAGTCGAACCCAACAGTTGCGGTTTCGGGAAAATCCAATGGTCGGATTTCCCGCACTAGTCATTTGAAATCACAGTTTCAAAACACGAACTGCACGGCCACGTTTCGTTTTAATTCTATTTATATTTATATATTTATATAAATATAGTTCATTCAAAAATTCCTATATCGTTTCCATTTCAATTATTTCACTAGCGCCTTTAAATTTCGGAAAATTTCGCCATAACCTCCTATGTATGGGAGGGTCTGGGAAAATTCCCAAATAGCCACACGGGCGTCTCATATCAAAAAGAAAAGGAAAAAGCCAAGTGGCTAGCCAACAGGCTCATAAAATCATCACCCAAACAAAGCGGTAAATGTGTACCTATTTGTCGGGCACAAAATTTTATTTCTCTTCTCTAGCCCCTTTCCTTTAACCTGTTCAATAGATATGCATGTACATATATACAATTTCTATCACTTATCATTTTCCATTCAATTTCATATTTGATTTGCTTTGGTTTAGAAACACCATTCATTCTAATGTTGCATGCATAGGGTAAAATCATATCATTAGCTAATTAATGTATATTTCAACTCATGCACGTTTATTTGAACAAGTGGCTATTTTTAACACTTCACATTTCAAAGATGATAATTTTGGCGAACTAAAATATATTTCAACACATGACTATTTTATTTAGTTCCTATGCATGTTAAAAATAATATTTCTTTCACAAATATTTATTTCAACGTCCGCATATCTTTAGCATATCACAAATATGATAAAAATGATATTTTTATCATTCAAAATATTTATTCGAAAAATGGATGTTTCAACACTTCATAGTTTCAATAAAAATGTAGTTTTTATTGTTCGATCTTTTTATTCAACACATGAACTTTTCCACTACACACACTTCTCAACAAATGAGCATTTCCACACATGGACGTTTTATTTATGTTGTTCGTATTAGAAAAATGGAATTTTGTTGTTGAAGCTATTTATATAAGGCGAATATTTTTCATACTTCATATATATATATATATATATATATATATATATAAAATGTGATTTTTATTGTTTAAACACTTCATTCATTCACAAATGAATCTAATTTTCACACAACACTTTTCAACACACAAACATTTCCACACGTGGATATAGTTTCAACATATGGCTTTAATTTCTATGCATGAAAATAATTTCAACATATGAAAATCATTCTAACACACAAAGATTATTAAAAATTTCGGCAGCATAACGGTAGGGTAGTTAAAACCGGCACCGTCCCTAGTACGGCTCCTCGCTCTACCTTAAAACCTCGCGGTTTTTGACAATGGGGATTCATGCATCTAATTCGCACGCAGGCGGCATGTTTATTTTTATTTCCACAAATATTTCCAATTCATTTCAATCACCAATGGGTATTTTTCAACCACAACCAAACAATATCAACCACAAACAATTATTCAACCATTCGTATTTTTCATCCAATATTTCACACCAAATCACAAAAATAAATATCGTCCATGGTTTGTGGACGAGGGGAGTATATATATATATATATAAATATATATTTGCAATATTTCACTAGCATTTCAACACATATATCAATTATTCTATGCATGTAAAATTCATACTTCGCTTATATAGCTTACACTACGTATGTACATGAGGTATACAACACGTATGTAATTTATATTTCGCTAATATAAATTATACACGACATTTTCCATTCAATTTCACGTTAATTTAGATTTCTCACCTTGGTTTTCGGAGCACTAAAAATCTATACGATGTCAGAAAAATCCGCGGCTTCTTCTATTAGGTAGAGAGCTTCGTTGCGGTCCCGATGTTTCCTGTTTCATCGAATTTCGTCAACACATCAAAAAGATATGATTTTTCAAATTGTAAAGATCAAAGAAAAACTCACTTTCACGAAGCTTCAAAACTAGGTTTACAGTTTTCGCGAAATCAGTGGCTCGAGGGGATGATCAGCGAGTTGGACGTGGAAGAGGGAAGAGAGGGCTTCATGACGCTGGTGGTTTGAGGGGGTGCGGTGGCAGATCGGAGCGGCGGCGACGCTGGGAAGGTCGGGACTTTGGGGCCTCAATACGGGCGGAGGAGGCGACGAGGGTGGCGATGCTGGGGTCGGATTTGAAGAGGGGGCTGAGACGCGTCGAATAGTGGTGGTGGCGAAGGCTGGAAGCGACTGTGGCGACAGCGGCGGAGGAGAGAAGGTCAGGAGCGGGTTTCACCGTTGATCGGGGGGTTTTCAATTTTTTTTTTTTTTAAATTTTTGAAAGGAAAATTCTGATTGGCCGAGGACTATATTAAATTTTTAAATAGTGTTTTCCCAAACGAACTCCTTTTTAAACCCAACGACTGTCGCCCCTAGCTAAATACCCCCATTCCGGACACAATGGGATATGTTTCGTAGGCCAATTCGACTGTTACAGTCAGTTATTTTTCAAATTAAAGTATAAAACATTTAATTTTTAACTTTCAACGTACATTTCAATTTGCCAGGGCCACAAACTGATTCGAAAAATTCCAAAAAAATAAATCTAGCTATGTTTTGATGCTACGGTCCCAACAAAACTAGTTTCGTTGAATTCTGGGGTCGTTTGAAAAATGGCCATTTTCTGGTCGATCCAATTTAACAGAAATTGACCAATCACATTTTCTTTTGCCACGCTCACATACTAGCTTAAAAAATTATGAAATTTGAAACCTAGCAATAGTTTGACATCCCAGACCCAACAAAAGTGGTTTCTTCGAATTCCGAGGTCGTATGCAAAATATCAATTTTCCAGGGCTATATATTCTATATACCGACCCTTCTGAAAATTCGTTCGGCCACAACTTTTGATTCCCGTTATGAAACTTCGAATTTTCAGATTCGTTAGAAAGGTATTGAATAACAGATTTAAATATTTTTGATTTCGCTAAAATCCGTTATATTTTCCACCCTGCACAGTCAGTCAAAGTTTGAATTCAAATTTTCAAACTGACTCACTATTCCTAATTCACTATTTTATTGAAATATTCTATTTCAATGGTTCAAATTCCTTTGAAATCACCATTTTAAAATTTTAAAATTGGCTCGTATTTTCCAGGTTATTACAATCTCCCCCACTTAAAACTTTTCGTCCTCGAAAAGGAAACAATAGTAAAGCAGGAAAAAAAAATGTAAATGCAAAGTATTGTAAAGGTACCTTGCACTGGAGTTAGTCAGAGATATCCACTCTGCATTTGGGGTAAGCTTGCTTAATGCTTTCCTCAGTTTCCCAAGTACAGTCTCTAGGATCACTGCTCCACTGCACTTTAACTAAATGAACCTTTTTGCTTCTTAGTTCTCTAGTTTCTTTGCCAACAATCTTTAATGGCTCTCTTCTGAGTGCTAATTCTGGAGTTATCTCTACATCCCGTTGCGCTGCTTCTTCTACAACAAGATCCGGATCATGAACATGTCTTCTAAGTTGAGATACGTGAAATACATTGTGCACTCCAGGCAACCAATCTGGCAATTGAACCCTACAAGCAAGAGTTCCAATACGTTCAAGTATAGGAAAGGGACCAATAAATCTCGGTGCCAACTTCCCAGTCTTGCCAAATCTGATTACTCCTCTCATCGGAGAAACCTTCAAATAAACATGATCACCAACAGCAAATGTCAAATCTCTCCTTCTAGAGTCTGCATAACTTTTCTGTCGGCTTTGGGCGGTTTTCAATCACTTCTTGATGAAGTCGACTTTATCAGATGATTCTCTAATCATATCGGGTCCTAGTACAAGTCTGTTGCTAGGTTCTACCCAACATGCTGGAGATCTGCAGGGTCTGCCATATAATGCTTCGAATGGCTGCATTCTCAAACTTGCTTGATAGCTATTGTTATATGAGAATTCTGCCAAATGCAAATGATCTTCCCATGACCCACCAAAATCAATTATACAAGCCCGCAATAAATCTTCTAGAATTCTATTCACCCGCTCAGTTTGGCCGTCTGTTTGTGGGTGATAAGCGGTGCTCATATTCAGTTTTGTTCCCAATTCTGTCTGGAAAGCCTCCCAGAATTTGCTAGTAAATAGGGGATCTCTATCACTGACTATGCTGATGGGAATTCCATGTAGCTTAACAATTTCTCTGAAATATATCTGTGCTAGACTTTGAGCGGTTCTATTGGATCGGACAGGTATAAAATGGGCAGTCTTCGTGAAGCGATCTAAGATTACCCAAATGTTGTCATTACCTTTCTTGGTTCGCGGCAACCCATCTATGAAATCCATGGAAATCTGTTCCCATTTCCAGCCTGGGACTTCCAACGGTTGCAACAGTCCAGCTAGCTTCTGTTGGTCACTCTTGACCAATTGACAAGTAGGGCATCTGCTAACATACAAAGAAATATCTCTTTTCTTTGCCTTCCACCAAAAAGTGCGTTTGATATCGTTGTACATTTTACTCACCCCAGGATGGATGCAAAATTTGGATTTATGGCATTCGCCCAGCACTTCTTTTAGAAGGCCTGGAATATTTGGAATGCAAATCCTATTATTTAACCTGAGAACCCCCCCATTGTCAATACGGAAACTCGTGGTTTCACCTTCCTTGACCCTCTGACTGATTCTCTGAATGAATTCATCGTCTTTTTGAAGGGCTGAAATCCTATCAATCAATCCAGGTGTAATTATAAGATGGGCAACGATTGCGGTCTTTCTACTAAGTGCATCCGCTACAACGTTAGCCTTCCCCGGCGTATACAGGATATCAAGATCATACGCTGCAAGGAATTCTAGCCAACGCTGCTGTCTCAGATTCAGATCTTTCTGGGTATATAAATACTTCAATGATTGATGATCTCTGTACAGTATAAATTTCTCGCTCAATAAATATTGCCTCCAGATTTTCAATGCAAAAACGATGGCTAGCAACTCAAGATCATGAGTCACATAATTCTTCTCATGCGGTTTCAGTTGGCGGCTTGCATAAGCGACTACTTGGCCTCTCTGCATTAACACTGCACCAAGACCTCTAATAGAAGCATCTGTCCAAACCGTTAAATCCTGATTGCCATCAATAATAGTTAACACTGGAGCGATAGTCAGCTTCGATTTCAATTCCTGGAAAGCTTCTTCACAGTCGGAAGTCCACTTAAACTTCTCATGTTTCTTTGTGAGCTTCGTTAACGGACCAGATATCTTCGAAAAATCCTTAACGAACTTTCGATAATAACTAGCCAACCCCATAAAACTTCTAACTTCTATGGGAGTAGTGGGTTGTTTCCAGTCTTGAATCGCTGTTATTTTGCTTGGGTCAACAGAAATTCCTTTCTCTAACACGACATGGCCGAGAAATTTGACTTCTTCTTGCCAGAAGACACATTTAGAGAATTTGGCTTTGAAGACGTTCTTCCTTAGAATCTCCAATACTTGTTCTAAGTGTTTTTCGTGCTCGTGTTTTGATTTGGAGTAGATTAAAATATCATCGATAAATACGAGGACAAATTTATTCAGAACTCCCCTGAACACTCTATTCATTAGATCGACAAAGTATGCTGGAGCATTGCATAGGCCAAACGGCATTACTAACCATTCATAAAATATGTCCGGACCTCTGAAAGCTGTCAAAGGAACACACTCTTCTGCTATTCTCAATTGATGAAAACCTGTAGCTAGGTCCATTCGGGGAAATACGTTCGCCCCATTCAATTGGTCTAGCAAATCATCAATGCGGGGTAATGGATACTTGTTTTTAAGCGTCTGTTTGTTGAGGTCTCGGTAATCAACACATAATCTAAGAGTACCGTCTGACTTTGGGACAAATAAAACATCTGCACCCCAATTAGAAAAACTAGGTCTGATTAGACCCTTCCACAATAGTTGACGAGTTTGATCGCCTAATTCTTCTTTTTCTTTCGGAGTCATTCTGTGAATTGGATGTACCACTGGTCTGACATTAGGAATTAGATCGATTCGGAATTCTATTTCTCTTTGGGGTGGTAAGTTTTCAACTTCTTCAAACACATCCGCATAGTTTCTAACAATCGGAATCTTTTCTATGGAAGTGGGGATAAGTTCTAATGCTGACCAAAATTCTTCTCTATTCGAATTCGAACCATGACAGGGAACCGTAATATATCCAAGCTTCGTTCGAATTTTAACGATTCTTTCTGCACAATTCACTTCGGCTTCATATTTCGTTAACCAATCTAGCCCAAGAACAATATCGAATTCGGGAAAATCCATAGCGATTAAATTGAAAGGAAACTTGTAGGAAGAATAAGAGACCGGCACTCTACAATATGAACCGAGAGTAATAGGACCCCCTATCGGGTTATGAACTTCAACCGATTATTTGAGCTTTCACTGTTTTAGCTTTAATTTGTGTATTGTGTTTTTAGCAATAAAACTATGCAACGCACCTGTGTCAAACAATACAGAAACAGGAATAATTTTAATTGTAAGGGTACCTCCCAAAATATCAGGTTTACCTGCTCCGTCAGAAGCAGCTGGCGGGCTCGACCCGTCATAGACATGAGCTACTGTAGCTTTCTTTAGCAAAGGACAGTCTTTGACCAGATGATCGGTCTTGCGACAGTTGAAGCACGAGCGAGGGTTCTGAGAGCCTTGGCTCGAGCCTTGAGAATTTGTCTTCTTCCTCTTCGGAGCTGTGCAGACGTTTGAGTAGTGCCCCGGCTTACCACAATTAAAGCAATTTCCTCTTGGCGGCTTGCCAGTCTGAGGTTTTGAAGATGCTGCTTGGCTTGACTCGCCTTGATTTCCAGCAGGCTTGCACTTGTTTCCGGCTTGGCTTCTAGCGCGATCCTGATCCAGATGTCATTGATCAAGGTCTTCATAGTTGCATGTCATTTCCACTAGCTCGTTGAATTCTAGCTTGACATGGGCCATGGCCCTATCATGATATTGTCGTCTTAGTCCAAGGATAAACCTCTTATTTTGGATTTCACAGTGGCGACTAGCTCTGGAGCATAGGGAGACAACATTGTAAATTTATTCAGATAATCTTGCACGGAAAGATCCCCTTGCTGGAGATTGGCGAAGTCATCGTGCATTTTTCTAGAGCTTGTTCAGGGACATATTTCTCTTTGAAGATTTCTTTAAATCCATCCCATGTTCTTCCAACTTCTCTATTCCCGGCGGTAAGAGATTCCCACCATAATTCAGCTTGTTCTTGCATAAGCCAGGAGCCCATAATAGCTTTGTCTTCATCTCCAAGCCTTAGGCCTTCAAGAATTTTCTCGCATGTTTTGAGCCATGCAAGGGCCTCTATTACGGTGCCAGTTCCCGAGAAGGTCTTGCCTCATAAGTTCTTATATCTCTTAGCTACACGGTCAAGCTCGAAGTATTGAGCTGCCGGTGGTTGTATCAAAGGTCCTTCTTGAGCTGGGACTTCTCCCCTTCCTCGGGCTCGGCCGGCACGGCCTCCTCTAACGGCGGCTGCTCTGGTAGCCATTTTTCAAATTCTGTATAAGCAACGAAAAAGTCAGCTAACAGAAATGATAGTCTATTGCATAGTTAAGCAGAAAATTTTACGGAAAGATAACGATGGACTGATCAATTGTTTTTACTATTCTGCTCGGCTCATTCTAGGACTTTACTAGTCCTATCTCTAATAAGTGACTCGCCTTAGAATACTACTGATTCTATTTTGACGAAGTGTTTAATGTGCTAGACTCTAGAACTAAGGTTAACAAAGGCTCTGATACCAGCTGTGACGATCCCAAAACCCTGTGACACGGTGTTAAGGATAATCATTGGAATATAACACATTAATCATCATTAGCAGAACACATATAACAGCATAAATAGAAAATAGAATAATTTACACACATATGACAGTGGAATCATATAGATATCATCACATCAGAGAAGCACAGTACAGGATACAACTTAGTGCATAATGATACATAATCAGTCACCATCGCCAGAGGCGGAATCATACATAAAGAGTACACAAAGGGAATATCAGTCTACATCGACAGTGGCGGAATCATAATATAGATACAATAATGGCGGAGAAAATCCAAGCCAGCACGGTGTAGTCAAGCCTCGCCATGAGCCAAAAGGTGCGTCAGAAACCTGTAACTAGGCTTCCCGTGTGAAAATGAGGGCACCCGAGTTTGCAAGGTGAAACAAACTACGAGTCAGTCATGGGACTGGTATGAGAAATCTACTCCACTTATTAACAACAATAATAAGGCAAATCAAAGGACCACGCCGCTTGCGCGGAACGGGTTTACTCCAATGAGTGCTAGTGCATGAAATAAAGTAAATGATTAAATCAACGCAATGCTTTTTATAAAATGAAGCCATTATAAGACTCAGGTCCCATCACACAATGCAACGCAAGCCGGAGGATAGAGTTTTTACCTTATAATGGCCAAAAGATGCTTCATACGAATAAAAAAAAAGTGCTTGATATTACTACTAGTGCATATATGTTTCAAAAACAAATTCTATCATAAATAACAATCCTAGGCGGCATAGCTACCATCTACTATGTCGCCATACTAGTAATACAATCACATCCGCATATTTCGTATTGGAAATTGGATTCCTTCATGAGTCTAGGCAATGGGCAAGCTCCTCTCCGATTCGAGACACTCTAGCAAATGTCCCAAAACCCCACTATTATCCTTGGATCTTCAGGGCCGGTCCTCTCTTACTTTTGAGGATTAGTTATTCCTGAACACACGTTTCCCGATCCTTACAGACCTATATCGAGGCGCCTCACATTCCAACAACCACACATGTGAAAAGTATATATAATGTCAGGGCTGGTAGGTCACTGACACCACCTTAGCTAGAAAGAAACGTCGTGCTCTCCCTGCAGTCACTCTCCCGTTTTTGACTCATACCGAGGTGTGAGGCTTGCGAATTCACGTTATACACAAAGCTATGTCACACAGACCATGCTTTGATCATCAATATCAAGACTTTGCTTTGCAACAGAAGGCTTGATCTTATGCCACGTAGGCGTGCCACACACGCAATCCACTCCAAGCGACTGATTTCTGTCAATACATAACCTCTGAGCACGTACGTCTCAGAGAAGGGCGTTAAGCAAATGAATAAATTCTCCGCCGCCAAACAGATATATATTTAACAGAGATCAATCAACACAGAACAAAATCCAATGTCAGACACACATTCCATTTACAAGTCCGTTCTGGGTCTGAACGAAACCGGAGGCACCAATTCCTCGCATATCCGTACAACCAACAGTATGTTTGGACGGCTACTACTTCAATTCCTTCATGGTAGCTACTCCAATCACGAGCATCAGTAGCGCCCATCCATCCAATGTGGAGGTCGTCGGTCTTCAGCCGTCTTCGACTCTTCGTCTTCTCAACGTCGATCGATTATTTGAAATGAGATAAACTCGGCCTTTTCAAATAACCCACGTATATTTATATTTTCAAATCAATTAATCACATGGTTGGACTATTCAACATTCACATTTCAGTTATTTAGTTATAATTTTCATGTCAAATACATTCAACCATCACATATCAAGCAAACACAACAAAATTGGTTTATTTCCACTCTATATCGTCTATAGTATTTTATAACGATATATCGCAATTTTTATTTAAATTAAAAAAACGGCCATATTTAATTAAACGACGTTTCGGGTCGTGCCGATGCACTGGCGCTGCTTTTCACTAATTTTGTTTTACACATATCTAAAAATCTAACTGTTGGATCTTCACAAATTTGGTATCATTGGGAAGGTCATTTCAAAACGAATCCAACGGTTTCAGTTTTGTGAAAATCCGACGGTCGGATCTACCACACTAGCCATTTGAAGTTACGATTTCAATTTACGAACTGCAGCGTCTATATTCGATTTAATTTAATTATATATATATATATATATATAATCGTTTCTAGCGCTGTTTTTCTTCAATTTTGAATTAAACATTCCAGACAATCCAACCGTCGGATCTTCACAAAGTTGGTGCCGTTGGAAAGATATTTCCAAGGCAAACCCAACGGTTGCGGTTTCGGGAAAATCCAATGGTCGGATTTCCCGCACTAGTCGTTTGAAATCACGGTTTCAAAACACGAACTGCACAACCACGTTTCGTTTTAATTCTATTTATATTTATATATTTATATAAATATAGTCCATTTCAATTATTTCACTAATGCCTTTAAATTTCGGAAAATTTCGCCATAACCTCCTTTGTACGGGAGGGTCTGGGAAAATTCCCAAATAGCCACACGGGCGTCTCATATCAAAAAGAAAAAGAAAAAGCCAAGCGGCTAGCCAACAGGCTCATAAAATCATCAACCAAACAAAGCGGTAAATGTGTACCTATTTGTCGGGCACAAAATTTTATTTCTCTTCTCTAGCCCCTTTCCTTTAACCTGTTCAATAGATATGCATGTACATATATACAATTTCTATCACTTATCATTTTCCATTCAATTTCATATTTGATTTGCTTTGGTTTAAAAACACCATTCATTCAATGTTGCATGCATAGGGTAAAATCATATCATTAGCTAATTAATGTATATTTCAACTCATGCACGTTTATTTGAACAAGTGGCTATTTTTAACACTTCACATTTCAAAGATGATAATTTTGGCGAACTAAAATATATTTCAACACATGACTATTTTATTTAGTTCCTATGCATGTTAAAAATAATATTTCTTTCACAAATATTTATTTCAACGTCCGCATATCTTTAGCATATCACAAATATGATAAAATTGATATTTTTATCATTCAAAATATTCATTCGACAAATTGATGTTTCAACACTTCATAGTTTCAATAAAAATGTAGTTTTTATTGTTCGATCTTTTTATTCAACACATGAACTTTTCCACTACACACACTTCGCAACAAATGAGCATTTCCACACATGGACGTTTTATTTATGTTGTTCGTATTAGAAAAATGGAATTTTTGTTCTTGAAACTATTTATATAAGGCGAATATTTTTCATACTTCATATATATATAAAAAATGTGATTTTTTTTGTTTAAACACTTCATTCATTCACAAATGAATCTAATTTTCACACAACACTTTTCAACACACAAACATTTCCACACATGGATATAGTTTCAACATATGGCTTTAATTTCTATGCATGAAAATAATTTCAACATATGAAAATCATTCTAACACACAAAGATTATTAAAAATTTCGCCAGCATAACGGCAGGGTAGTTAAAACCGGCACCATCCCTAGTACGGCTCCGCGCTCTACCTTAAAACCTAGCGGTTTTTGACAATGGGGATTCATGCATCTAATTCGCACGCAGGCGGCATTTTTATTTTCATTTCCACAAATATTTCTAATTCATTTCAATCACCAATGGGTATTTTTCAACCACAACCAAACAATATCAACCACAAACTATTATTCAACCATTCGTATTTTTCATCCAATATTTCACAACAAATCACAAAAATAAATATCGTCCATGGTTTGTGGACGAGGGGAGTGTATATATATATAAATATATATTTGCTATATTTCACTAGCATTTCAACACATATATCAATTATTCTTTGCATGTAAAATTCATACTTCGCTTATATAGCTTACACTACGTATGTACATGAGGTATACAACACGTATGTAATTTATATTTCGCTAATATAAATTATACACGACATTTTCCATTCAATTTCACATTAATTTAGATTTCTCACCTTGGTTTTCGAAGCACTAAAAATCGATACGATGTCAGAAAAATCCGCGGCTTCTTCTATTGGGTAGAGAGCTTCCTTGCGGTCCCGATGTTTCTTGTTTCCTCGAATTTCGTCAACACATCAAAAAGATATGATTTTTCAAAGTGTAAAGATCAAAGAAAAACTCACTTTCACGAAGCTTCAAAACTAGGTTTACAATTTTCACGAAATCAGTGGCTCGAGGATATGATCGGCGAGTTGGACGTGGAAGAGGGAAGAGAGGGCTTCACGGCGCTGGTGGTTTGAGGGGGTGCGGTGGCAGATCGGAGTGGTGGCGGCGCTGGGAAGGTCGAGACTTTGGGGCCTCAATACGGGCGGAGGAGGCGACGAGGGTGGCGATGATGTTGTCGGATTTGAAGAGGGGGCTGAGACGCGTCGAATAGTGGCGGTGGCGAAGGCTGGAAGCGACTGTGGCGGCGGCGACAGAGGAGGGAAGGTCAGGAGCGGGTTTCGCCGTTGATCGGGGGGTTTTCTTTTTTTTTAATTTTTAAAATTTATGAAAGGAAAATTCTGATTGGCCGAGGACTATATTAAATTTTTAAATAGTGTTTTCTCAAACGAACTCCTTTTTAAACCAAAAGACTGTCACCCCTAGCTAAATAGCCCCATTCCGGACACAATGGGATATGTTTCGTAGGCCAATTCGACTGTTACAGTCAGTTATTTTTCAAATTAAAGTATAAAACATTTAATTTTTAACTTTCAACGTACATTTCAAATTGCCAGGGCCACAAATTGATTCGAAAAATTCCAGAAAAATAAATCTAGCTATGTTTTGATGCTACGGGCCCAACAAAACTTGTTTCGTCGAATTCTGGGGTCGTTTGAAAAATGGCCATTTTCTGGTCGATCCAATTTAACAGAAATTGACCAATCACATTTTCTTTTGCCACGCTCACATACTAGCTTCAAAAATTATGAAATTTGAAACCTAGCAATAGTTTGAGATCCCGGACCCAACAAAAGTGGTTTCGTCAAATTCCGAGGTCGTATGCAAAATATCAATTTTCCAGGGCTATATATTCTATATACCGACCCTTCTGAAAATTCGTTCAGCCATAACTTTTGATTCCCGTTATGAAACTTCGATTTTTCAGATTCGTTAGAAAGGTATTGAATAACAGATTTAAATATTTTTGATTTCGCTAAAATCCATTATATTTTCCACCCTGCACAGTCAATCAAAGTTTGAATTCAAATTTTCAAACTGACTCACTGTTCCTAATTCACTATTTTATTGAAATATTCTATTTCAATGGTTCAAATTCCTTTGAAATCACCATTTTAAAATTTTTAAATTGGATCGTATTTTCCGGGTTATTACAAGTATATTCGATTCAAACTGCTTTTTCTTAGTTTATGACACTCTGCTATTTCCAGTTTATACTTACCATGCCCTTATTCTTATTCTCATGCTGTAGAGTCACTAGACTTACCAGGCTTTATGTCTGACCCTATTTTCTTTCGTCTTCTTTTCTTCCGTTCCCCCCTCCCCCCAAGTCCACAGGGAGGAAACAACTCAGCTTAGTTAGACTCTTTGCAAGCTTCAAGACAGTAGATGTATGGTTTGGACTCTCTCTCTCTCCTTGGCTATGGCAGTTGGACACAATCATGGGGATTTATGCAGTTTTAATCATGTTTTATGCTTCCTTATTTAATAACCAAGACATAAATGATGTTGTAATGTTTTGGAAGTTGTTATGAGACAATTATGGAAATGTTTTGTATGAACAAGTATTTTATGAAATAAAAGTCTGTTTGTTTCCGCTGCTTATATATATATGTTTATATCTGTCTTGTGTTTTATCTGTGACTTTTACTTACAAACCTCCACTAAAGTTAAGACAGTCCCTTGTGAGTGACCTTAATGGAGGGTGGGGTGTTTCACGGCTCGCATTCCAACATCCACAAAGGTATAATGCTCAACAATGTCAGGGCTAGTAAAATGCTGACACCACCCATAGCTAGAAAGAAACGTCGTGTTCTCCCCGCAGTCCTTATCCCGTTTTTCACTCATACCGAGTTGTGAGGCTCGCGATTCAACTCTATACACAAAGATACGCTAGATTAAAGCCATGCTTTGATCATCTACCACAAGACTCTACGTTTCAACAAAAGCCTTGATCACAACATCTCCGCATGCCACACAGTCAATCCATCCCATACCACTGATATCTACCGATATACAACCTTTGAGCTCGTACGTCTCACAGAAGGGCATTAAACAAGAAAATAAATTCTCCACCGCCAAATAGATGTATATTTATTGGAGATCAATGAATACAACACAGAATACGCGTCAGACACATATCCATTTACAAGTCCGTTCAGGGTCTGAACGAAACCGGATGCACCTTATTCCTCATCATGTATGTCCAATATAAGAGAGAAGCCCTCGCACATCTGGACGATCAACAAGTATGTCCAAACTACTACCTCTGTAACCTCGTTAAGGGAACTACCCATCTCAAAGGCATCAGTATTCATCTATACGATGTGAAGATCACTAGTCTTGCACCGTCTTCATATCTTCGACATTTGTTCGTCGATCGATTATTTGAAATGAGAATTACTCGGCCTTTTCAAATAATTCACGTATATTAGAATTCAAATCAATTCTATCCATTGTTAAATTATTCAACATCCACATTTACGTTCTTTATATAATTTAATGTCAAACACATTCAACCATCAAATATCAAGCAAACCAAGTAGAATCGGTTTATTTCCATTCCATATCGCCTTTAATATTTTATAATGATATTTCGCTATTTTTACTTATTTAAAAATAGCGCCATTTAATTAAACGACGTTTCAGGCCATAACGTGTCCCTTGCGTTATTTTTCTCTAATTTTGATTTACACATTTCTCAAAATCTAACCGTTGGATCTTAACGAAGTTAAGTCTTATCAAAGCGAACTCAATGGTTCCGATTTCGCGAAAATCCGATGGTCGGATCTCTCGATATAATCGTTTAAAGTTATGATTTCAAAATACGAACTGCAGCATCGTTATTCGATTTATTTAATTTATGTTTATGTATATATACATAAATATAATTCATTATGGCGCTATTTTTACTCAGATTTGAATTAAACATTTCACACAATCTGTAATGACCCGGGTTTTTGAGCGACTTTGGTTATCAACATTAACACGATGTCGATAACCAAAACATCGAAAAATCCTGGTAATTAATGAAAGAAATTAGAGGGTGAGGAAAGATAAGATAGAAACTTAGAATAGAAGAAGAAAAAGAACACAATATCAAAGTAACACGAATCTCACAGCGTAACGAATAAATATATTTCATAACATAACTTTGAAATACAAATCTGTACTTGAATATACATATCATTATCAAAGTACAACACTTACAACACAAAGAAAATAACTATAGCTATAATCCTGAAGCCTCCTACTCCAGCTCTTCAATTGCATCTGTAAATCCCGACTACTTGACTACCCGTACAAATTTAGGCACCCAAGAGTTTAGGGAAAACAAAACAAAATAAACTCCGGGTTAGTCATGGGACTGGTATGAGTAAAACAGTTTAAAACAATTCAAGCAGGTAATCGATATCTCATGTAACACCCCACCTCCGTTAAGGTCACTCACAAAGGGAATGCCTTAACTTTGGTGGAGCATTTTAGTAAACAGAACAGAAACTTACAAGACAGATAAAACAGTACTTGAAAATTTTTAACTTTATTACAGTGGAAACAGAAAATTAATATGGTTACATCCTTTCAATTTCAGAATTCAAGTACAAAATATCAGTCTTGTACAAAAGCTTTCAAAATGCATAGTTTAAAATCATAATCCCCATGGAACGGAAGCTATACAGAGCCGAGCCATACTTTAAGCACTTCAAGCAAAGAGAAATCCGGATCAAGCTAAAGTATTTCCCTCCTTGGATAACCTGGGGGGGAACGGAAGAAAGGAGGCGAAAACAACAAGG
The DNA here is from genome assembly GCA_030737875.1 of Allium sativum. NCBI lineage: Eukaryota > Viridiplantae > Streptophyta > Magnoliopsida > Asparagales > Amaryllidaceae > Allium > Allium sativum. Next base: position 858,309,896 of record CM060918.1, on the reverse strand, counting down.
GTCAGACAAAAAGTCTGGCAAGTCCAGTGACTTTCAGCATATGAACAGATAATAATAATATGATATGAACATAAAACTGGATGTGAGATAACTATAACAGGTGTAGCAGATATAACAGAAAAATAGAATGATATAAACTATTGTTTTACACTTCTCTGCACTAATACTAGTATAGCAGAATTAGGTGTCACCCTAATGTCTAAATTCAAGCAGGAACGGGTACAGAATACTTTAACAGAAACAGAATGCTAATAATGGGCCTTTACTACCCGATCAGAAACAGACAGAAGAAGAAATAGATTTATCCCTATGGAAACAGAATGTGGAATTAGGTGTACACTAGTAATGGGCCTTTACCACCCGAACAGACGGTAGCACACAGAAACAGACAGGTGTTACCACCCAACAGAAACAGACGGTACCAACAGAAACAGACAGAACTAAGCGTACCCTAAAACCCTACCCCAAGCGATCGGCTCCCTAATACATAAATATCCTGTGTCGGCCCCACAGTACGGTGTATCACTCCCTAAAGTGACAACCAATTGGCACAGACCTATTTACAGATGTCACGGCGTCTTACATCCTCAGAGGCAGACCGGGATCCATGCACGCACATGACCCGGTTGGAACGCACCATCAACACCCCTCGCCATTATCAGAATGAACCACTTATTATTAGTTCAGTAAGCGTGCCCGGACCCTACCTACTGTTGGGTCAAAGTTTTGATACCAGAAAGGGTTACTGACTAATATGGGTCCCAAACAACAGATGACACAAGTAATTCCCCTCCTAACCTTGTGTCCCCAGACTAACAGATTTCAGATTACCTTGTTTACAAGTTTAGACATACAGAGTTCAGATTTACTAATTCACAAATTAAGTTAACGAGTTTTCAGACTAACGGGTCAGATGTACAGATTTTTCAGATTTGTCTAACTTTGTATTGGGCCTACAGATTCATGGACGGGTTTACTATACCTATTAATCCAGTTGGTTTAACCCTATTTTCCCCCAATACGTTTTAGACGTCATTCTTATCTTAGATTTGCATTAATTAATTATTAATGCCCAGACCTCCCACATTAGGTCGCTAGCTTGTGGCCGCTGGATGGGCCGGGCGGTTCAGGGCAGACTTCTGCCACAAGCCAGACCTAACCTCGTGTCTTAAGCTGGTTATGACTAACTTCTCACATTAGAACCTATTGTTTGCGGCCACTGGATGCGCCGGGCGGTTCCGGGCAGATTTACGCCGCAAACTCATTCTAACCTCGAGTTAGCCATGTTTATCTTTGCGGCCAATTAATTAATAATTTACCGTTTATGCGCGTGCCCAATATATATATGCCCATTCAGATTATATCAATCACAGGATGATTCTATCAACATAGCAGATAACAGATTTTATATGACATAACGGATTTAACAGATTTAGCAACTTAGCAGATTTTGGCATATAACAGGTTAGGCATTTCAACCGACAAATTTAGCAGATTAGGCATTTCAATCTAATTAGCAGTCTAGGCAATATAACAAAACTAGTAGTTTAGGCAACTAGACAAATTAGCAGATTTAGCAAATTTAATATTTCCAAAAGTTCTATTTACATGCCTTGCCCAATCAAAAATTGGCCTAAATTCATATGCTTACATAATTGTCATGATTCACAACATATATTCCATGTTTGCATAAAGTTACATAGCACAGAATATGGACATAATTTGCCATATAACATATGTTCCAATTTTTGTTAAACTAGCATCTTATAGCAGATTCACATATAAATTATACCAAATATAACCATTAATTTCAATGCATGCCATATATCCAAAAATCCCTATCTAGGTGTAATCTAAATAGATATCCTAATTAATGTAAATCTTTTACACCTAAGCTTTCCATATCCTTCTTCTTTATATGTCATGAATCATTATGCAAACTATACCCAACAATATAAATCGTTAAATCATATCTTCTAAAAATCAGATCTTGACTTTTATATGCATTTTGTCCAAAGTGTCAAATCATATGTAATCTTACAATGGTTCCTCTTTTCTTCTATCATAGAATATGCATAGATCCAAATCTATGTTTACAACATATGCTCATTAATTACAGTTCTAAATAACAATATAGCTATGCATACAACATGCATAAATTATATGTTCATAGTCAAATTTATGCATATGTCCAATATATTTTATGCCTCAGACCTAAAGTCATACATTCAATTTAGTCTTGTCGAATTTCGCATCATTCATCCCAAAATTTGCGTTCATACGTTCATCTCTTATGAGATTAGGCACAGGCTCGTGGTAGCCTGGCTATAAAAACAGAAAAGAAGAAAAGGGATACAGAAAAACAGATCTGACAGAAGAAAATATATATACAATCTCAGATTCAGAATCAAAAACATATCAAAATTATTATTAACGTTTATAGCGGAAAATAACTGTACTTGCCTTGATTGGATTAAAGAAAGAACTTTAACTTCTTGTAGAATCTTTGCAGAAACTTTAATCTCTAGTTTGAATTGAGTTTCTTAGGCTGATGTTGATTATCTTCTAGTTTTAATTCCAGCAGAGCAGAGACGCCATTTTTATTTTTAATTAGAAGAAGAGAGCAATGGAGGCTAGAGAATTGTGTAAGAAACCTAGGTAGAGTCTAGGGTCATTTTATAGAGTTTATGAACTGATTAGGACCATTGATGTCGCTTGGATTGATCGTAGCCATTCATTCGCAAGAGGGACCAATTAGAGCCTGCCACCTAGCCCTAATGACAAAGCAGACCACAGAAAATCGACCAACATAGAATAGGCCAGCCAGGGTGGACTGGGTTCGACCTGGGTCTGGACCAGGTCGACAGCCCTGTCGACAGCCCTGTCGACCTGGTTAGACCAGGTCGACAGCCCAGTCGACCTGGGTGTCTTAGGCGGGAGTTTTCCCGCCTTGGCCAATTGGGCCCGGTTTTAATTTTTAAACTGTTTTATTCTGTTCGAATTTTAAACTTAATTCAGAAACTTCCGAAGGCCATATCTTCTTTATACGGACTCAGTTTTTCGAAAACTCGGACTCTATTTCGCGTATTTTTCCGAGACGAACGCAATGGCGTATCCCGTTTACCTTAGTTCTTTGATTTCAAATTAATTATACTTTAATTTGTTAATTCCATAGTTATAGAATACACGGGGTGTTACATTCTCCCCCACTTAAAAGGATTTCGTCCCCGAAATCTTCAAGTTAAGAAGAATGTGTCCTACCATCCAATCACCCATCTACTCAACCATCATCCACAAGCATCCATTGTCCTTAGAAAACTTCTAATGTTGTATGAACATATGCAAAAGTGTGTGTATATGTTCCTTACCTAATGCAAAGATCAGGCGGTCTACTGATTCAGTTGACCTCCTTAATGCGAATTATGTCAGTGGCATGAGTCCAACATGTACGCAATAGAATTCTGATGATATAGTATTTCTATATGAGTGCACAACCATTCACTCAAATGCAACATCCATGTGCTGAATCAACCATTTTGCATCCACAAGAATTGAAAAATGCTCACTCATCCATATGCAGTATGAGAGTGTTTTCGAGCCGATCTAGTGCCTAGTGTGTGTATATGCATCCACGGGCAACCACTAGCAACCACTTGCATCCACTCGCAACCATCAAACATAACATGTCTCAAACACATGTTTACACCCATTAGTTTCTACCTAAAGTTCAAATATTCGATCGATAGGATACAGTCGAATGATGGAAGCGAGTACAGATAGAACGAAAATTTGGTTCCCATTAGACATGGGTCCTAGGTATCGGCCCCAAAGACCGAAACCAACATTAAATTAATAACCCATGAAAACTCAGAATGTATGCGTCATACTTGACGCCTAACACAGATATCCCTCAAACCCCAGTCCCAAACAGATGATCCATAACCCTTATGGGTCTGAGTCTACAGCGGAATTCAGAAATAATACTAGTATTAAAGTGCAGAGTATCGATTACAAAATCAAAATATCAGGATCAGAAAAAGTCTTGACTTCATAATCAGATAAATAAATTAAACCTACTATAGAAAATTTCCTATTTCTATCCTAGCCACTAGCCTCAAGAGTGTTCGCCTGCCCTCCTTGTCCTCGTCTCTTTGGGCAGTCCCTACTGAAGTGTCCCATCTCCCCACAGTTGAAGCAAGCGCCCTTCCTTTTTCTGCAATCCTTGTTCAGATGAGTTGAGCTCCCACAAGTAAAGCACTTTTTCCCCTTCTTATCTTCAGACTTCTCATCCTTCTTTTGTGTTTCCTTTTTGGGCCCCGCTTTCTTATTCTATGGTTCTTCCTTCTTTGTCTCTTTCGGGCCCTTGTCTTCCTCGTGCAGTAGTGCCATATCCACCAATTTCTCGTAAGTTGCTCCCATGGGTACATGGGTCATGGCTAGGCTGTGCAGTGGCTCATTCAATCCTTTAACAAAGAGGAGAGCCTTTTTATGCTGAGTGTTGACTAAATCCAATCCGAATCTTGCTAGTTGGTTGAATTGGTTGACGTATTCCTTGACCGTCATACTTCCTTGCTTAAGAGACAAGAACTTTTCCAATTGTAAACTTCGTTCAGATTGCGAGAGAAAGTTTGTCTCAAACCTTGTTCTGAAATCCATCCATGTCTCAACCGGCCTCTCGGCGTTAGTGACTTCCCACCAGTAGGAAGCTTCGTCTTTGAGCAGCCATACTGCCAACTGTACCTTCTGCCTATCGTCCACCTCGAAGATAACGAATAGATCCTCAGTTTCTTTGAGCCAATTCCTTGCTTCTACGAATGATTTAGTTCCTTTGAAATCCTTCCCACCCATGGCCCTAAAATCTCTACAGATCTTTGAAAAAGCAATTGTACGAGGAGGGGGTGGAGGAGGGGGATCATTTGCTGGACCTGCAGCGGCGGTCCTAGCCTCAAGATATTGACGAAACCAACCGGGTACATGAACACCCTCTGGTATCTCAGATGCTTCAGACATGCTGGAACGAAAAAGGAAAGGTTCAATACAAAAAGGACTGAAAGAAAGATATATGGCTCTTGGGGATCATGTTTTTTTTTTCAAAATAAACTTTATTTTTGAAAATACTTCCTTTCCAAAACCTTTTTGAAAATAGTTTTCAAAAACTTTACCCAATCTGGTAACCTTCAGCTCTGATACCAAGTGTAACACCCCACCTCCGTTAAGGTCACTCACAAAGGGAATGCCTTAATTTGGTGGAGAATTTTAGTAAATAGAACAGAAACTTACAAGACAGATAAAACAGTACTTGAAAATTTTTAACTTTATTACAGTGGAAATAGAAAATTAATATGGTTACATCCTTTCAATTTCAGAATTCAAGTACAAAATATCAGTCTTGTACAAAAGCCTTCCAAATGCAAAGTTTAAAATCATAATCCCCATGGAACGGAAGCTATACAGAGCCGAGCCATACTTTAAGCACTTCAAGCAAAGAGAAATCCGGATCAAGCTAAAGTATTTCCCTCCTTGGATAACCTGGGGGGGGAACGGAAGAAAGGAGGCGAAAACAACAAGGATCAGACAAAAAGTCTGGCAAGTCCAGTGACTTTCAGCATATGAACAGATAATAGTAATATGATATGAACATAAAACTGGATGTGAGATAACTATAACAGGTGTAGCAGATATAACAGAAAAATAGAATGATATAAACTATTGTTTTACACTTCTCTGCACTAATACTAGTATAGCAGAATTAGGTGTCACCCTAATGTCTAAATTGAAGCAGGAACGGGTACAGAATACTTTAACAGAAACAGAATGCTAATAATGGGCCTTTACTACCCGATCAGAAACAGACAGAAGAAGAAACAGATTTATCCCTATGGAAACAGAATGTGGAATTAGGTGTACACTAGTAATGGGCCTTTACCACCCGAACAGACGGTAGCACACAGAAACAGACAGGTGTTACCACACAACAGAAACAGACGGTACCAACAGAAACAGACAGAACTATGCGTACCCTAAAACCCTACCCCAAGCGATCGGCTCCCTAATACATAAATATCCTGTGTCGGCCCCACAGTAGGGTGTATCACTCCCTAAAGTGACAACCAATTGGCACAGACCTATTTACAGATGTTACGGCATCTTACATCCTCAGAGGCAGACCGGGATCCATGCACGCACATGACCCGGTTGGAACGCACCATCAACACCCCTCGCCATTATCAGAATGAACCACTTATAATTAGTTCAGTAAGCGTGCCCGGACCCTACCTACTGTTGGGTCAAAGTTTTGATACCAGAAAGGGTTACTGACTAATATGGGTCCCAAACAACAGATGACACAAGTAATTCCCCTCCTAACCTTGTGTCCCCAGACTAACAGATTTCAGATTACCTTGTTTACAAGTTCAGACATACAGAGTTCAGATTTACTAATTCACAAATTAAGTTAACGAGTTTTCAGACTAACGGGTCAGATGTACAGATTTTTCAGATTTGTCTAACTTTGTATTGGGCCTACAGATTCATGGACGGGTTTACTATACCTATTAATCCAGTTGGTTTAACCCTATTTTCCCCCAATACGTTTTAGACGTCATTCTTATCTTAGATTTGCATTAATTAATTATTAATGCCCAGACCTCCCACATTAGGTCGTTAGCTTGTGGCCGCTGGATGGGCCGGGCGGTTCCGGGCAGACTTCTGCCACAAGCCAGACCTAACCTCGTGTCTTAAGCAGGTTATGACTAACTTCTCACATTAGAACCTATTGTTTGCGGCCACTGGATGTGCCGGGCGGTTCCGGGCAGATTTACGCCGCAAACTCATTCTAACCTCGAGTTAGCCATGTTTATCTTTGCGGCCAATTAATTAATAATTTACCGTTTATGCGCGTGCCCAATATATATATGCCCATTCAGATTATATCAATCACAGGATGATTATATCAACATAGCAGATAACAGATTTTATATGACATAACGGATTTAACAGATTTAGCAACTTAGCAGATTTTGGCATATAACAGGTTAGGCATTTCAACCGACAAATTTAACAGATTAGGCATTTCAATCTAATTAGCAGTCTAGGCAATATAACAAAACTAGTAGTTTAGGCAACTAGACAAATTAGCAGATTTAGCAAATTTAATATTTCCAAAAGTTCTATTTACATGCCTTGCCCAATCATAAATTGGCCTAAATTCATATGCTTACATAATTGTCATGATTCACAACATATACTCCATGTTTGCATAAAGTTACATAGCACAGAATATGGACATAATTTGCCATATAACATAAGTTCCAATTTTTGTTAAACTAGCATCTTATAGCAGATTCACATATAAATTATACCAAATATAACCATTAATTTCAATGCATGCCATATATCCAAAAATCCCTATTTAGGTGTAATCTAAATAGATATCCTAATTAATGTAAATCTTTTACACCTAAGCTGTCCATATCCTTCTTCTTTTCATGTCATGAATCATTATGCAAACTATACCCAACAATATAAATCTTTAAATCATATCTTCTAAAAATCAGATCTTGACTTTTATATGCATTTTGTCCAAAGTCTCAAATCATATGTAATCTTACAATGGTTCCTCTTTTCTTCTATCATAGAATATGCATAGATCCAAATCTATGTTTACAACATATGCTCATTAATTACAGTTCTAAATTACAACATAGCTATGCATACAACATGCATAAATTATATGTTCATAGTCAAATTTATGCATATGTCCAATATATTTTATGCCTCAGACCTAAAGTCATACATTCAATTTAGTCTTGTCAAATTTCGCATCATTCATCCCAAAATTTGCGTTCATACGTTCATCTCTTATGAGATTAGGCACAGGCTCGTGGTAGCTTGGCTATAAAAACAGAAAAGAAGAAAAGGGATACAGAAAAACAGATCTGACAGAAGAAAATATATATACAATCTCAGATTCAGAATCAAAAACATATCAAAATTATTATTAACGTTTATAGCGGAAAATAACAGTACTTGCCTTGATTGGATTAAAGAAAGAACTTTAACTTCTTGTAGAATCTTTGCAGAAACTTTAATCTCTAGTTTGAATTGAGTTGCTTAGGCTGATGTTGATTATCTTCTAGTTTTAATTCCAGCAGAGCAGAGACGCCATTTTTATTTTTAATTAGAAGAAGAGAGCAATGGAGGCTAGAGAATTGTGTAAGAAACCTAGGTAGAGTCTAGGGTCATTTTATAGAGTTTATGAACTGATTAGGACCAATGATGTCGCTTGGATTGATCGTAGCCATTCATTCGCAAGAGGGACCAATTAGAGCCTGCCACTTAGCCCTAATGACAAAGCAGACCACAGAAAATCGACCAACATAGAATAGGCCAGCCAGGGTGGACTGGGTTCGACCTGGGTCTGGACCAGGTTGACAGCCCTGTCGACAACCCTGTCAACTGCCGACCTGGTTAGACCAGGTCGACAGCTCAGTCGACCTAGGTGTCTTAGGCGGGAGTTTTCCCGCCTTGGCCAATTGGGCCCGGTTTTAATTTTTAAACTGTTTTATTCTGTTCGAATTTTAAACTTAATTCAGAAACTTCCGAAGGCCATATCTTCTTTATACGGACTCCGTTTTTCGAAACATAGAATAGGCCAGCCAGGGTGGACTGGGTTCGACCTGGGTCTGGACCAGGTCGACAGCCCTGTCGACAACCCTGTCGACTGCCGACCTGGTTAGACCAGGTCGACAGCCCAGTCGACCTGGGTGTCTTAGGCGGGAGTTTTCCCGCCTTGGCCAATTGGGCCCGGTTTTAATTTTTAAACTGTTTTATTCTGTTCGAATTTTAAACTTAATTCAGAAACTTCCGAAGGCCATATCTTCTTTATACGGACTCCGTTTTTCGAAAACTCGGACTCTATTTCGCGTATTTTTCCGAGACGAACGCAATGGCATATCCCGTTTCCCTTAGTTCTTTGATTTCAAATTAATTATACTTTAATTTGTTAATTCCATAGTTATAGAATACACGGGGTGTTACATCTCATAAGACCACACCGTATAACGGAACGGGTTTTTCCCTTATGAGAATCCAAATATCTTTATATCAAAACCTTTTGATATTATAATAATGTCTATCAACACAATATAATAATCATCTAGCAGAAACGCTTTCATCTCACGTTCTGCATATATATTATACAATCAAAACCGCAAGCACGTATTGGGTAATGGATTTCCAACAATGACAAGGTATGGAACCACCTTTCGCTAGTGTACCTCTAGAGAGGAATACACTGGGTTCAACAAGAACATCTTGCAACCCGGCCACACATGACCGACCACTCATTTCGCTTGAGTGTATCGAATGTATATCACCAACGGTTGGGATCAGCAACCGTTTCCCGAATGGGACAGCATCAACAATAGATTTTTAGAAGTAAATGAAACTCTAGATCAGGTGATTATACACCCTACTTCGGTGTGACCGACTTAGCCATGCTGCCTGCCCGATTTCTGTCATTTACCGGATGTGAGGCTAGATGCTACGCTTTATCATCACCTCAGATTCACTTTGAATGCCACATCGTCAAATCCATCAAATCACCGATTGACATCCTCAACCATACATTACGCGTTAGCTAAAAGAAGATTCCTTCTCCGCTTCCACTCTTGGTACAGTTGGAGAAATCCATGTACGTGACCTTTCTGGAAATACTCTGTCAGACATTCATCCATAAAAGTCATCCAGGAACAGGATGAACCGAAGGCACTATTCTTTATATCCATCTTAGACACTATTATCTAAGGCTTATACAATAGCTCTTGCACTTTACTCCGTCTTCAATTATCTTTGGCATATATGATTCACAACGCTTATGACAATACAGAGTGGTTATTTAGATAATGATCCAACCGGTCTCTCCATATTAACAACGTTAAAATGGTCAAAACTTCGATAGTTTGTGAGTTAACTATCGAAGAAAAACAGATGTGCAAACAACGTTATTATTCCCAAATGGAAATTTATATCGATCAAACATCATTCAACATTTACTTCTTTATTTCATTAATTTACTTATCTCCTGTTTCCCTATGTTCAATATTTCTTATTTTCTAATTTGGGAAAATATACGTTATTAACAATGGAAAACATTTCCATTTCTTGTTTTCTTTATTAGAAAACATTTCTGGTTTCTTATTTGGAAAACATTTCCAAAGTTTCTTCATTGGACTTAGACAGATGTTTAAACAAACCATCGCGATGCCAACTCAAACCATTTCCTTTACTGCCGAACCTTAACTATTCCTTAGTTAGAAACGAAGCCAATCAAGTTGGGGTAGAACTACCTCTCAGACCTTAACTGAACAACATTTCTAACTTTGAAATAGGCAAGGTTCACTTTATATCCCTTTTACTAACTTCCTTACTTAACCCTCTTCGAATAGCTATATTCGATTGACTCTTTTCACTTAACTCTATTCGATTAACCCTTATCAATTAACTCTATTGGACTAACACTATTGGATTAACTCTATTTTACTAACGCTATTGATTTACTCATTTCACTTAACTCCTTTCGAATAAACTATATTCGATAACTCCTTTTTCTTTCTTCGAATAAACTATATTCAATTAACTCCTTTTACTTTCTATTCGAATAACTATATTCGATTAACTAATTTTACTTTCTATTCGAATAACTATATTTGATTTACTCATTTTACTTTCTATTCGAATAAATATATTTGATTAACTCATTTTCTTTAACTCTAATCGATTAACTAACATCGATTAACTCTTATGCTTTAACTCTAATCGATTAAACTAACATCGATTAACTCCTTTGCTTTAACTCTAATCGGTTAAACTAACATCGATTAACTCCTTTTACTTTAACTCTAATCGATTAACTAACATCGATTACCTCCTTTATTCTTTAACTCTAATCGATTAAACTAACATCGATTAACTCCTTTTAAATTTAACTCTAATCGATTAACTAACATCGATTAACTCCTTTTGATTTAACTAACATCGATTAACTCCTTTTAATTTAACTAACATCGATTAACTCCTTTTAACTCGATTACTATCCATTGATAAAGATTTACTTTTAGTAACAGTTATTCACTTTACAAATGATTTCCCATTTATAAAACTCTATTCGTTTAAAAACATTTTTCCCTTTTATTTACTTTCAAAATATTTCCTTTTATAAAATCTGTTGATTTTATAAAATCCCTTTTATTTCAATATACATTGAAATAATTCTTTTTACATCCCAGGGTCTTTTATGATATTTAAAATATCGAATAACAATGATCAACATCATTCCAACACACATAATCCATAACAGATTATATAACACATCATATATCACAATATATGAAAACAGTAAAATAAATGTTGAGGAATCCAGTTGGATTCCTCCAACCTATTTCCCTGCATCACAGATGTTAAACAATATAGATGACATCACTTTCAGTTCCATATGATATATTCTGTTAAACAGAATCAATATAGAAATTCAACTAACTGTCTAGCAGTTCAATCAAACAGTCAGTACACAATCAATCAGCCAATATTTAACAGTTCTAAAAATATAACAAGAAATTATAAACTATTCAGAGTTAGTGAGATTTACTCACATTGGACAATCATCGTTAATAACGATAACCATGGCTTGATTCAGACGGACAATTTATTTTGCGATAAATTGTAACGAGCTTCGATTCGCTCCCAGTCGGTCCCATTATGTTGCTCCCGTCCATACGATCCCAGCGGTTCATACCGTTCGTCCAACCAATATAAACCAGGCCCACGCAACCAATATAAACCAGGCCCACGCAAGACTGAACTCGTTCCGGATCACTATTCCCATTCATGAAAGCCGCACCTCCTGTATTTCCCATCCCCATGACTTTCTTTACTTCGTTTTATTTTATTATATTACTTTTATGAAACTGGGCTTCAAAGAAGTAAAACCAGCCCATCCCCTAAATAACATCGGCCCACCATTTATGTGTTCATGTCTGCTTTAAACAAAGAATCGTATCTTGTTCTTCACTCCTATGAATACTGCTCCTGTTCAAAAGATATTACTGAATCCTCCCTGGTGTAGCTCGAATCCGCTCTTACCACTTGTAGACGAATTCACGTTCCCGTTTATCATTTTGAGCTCTACCATAAATAATCCAAATTCACTTCCTACGGTCTGCTTCCTCCATCATATACAAAGTAATTCGAACCTACATGTTTCTTTCAAAAGCCATTTCCGCTCATAACCCTTACATCCCTTTCCACGTCCAACTGTTTCACTCAACCTTCATTTCCATATTCAAACATTGCATCCAACTACACAGCATTTTTTACAACTATTTCTACCAGTTTTTTAAATCGCCTAACCCAATAACAATTAATATACTAATAACTTAGTTTACAGAATGATTTAACATACTCACAATGGCCATAGACGGAAAAACTCACGTCCTTTGAGACGATGTACATCACTGGACCACCCCTGCTTGCCACCATCGACGAGCCCTAACACCAACTCACCACCGACATCAAGAACCTCCTTTCAATCCATCCCTGTATCGCAAAATCCCCACTTCAGACAACACTTCGAACCTCCCTCAAAGTTCTCCTTCATACAACAAACCAAGATCTCAGATCGAGCGTCACCACTCGCTGCAGCAAAACAGAACACACCACCAAGTTCGCCAACGTGTTCCTCTCCTCATTCCCTACATCCCCCACTCAACAAAGTCCAACTCGATCAAGACAAACCTTCTGCGTCATTCAGCTATTCACGAGCAGCTCACAGAGAACCTCGAACTCAAACACACATGGCTCGCAACTTCCACTGGTTTTCCGTTTTCTCGTGAGTTGCGTGGAAGATGAAATTCCTGCTATAGCAATTTGCATTTCTCTTTGAAGGGTTAAACTTCATTCCGATTTTTGATGGCGGTGGAAAACGTTTGGCCAAAAATGAAAATGGACTTAGGTTTACAGAAGGGTAGAGTATTTATAGTGATTTTCTTTTTGGATATTTTCTTTGATGAGTGGCTTTAGTTGCTCCACGTTCCCGTTTTTTTTGTGACCTTGTGAGAGCCACGAGTTTGCTTTGAGGACCAAGGAGTACTGACGGTTGAGAAGAAAGGACGTGGTCTTTGTTTGGTCGCTGAAATCAGTTAGGATATTTGTTCCACATTTGAGAGTACCCCATTATGCGAAACTCAGTTTGTCCACGGACTGATATGAAAATATCATTAAATTGAGTAATGTTCCATGATCCCAAAAATATAATAATACCGGTAGGTGAACTCATATTTTAAGACCTTAAAATGTTGATTACAGTGTGCAAAATACTCCCAAAATAAAAAATGCTTATTTAATTAATTAAAAATTATCATAAAATTATAAAAATTAAATTATCGTTATGTCCCAACAGAACCTTGTCTAAATTCAAACCCGATCTCTAGTTATATCGAATAAACCGTTACGGTCGATAAACGATTCTATAGCGACTATTTTAAAATTTGATTTGGACATATCTCAGAATCTACACGACGAAATCCCAATTTTTCTCTTCCACTAGAAAGATATACTCCACCTGCTCCACACGTTTCTTGTTTCACAGAAATCCGGCTTAAAACGAATTCTGTACATTCAGTTGAAGTTCGAATTGCCAATTTACGAACTACAGCGCCATTTCGTGCTCGATTTTAATTATATTATAATTCTACGTTCAAATTGCCGTTCAAATAATATGTTCGTTATTCTAATTCAATTCTAAACTGAATTAAATATCACAGATGATCCAGTTCGCACCATATCCCCATTTTAGCCAATTCTGATTATTTCAAAATTAAATATATTATTTAATTTATTATTTTTATTGAATATTCACCATTATATTATTTCCACGACCATTTAATTCACTACATCACCATTGTTATAATTAAATAAATTAATCATAATACCCCAGCCAATGCGGTTCATTACAATCTTCCCCACTTAAAATAATTTCGTCCTCGAAATTGCTAAAAGGTAGAGGATGACCCTATCGACTGGTTAGAACATATTTGTTCACTTCTTAACTTCAGTTTCAACTGAACCTATTTAAATTCAATTCAATTATTAATTACTTCTTATCAACGAAAATTTTCAAAGATCCTGAAAATTTTCTAACGCCTTAACTCTTCGAAAAATTTCGCCAGCACCTCCTTTGTACTGGTCAACCGGTAAAACCACAACTCGCCTCTCTGGGCCATCTTCAACCCAAAAGAAAATCAAACAGCCAAACGGCTTGCCAATTCGGCTCATAAATCTTATATCTAATAGAAATATAAACTTGTACCCTTTTGTCGGCATATCATTATATCCTTTCCAACTGTTATCAATTCAGCGGATACAAGGGTCATCCCAAACAAATTCCAAATCACTTTTATCTCCAACTCAACCATTCGCTTATATCCGAGCCAAATATCATTTCAACTCGAGTTCCTTCTCGATTCCCAACTCTTAACTTGATTATTACATTACTCTTCAAATTTGAATCTCACAATCCAATTTGTCTTGATATCATTCTAATTCAATCTCAGATACCACTTTACTGGCTTTACTTTTAATTCAAATTTGCTTTCACAATTTTTTTGTTAAATTTGTTTTTAATTCAAACAGTCTTTCCCAGGGAGTTTTCAAACAGTTTACTCTTTTCAAAAATCAATTTCCCTTTTGAACCTGTCACTGAACCCTTGATTAATATTCCATTAGTTAAATCACTTCTCTATTCCTAAATCAATATTTGTTAACCAAATATTTTCAATAACCATATTGGCCTTTAATGTTATTTGGAAAACATTTCCGAATATCGCCTTTCTTTATTTTCTAAACTGTAGAAAATATATGCTATTTATAATTGGAAAATATTCCAATTACTTATCTCTTTTCCGATCTCGTTTATTTCTATACTTAGGAAATATTCTTTATTATATCTCCAAGCTTACACTTATTTGGGTTAAAACGGATGTTGTGTAAAACATCGTTACGACAATCCAAATACTATATTCAACTAACTCTTATTCAACATTGATCTTCGAGCCTGAAATCTTACTATTTATTTGTTAATAATGAAATCAATCAAGTTGGGGTATAACTACCTCTCAGACCTTGACTGAATAACATTTATAACGTCAAAACAGATATGACTACTTACTCGAATAATCAATACCATACAACTACTTATTCACCTTTAAACACGTATACGCTTTCTCTTTCTATTCTTACTAGATTTTATTCCCAGTCTTCCTTTTTGATTTTTATTCTATTTCTAAGTTCGTTTCCTCATCGACTTCTATATATATATATATATATATATATAGACACACACACACATATCGATACGTTGATTTCTAATTATCAAATTATCTTAAAAATATTCTAACTCTTTAAATTCCCAGAAAAATTTGCCATAACCTCCTTTGTACCAGTAGCATCGGGATATTTCAAATAGCCTCCCATGACCCTCACCAATCCAAAAGAAAAAGAAAAAGCCAAGCGGCTAGCCGATACAGCGCATAAAATCTCATATATGAATTAAATACATACCTTTTCATCGAGCACTCTATTTATATACCTTCATACCTTATCCATACCTATCTCATGTATATTTATACCTGCCCATTCTATTTTAACTATACCTGATCGTTTTTAACTCAATTCGTTAATTAATTTTAGCATATTTCACTTTTATATTTGAACATAACATGTTCCAATATATTCTAACTTGCTTTTTAACTAATTTGAATCCAATTTTCAAATTTAAGTTCTATATTCGATTTCGAATATCCATTTACAAATCCAATCCACCTTTCAAAGTTCAACTTCAAATTCAAAATTCGATTAACTAATTCCTCTTCGACTTAGTTAATTCTACTCAATTTCTATTCAAATTTTATATTATAAATCCCATTTGAATTTCTGTATTTAATATCTATTTCAATTCTATTTGAATCTTCTATATTCAAATTTCATTTTCAAACTTTCCTTATTCATTCTTTAAATAAGTCTCGATTTCAATTCCTTTTGAAATCGATATTTCTACCTTTGGAAAATAGATTTCCCTTTCAATTTCACATTTGTATTTTTATTTCTGAATCATTCAATGATAATTCTTTTCACTTCATTTATAAACTTCGTTTATAAAAGAACTATTTATAAACTTTGTTTATAAAGGAACTTCTCGTTTTATTTCTTTTAAAACAAGTTAATATTTCAAATCTATTTAAAAATTCAAATTCTATATTTTAAATCCTATTTTGAAATTCAACAAAACTTGCCTTTCCCAAAAAAAATATCAAAACAGTATCTCTGGTAGTAATTCGTCACTTACAACTCGAAAATGAATACTGATGATGCAGCTGTCATCATCAGAATCTATTTTCCAGCGATCGAAGTGAGTTCAATACTATAAAACCATTTCTAAACATTTCCACCGTGAAATTCATTTCAAAATATAATTCACCCTGCTTGTAAAACAATTTAAAATCTCCCAAGATCTTAAATTTTCCTTATTTCAATTCAAATCCATTTACAAACACTTATCCAATTTTCCCGAATTTTAATTCAATTTCTGGTTTAAATTTCAGATTTAACTCATCTTATTTCACGTATTTCACTTATATGAATTCTGATTGGCTAATTACATAACCATTTAATTTATAATCTTTCTCGATTATAATAACAACCAATATATCCACTATATATCAAAATATACTTTGAGTAAACTTATTTTCATTTACCTTCTTTTCAAAACATATCGTGACGACCCATCGTATTCGAGTGTTTAGTAACTCCTACCAATACAGTGGATCAAACTGATCGACCAGAACCCATAAACAACTCAACCAATGAATCTGCACAATATAAAACAA
Organism: Allium sativum; assembly: GCA_030737875.1. Lineage (NCBI taxonomy): Eukaryota > Viridiplantae > Streptophyta > Magnoliopsida > Asparagales > Amaryllidaceae > Allium > Allium sativum. The sequence goes on along the minus strand of CM060918.1, from coordinate 858,292,956 downwards.
TTTTTTTATATCAATAACAAATACGTTCACTCGTATATATACACTCAACTCAATCTAGGGTATTACTAACCCTATCTCTACCGAGTCACGCCACAGAGCCAAGGTAATTCACTTAACTTAAGCTCTGATACCAACTGTAATGACCCGCAAAGAAGTTCAAGTAGGCTTTGCAACCATCCTCTCCCATCCTCACAAAGTAGCAGGGTAATACCCCACCGTGACTTACATTGGTACCCAAGCACCACATTTTACGGCCAGCCTTTCGACTTCACAACCTACCCTCATTTTCAGGACATGCAGGGGTTAGAGTTTCCCGTTCGCCACCGAATGAAAACCGAGAACCCCCTATCATGCGACACATGCCCCAAGCATGCAACATGGACTGGTATGAGTAAAACAGTTTAAAACAATTCAAGCAGGTAATCGATATCTCATAAGACCACGCCGTATAACGAAACGGGTTTTTCCCTTATGAGAATCCAAATATCTTTATATCAAAACTTTTTGATATTATAATAATGTCTATCAACACAATATAATAATCATCTAGCAGAAACGCTTTCATATCACGTTCTGCATATATATTATGCAATCAAAACCGCAAGCACGTATTGGGTAATGGATTCCCAACTATGACAAGGTATGGAACCACCTTTCGCTAGTGTACCTCTAGAGAGGAATACACTGGGTTCAACAAGAACATCTTGCAACCCGGCCACACATGATCGACCACTCATTTCGCTTGTGTGTATCGAATGTATATCACCAACGGTTGGGATCAGCAACCATTTCCCGAATGGGACAACATCAACAATAGATTTTTAGAAGTAAATGAAACTCTAGATCAGGTGATTATACATCCTACTTCGATGCGACTGACTTAGCCATGCTGCATGCCCGATTTCTGTCATTTACCGGATGTGAGGCTAGAAGCTACGCTTTATCATCACCTCAGATTCACTTTGAATGCCACATCTTCAAATCCATCAAATCATCGATTGACATCCTCAACCATACATTACGCGTTAGCTAAAAGAAGTTTCCTTCTCCGCTTCCACTGTTGGTACAGTTGGAGAAATCAATGTACGTACCTTTCTGGAAATACTCTGTCAGACATTCATCCATACAAGTCATCCAGGAACAGGATGAACCGAAGGCACTATTCTGTATATCCATCTTAGACACTGTTATCTAAGGCTTATACTATAGCCCTTGCACTTTACTCTGTCTTTAATTATCTTTGGCATATATGATTCGCAACGCTTATGCCAGTACAGAGTGGTTCTTTGGATAATGATCCAACCGGTCTCTCCATATTAACAACGTTAAAATGGTCAAAACTTCGATAGTCTGTGAGTTAACTATCGAAGAAAAACAGATATGCAAACAATGATATTATTCCCAAATGGAAATTTATATCGATCAAACATCATTCAACATTTATCTCTTTATTTCATTAATTTACTTATCTCCTGTTTCCCTATGTTCAATATTTCTTATTTTCTAAATTGGGAAAATATACTTTATTAACAATGGAAAACATTTCCATTTCTTGTTTTATTTATTAGAAAACATTTTTGGTTTCTTATTTGGAAAACATTTCCAAAGTTTCTTCATTGGACTTAGACAGATGTTTAAACAAACCATCGCGATGCCAACTCAAACCATTTCCTTTACTGTCGAACCTTAACTATTCCTTAGTCAAAAATGAAGCCAATCAAGTTGGGGTAGAACTACCTCTCAGACTTTAACTGAACAACATTTCTAACTTTGAAATAGGCAAGGTTCACTTTATATCCCTTTTACTAACTTCCTTACTTAACCCTCTTCGAATAGCTATATTCGATTGACTCTTTTCACTTAACTCTATTCGATTAACCCTTATCAATTAACTCTATTGGACTAACACTATTGGATTAACTCTATTTGACTAACGCTATTGATTTACTCATTTCACTTAACTCCTTTCGAATAAACTATATTCGATAACTCCTTTTTCTTTCTTCGAATAAACTATATTCGATTAACTCCTTTTACTTTCTATTCGAATAACTATATTCGATTAACACATTTTACTTTCTATTCGAATAACTATATTTGATTAACTCATTTTACTTTCTATTCGAATAACTATATTTGATTAACTCATTTTCTTTAACTCTAATCGATTAACTAACATCGATTAACTCCTTTGCTTTAACTCTAATCGATTAAACTAACATCGATTAACTCCTTTGCTTTAACTCTAATCAATTAAACTAACATCGATTAACTCCTTTTACTTTAACTCTAATCGATTAACTAACATCGATTAGATCCTTTATTCTTTAACTCTAATAGACTAAACTAACATCGATTAACTCCTTTTAACTTTAACTCTAATCGATTAACTAACATCGATTAACTCCTTTTGATTTAACTAACATCGATTAACGCCTTTTAATTTAACTAACATCGATTAACTCCTTTTAACTCGATTACTATTCATTGATAAAGATTTACTTTTAGTAAAAGTTCTTCACTTTTCAAATGATTTCCCTTTTATAAAACTCTATTCGTTTAAAAACATTTTTCCCTTTTATTTACTTTCAAAATATTTCCTTTTATAAAATCTGTTGATTTTATAAAATCCCTTTTATTTCAATGTACATTGAAATAATTCTTTTTACATCCCCGGGTCTTTTATGATATTTAAAATATCGAATAACAATGATCAACATCATTCCAACACACATAATCCATAACAGATTATATAACACATCATATATCACAATATATGAAAACAATTAAATAAATGTTGAGGAATCCAGTTGGATTCCTCCAACCTGTTTCCCTGCATCACAGATGTTAAACAATATAGATAACCTCACTTTCAGTTCCATATGATATATTCTGTTAAACAGAATCAATATAGAAATTCAACTAATTGTCTAGCAGTTCAATCAAACAGTCAGTACACAATCAATCAGCCAATATTTAACAGTTCTAAAAATATAACATGAAATTATAAACTGTTCAGAGTTAGTGAGATTTACTCACATTGGATGATCATCGTTAATAACGATAACCATGGCTTGATTCAGACGGACAATTTATTTTGCGATAAATTGTAACGAGCTTCGATTCGCTCCCAGTCGGTCCCATTATGTTGCTCCCGTCCATACGATCCCAACGGTTCATACCGTTCGTCAAACCAATATAAACCAGGCCCACGCAAGACTGAACTCGTTCCGGATTACTTTTCCCATTCATGAAAGCCGCACCTCCTATATTTCCCATCCCCATGACTTTCTTTACTTCGTTTTATTTTATTATATTACTTTTATGAAACTGGGCTTCAAAGAAGTAAAACCAGCCCATCCCCTAAATGACATCGGCCCACCATTTATGTGTTCATGTCTGCTTTAAACAAAGAATCGTATCTTGTTCTTCACTCCTTTGAATACTGCTCCTGTTCAAAAAATATTACCGAATCCTCCCTGGTGTAGCTCGAATCCGCTCTTACCACTTGTAGATGAATTCACGTTCCCATTTATCATTTTGAGATCTACCATAAATAATCCAAATTTGCTTCCTACGGTATGCTTCCTCCATCATATACAAAGTAATTCGAACCTGCATGTTTCTTTCAAAAGCCATTTCCGCTCATAACCCTTACATCCCTTTCCACGTCCAACTGTTTCACTCCACATTCATTTCCATATTCAAACATTGCATCCAACTACACAGCATTTATTACAACTACTTCTACTAGTTTCCTAAATCGCCTAACCCAATAACAATTAATATACTAATAACTTAGTTTACAGAATGATTTAACATACTCACGATGGCCATAGACGTAAAAACTCACGTCCTTTGAGATGATGTACATCATTGGACCACCCTTGCTTGCCACCATCGACGAGCCCTAACACCAACTCCCCACCGACATCAAGAACCTCCTTTCAATCCATCCCTGTATCGCAAAATCCCCACTTCAGACAACACTTCGAACCTCCCTCAAAGTCCTTCTTCATACCACAAACCAAAATCTCAGATCGAGCGTCACCACTCGCTACAACAAAACAGAACACACCACCAAGTTCGCCAACATGTTCCTCTCCTCATTCCCTACATCTCCCACTCAACAAAGTCCAACTCGATCAAGACAAACCTTCTGCGTCATTCAGCTCTTCACGAGCAGCTCATAGAGAACCTCGAACTCAAACACACATGGCTCACAACTTCCACTGGTTTTCCGTTTTCTCGTGAGTTGCATGGAAGATGAAATGCCTGCTGTAGCAATTTGCGTTTCTCTTTGAAGGGTTAAACTTCATTCTGATTTTTGATGGCGGCGGAAAACGTTTGGCCAAAAATGAAAATGGACTTAGGTTTACAGAAGGGTAGTGTATTTATAGTGATTTTCTTTTTGGATATTTTCTTTGATGAGTCGCTTTATTTGCTCCACGTTCCTCTTTTGTTTTTGTGGCCTTGTGAGAGCCACGAGTTTGCTTTGAGGACCAAGGAGTACTGACGGTTGAGAAGAAAGGACGTGGTCTTTGTTTGGTCGCTGAAATCAGTTAGCATATTTGTTCCACATTTGAGAGTACCCCATTATGCGAAACTCTGTTCGTCCATGGACTAATTTGAAAATATCATTAAATTGAGTAATGTGTCGTGATCTCAAAAATATAATAATACCGGTAGGTGAACTCATATTTTGAAACCTTAAAATGTTGATTATAGGGTGCAAAATACTCCCAAATTAAAAAAGTGATTATTTATTTAATTAAAAATGATCATAAAATTCTAAAAATTAAATTATCGTTATGTCCCAAATGAACCTTGTCTAAATTCAAACCCGATCTCTAGTTATATCGAATAAATCGTTACGGTCGATAAACGATTCTATAGCGACTATTTTATAATTTGATTTGGACATATCTCAGAATCTACACGACGAAATCCCAATTTTTCTCTTCCACTAGAAAGATATACTCCACCAGCTCCAGACGTTTCTTGTTTCACAGAAATCCGGCTTAAAACGAATTCTGTACATTCAGTTGAAGTTCGAATTGCCAATTTACGAACTACAGCGCCATTTCGTGCTCGATTTTAATTATATTATAATTCTACGTTCAAACTGTCGTTCAAATAATATATTCGTTATTATAATTCAATTCTAAACTGAATTAAATATCACAGATGATCCAGTTCACACCATATCGCCATTTTAGCCAATTCTAATTATTTCAAAATTAAATATATTATTTAATTTATTATTTTAATTAAATATTCACCATTATATTATTTCCACGACCATTTAATTCACTACATCACCATTGATATAATTAAATAAATTAATCATAATACCCCTGCCAATGCGGGTCTTTACACAATCCAACCGTTGGATTTTAACAGATTTTATATCGTTGGAAAGATTTTTCCAAAGCGAACCCAACGGTTCCGGTTTCGCGGAAATCCAATGGTCGGATTTCTCGATATAATCGTTTAAATTATGATTCCAAAACAAGAGCTGTAGCTGCGTGATTCGTTTATTTAATTTATATTTATTTATATATAAATATAATTCATTCGACGATTTCCATATCGTTTTTCACTTCAAATGTTTCACTAATGCCTTTAAATTTCGGAAAATTTCGCCATAACCTCCTTTTTACGTGGAGGGGTTTGGAAATTTATTAGGCCATATTAAGCACCCAAAAAATCCTAAAAAGCGTGCACATATTTATAGTGATATATTCCTGCGTCAACAGAGGAGTGTGTATAGATCATAACTTCAGAGAATAAATTCTCGTCACCCTATAAATGGTTTTTGTGCCTTAATGACTTGAGTAACGTGTTTATTGTCTCTCCAGACCTGTGTGGGGTTTTTATTAATCTGGCAATTTACCAATTTATTTTATATAGTCCATATCAGTCTTCAGTTCAACCAGAAGTATAGTCATCGCCATACAAGCCTCTCGCTTGTATGGTATATATTCAACCTCGTCACATAAGCTCCAAATGCTTATATGGTATATGATAGGGTATGTTATCTTCAAGAAGTATGCCATGTAGTGTATTCAAAATTAATTGTTACTATCCTATGGCGACGTTTATTATTTCACACAGAACAACCAGCATTCCGCATCCAATGGCATTCACAGGAGTTTATATAATAATAAAATCACGCGACCAACTCATTAAGGCTTACCTATTTGTTGGGCGCGCAAATATATTCTTTACTTAACAGCTAATCCATATTACTATTCAACACATGTATATATATGCAGAACTGAACTAAAAGTAATATTTCTAGCGAACAAATGTTTGTTTCAACACACGGTTATTTTTAACACATCATACATAGGATAAAAATGATATTTTTGGCGAACAAAAATAAGTTTCAACACGTGTATTTTTAGCGAGTCGTATACAAGATAAAAATGATATTTTTATCATTCAAAATATTTATTTCACACATGAATGTTTTTAGTTATTCATAATCACAATAAAATGTTAATTATATTGTTCAATGCTTTTATTCAACACATGAATCCTTTTCAACACATGAATATTTTAAATAGTTCATACATATAATAAAAATGATATTTTTGTCATTAAAATAATTTATTTAAAAAACTAGTATTTTATATATTCCATATATAAGATAAAAATGTGATTTTTATATTTTAAAGAATTTATTTAACACATGAATGTTATTCAACACACGAATATTTCATACATTTCAGGATTTAAAAATGTGATTTTTATTATCTAAACAATTTATTCGACACATGTTTATAATTCAACACATGAAAATAATTCAAACACATAGATATTACTTAAAATTTTGGCAGCATAACGGTAGGGGGTTAAAAACCGGCACCGTCCCGAGTACGGCTCCTCGCACTACCTTAGGCCTTGCGGCATTCCATAAGGGGCTTATCTAAATGATCTAAGATCAATTTCATATTATATGAATTTTCCACAACAATTCCCATTGTTTCAACCACAAACAATTTCTTTCAACTACAAACAATTATTTCCAACCATTCGCATTTCAACTAATTTTCAACCATTCGCATTATCAACCAATTTCACGTCAATCACAATCAATTCATATCGCCCGTGGTCTGTGAACGAGGGGAGTATATATATATACACACACACACACACACACACACACATATATATATATATATTTCATTTGCATTTCAACAAATATATGATTTTTACAACGCATGTATAATTTATACATCGCTCATATAACTTATACAATGCTCAAACATGTGGTGTACAACGCATATATAATTTATACTTTGCTCATATAATTTATACAACGCATTTCCATTACATATTGAATTTAGAAGTCTCACATTGATTTTAATCCGTCCGAAATTTGTAGCGAGCTCGGAATACCTTCTAGCTTCTTCTAGAATGTAGATGTTGCTACGAGTCCAATGTTTCCTGTTTCATCGAATTTCGTCAACATAGCAAAAAGATATGATTTTTATTTGGAAATCATGATTTGCAATGCTTAGAAGTGTTATAATCATTTAATAAAAAAAATGTTGTTACCTCTCTGAATTGGTTCGAAACTAGGTTTCAATCTTACGTCCAAATCGTGTATCGATGTTGAAATCAGTCGGCGCCATGCTCTAGAGGGTGGAACGGTGCGTGGATCGAGAGCAGGGGGTCCCACTCGCTATGGGGTTTGAGGCACGATAGCGGGTTGAAGTTTGGAACTTTGAGGTGGTGTAACTCGACGTAGGGTGAACGATAGGGGGCGTACCAGGTATTGATTTGAAGAGGAGGACTTCAAAAACCTCAGTTGGGTCGAATGTTAATGGTGAGCGGTTTTGCCGGAAATTGGTCGGAAAGGTTGGAAAACTGCTTCGTCGTCGATCGAGGAGAATAGCGGGCTTTTTTGAATATTTTTATAAATTTAAATAATAAAAGAAAAAAAAATCCTATTTGCCGATATTTATATTAATTCAAAAATTAGGGGTTCTTCCATACGAACTCCAATTCAAACCCAACGAATGTCGCCTCTAGCTAAATATCCCCATCCCGGACACAATGGAATATGTTTTGTAGGCCCATTTGACTGTTATAGTCAGTTTTTCTTCAAATTAAAATATAAAACATTCAAATTTGGATTTGAACGTACATTTTAATTTGCCGGGGCCACATACTGATTCTAAAAATTCCCGAAAAATAAATCTAGCTACGTGGGAACGATACGGTCCCAACAAAACTGATTTCGTCGAATTCTAAGACTGTTTGAAAAATGGCCATTTTCTTGTCGATCCAATTTGACTAAAATCAACCAAACACATTTTCCTTTGACACGCTCACATATTAATTCCAAAAATTATGGAATTTGAAACCTAGTAATAAATTGACATCCCAGATCCAACAAAAGTAGTTTCGTCGAAAATGGAGGTCGTTTGCTAAATGTCGATTTTCAAGGGCTATATTTATTCTGTAGCGACCATTCTGAATATTCAACTGGCCATAACTTTTGATTCCCACTATGAAATTTCTATTTTTCAGATTCGTTAGAAAGATATTCTTAAATATATTTAAATATTTTTGGTTTCACTAAAATCGGTTTTATTTTGCATCTTGTACGTTCAATCAAAGCTCGAATACAAAATTTTAAACTGCCACACTATTTCTAACTCGTTATTCAATTGAAATAAATTATTTCAATTACTCCAAATTCATTAAAATAACCAAATTAAAATTTTAAAATTGGCTCGGATTTTCTAGGTTGTTACAGGATTTGAGTTAAATTTGAAATGTTATAAAAATGAAACGATGAATTTTATTTTGATATTGGGGGTAGAAATAAATGAAAATAAAATCGGGAAAAGAAACAATTGGAATACAACTATGTTGAAATTGATGAATTATTCAGGGTTTGGCAAGCTAATTTATAATTGGGTTCAAACTAACAATGTAAAATTGAATACAAGAATTCGAATGTAAGATATAAACTTGTTAATTAATTAACAAGAAGTGAATTTCAAATGAGAATTGTAAATGAAGCGATATACGAATGAAGATTATGAACAGATTTGAACCAATATTTAAATGAAATCAAAACTAATTTGATGTGACGAGTCCATATTCTTGTAAAAGGAATAATATTTAATTTTTGGAAGTAAATAACGTTTGAAAGCGAAAATGTTGCAAATAAGCTTGAGGGATAAAGGAAATATAATATACCAGTATGGTGAGATTATTTTGAAGTTTAGAATATAAATCAAAGGAAATTTTTTCGAAGTTCGGAACAAATTATTGGAAAAGGGATTATTCGGGAGGAAGTTTTTCATGAGAGTCGATTATGCAAATTGCAGGAAAATATTATTTAACTCGTGTTTTTAACCAAAAATTTAATATATCATTGAGTAATTATTTATATATTTAGATTAAAGAATGAAGTACATTTTAAAGTTAAATATTTTAAAGGCATGAATTATTTTTGCAATCAACGATTATTGTAAAAGAAGAAAATTCTTAACTTGAAATTGGAAATTTCTAAAATGAATGTTTTGTTGGTGTTCGAAGTTGTGAATTTTGTCTATTTTAAATTTAATAATGTTGTTCAGTTAAGGTTTGACAGGTAAATATGCCCCAACTTGATTGACTTCATTGTTGACTAAGAAATAGTTAAGGTTTGATAGCAAGAGTGGTTAAATGAAGTGAGTGTTAGTATGTAAGTGAAAATAGCAGTGTTTAGTTAATACCTGTATTAATTCAAATAACGAATTTAGAAATGTTTCCCCCTGTGAATAAAGTATATTAAATAAAGATTCATGAATATTCGGAAATGTTTCCCAATAGTGATAAGAGATTTTCTAGAATAATGGAAAATAAATGTGATATTTGGAATGTTTTTTGAATGACCATGAGAGGTAATGGGTTGTGTTATATCAAAATAGAAAGAACTGAATTCCAAAAAGCCACCCGATGAGAACGAAAAGCGGTAGAATGTAAGAAAAGTGGGTCTATAAATTAAATTCGAAAGTTGCATAAGAAATGTTTGGTATGAAGTTAAGAATGAAGTGAAGGAAAATTAGAAATTGACTGGAGATTAGTTAAGTTGAATGATTTTCTGAGTATCGATCTTATGTTGGTTTCGTCCTTCGGGGTTGATACTAAGGGAGTTGTTCGCTAGTTAGTTGACAGTCGAAGGAGGTGAATAGGGAACAGGAATTGTGTGTGAATAAGAAAAGGTAAAAAAATCGTAGATTTTGAGAGCATAAAGATTTGTGTTAGGCGATGAACTTAATAAATGGAGAATTGAAAGGAAAATTGGTTTGTGGCAATGAATTCATAAATCCGAGATTGAAAAGATGTTTAATATCTTAATTGATTAAGAGATCAAAACTTAAATTCTAAAATTTGAATGGAATTTGTGGATATTCAATTTTAAAATTTGAATATAGAAATTTTCGAAACTTACATGGAAAATATATAAGCATTCTGTGAATTGGGGAAACTAGTGATTTGGATGGTAATCGATTTGAAATAAAATCTTATACAATGGGATTATATGAAAATGAGGTGTTTGAAAATATGATTTGAAAGGAAAAAATTTATTTAAGTTGACATGTGTATGATTTATGAGAATTATGGAAAAAAGTACTATATGTACATAGTATTATATGATTTTAAAGCAAAATAAGGAAAGTGCCTTCCTCCTTTGGATTTCGCGCTTTGTTGAGATATGCTGCTGGTGGTAGTAGGTTTCTCGGACATAAAACTCATGAGTTGCCATTGAGCACGACTGCTAGCGCAATTCGCAGGGCTGCCGATAGCTTACGGTGAATAGATGTTTCCTGAGGGAATCAGGGGTAACCATTGTGATCGCTGCGATGTAGAGTCGTTGGAATTTGACCGTGTAGCGAAATTCGCAAGGCTGTAGATAGCTTGTGGCAGACGGATGTTTCTTGGGGGAACCATGTAGCGCCCCGCCTCTATACCCACTATCGTCCGGTTCATTTCAGAGAAATGTCGCAGACCATAATGGAGAATGAGGTCTGTGAAGGGCGACCTATTGTATAATTGCTCCGTGTGAGGAATTCACATCGAATTCTGATATCGATTAAAATTTCAACATGACCATTCGGCACATAGGGCAACTACACAACGGCTATATGCAATCTGGAAAGCAGTATAAAATAGCCAACAACAACAATATAAATATATGGTATATCTCAAAGACAGACATAGAATAATCATATCACAAAGGTGGAATAGATATGAATAAACCAAGAATATGTACAACAAGCTAGGGGTTAACAAAGATCCACTAATACATGTACCAAGATCTACATAAAAGAATATGTACACTACGATAGATAATGTCATAGGTACAAAAGTACGTAAAACTGTAGAGATAGAGTAGCAAGCTGAAAGCGGAAGATCAATCCTGCTAGGGGTCCTAAAGGAGTACCTAAAATGACTCGGCCTGACCCGAGTATTATTTATAAGGAAATAAACAATAAACCGATCAGTCTAGCTGTACTTATCAAATAAACTGAGATAACAAGAGATATAACACAGGATGACATGATTCTACTAATAACATCTAATCATAACTAAATATGAAATATGGCATGTCAACACAACTATCTCTAAATAATCTCCAAGCTATTGTGGAATCAAACATTCCAATAATCATAAATCATCAAGAAATCATAAATCATCAAGTAATCATAAATCACCATGTAATCATAAATCACCAAGTAATCATAAATCATCAAGTAATCATAAATCATCAAGTAATCATAAATCATCAAGTAATCATAAATCATCAAGACATCATAAATCACCAAGACATCATAGAAAACATCACCAAGAGGCAGGAATGTTCACCAAGATGAGATACGATCTCTAGGTAGCGAACCTATAAGTTTGAGCCGAAGCTCCCCACGATGTCGGGTCATGACCCCGGAAGAGAGAAAACACATAAATTGTGAAATCCCTAGAAAACATCATAAATCATAGAGAGTTGGACCGATGTCCCATAGGCGAAATCCAAGAATCGTAAATCCAGCTCGGGCGATTGAGGACCACAAAACACAAGTCATAAAGGATCACATCAATCCGGGTGAATAGAAATTACTCCGAGCTAGTTACTATAAGGAAATAACGACATATCCCATAACCACATGCTATTCTCGAATATTTACGAACTCGTAATTGGTTCCTATTCAAAACAGAGGAAATCATAGAAGGAGCATTACCACGGTTTTCGATCGGATGAGTCCAAGAATTAACTATCGAAGCAAAAGCCAGGGTTTATAGTCCTTGATTTTACCAAGACATTTAATTAGATTTCTCATACGAACAAGAAAAAGGTTAATAAAATACATACTAGTAGCTTTGAAGAAGGTTCATAAAGCGATTTCGTAAATTATCTTCGTATAATGAAGTAAGATTGGAAACCATTTTAGTACAAGAATTTGATATCTACTAATAACATAAAACCTCTTTATATAATATCAAAGTTGCAATAAACAATAGTACGATTGCCGAGGCAAATCGATCAAGGGGGTTCATGTCACAATGAAGTGATCTCAAATCATAGATCATAAACTCACATCACAACAACATACAGGAAATCAAGGGATAACGATTGTAATTTCGATCAACGAACGAATCGAAATCCCAAACTAGGACCCGAAGGCTTTAAACTACATCGGAATAAACTCGAAGGATATCGAGTCGATAATTCACGTTTTAGAGGCGTGAATAATCTTAAAAAGAGTATACGGGCTTTAGAATGATCACTTATTCAACTCACATCATAAACAAATGTGAATCGGCCAATAAGGATCAACATTGGAAGAATCGCATGAGAATCAAAGTCGAGGAATCGAGATGCAGAAATCTGCGAATTCGTAAAGCTGAAGTTCACAAACGAAGTCCGAACGGCCCGAGCTCCGACCGGGAAAGAGCCTGGATGGGCCTAAACTTTTGACCGTGGTCTCCACTGGTCAACAGCAGATTTTCAGTGACAGACGTCTGTTACCCTAAGGACAGACATCTGTTGTCAGGAAAACTGTTTCCCGAGAGTTTGGACAGACGTTTGTCCATTTTCGGACAGACGTCTGAGCTGAAGCAATTATTTATTTTGCTTCTTAAACAATGACAGACGTCTTCCCCCCTCCCGGACAGACGTCTGCTCCCCTCCCGGACAGACGTCTGAGCTGAAGCAATTAAGAATTTTAATTACCAATGAATTTGCAATCGGCCTCGGACGAGCCCCGAACCAATGGTGATGGTATATGATGATTTCTAAGTCAATATGAAGCATCTAAGGCTTACCGAAACATCATATAACACCAACAAATATGCACACACAGTACGAACATGAAATTGCTATGATTTCGATTATAAACTCCAAGACAACTAAATTCTCTAATCAAAGCAAATCAAATTTAATTCAAACTATGGCACAAAGGTGTTGTATACATGCAAGTGAGGCTTCAAAGACATGCCGAGACAACTTATAACACCCAAATGCACATACACAAACATTCATATAAGAGATTTGCACTGATTCGGCTTATAAATTCAAATGTGAGCTAAACTCCAAATCAAAGCATGCAAAAGCATTTCAAGCAACTTGTGAAGACTTAGAACTTTGTCGGGGGACAACGGAGCTTCACAACATCACCTATTCAGCTAAAATCATATGCATAAGATCGTATGAACAATCCTTATCATAATGTTCAACTCAATGAAACATGAATACATGAAATCGACTTAGTTACACTAGCTTAACCAATTCACTAGCATACCCAAACTCAATGAACACTAAATTAGACTTGTGCAAGCCATAAACTTGTGGCATAGATGTGAGTTCAACAAAGAACTCACCTTTGGCTCTTGAATGACAAGAACAAGCTCTAACAAGGAAGAACAAGCACAAGTCCAAGCAAAGAAGCTTTCTTTCTTCAATCACTCCTCTCTAATCGCCATATAAACCCACATACAAACTCATGGATGTTAGAACATCATAAAAATCCGAAATTGAGAGGAGAGAAAGGTAGAGAAGGAGAGTAGAGAGCTTACCCATGCCATAGAATTGGATTTGCACAAGAATTGAGCTCTAGATTGGAAGCCCTAGCCTAGGGAATTTCTATTTCCCTTTCCACTCTCCATTTTTATTTCTTTTGAAGGCTTGGAAGAGAATGGAGAAGGACTGGGCTGTTTTGGCACTTAAAGGAAGTGGGCTAGTAGGCTAACCAAGCCCTAACCAAAGTGCCAAATTTCCAAAACTCGGAACATATCGAACCTTATAGTTTTAGAACACCTAAACGACATTTTGAACTCGATGGAAGTGGTTTTGAGTCCAAATTCATTCGTATGTGAAAAGTGATATTTTGGTCATACATTCTAATGAGAAACGACCAAATTTCACTAACTCAAAAGGTATCGATGCTTATAGTCAAAAAGGTTGTAAATGATGATCCTTACTCAATGGAAGTGGTCCCGAATCCTAACTCAACCGTATGCAAAATGTGACTTTTTGGATACACACCAATTAATGATTAACGATGCTATATTTAAATAAAATATTTAAATACATCATCGTTAAATGAGCGGGTTGTTACAGACTTCCCCCCTTAAAATAATTGTGTCCCGCAATTCCTTAAGCATAAAGTAATGAGTAACAACCAAAAATAATACCACGGAGTGGTACCACAAGAACCAACACAAAATGAAAAGATCACACCAACGGCTAGGTGAGATCCCAATTTCGTCTCGCAAGATCATAGAAGCTAGAGTTCAATCTCGAACTTAATTATCCATGAAGGTAGTCATCCCAAACGGGTAAAATAATTCCAGAAAAAATCATAAATGCTATGAATTCGAGTAGACTCGCCTTTTTCAGTATCATGCTCAAGGAAATGAGGATCAATAGAATTCACAAAAACCAAGCGAATATAATTTGGAATTTCAAGAAGCAATGGGACTGCGTCCTACAGACGCGATATATCATAGTAGATATTTCTCTAAGGATATGAGATGGGAAATTATGATGGTTGACTAATCCATTCCCAAAACTCAATCACGATGACGTAGTGAACATCAAAACCTGAGCACTTTAGTATTGCGACAAGGTGGATGACACCAACTAAAGCACAACACAGTGATTCCAACGAATTTAGCTAAGGAAAGAAATTTTCGAAGGAATAATCAATTTTCCCAGGTTGGTACGGAATACCAACGAACTACTCAGGGATATCGATTTCTAACTAGGTATTAAATCTCATTTAGTAACCATAAAGACAAATCATTAGGAATTATACGAAATTCACAATATTCAAAAACTCGAGTATCAATTCTAGAAAATCAGAAACATCGAGAAGATGATGGATAAGTAGTGCACAACTTACCACTTCGAAACAACATAATTTAAGATAATTTTCCGCCAAAAATCTCAAATCGCACAAACATCAGTAATTAATCAAAGAAGCAATAGACAATTTCTCTAACAAGATGAGATTAAACCAAAGAGGCCGTAATCTCCAAAGATTTGATTGACAAGTGTTAACAAACGTGCGGAGACAATTGTCAACCCAAATGATTCAAACAAACAAGTAATGAATATCAAAAGAGCTCATCCTTTCGATATTCATTTCTAAGAACAACGCAAAGCTAAGTCCATAAGTGAATTGACTATAGCACTTCTGAATGATCGACTAGATCATAGATTCGAAGAAAGGAATTATTGAGTTTGTCGTGGATCGCAAAAGCTCAAATTACCCTACCCACGGGATTCCCATTCTCTCGAGTGATCGTTCACTAGGGAAAATAAGGAGACCCATGGAATCATAAGAACACAAAATTCTCTTTAGCAAATCGAAACAAGGATTAAGAATTAGGCGAGATTCTCAATCACTAAGAAGTCTCGAAAATCAAAGATCTGAAATCCAGAAACAAGAGACATAAATAAATAACTTTTTGGGTTGTTCCGGGAGTTATTTAATTTACTCAAAGAAAAGATACAAGATAATTTCTAACTAAAAATCTTGAACCATTCAAATTTTTGGAATTGCTCTAAGGATATCTAGAAATGAATTTTCTAGAAAAATAACAAACGATTACGAAAAAATCGCAAAAATCCAAAATATTATTATTTTGATTAACTTTATTAATGGTTAATTTAATTTTAGGGATCAATTCAAATGTCGGATTGCCACATAATGGTGTTTAGGAATTCCGAACTACAACATGGTGTCCCACGTCTCGTTTGAGATCCATAACGCACGCAACGGACAAGTTAACACAAGAAAGTCCTCAAAATTTCTAACATTCACGCGAATCTCTTGAAAACATAAAAATTCAATAAATCATTTGGGATGGCATAATGGAAATAAAATTCCTTTATCAACTTACGAATAAAATAAAAATGATATCTTTTGATAACGAAGAACAAGATCGACGTATATCAAAAGAAAATAATTAAAATAATCTCTTAATAAGGCAAATGACATTAAGGAATTAATGACACGTACCTTGACTCAAGAGGAGGGATCACAAGAAGCGGGATGCTTTCCCCCACTCTTGATCTTGAGTTTGGAACGCAACGAGGTAACACAAATGTATCACTGCGCCTTCGTTGAGTTAATTTAGCACAAATACTTGGTGACTCATACCGGCGCAACGAGGTAACAAATGGGTTGTTTTAGCCCGAAGGTTTGGCGATCTCACACCGAACTAGAACTATATATATGACAACAAGGGAGTAGATTTTGTCATAACGACATGGTATCTCCATACCGATCGACAAGAAACCAATAAACTATGTTAGGTACGTAACGACGTACGAAACAATCTTAACTAGAAATCAGGAAATATCAGGATCAAAGTCGCTTAACACGTGCATAACGATGCATGAGAAAGATATCCAATGATCAATTAACTACAAGGATCATAAATGATCAACAAGATAAATGTGATACCATTTATACAGAAATAGGCATCAGTTAGAAACTCGAGTCAAAGAATGAAACAGAAGCACTACTAGAGCACACGGGCCCTAGATGGACTATAGAAATCAACCCGAAGGAGAATGAGTCGATAACTATTCTAAAAGACTAAAAATAGGACACTTGTGTAACGACCCTGGGATTTCGGCCTCGAAAATCGACATAAATACCCTTATCATATCTCATGCCGATCCTCCAAGCACCGAAAACACCGGAACATTTAGAAAGAAATTAGAGGATGAGATAAGGAAGACATAAAGTTAGAATAGAAGAAGAAGAAGTACCAACATAGAGTCTCACATCACAGCGGAACAAAATATAATACAGAAATAAACCTTTATTGGGAGCTTTTAAAATACTTACAATATCAGAGTACAACACACATATGGACAGTTTCGATAATCTTTCCTCATATACGCAGCGGAATAAATATAGATTTCATATGTCTGAACATCTCCAGCTCATCTCTGGACTTCTCAGTACCTGATAACCTGAACCTGTACACCTCGGTCTAACCCGAGCATGTACAAAACACCGGGTCAGTCTGTTGGACCAGAGTGAGAAAAACTCGCACAGCATTTAGGTTATCACACAACTTGATTTTAAAGTCAAAATCCTTTCGAAAGAAAATGATAATCGTAAGACCAAATCCACACATAAATACGTACGGTTTTTACCTTACGATAACCCAAAACAGTTTTCAAATCAACATCTTTTCTGATATAATAATAGTGTCTAAATACAAGTAAATATCAATCTAGTGGAACGCTTGCATCTCACGCTCCAAGTATATATATATATACAAACAAAACCGTGGGCACTTATTGGAAATTGGATTTCGACTATGACAAGGTATGGAACCATCTTCCGCTCGTGTATCTCTAGAGACGAATACACTGGGTTCAACAAGAACGTCTTGCAACCCGACCCTCACACGACCGACCACCCATTTCACTTGAGTGTATTGATTGTATATCACCAATGGTTCGACTCAAACCGCCGTTCCCGAATGGGCAGAATCGATAAAGTAAGAAACAAAAGGAATTTCTCTAGATAGGTGATTATACACCCTAATGGGAGCGACCCACATAGCCATGCTGCTTGCCCGATTTCTGTCATTTCCTGGTTGTGAGGCTCAAGGTTATAATCTTTTGAACATCTGGCCACTATTCACTTTGAATGCCACATCGTCAGATCCGTCAAGTCACTAATTGACACCCACAAATATACTCTGGGTCTTAAAGAAGTGCCCCCCTTTGCCACCACTTGGTATATTTGTAAAAAATCAACGTACGTGGTTTCAGGAAATACTCTGTCAGACATTCGTCCATACAAGTCATCCAGGAACAGGATGAACCGTAGGTACTCTCCTACTGCATCCAATATAGGAATCACTCCATGGATCAGTAGCGATCGTCCTTGCAATCCAAAGATTCCAACCACGACAGAACCCCATTATATCTCTGGGTCGAATCAGAGATTGTAAGTGGTTCTTCCGCTTTATGAAGATCTATGGTCTTCACATGCTCCATCACGATCGTCGCTTGATCTCTTCTATATATTCGTATTTGTTGGTCGGAATGGTTTTCGAATATATATTCGATCCCGGTCTTTCTATACCAACAATCGTAAAGGTTAGACTTGATAGTCGGTTATTTAACTATCAAGTAACATCCATGAAATCATAAAAATAGATTCACTGGTCTGGTACTCAGCATCACTTGGCTTTTAAAATTTATCGCCCAATTTCCTTATTATTTCCGTTATTAGGGAAAATATAATCTTATATCATTTCCTTTACTTTGGAAGTCTTATCACCCATTCTTGACATTACCAAATCGTATCATCCTTGGATAATTCCGAAGCCGTTCAAGTTGGGGTATTTTAATTACCACTCAGACCTTGATCAACAACGTTCTTATCTTTAGATAAATCCGAGTTGTAATTCAAAAACTGATATTTTTATTTTAATTCCTATTTCCACCCTCGTTTACCCTGCTTTTTGTTTATAATTCTTATCGACATAAGAATCCATTTTCATAAACAAATTTCATAATTTCTTATAAACTTTAAATAAATAATTAAATAAATAAATATTTATTCCTTTTTTATTAACCTTCCAATGTAATAACTTTCAAAATCTATTTTTGTTATAAAATATTTTTATAACTCAAATATTATCAATTCACTGTCGATAAAACTCATATTTTATAAATCGATTGATTTATAAGTCAGGTGATGTTAATTTCCCAACCATACTACCCATCAGAACAAATGTTGAAACAGGGTTCAACAATCAACAATAATCAATCATTTCTTTTTATTTGACTGAAAATTTCTATAACGATCAATAACCAATTAAAAATCATTCAAACAACTCAAACAATTTCAAACACGTTTATTTTATAAACGTGACCAACCAAGGTGAGTTAGCGTTATTGGGACCAATCGTTAAAATAACGATTTATTATTTCACTGAAATTAAACGACAGTTTAATTTCTTCAATTAAATCCACAAATAAATTATAACTGATAAACAGTCAACCATTAGCAAGTAGAGCACACACCAATTTATATAAAATATAAATGGGAAAAACTGAGTGAGTTTAACTCACCTTGATTTGAATCTATTGATAATAGTTCGGTTTTAGTAAAATTAAACTGACGTTTAATTCGAATAAAAATTCCAGTTGTTTCAAACCCTGACCAACCATGCTCCATCTCGAAGTACTCGTCTTTACGGTCCCAACATGACTTACCGTGCGTAAATCTGATACTGTACGTGCAAGATATCGTATGTACAGCTTTATAAAGTAATTAAATTCAAACATATATTTTATTTTAAAACAAACATGGGCTTTACCTTTGTTACCAGCCCAACTAACCGAACCCGATTCCCCCCCCCCTTTTAACCTTAATCATCGAATCCTCCCATTCATTTATCAGCCGCCTAAAAAAAACACAAATCCCTAATCCCATTTTTTATTCTTCAGCCCAAAACCGAAAAAAAATGGCTTCGCCACCTCCTCCATCTACCCAGATCCAGTAGCATCGCACCCGCTTCGACCTCATCAACTCGCTCGGCCCGAACCTCAACAACCTCTCAGTGCTCCATCGTTCAAACATCAACCCTCTCAACGACAAGCCAACAAAAAACCCCTCCCAAGAACGAAGCGGTTCTTTTCCTCATTTTAAGCTAAGTTTCTTTTACTCGATTTGTAATTGCTGTAATATTTTGATTCGGTTTTTCTCTGGTTTGTGGTGTTGTTCGAATGGTCCTGGGATGAATGAAATACTACTGTATTTATAGTTGCGGTTCGCTCTTAGATAAGATTACTGTCCATCCATGATTATGAATTGTTATTTCAATCACGTTCGAATTCGTAGTTGGATTTTGTGTTCGGATTTCAGTTTAGGCTTTTGATTGAACTTGGATAGGTTTTAGATAGCTGTGCTATGTATTGTTCATTCAATCATAAATGTTAGGACCTGTCCTTATATTTCGTTCGGATTTAAAAATACATGAAAAACAGTGATCCTCTTTACTGTTCATACATGTGACTTCACTGGTTCGATTAGGATTCTGTGCATGCCAATATAGATATATATTGATTTGGCTTGTCACTGATTTTGAAGTCTAAGACCAACTGTATATGAACATATATATACAGTCATGTGGATTCGATGTATGAAATTTTTCTTTAGCTATCCTGTATATTTTCCTTAGCTATTTTCTTTATGTATTGTCTTGTTGTTCACTGATCATGATTTCCTGTTTGGATTTGATATCTCATTTTCTGTTGCTCAAATCATTCTAGTTCAAGATTTGGTTTTTGTATCATACATACATACATTTTATTTAATTATATGGCCATACATGTCACTGTTGTTTTAGCTGTTCATCACTTATATTTTTATTTTTTTATGCTATTTATTTCTATCATGGAATTTCCCTTCTAATGGGTTTCCTTCTTTCTTTTTCGCAGATCGAAACCGATCGAACATGGATTCACTTCACTGGTAAAAGAAACAAAAAGCCGTTGAAAAAAGAATCCTTTTAGTATTGCATTGGCCTGTCATGGATTTAAAAATCTAAAATTAAACTGTACCTGAATATGTAAATGTAGTTCTGTAAATTTTGTTGAAATGTGTATTGTATTTCACTTTGTTTTTCTTTTGTAAAAATAATAATGTGTCTTGTTCAGCCATGTATGTGCTTGTATTGTTTAGTATTACAAGTAAATGTACTTAAAACAACCATGGTAGTGAAAAGTGGAGGATATTTAACTTGGTCTCCATCTCGCGCAGTACCGGAATGGGTTTAAATATCGCCGCACCAACCTCTTAATTTTTGTTTTGAATGGTATCGGTTTTATTTGTTTTTGCCAAACCAAACGGAAACGTTAACGAATATTTACATATATATTAAATTTAAGAAACTAAATTTAATGAAAAATAAATGTCACAATATCTTCAACTTCAATGGTATAGAATTCAAACTTAACATTAAAATTCCAGTTTTTAAATAATACTCCAACTATTTAAAATCGTTTAATATAAATAATTAAATCATTATAATTTAAAAACGAATTCCATAGCGACTATTTAGAAATTTGAATTGGACGTAACCTGAAATTTATAAGCCGGAATTTAGATTTTTCGCTTTCATTAGAAAAATATAATCGAATCGGTTCAAATGTTTCTCGTTTCACAGAAATCTGACTTATACTGGAACCTGTATATCCAATCAAAGTTCAAATCGAAAATTTCGAACTACCGCGAAGTTTTCGAGCTCGTTTTAATTAATATATAAATATATATATTCGAACTCCATTTAAATAAATAAATTCGATTAAAACTCCATTATATTTCAAATATAATATATAAAAAATTTAAATATTCAAATTTAAATGGCCGAAAAATCCGGGACGTTACATTCTTCCCCCCTTAGAATAATTTCGTCCTCGAAATTGCAAGGTAAGAAGAATATTCCGAATCGAATTATTTTAAAATCGTTACTTTTGAATTAAATTCAAAATAAATTCGAACTTTTAAAAATTTTATAAAAATTTGCCAGCACTCCCTAAGCATGGCTCGATTGGTACGACTACCACTCTGGGCCTCAACTCTTTCGAAAAGAAAATTCAAAATTCAAATGGCAACCTATTTTATTTGAATCCCAATTTATTTATCCAATAAATTTTCAAACCCCAATTCATTGAAGTTCGCTCAAATTGAATTCATTCTTAACTTGATTTTACTTAAACCAGTTTTAGTTTCACTTTCAGATTCGATTCAATCGACGAAATGATTTTCTAATCGGTTCAACTTTATTTCAAAATTCAAATTAGATTTCAAATCAAATCAATCAGAACAAACAAACAAACAACCCACATTTGTATCCACTCGCTAGTTCAATGCTTCTCAACACTTGAACCAGTCAAATAACACAATACAAAACATTTGTATATAAAATTTTACAAATACGCTCTCATATATGTACGCTCAAACTCAATTTAGGGTGTTACTAATCCCATCTCTATTGAGTTACGCCACAGAGCCAAGGTTACTACTCAACCAATAGCTCTGATACCACTGTAACGACCCTGGGAATTCGGCCTCGAAAATCGACATAAATACCCTTATCGTATCTCATGCCAATCCTCCAAGCACAGAAAACACCGGAACGTTTAGAAAGATATTAGAGGATGAGATAAGGAAAAAAGAAAGTTAGAATATAAGCAGAAGAAGTACCAACATAGAGTCTCACATCACAGCGGAACAAAATATAATGCAGAAATAAACCTTTATTGAGAGCTTTTAAAATACTTACAATATCAGAGTACAACACACATTTGGATAGTTTCGATAATATGTCATCATATACGCAGCGGAATAAATACTAGATTTCATATGTCTGAACATCTCCAGCTCGTCTCTGGACTTCTCAATACCTGATAACCAGAACCTGTACACCTTGGTCTAACCCGAGCATTTACAAAACACCAGGTAAGTCTGGTGGACGGGAGTGAGAAAAACTCGCACAACATTTAGGGTATCACACAACTTGATTTTAAAGTCAAAATCCTTTCGAAAGAAAATGATAATCGTAAGACCAAATCCACACATAAGTACGGACGGTTTTTACCTTATGATAACCCAAAACAGTTTTCAAGTGTCTAAATACAAGTAAATATCAATCTAGTTGAGCGCTTGCATCTCACGCTCCACCTATATATATACAAACAAAACCGTGGGCACTTATTGGAAATTGGATTCTGACTATAACAAGGTGTGGAACCACCTGCCACTCGTGTATCTCTAGAGATGAATACACTGGTTCAACAAGAACGTCTTGCAACCCGGCCCTCACATGACCGACCACTCATTTCGCTTGAGTGTATCGAATGTATATCACCAACGGTTGGACTCAAACCACCATTCCCGAATAGACAGAATCGATAAAGTAAGAAACAAAAGGAATTTCTATAGATAGGTGATTATACACCGTAATGGGAGCGTCCCACATAGCCATGTTGCCTGCCCGATTTCTGTCATTTCCTGGTTGTGAGGCTCGAGGTTATAATCTTTTAAACATCTGGCCACCATTCACTTTGAATGCCACATCGTCAGATCCGTCAAGTCGCTAATTGACGCCCACAAATATACTCTGGGTCTTAAAGAAGTGCCCCCCTTTGCCACCACTTGGTATATTTGTAAAAATCAACGTACGTGGTTTCAGAAAATACTCTGTCAGACATTCGTCCATACAAGTCATCCAGGAACAGGATGAACCGAAGGTACTCTCCTACTGCATCCAATATAGGAATCACCCCATGGATCAGTAGCGGTAGTCCTTGCAATCCACAGATTCTAACCACGATAGAACCCCAGTATATCTCCGTGTCGAATCAGGGATTGAAAGTGGTTCTTCCGCTTTATGAAGATCTATGGTCTTCACATGCTCCGTCTCGATCGTCGCTTGATCTCTTCTATATATTCGTATTTGTTGGTTTGAATAGTTTTCTAATATATATTCGATCCCGGTCTTTCCATACCAACAATCGTAAAGGTCAGACTTGATAGTCGGTTATTTAACTATCAAGTAACATCCATGAAATCATAAAAACAGATTCACTTGTCTGCTACTCAGCATCACTTGGCTTTTAAAATTTATCGCCCAATTTCCTTATTATTTCCATTAATAGGGAAAATATAATCTTATATCATTTCCTTTACTTTGGAAGTCTTATCACCCATTCTTGACATTACCAACTCGTGTCATCCTTGGATAATTCCGAAGTCGTTCAAGTTGGGGTATTTTTATTACCTCTCAGACCTTGATCAACAATGTTCTTATCTTTAGATAAATCCGAGTTTAATTCTAAAACCGATATTTTTATTTCAATTCCTATTTCCACCCTCGTTTACCTAGCTCACATTTAAATCCCTTCCTCGGAAAATCTCCTTTCAATTCTTTTGGTTTAACTTAATTCCATTATTTCAAATTCAAAACGACACTTAAACTCATATCCCATTTATAAATCTTGTTTATAAATTCTAGGTTTAACACAAGCCCTTTACATCTTCACCTTCCTTTACTTAATTCAAAATATTAAGTAAAACCTTTCATTTAGGCTATTGTATTCATTAAGAACTTCTTTATTACCTGATTTAAAATTCGAGTTTAGAATATAAAGCTCATTCATAGCATCTTACCAACACTCGACCATTTTCATTTTAAACTTGGTTACTTAAATATATCATATTTGATTTACAACTCAACGTAAATCATTCAAAACAATTAACTCCCTTATTTACTAGAATAAATAATAAATTCTCTTTTTAAATCTCATTAAGATTAACCAATTTAGTAATTTCACTAATTTAAAATCTAACTTTAAATGGTCGACTCAGTCAACACAACCAAGATTTCCCTTCTATCCAACTCTATTTAATTCCTCCTTTAAATTAATTAAAATATAATTAATTCAAATAACTTTATTTAATCGCTCACGATTAATCAAACACTTAACTGCTAGGTTAATTCCTGCTTTTTGTTTATAATTCTTATCGACATAAGAATCCATTTTCATAAACAAATTTCATAATTTCTTATAAACTTTAAATAAATAATTAAATAAATATTTATTTATTCCCTTTTTATCAACCTTCCAATGTAATAACTTTCAAAATCTATTTTCGTTATAAAATATTTTTATAACTCAAATATTATCGATTCACTGTCAATAAAACTCATATTTTATAAATCGATTGATTTATAAGTCAGGTGATGTTAATTTCCTAACCATACTACCAATCAGAACAAATGTTGAAACAGGGTTCAACAATCAACAATAATCAATCATTTCTTTATATTTGACTGAAAATTTCTATAACGATCAAAAACCAATTAACAAATCATTCAAACAAATCAAACAATTTCAAACACGTTTATTTTATAAACGTGACCAACTAAGGTGAGTTACCTTTATTGGGACCAATCGTTAAAATAACGATTTGGTATTTCACTGAAATTAAATGACAGTTTAATTTCTTCAATTAAATCCACACATAAATTATAACTAATAAACAGTCAACCATTAGCAAGCAGAGCACACAAAATAAAAACCTAATTTATATAAAATATAAATGTTAAAAACTGAGTGACTTTAACTCACCTTGATTTGAATCTGTTGATAATAGTTCGGTCTTAGTAAAATTAAACTGACGTTTAATTCGAATAAAAATTCCAGTTGTTCCAGACCCTGACCAACCATGCTCCATCTCGAAGTACTCGTCTTTACGGTCCCAACATGACTGACCGTGCGTAAATCTGATACTGTACGTACAAGATATCGTATGTACAACTTTATAAAGTAATTAAATTCAAACATATATTTTATTTTAAAACAAACATGGGCTTTACCTTTGTTACCGGCCCAACTAACCGAACCCGATTCCCCCCTTTTAACCCTAATCACCGAATCCTCCCATTCATTTATCAGCCGCCTAAAAAAACACAAATCCCTAATCCCCTTTTTAATTCTACAGCCCAAAACTGGAAAAAAATGGCGTCGCCACCTCCTCCATCTACCCAGATCCAGTAGCATCGCACCCGCTTCGACCTCATCAACTCACTCGGCCCGAACCTCAACTACCTCTCATTGCTCCATCGTTCAAACCGCAACCCTCTCAACGACAAGCCAACACAAAACCCCTCCCAATAACGAAGCGGTTCTCTTCCTCATTTTATGCTAAGTTTCTTTTACTCGATTTGTAATTGCTGTAATATTTTGATTCTGTTTTTCTCTAGTTTGTGGTGTTGTTCGAATGGTCCTGGGATGAATGAAATACTGCTGTATTTATAGTTGCGTTATGCTCTTAGATAAGATTACTGTCCATCCATGATTATGAATTATTATTTAAATCACGTTCGAATCCGTAGTTGGATTTTGTGTTCGGATTTCAGTTTAGGCTTTTGATTGAACTTGGATAGGTTTTAGATAGCTGTGCTATGTATTGTTCATTCAATCATAGACATTAGGATCTGTCCTTAGATTTTGTTCGGATTAAAATATACGTGAAAAACAGTGATCCTCTTTACTGTTCATACATGTGACTTCACTGGTTCGATTAGGATTCTGTGCATACCAATATAGATATATATTGATTTGGCTTGTCACTGATTTTGAAGTCTGAGACCAACTGTATGTGAACATATATATACAGTCATGTGGATTCGATGTATGAAAATTTTCTTTAGATGTCCTGTATATTTTCCTTAGCTATTTTCTTCATGTATTGTCTTGTTGTTCACTAATCATGATTTCCTATTTGGATTTGATATCTCATTTTCTGTTGCTCAAATCATTCTAATTCAAGATTTGGTTTTTGTATCATACATACATACATTTTATTTAATTATATGGCCATACATGTCACTGTTGTTTTAGATGTTCATCACTTATATTTTTATTTTTTTATGCTATTTATTTCTATCATGAAATTTCCCTTCTAATGGGTTTCCTTCTTTCTTTTTCGCATATCGAAACCGATCGAACATGGATTCACTTCACTTGTAAAAGAAAAAAAAAGCTACTGAAAAAAAGAATCCTTTTAGTATTGTATTGGCTTGTCATGGATTTAAAAATCTGAAATTAAACTGTACCTGAATATGTAAATGTAGTTCTGTAAATTTTGTTGAAATGTGTTTTGTATTTCACTTTGTTTTTCTTTTGTAAAAATAATAGTGTGTCTTGTTCAGCCACGTATGTGCTTGTATTGTTTAGTATTACAACTAAATGTACTTAAAACAACCATGGTAGTGAAAAGTGGAGGATATTTTACTTGGTCTCCAACTCGCGCAGTGCCGGAATGGGTTTAAATATCGCCGCACCAACCTCTTAATTTTTGTTTTGAATGGTATCGGTTTTATTTGTTTTTGCCAAACCAAACGGAAACGTTAACAAATATTTACATATATATTAAATTTAAGAAACTAAATTTAATGAAAAATAAATGTCACAATATCTTCAACTTCAACGATATAGAATTCAAACTTAACATTAAAATTCCAGTTTTTAAATAATACTCCAACTATTTAAAATCGTTTAATATAAATAATTAAATCATTATAATTTAAAAACGAATTCCATAGCGACTATTTAGAAATTTGAATTGGACGTAACTTGAAATTTGTAAGCTGGAATTTCGATTTTTCTCTTTCATTAGAAAAATATAATCGAATCGGTTCAAACGTTTCTCGTTTCACAGAAATCCGACTTATACTGGATCCTGTATATCCAATTAAAGTTCAAATCGAAAATTTCGAACTACCGCGACGTTTTCGAGCTCGTTTTAATTAATATATAAATATATATATTCGAACTCCATTTAAATAAATAAATTCAATTAAAAATCCATTATATTTCAAATATAATATGTAAACAAATTTAAATATTTAAATTTAAATGGCCGAAAAATCCTGGACGTTGCAACTTGAGACATAATCACCCCTCCCATAGAAGGTACACTAGGTGAACCGGCACTTGCATGGCTACGACCAACTATTTTGCTACTTTAAGTAAAAAGAAGAAGAAAAATTTAGTCTCAAGTTGAATTCAAACGACTCGAATTCAATCAAACTGGAATCGTACAGGAAGATAAGCTATGACGGGTCTTAGGACTCTAACTAAAACCCTAAGGCACGATTCCCGAGTGAGGCTTAAGACAATACCATCGCCATACTTTCTTACACTGGTCCGGAAAGTTTGCTCTGATACCAAACTGTAGCACCCCGCCTCTATACCCACTATCGTCCGGTTCATTTCAGAGAAATGTCGCAGACCATAACGGAGAATGAGGTTTGTGAAGGGCGACCGATTGTATAATTGCTTCGTGTGAGGAATTCACATCGAATTCTGATACCGATTAAAATTTTGACATGACCATTCAGCACATAGGGCAACTACACAACGGCTATATGCAATCCGGAAAGCAGTGTAAAATAGCCAACAACAACAATATAAATATGGTATATCTCAAAGCCAGACACAGAATAATCATATCACAAAGGCGGAATAAATATGAATAAACTAAGAATATGTACAACAAGTTAGTGGTCAACAAAGATTCACTAATACATGTACCAAGATCTACATAAAAGAATATGTACACTACGATAGATAATATCATAGGTACAAAAGTACATAAAACTGTAGAGACAGAGTAGCAAGCTGAAAGCGGAAGATTAATCCTGCTAGGAGTCCCAGAAGAGTACCTAAAATGACTTGGCCTGACCCGAGTATTATTTATAAGGAAATAAACAATAAACGGATCAGTCTAGCTGTATTTGTCAAATAAACTGAGATAACAAGAGATATAACATAAGATGACATGATTCTACTAATAACATCTAATCATAACTAAATATGAAACATGGCATGTCAACACAACTATCTCTAAATAATCTCCTAGCTAATGTGGAATTAAACATTCCAATAATCATAAATCATCAAGAAATCATAAATCACCAAGTAATCATAAATCACCAAGTAATCATAAATCATCAAGTAATCATAAATCACCAAGTAATCATAAATCACCAAGTAATCATAAATCATCAAGACATCATAAATCACCAAGACATCATATAAAACATCACCAAGAGGCAGGCCTGTTCACCAAGATGAGATACGATCTCTAGGTAGCGAACCAATAAGTTTGAGCCGAAGCTCCCCACGAAGCCGGGTCGTGACCCCGGAAGATAGAAAACACATAAATTGTGAAATCCCTAGAAAACATCATAAATCATAGAGAGTTGGACCGAAGTACCATAGGCGAAATCCAAAAATTGTAAATCCCGCTCGGGCGATCGAGGACCACAAAACAAAAGTCATAAAGGATCACATCAATCCGGGTAAATAGAAATTACTCCGAGCTAGTTAATATAAGGAAATATCAACATGTCCCAGAACCACATGTTATTCTCGAATAATTACGAACCCGTAATTGGTTCCTATTCAAAACAGAGAAAATCATAGAAGGAGCATTGCCATGGTTTTCCATCGGACGAGTCGAAGAATTAACTATCGAAGCAAAAGCAAGGGTTCATAGTCCTTGATTTTACTAAGACATTTAATTAGATTTCTCATATGAACGAGAAAAAGGTTTATAAAATATATACTCGTAGCTTTGAAGAAGGTTCATAAAACGATTTCGTAAATTAGCTTCGTATAATGAAGTAAGATTGGAAACCATTTTAGTACAAGAATTTGATATCTATTAATAACATAAAACTTCTTTATATAATATCAAAGTGGCAATAAACAATAGTACGATTGCCGAGGCAAATCGATCAAGGGGGTTCACGTCACAATGACGTGATCTCAAATCATATATCATAAACACACATCACAACAACATACAGGAAATCAAGGGATAACGATTGTAATTTCGATCAACGAACGAATCGAAATCCCAAACTAGGACCCGAAGGCTTTAAACTACATCGGAATAAACTCGAAGGATATCGAGTCGATAATTCACGTTCTAGAGGCGTGAATCATCTTAACAAGAGTATACGGGCTTTAGAATGATCACTTATTCAATTCACATCATAAACAAATGTGAATCGGTCAATAAGGATCAACATTGGAAGAATCACATGAGGATCAAAGTCGAGGAATCGAGAAGCTGAAATTTGCGAATTCATAAAGCTGAAGTTCACAAACGAAGTCCGAACGGCCCGAGCTCCGGCCGGGAAAGAGCCTGGATGGGCCTCAACTGTTGACCGTGGTCGCGACCGGTCAACAGCAGATTTTCAGTGACAGATGTCTGTCACCCTAAGGACAGACGTTTGTTGTCAGGAAAACTGTTTCCTGAGAGTTTGGACAGACGTCTGTCCATTTTTGGACAGACGTCTAAGCTGAAGCAATTATTTATTTTTCTTCTTAAACAATGACAGACGTCTGCCCCCCTCCCGGACAGACGTTTGAGCTGAAGCAAGTAATAATTTTAATTGCCAATGAATATGCAATCGGCCTCGGACGAGCCCCGGACCAATGGTGATGGTATATAATGATTTCTAAGTGAAAATGAAGCATCTAAGGCTTACCGAAACATCATATAACACCAACAAACATGCACACACAATATGAACATGCAATTGCTATGATTTCGATTATAAACTCCAAGACGACTAATTTCTCTAATCAAAGAAAATCAAATTCAATTCAAACTATGGCACAATGGTGTTGTATACATGCAAGTGAGGCTTCAAAGACTTGCCGAGACAACTTATAACACCCAAATGCACATACACAAACATTCATATAAGAGATTTGCACTGATTCGGCTTATAAATTTAAATGTGAGCTAAACTCCAAATCAAAGCATGCAAAAGCAATTCAAGCGACTTGTGAAGACTTAGAACTTTGTCGGGGGACAACAGAGCTTCACAACATCACCAATTCAACTCAAATCATATGCATAAGATCGTATGAACATTCCTTTTCATAATGCTCAACTCAATGAAACATGAATACATGAAATCGACTTAGTTACACTAGCTTAACCAATTTACTAGCATACGCAAACTAAATGAACACTAAATTACACTTGTGCAAGCCATAAACTTGTGGCACAGATGTGAGTTCAACAAAGAACTCACCTTTGGCTCTTGAATGATAAGAACAAGCACAAATCCAAGCAAAGAAGCTTTCTTTCTTCAATCACTCCTCTCTAATCACCATATAAACCCACATACAAACTCAAGGATTTTAGAGCATCATAAAAATCCGAAATTGAGAGGAGAGAAAGGTAGAGAAGGAGAGTAGAGAGCTTACCCATGCCATAGATTTGGATTTGCTCAAGAATTGCGCTCTAGATAGGAAGCCCTAGCCTAGTGAATTTCTATTTCCCTTTCCACTCTCCATTTTTATTTCTTTTGAAGGCTTGGAAGAGAATGGAGGAGTGGGCTGTTTTGGCACTTAAAGGAAGTGGGCTAGTTGGCTAACCAAGCCCTAACCAAAGTGCCAAATTTCCGAAACTCGAAACATATCGAACCTTATAGTTTTAGAACACCTAAACGACATTTTGAACTCGATGGAAGTGGTTTCGAGTCCAAATTCATTCGTATGTGAAAAGTGATATTTTGGTCATGCATTCTAATGAGAAACGACCAAATTTCACTAACTCAAAAGGTATCGATGCTTATAGTCAAAAAGGTCGTAAACGATGATACGGACTCAATGGAAGTGTTCCCGAATCCCAATTTAACCTTATGCAAAATGTGACTTTTTGGATACACACCGATTAACGATTAATGATGCCATATTTAAATAAAATATTTAAATACATCATCGTTAAATGAGCGGGTTGTTACAAACCAAGCGTAACCACTGTAACTGTTGCGATCTACAATCGAATTATAAGGGCGTAATCCGCAGAGCTATGAAAGCTTACGGGTATGGATGTTTCCTGGGGGACCCTGGCGTAACCATTGTGTACCTGCGGTAGACATAGTAAATTGTCTACCGGTGAAAGAGATGTAACCATTATTGTTACTAAAGGTAGTATGATGAGCCGTGCGAGTATTTGAGCTATCTTAGAGATAGTAAGCCACCCGTTTAATGCAGTAGTATGTCTTTGTGATTTAATTGGTCTTTGTGACTTGACTTGTCTTCAAGACTTGAATGTCCTTGTGACTTGATTTATTCCTATCAGTTCATGATTTGTTTTTGTGACCCTGAGATAGAGCAGTCAACGCTCAGTGACCTCAGATTTTCTTTTGATTCTAAAATATCTTCCGTTGATTTGTCCATGACGAAATTCATAGGGAAGTGATTACCTACGGATACAGATATTTTCTGGGGGATCCAGACGGAACAGTTGTGTATCTGCGATTCATGAACAATCAACATATCAATATCCCATTGGTACTTTCCGTATCTGTTTTTGAAGGAATTTTTGAAATATTTTCATTGGAAGTTGAATCAAGGATATTTAGTACTTGGAGATTTTAGTCGTACGCCTGGTCAGCGTATGCCTAACATCTGTGAGAACGACAATAGACTTGTCAAACTTTGAGTTATCATGTATTTTTAAATATATATAATTTGGAACTAAAATGTATTTAATTGAATAAATTAAGAAAAAGGATTTCAGAATATTTTCAATTCTATAGCTTTGGAGTAATAATATGAATATTTTTTGTATAAAAGATTGCGGATTTTGGAAAATTTTCAAGTCGACGTTTTGCAACTTAAAAAAAGGGATGTTATTGAAACTCTTCAATGAGTGTTGGGAAAGATCAAATGAATGGAATGTAAGGAAATTGAGTTGGATTGTAAGGAATAAGTGCACAATGGATAAGTAAAAATCAACAAATGATGTCTATAAAGGAATTGGGAATAATGTGAGATGCAAAAATCCAAATTATGCAGGAATTGAAATTTAAAAAGAGATTGGTTTGGAAAAGAAATTACATGATTTTGAATATCTTAAATGATTAAATAGAATGAGGAATGGGAGATATCTCCAAATAACTTGAGATAGAAACTAGGTCTAATAAATTGACTGGAATTTAAAGTGCATGGAAAGAAATAAAATCGTGTTTGATCAAAATTGATCTCGACTAAGAAAGGAAAATTGATTTTTCGAGTTAATTGATTATGAATAGACGAAAAGGATCGATAACTTAAATATCAAGATATTTAATTCAGTCATGGGAGAAATTTCACACAAACGTGAAAATTTGAAGTATACAGTGGTATAACTCTAACAATCTCTCCTTTTCGGGGATGAAAATTTTTAAGGGGGGAAGATTGTAATGTCCCGGAAATTTCAACAATTAAAATATGTGATTTATTGAAAATTAAGTTATTAATGATCAATTTTATATTGATGTTGGAATTAGAAATTTAAAATAAAACTTATTGTATGAATTGAACTCGATGTTTAATTTAGGATGATTAGCTAATAATCAAATATTAATGTTGAATATTTGGATTCAAGTTGGTTGAATATTCGAATTGAATTCGGTATTTCGACTGAATATATAAGTTGTTGAATTTAAAAATAAACGTTAGATTAAAGTTTTTATTTATTAAAAATATATGGAGTTTTGGCTGAGATATGTGTGTATCTGTATATAAAGGAACCGAAAACGTAACGTATCAAATTTTTTAGTCAAACAGAGTTTTAAACGAAATAAAATCAGTGAGCCGATAAATAATTTTATAAAATAACATTGTATACAGATGGAGCCAGATTACAACCAGACTAATTTTATTGGATGTAGAATGTTGAAACAAAGGGGTACATATAATTTTTGTTGTACTTGGAAACTGTGTTTACGGTATATATATCAGACATTAAACAATAGTTTACGGTACCCATAAATATTAAATTATACTTAGTTAAAACCTACCTTAGATAAATTTTCTGCCAACCTATATCCTATAACGCCAAATAACCTAACCCTATTGATGGACTTCATCCTTATCTTCGTAATTTTCCTCTATAAATTTTGGCCTCGTTTCCAATTCTTGGCAAAAAACAATTTCCCTAAATAAAAATCATTCCTATTGTAATGGCCAAAATAATTTTCTCCCCAAATCAAATCAACGACCTCCAAATATCTCGCATCCATGATCTCCTGGAAACTCGCAAGCCACCACGATCGTTTTCCCCAAGCCCTAATCGAAATCGTGGTTCCCAAATTTATTGTTAATCGCCACCGCTTGCTGATCGTCGATGCTCCTTCTATCGGCTCCTCAAATTGACATACCTGTTGTCCCATTTTCATACACTGTGTTGCCCATTGTGCATCGAAAACCTATACTTTTCCTTTAATTTGTATGTAGTTTTTACCGTATGTGTATTTGTTTGGAAATGGGCATCTTGGTTGGTTATCGTACTGCCTTGTTTAATTATGATCTAGCAGCAAATAAAAACCACATCTTGCTTGTTGTTGCGACACAGATACGTGTCGTGTCTTAAATATAAACCTACACAGGTGGTTTTGCCTTGAAATTTGAACAACATATTGGTTTTGCTAAAATTATAACCTGAAGAAATTTGGCCTTTTTATACATATGCAGTTCTTTTTAGTACGTGTGTACCTGTTGTCTTATTAAATGTGTAGCCGCCATGCCCTCTCAAAACCAGATTAAGCACACATGCTTTGTTAAATTTGGTAACATTGTGTATGTGAGAAAGAAAGAAAACAAGGAAATATATATGGCAGTGTTCACGTCCAACCATTTTAAGTGTAAATGATTAGTTCAGTTTGTTAAATCACAGTGTGTCCAATAGGGTAGATAAACATACGCTATTGGATTCAGACCTTTAGATCATGAATATACACAATAATTAGTATTTGTATTCTTCGGTGATTGTCTCCCATAAGGATAAAACTGAATTTGCTCTTGGCCCCGTATCATTGTACACTGTCCCGTTGATTTCCTTACACATCGTATGTATTGTTTCATTGTACTATAATTGTGGCACTCTGGACAAAGGCATGTTATGCCGTATTAAATCTGCATCTATGAACTCACCTAAGCTGTGAATATGATTTTTTTTTCTTCTGAACCCTGAAACCATCCATACTGCGTTATACATTTAAAACAGTGAACTATCACATACTGTTTGATAGGATGAGACATTGATGTATTTTTCAGTGTTATACGAATTGTCAACACATATTACTTCAACTTGAAGTTCAATATAGTAACACGTTATTTACTATGGAAGTTAACACATTTTCTCGTTAAATAATAATTCTACCAGCACACAACAATATAGATGGAAGGAAATAATCACTTGTAACGACGCAGTGTTTTCGGCCCGAAAATTTACATAAATACCTTTACCGTATGTCATGTCGACCTTCCATACACCGAAATTACCGAATTGTTAATGAAAGAAATTAGAGGGTGAGATAAGAAAGAAAGAAAATATAGAATAGAAGAAGAAGAAGAAGAACCAACACAAACAAAGAGTCTCACATCGCAGCGGAACAAAATATAATATAGAAATAGATCTTTATTGAGAGCTTTAAATAAAACTTCCAATCATCAGAGTACATTAACACATCTGGATAGTTATAATAATCTTCCCTTATATACAACACAGCGGAATAACACTAAATATGTTTGGACTTCTCCAGCACGCCTTTCGTAGTGTCTAATAACCCGAACCTGCAAACTCGGGCTAACCCGAGCATTACAAATACTGGGTCAGTCTGGTGAACTAGAGTGAAATAAACCCACTAAGTTTAAGGGGAATCATTCAACTTGATTTTACAGTTCAAAATATTTTCAAAAGAAAAGAGTAATCGTAAGACCGAATCCACACATAAATACAGACGACTTTTACCATATGATAACCCAAACCATTTTTGAAATCAATATCTTTATTGATATTATAATAGTGTCTAAATACAAGTAAATAGAATCTAGTAGAACGCTTTCATCGCACGCTCCACATATATAGTATACAATCAAAACTGCGGGCGCTTATTGGAGATTCGATTCCAACTAGGACAAGGTATGGAACCACCTACCTATTAGTCTATCTCTAGAGGCGAATACACTGGGTTCAACAAGAAAAACTTGTAACCTGGCCCACACATGACCGACCACTCTTTTCGCTTGAGTGTATCGAATGTATATCACCAACGATTGGGATCAGCAAACGTTTCCCGAAAAGGGACAACATTGAAATAGATTAAAGAAGCAAATGGATTTTATCTAGATAGGTGATTATACACCCTAATCGGAGCGACCCACATAGCCATGATGCCTGCCCGATTTTTGTCATTTGCCGGTTGTGAGGCTTGAGGTTTGAATTAACTCAAAACATTTGGCCACCAATTACTTTGAATGCCACCTCGTTAGATCCGCCAGACATCACTAATTGACATCGACAAAAATACTCTGGTTGTTAAGCTAAGAGAATATTCGCCCTCCGCCACTAACTAAAGTACGTATGAAGAAATCAACATACGTAATTCTTTTGGAAATACTCTGTCGGACATTCGTCCATTCAAGTCATCCAGGAATAGGATGAACCGAAGGCACCCTCCTACTTCATCCTAGGAATCACCCTATAGATCAGTTGCGAGTAGTCCTTGCAATCCATCACCCTATAGATCAGTAGCGAGTAGTCCTTGCAATCCATAGATTTCAATCACGACAGAATTACTGTCGAAGTATCTCCGGCCGCTAAACTAGAGAAATTCAATCAGTAGTTCTTCCGCTCATGGACACCAACGGTCTTCAATTTCTCCATCTTCAATAATCTTCTTTCACTTATTCAATAATCTACATTCACGTAATCGTATGGGTCAGACTTTGATAGTCGGTGATTTAACTATCAAATAAATAATTGTGTGAGTAACATGAGTTTACCAGTTCAGTACCAACACTACATGGCCTCTTTAACTTAAACGATTAACGATCGTTAATCTTAAACTCTTAAATATTTCATCATTCAAATATAACTCATTTGATGTAAGATTATTTCAAACTATTTTACTTGCATATTTAAGAAAATATTCTATAATCATATTAAATTTTTTATTTGACTATCGTTTCAAGCCCATTTACTATTTTATTTCTTATTAACCATATTGGAAAAAACAACTCATCTTATTTCAAGTAAAACCACATTATGAAATCTCCTTTATTTTATCACTTGACTATAATAACCAACTATTTTTCTTTTAGTATAAACCATTCCCAAAACTTAACTTTTCAATTTCCTTTTTATAAACTTTGTTTTTAAATCATGATTTAATATAACACTTTCATTATCAATTTTCCTTTTTACTTAATTCAATTATTAAGCAAACCTTTATTTATGCCATCACATTTGCTTAAATTTTCTTCTTCCATTTTGTTAAAAAGACTTGGGTTTTATATAATCCCGTTCATGAATTCCTTTCACAACATAATCATATTTCATTTCAACTTCGATTGACTTTCATAAATGATTCTTATTTATGTAGTAATCTCTTAAATTAAATTAATAATTCACTTCACCGTTAACTACTGTATAATTAATTAACTTATTTATTTGCTAAATAAATAATAAATCTCTTTTTAAAAAAATAAACATAATTCGTTAACCCATCTCATTAGATTAATTCAAAACAACTGATCTTATCCTCAATTCAGTTAAACGGTTGACTTCGTCAATCCAAAACATGATTACCTCATTAACCAATTCCAAATAATTCTATAATTAATAATGTAATTAACTTAAATAATGTCTCTTAATTATCTCTCAAAAATGATTATTCAAATTTATAACATTAAGTTAATTTCTACTTATTCGCTTATAAATCTGATAAATATCAGAAATTTCCTTTATAAAATAAATTATAAGCTCGATTAATAAATAATAAATATTTTTCCTTTTTACAAACTTTAATTCAAAATAATAGATTTAAAAATCTATTTTCGGTTATATAATAAATTTTATAACTTTATCTCGTCGATTTACCTGATGGTAACTCGATATTTATAAAACGGTTAATACATAGGCCATGTACTTCCAATTACTCAACCAATAGTACCCATCGGTTTAAACCAAATAAATAGTGAATTTTAGGTTAATATTCAATAACCAAATCAACCATCTAATCAAACAATTCAATTCAAATAAATAATGGTCCCATGATAGTCTATAACGACAATTCAGTATCAGCCACAACAATCAATCCAAACAATTTATTTATTATAACACGTTTATTTTATTACCGTGACCAATAAGGTAAGTTACCTTATTTAGGACCAATCGTTAAAATAACGATTTTTTTCACTAAAATTAAACGACGTTTAATTTCATCAGTTCAAACAATATATGAATATATATCAACAACCAATCAATCATTAACAACCATAGCACACAAAAATAAAAACCCAACTTATATAAAATATAAGTGGGGAGAACGGAGTGAGGTTAACTCACCTTGATTTGTTTCCATTGTTAAATTGGTTTG
Organism: Allium sativum; assembly: GCA_030737875.1. NCBI lineage: Eukaryota > Viridiplantae > Streptophyta > Magnoliopsida > Asparagales > Amaryllidaceae > Allium > Allium sativum. The sequence continues at coordinate 858,254,436 of CM060918.1, read as the reverse complement.
GTTCAGTTAAATTAAACATGTGTTTAATTTAACTGGAAATTTTGACTTCTTCCATCTCCAACCAGGTCTTTCCAGAATGTAGTATCCTTCAATACGATCTCAATGCTTCTGACGGCATCAAATTCTTATTCAGCCCATCACGAAGTGAACCAAGCCCGCATCCCCTTTTCCCACTTAAATAAACTATCGGACCCTCCCCTCTTCATATCATCCACCGCCACCCACAATACCAGAGAAAGAAACACTCTATGCCGAAGTCATCTACTTTTCTCCCTTCTTTCTCCATCGGAACATGAGATTAATTGCAGCGCACCTCCCTTACGTCACCAATCTTCGGTTATCCATCCACTTCTAACCTCCGTCGCTCCGCTAAAACCAAATCCTTCGACCCCCTTCAGTAACAAACGCGCCATAAAAAAATCACCATGATCGTTCCTGCTTCCTTCAGACTAACGTAGCTCCCATCTGTATCCCCTACGAACTCCAGAAATTTAAAAAACCCGAACCCTCCCTCATGGAAATAAAACCGAACCTTAGCCCAATTCCATCACAAAACCTTTCGATACAAATACTGAGTTGAAGAGGGTTTATTCGCAAACTCAGATAAGTATATCACTTATATTTTTATTTTCAATTTTATTTTATTTTGATTTCTTTGTGGTTTCGAATGGGTTTTGAGATTTGGTGGAACACTACAACGTGGATGGGGCTATTTATAGTGTTAGAAATTTTTAGTTTAGATCAATGTCAAGATCAATCTGTAACTTCGGTTAGATTTTTTCTCTGTTTTTAGATCCTAGGTGCTACTTCCTTTTCCATTTCAGTTCTACTATGATCGAACTGTTTGTGATTGATATATTGATGGTTGTGGGTACTTAACATAGATGTGTGAAGGCTTTTGTTAGATCTTCATGTACTAGTTGCTCAGATATGTACATGGATTGAACTGCCCTGCTGTAGATTTGATTCATCTATTAAGTAGTTTACATTGTCTTGTCTTGTTTGTATTGTACTGTCTGAGTACAACTATCACATTCGATTTCAGATTTTAATTGTGATATGGTAACAACAGGATAGTTTATAGGTTTGTATAAAAGATTTCTGAATATATATATATATATATATATATATATATATATATATATATATACACACACGAAGATCTGTATCGATTCTACAGATTTGATGGTATATTTTACTGTTTTTCTTAGCTGTTTGATTTGCTATTTCAATGCTGTATAGATTTGGTCTAAAGATTTGATTCCTCTTATCTGTTCATTGACGTATGAATATACATATATATATATATATATTTCGATTCTGTTGAATTCATTTTTTTTTCTTCTTTTTCAGATCAAATTTACTGGTGATGGAAGCCGTGATGTTGGAAAATTTTTGGCGTTCATAACATGAAGTGTGGTTTAATTAGAGAACCATAACCAAGCCGCACAAAAATACTTTTCAATATGTTAGGATTTTCATTTTATGCTTTTCTTTAGTTTAAACAAATGGTTCTGGAAATGTAATAGAAGTTCCTTTTTAGATTTGTCTGGTTGGATGGAAAGATTGAACTGAATATTCTGATTCCAGATCATAGTTGTAGTAACCCGGATTTTGAGCGACTTTGGTTATCGACGTAAGCTCGACGTCGATAACCAAAACATCGAAAAATCCCGGTAATTAATGAAAAAAATTAGAAGGTGAGAATAGATAAGATAGAACTTATAGAATAGAAGAAGAAGAAGAACATCATCATCAAAGTAAACACGAATCTCACAGCGGAACGAATAAAATATAACATAACATATCTTTGAAATAACATCAGTATATGTATACAATAACACTTATCAGAGTACAACACTTACAACAACAGCGGAAATAATAATAGCTATAGAATCCTGAAGCCTTGTAACACCCCGAAAATTCTATAACTGTGAAATTAACAAATTAAAGTATAATTAATTTGAAATCAAAGAACCAAGGGAAACGGGATACGCCATTGCGTTCGTCTCGGAAAAATAAGCGAAATAGAGTCCGAGTTTTCGAAAAACGGAGTCCGTATGAAGAAGATATGGCCTTCGGAAGTTTGAGAATCAAGTTTAAATTCAAATAGAATAAATCAGGTTTAAATTCGAAAATGGGGCCCAATGGGCCAGGGCGGAAAAACACCCGCCTGACCCACCAAGTCGACTGGGCTGTCGACCTAGTCTAACCAGGTCGACAGGCCTGTCGACAGGGCTGTCGACAGGGGTGTCGACCTGGTCCAGACCCAGGTCGAGCCCAGTCTAACCCGGCTGGCCTATTCTCTATGTGGTCGATTTTCTGTGGTCTGCTTTGTCACTAGGGCTAGGTGGCAAGTTTTAATTGGTCTCTCTATCGAATGAATGGCTACGATCAATCCAAGCAACATCAATGGTCCTAATCAGTTCCTAACCTCTATATAAACAACCCTAGACTAAACCCTAATCTATTCATTCAAAAAATAAGAACATAGCCGCCATGTTGCTGAGGAACGACTAGGAGTAGCCACCAAATTTGAGAGAGGATTAGGAGGAAGATTCTAAAGCTTAAAGCAACCTAAACAAATCAATTCAACAAAGGAATTTGCGTCTTCGATCCCTAAACTAGAGAATTCATCACACCATTGTAAGTAGAGTATTACTTTGGTATGAATAAACAATTGTGTTGGTTTGTATGCTTGAATTGTGGCAATAAAGTTATTCATATTTGTGCGTTCTTATCAATTTGAAATATTATATACGTTTGGATATTCTTGAATTATGTTATTCATGTTATAAAGAACTACATGCGGTAGTTCTATGCAAGTATACGTTTGGAATATTTCGCAAACTATGTAATCCATGTTGAAGCTACATGTATGTAGTTGATTTAAATTTATGCAAGTTTGGGGTTTTGCTACTATGCCATCATGATGTATATTTTGTGCATAAATCATTTTGTAAGTAATTAGAACAAGTTTGGTTATTATAATCCATAGGAAGTTATGTTGAGAATTTGGCATCATGTATTAAGCCAGGCTTTTGTACAAGAAAATCTATTTGCAAACTTATGAATATGGCTAGGCTATGAATGATATTTGGCATAATTGAAATCCATGATTAAGTCTATCTTGTTTACAAGAATTATATGATGACATATGTGGTACATGGCTAGGTTAGGTTCAAAAAGTCCCTTTTGTAAGTTTACATGACTAAAGTAAGAACCATGATTTCATGTTAGAAATATTTATGCCATGTTTATGCTAGAAGTATTTATGCCATGCTTATGTTTGACATTATGCTATGCTTATGCTAGAAATATTTATGCCATGCTTATGTTTGACATTATGTCTAAATAAAAATATAGGCTCATGTGTCAATAATGATATCTCAATTACAAGTTCACATGCTTTGATTCATGTCACCTATGTTTTATGACCAAAGTATATGTCACTACTATGCAAGTACACCAGTTTCTATTTTGTATTCCCAACGTCATATTGCAAGTTCATACGCTCACCTTCCCCTTTTTGTGTATGTAATCACGCCATAAGCCTCCCCTTTTCGCATGGCTAAATTGGGCTTTAAAAGGCTAAGCCCAATATATGTATAAACGGACGTGTAAAACGGGGGAAAATAACGTTGGGTTAAAATTAATTAATAAATGAAAATATAAAATAAAAGGGCCCAAATTCAAGTATGGGTTGGGCCCATGATTGGTGTAACCTTTACACCATTAACTTAATAATGGGCCGCAAATATTTACATACAAGAAATAAAGAAGAATGACAAAATATGTAAATGTAGAAAATACGATGTGTTTAACCCGAGGTTGGATTGAGTTGTGATGTAAACCTGCCCGGAACCGCCGGCTGTCCAGTAGTCACAACAATACCTATCCAATGTGGGAGGTTAAACATGGAGCCCAATAAGGACCCGAGGTTAGACTGAGTTGTGGCGTAAGACTGCCCGGAACCAACCGGCAACAGGCAGCCACAACAATACCTGTCTAATGTGAGAGGTCAGGGCCTTAATAAGACAGTTAAGGCTGAGTTAGGTTTGTTAGGATTAAGTAAACTAAAGACTTAATCAAAATGGAACATGCTAAACTAAACGGACTGGTGGGGGTTAGGTTAGAAAACACTTAACCAACTTAGCATGTTGGCTAGAGATAGAAAACCTAGTAACGGGGGACCCTTTTCAGCAGTAACCCTAAAAGGTGTATCAGGATACCCTGAAACTAGGCAGGGTGGGGCACGATTACTGGGCTGATTGTAAGAGGTCAAATCGACGGCGGTGGTGTAGCAGTGTAGGTTCTAACGGAGTGCGGGCGTGCACACACTCCGGCGCAGAAAAATAAGGCACTGGGCACCAGTAGCATACCTGTGCACTCTAAGGTTGTGTCGGGTTGCCACTATGGGACTTGATACACCCTATGGTGGGACCAGCATAGGTAACTACAACATCGGGGGCCGTAAGACACATGTAACTATGCGAGTAGGAGCCGATCATCATAGAATGGATCACATCACCCTGATTTTGGGGTGCAAATTGGAAACTAGTTTATATGGGTTCAGAGATTAACATGGGGTACGATAGTATATTCGACCCTAGACAACTTAACCAAGTTTATAGTGCTTGCCCACTTCTTGTTATACTTATCATACCCAGTTCTTTATTCATAGACAAAATAGTACTAGACTTACTCAGGCTTTATGTCTGACTCTACTTTTCTTTCGTCTTCTTTCTTCCGTTTCCCCCCCCCCCCCCCAGGTCCTCAGGGAGGGAACACAGCAGCTTGACCAACCTTAACATCCAGCTTGAAGAAGAGAAATGTATTGCTTGGACTTTCCTGTTTTGAACTATAGCTTTGGACAATCCACTATGGGGCTTTTGCAGTTTATCTATGTTTTATTTATGCTTCTTTAAATAATGTACTCAAGACAGATTATGAAAGTGTTATGTTATGTTTTTGGAAAGGATGTTGTTGTAACACGTATTTGACTTTATGAAATAAAGTTTGTTGTTCTTCCGCTGTTTACAAATATGTGTTCTTATATCTGTCTTGTATATCTGTGACTTGTACTTATAAACCTCCACCAAAAATTAGGGCATTCCCTTTGAGAGTGACCCTAACGGAGGTGGGGTGTTTCACTTGGTATCAGAGCATAGGTTTTACCAGATAAGATAAAAAGTTTTGAAAAATTATTTTCAAAAAGGAAATTTAAAGAAGCATTTTTAAAAGAAAAATATTATTTTAAAAGGGCAAAGTCCACTTCCCAAAGCCATAGGTACTATCTCTTATCCTTCGTTTTGAATCTATCCTTTTTGTTTCTGCATGTCCCAAGAACTTAACTTGCCGGAAGGGGTGCCAATACCTGGTTGGTTTAGACGGTTCTTAGAAGCAAGAGCCACTCAGCCAGGTCCTACCATTCCTCCTCCCCCAGCGGAAGGAAATCATCCAGCCACAGTGGCACCTTTTCCTCCACCTCCTCCTCGGGGAAACACATTCGCTAAGATATGCAAAGATTTTAAAGCTATGGGAGGAAGGGATTTCCATGGAACTGAGTCCTTCGTAGCAGCTAGAAATTGGCTGAAAGAAACTGAGGACCTATTCATCATCTTTGAGGTAGAAGATAGACAAAAAGTACAGTTGGTAGTATGGCTATTGAAGGGTGAGGTTCCTACTGGTGGGAAGTCACTAATGCTGAAAGACCAGTGGAGACATGGGAGGACTTTAGGGCAAGGTTTGAGACTAAATTTCTCTCAGATGCAGAAAGAAGTTTGCAGTTGGAAAAATTCTTATTTCTTAAACAAGGGGACAAGACAGTCAGAGAATATGTGAATCAGTTTGATGAGCTGGCTAGGTTTGGGCTTGACCTAGTCAACACCCCGCATAAGAAGGCTCTCCGTTTCGTCAAAGGGTTGAATGAGCCATTACACAGTTTGGCCATGACCCATATACCCATGGGAGCCACGTATGAAAGATTGGTACAAATGGCATTGCTGAATGAAGAGGATAAGGGCAAGAAGAAAGAGGGTTTGCAGCCTAAGAAGACAGACTTTAAGAAGGGCGGGAAAGGCAACAAAGAGAAGAGGAAGTGCAATTTCTATGGCAAAGTGGGGCACTTAGTAAAGGACTGCCGGAAAAAGAAGGCCAAGGAGAATGGTGGGTGCTTTTCTTGCGGTGAGACGGGCCATAGGGCTAAGGACTGCCCAAAGAAACGAGGATAGGGGCAGAGGGCTGGATCCACCCCAGGGGCACAGGTTCATGTGCTAGAAGCGCCACCTCTGCAACAGCGAGGTATAAATACTTCTGTAGAAAGCGTAGTTTATCTTTATGATCACCCCGTTCGCACTTTATTTGATTCTGGCGCATCACACTCCTTTATCTCGTCTGCTTTAGTAGAATCTCTGCACCTAAAAACTAGTATGGTAGAGGACCCCTTAATTGTTTCAAACCCAATTGGGGGCCCAGCTCATTTGTCTATGATCTGTGTGGGATTGAAAATTTCTATTCTAAGCGTAGAATTTCTATGTAGTGCCTTTGTTTTGGGCTTTTCGGGTTATGGTTTGATTTTGGGTATGGATTGGCTATCCAGTAATGGGGCCATCCTTGATTGTGAGAAAAGGGTTGTTAGGCTCCTAACCCAGCTCGGTAATACTTTGGAAATTTCTTGTAATCCCTCATATGCGGTTATGCTTAGTTATCTTGAATCGCTAGATGCCTCTGTTGAAAATTTGAAATCAGTTAGAGTGGTGCGGGAATATCCGGATGTCTTTGAAGAGGTGAAGGGCTTGCCTCCAAAGCGGGAAATAGACTTCCGCATATATCTTGTAGATAATGCAAAGCCCGTTGCGTTGCCCGTTAGACATATGGCTCCACGAGAAAGGAAAGAGCTCAGTAAACAGATTAAAGAGCTTCTAGAAAAGGGGTTCATTAGGAGGAGCATTTCAGAATGGGGCGCTCCAGTGGTGTTCGCTACAAAGGCGGATGGTTCACTCCGTCTATGTGTTGACTATAGGGAGCTCAACAAGCTAACGAAAAAGAATAGGCACCCTCTCCCTAGAATTGACGATTTATTTGACCAGCTTGTAGGAGCGTCTGTTTTCTCCCAACTCGATTTAGCAACCGGTTTTCATCAGCTAAGGGTGGCTGAAGATAGCATCGATAAAACGGCGTTCAGAACCCCAGACGGTTTCTTTGAATGGCTTGTCATGCCTTTCGGCTTGACAAATGCACCTGCTTACTTCGTGGACCTGATGAGTAGGGTATTTAGAGATTTCCTCAACAAATTCGTAGTGGTCTTCGTAGATGATATCCTTATCTTCTCAAAGAGTGAAGAGGAACATGCTCAACACTTAAGGGCAATCATGGAAACTTTGCGAGTTCATCAACTAAAAGCCAAGTTCTCCAAATGCCACTTTTGGAGGGAAGAGGTGAGGTTCCTTGGGCACATAGTATCCAAACAAGGGTTAGCAGTGGACCCTGCTAAGGTAGTAGCGGTACAGGATTGGAAGACACCAAGGAATGCAACTGAGGTCCGAAGCTTTCTAGGACTAGCGGGTTTCTATCGAAAGTTTATAAGGGATTTTGCGAAAATCTCAGCTCCGCTCACGAAATTGACTAAGAAGAATCTAGTGTTCAATTGGGACTTGGATTGCGAGTTTGCTTTCCAACGACTGAAAAGGGCTCTCACAACAGCCCCAGTTTTGACGCTGCCAGATGGGAGCAAGATGTTCACTGTTTATACGGATGCATGTGGGACAGGGCTAGGCGCCGTCTTAATGTAAGAAGGAAGGGTAGTAGCTTATGGCGGGAGGCAGTTGAAAGTGCACGAAAAGAACTACCCAACCCACGATCTTGAGTTAGCCGCCATCGTCTTTGCACTCAAGTCTTGGCGACACTATCTCCTAGGTGAGAAGTTCGAACTTTACACTGACCATAAATCGTTGAAATATCTTTTCTCGCAGAAAGATCTTAACTTGAGGCAACAAAGATGGATGGAGTTTCTTGCCTCGTACGATTTCGAAATCTCCTATACTCCGGGCAAAGGCAACGTAGTGGCAGACGCGTTGAGCCGAAAGAAATTGACCCTAAGCCCGTTGTTTGTTGAAAGACAAAGCCTAAAGTTTATAGCCAGCTTCGACTTTAGGCCTTCTTCCGATTTCGTACCGGGCTTGCTTGCATCTCTCGAAGTGCGCCCGACTTAAGTGGATTCAGTAGGGACAACACAACGCGAAGACCCTCAGCTTGTGGAAACAATTGATAGGCTAATTAGGGGTGAGACTTCAAGTCACCTCAACAGATACTCCATCGACGATAAGGGTTTGCTAAGGCGAGACGGAAGACTATGCGTCCCACAGACAAAAGATTTAGTAAAGAAGGTTCTAGAGGAAGCACATCACTCCAAGATGACGATACACCCAGGCGGAGATAAAATGTACAAAGACATAAAAAGGACTTTCTTCTGGAACGGCATGAAAAAGGACGTGGCAGAGTTCGTTTCTAAGTGTATGGTGTGCCAACAGGTTAAGGCGGAATAGAAAAAGCCTGGCGGACTACTACATCCTCTGGAGATCCCACAGTGGAAGTGGGATAGCATCTCAATGGACTTCATCGATGGGCTGCCTAGGTCTAGGAGAGGCAACACTAGCATTTGGGTAATAGTGGATAGGCTTACTAAAAGCGCCCACTTTTTACCTGTCAAAAGTAAAAGAACTGCCTCATCCCTAGCATCACTTTACCTCAAGGAAATCGTTCGACTCCATGGAATACCATCTAGCATTGTTAGTGACCGAGACCCCATCTTCACCAGTGAGTTTTGGCGGAGTCTGCAAGAAGCAGTAGGAACGCAGTTATGCTTGAGCACAGCCTATCGTCCCCAAACCGACAGCCAAACAGAGAGAGTGAACAGAGTTTTGGAAGACCTTTTAAGGCTATGCGTCCTTGACTTCGGAGGGACATGGGAAGACCACCTTCCTATGGTGGAATTTGCCTACAACAACAGCTATCAAGCAACCATCGGAATGGCGCCCTTCGAAGCTTTATATGGAAGACCATGCCGATCGCCCACTTGTTGGTGGGAGTCCACGGATAAGCTCATACTTGGACCAGACATGATCCGAGAGACTTCAGAGAAAGTAGACTTAATACGAAGAAGGATGAAGACGGCCCAAGACAGACAAAAGTCCTATGCCGACAAGAGGAGGACCGACCTTGAATTCGAGGTTGGAGACAGAGTTTTTCTCAAGGTATCACCGCTAAGAAACTTTGTTCGTTTTGGAACCACAGGAAAGCTAGCACCAAGGTTCGTAGGCCCATTCCCTATCATCGAGAAGATTGGGAAAATGGCCTATAGATTAGAGCTACCCGAGAAATTGGCTGGAGTCCACAACGTTTTTCACGTTTCACATCTCCGAAAATGTCTACACGAGTCTGCTGAAGTGGTAGAGCCGAATATCCTCGAAGAGGCCGAAGTGGAACGCGAAGCAACCATAAGAAAAGTTCCAACCCGCATATTAGGAACGGAAGTGAAGAAGCTACGCAACCGCGAAGTCAAGCTCGTCAAAGTCCAGTGGAGCGACGCCGAGGGAGACGCGACTTGGGAAACTGAAGCTAGAATCCGTACAGCCTACCCTTTTCTGTTCGAGGGTACATCCTTGATCTTTCCTTTTCCTTAAGTTGCGCTTTTATCTATCTTTTTAGGTATCTTTCCTCGACCTTATCTTTTAGGTAGAATCTTTTTGGATGAAAACATGTAGTTGAAACATGTTATGGATGATGGTTGCAAGTGGTTGCAAGTGATTGCTAGTGGTTGCTCGTGGTTGCATATACACACACAATCTAGGTTTTAGATCGGCTCAGTCACTTCATATTGCATATGCATATATGTTTGCATTCGTATATGGTTGAACATTAATGTGTTGTCATATGGATGTTGCATTTGTATTGAATGGTTGTGCACTCATGTAGAATCAAGAATAGGAAAATTTGCATACATAATGGATTCATGGCACTTACATAATTCGCATTAAGGAGGTCAACTGAATCAGTAGACCGCCTGATTTTGCATTTGATAAGTACATGTACACACACACTTCGCATATGATCATGAAGCATTAGAAATCTTTTAAGGACAATGGATGCTCGTGTTTGAGGGATAAGTAGATGGATGATTGGATGTTAGGATATACATTCCTCCTAGCTTGAAGATTTCGGGGACGAAATCCTTTTAAGTGGGGGAGAATGTAACACCCCGAAAATTCTATAACTGTGAAATTAACAAATTAAAGTATAATTAATTTGAAATCAAAGAACCAAGGGAAACGGGATACGCCATTGCGTTCGTCTCGGAAAAATACACGAAATAGAGTCCGAGTTTTCGAAAAACGGAGTCCGTATGAAGAAGATATGGCCTTTGGAAGTTTGAGAATCAAGTTTAAATTCAAACAGAATAAATCAGGTTTAAATTCGAAAATGGGGCCCAATGGGCCAGGGCGGAAAAACACCCGCCTGACCCACCAAGTCGACTGGGCTGTCGACCTGGTCTAACAAGGTCGACAGGCCTGTCGACAGGGCTGTCGACAGGGGTGTCGACCTGGTCCAGACCCAGGTCGAGCCCAGTCTAACCCGGCTGGCCTATTCTCTATGTGGTCGATTTTCTGTGGTCTGCTTTGTCACTAGGGCTAGGTGGCAAGTTTTAATTGGTCTCTCTATCGAATGAATGGCTACGATCAATCCAAGCAACATCAATGGTCTTAACCAGTTCCTAACCTCTATATAAACAACCCTAGACTAAACCCTAATCTATTCATTCAAAAAATAAGAACATAGCCGCCATGTTGCTGAGGAACGACTAGGAGTAGCCACCAAATTTGAGAGAGGATTAGGAGGAAGATTCTAAAGCTTAAAGCAACCTAAACAAATCAATTCAACAAAGGAATTTGCGTCTTCAATCCCTAAACTAGAGAATTCATCACACCATTGTAAGTAGAGTATTACTTTGGTATGAATAAACAATTGTGTTGGTTTGTATGCGTGAATTGTGGCAATAAAGTTATTAATATTTGTGCGTTCTTATCAATTTGAAATATTATATACGTTTGGATATTCTTGAATTATGTTATTCATGTTATAAAGAACTACATGCGGTAGTTCTATGCAAGTATACGTTTGGAATATTTCGCAAACTATGTAATCCATGTTGAAGCTACATGTATGTAGTTCATTTAAATTTATGCAAGTTTGGGGTTTTGCTACTATGCCATCATGATGTATATTTTGTGCATAAATCATTTTGTAAGTAATTAGAACAAGTTTGGTTATTATAATCCATAGGAAATTATGTTGAGAATTTGGCATCATGTATTAAGCCATGCTTTTGTACTAGAAAACCTATTTGCAAACTTATGAATATGGCTAGGCTATGAATGATATTTGGCATAATTGAAATCCATGATTAAGTCTATCTTGTTTACAAGAATTATATGATGACATATGTGGTACATGGCTAGGTTAGGTTCAAAAAGTCCCTTTTCTAAGTTTACATGACTAAAGTAAGAACCATGATTTCATGTTAGAAATATTTATGCCATGTTTATGCTAGAAGTATTTATGCCATGCTTATGTTTGACATTATGCTATGCTTATGCTAGAAATATTTATGCCATGCTTATGTTTGACATTATGTCTAAATAAAAATATAGGCTCATGTGTCAATAATGATATCTCAATTACAAGATCACATGCTTTGATTCATGTCACCTATGTTTTATGACCAAAGTATATGTCACTACTATGCAAGTACACCAGTTTCTATTTTGTATTCCCAACGTCATATTGCAAGTTCATACGCTCACCTTCCCCTTTTTGTGTATGTAATCACGCCATAAGCCTCCCCTTTTCGCATGGCTAAATTGGGCTTTAAAAGGCTAAGCCCAATATATGTATAAACGGACATGTAAAACGGGGGAAAATAACGTTGGGTTAAAATTAATTAATGAATGAAAATATAAAATAGAAGGGCCCAAATTGAAGTATGGGTTGGGCCCATGATTGGTGTAACCTTTACACCATTAACTTAATAATGGGCCGCAAATATTTACATATAAGAAATAAAGAAGAATGACAAAATATGTAAATGTAGAAAATACGATGTGTTTAACCCGAGGTTGGATTGAGTTGTGATGTAAACCTGCCCGGAACCGCCGGCTGTCCAGTAGTCACAACAATACCTATCCAATGTGGGAGGTTAAACATGGAGCCCAATAAGGACCCGAGGTTAGACTGAGTTGTGGCGTAAGACTGCCCGGAACCAACCGGCAACAGGCAGCCACAACAATACCTGTCTAATGTGAGAGGTCAGGGCCTTAATAAGACAGTTAAGGCTGAGTCAGGTTTGTTAGGATTAAGTAAACTAAAGACTTAATCAAAATGGAACATGCTAAACTAAACGGACTGGTGGGGGTTAGGTTAGAAAACACTTAACCAACTTAGCATGTTGGCTAGAGATAGAAAACCTATTAACGGGGGACCCTTTTCAGCAGTAACCCTAAAAGGTGTATCAGGATACCCTGAAACTAGGCAGGGTGGGGCACGATTACTGGGCTGATTGTAAGAGGTCAAATCGACGGCGGTGGTGTAGCAGTGTAGGTTCTAACGGAGTGCGGGCGTGCACACACTCCGGCGCAGAAAAATAAGGCACTGGGCACCAGTACCATACCTGTGCACTCTAAGGTTGTGTCGGGTTGCCACTATGGGACTTGATACACCCCATGGTGGGACCAGCATAGGTAAGTACAACATCGGGGGCCGTAAGACACATGTAACTATGCGAGTAGGAGCCGATCATCATAGAATGGATCACATTACCCTGATTTTGGGGTACAAATTGGAAACTAGTTTATATGGGTTCAGAGATTAACATGGGGTACGATAGTATATTCGACCCTAGACAACTTAACCAAGTTTATAGTGCTTGCCCACTTCTTGTTATACTTATCATACCCAGTTCTTTATTCATAGACAAAATAGTACTAGACTTACTCAGGCTTTATGTCTGACACTACTTTTCTTTCGTCTTCTTTCTTCCATTCCCCCCCCCCCCCAGGTCCTCAGGGAGGGAACACAGCAGCTTGACCAACCTTAACATCCAGCTTGAAGAAGAGAAATGTATTGCTTGGACTTTCCTATTTTGAACTATGGCTTTGGACAATCCACTATGGGGCTTTTGCAGTTTATCTATGTTTTATTTATGCTTCTTTAAATAATGTACTCAAGACAGATTATGAAAGTGTTATGTTATGTTTTTGGAAAGGATGTTGTTGTAACACGTATTTGACTTTATGAAATAAAGTTTGTTGTTCTTCCGCTGTTTACAAATATGTGTTCTTATATCTGTCTTGTATATCTGTGACTTGTACTTATAAACCTCCACCAAAAATTAGGGCATTCCCTTTGAGAGTGACCCTAACGGAGGTGGGGTGTTTCAAGCCTCCTGCTCCAAGCTCTCCAAGTGTATCTGTAAAATCCCGACTACTTGACTGCCCGTACAAATTTAGGCACCCAAGAGTTTAGGGAAAACAACAAAATAAACTCCGGGTCAGTCATGGGACTGGTATGAGTAAAACAATTTAATACTTGATTAAATAAAGGATATCTCACAAGGCCACGCCGCATAACGGAACGGGTTTTTCCCTTATGAGAATCCAAATAACTTTTCAAAGCAATATCATTCTGATATTATAATAATGTCTAATTCAAATAAATATCAATCTAGCAGAAACGCTTGCATCTCACGTTACTACATATATAGTATACAATCAAAATCGCAAGCACGTATTGGATTTCCAACTATGACAAGGTATGGAACCACCTTCCGATCAGTGTACTCTAGGAACGATACACTGGAGTTCAACAAGAACATCTTGCAACTCGGCCACACATGACCGACCACTCATTTCGCTTGAGTGTATCGAATGTACATCACCAACGGTTGGGATCAGCAACTGTTCCCGTATATATATGGGACAGCATTGATAGATTTAAGAAAACAAATGAATATTCACTAGATAGGTGATTATACACCCTACTTCGGTGCGACCGACTTAGCCATGCTGCCTGCCCAATTTCTGTCATTTACCGGTTGATGAGGCTAGAAGCTACGCTTTATCATCACATCAGATTCACTTCAAATGCCACATTGTTAGATCCATCAGAATCACTAATTGACGTATACAACCATGCATTACGTGTCAGCTAAAAGAAGTTTCCTTCTCCGCTTCCACTCTTGGTATAGTTGAAGAAATCAATGTGCGTGATCGTCTGGAAATACTATGTCAGACATCCATCTTCATTCACTTAGAGATGTCACATCGTCATACCCGCCAAATCACAAATTGACTTATCCAAAAATAACACGGGTATACAGCTAAGAGGAACGAATTACTCCGCCACCAAACGTGAATACGTTTGAACAGATCAACTTACGCGATCCATTGGATATACTCTGTCAGACCTTCGTCCATACAAGTTGTCCTGGGACTGGACAAACCGAAAGCACTATTCTGTAAACAGGATAGCCTTGCATTTTACTTCGTCTTCAATTATCTTTAGAATATATGATTCGCGACGCTTATGCCAATACAGAGTGGTTCTATGGATAATAATCCAACCGGTCTCTCCATATTAACAACGTTAAAATGGTCAAAACTTCGATAGTCGGTGATTTAACCATCAAAGAAAAACAAGTGTGCAAACAACAATATTATTTCCAAATGGAAATTATATCGAACAAACATCATTTCACATAAATCTCTTTAGTTCATTTATATACTTATCTGCTGTTTCCCTACATTCTAAATTCTTATTTTTCTTTTATCAGAAAACATTTCTGATTCTCGTTGGAAAACATTTCCAAAACTCCTTTACGATCAAACCTTACCATTTCTTAGTTAAGAAGGAAGTCACTCAAGTTGGGGTATAATTACCTCTCAGACCTTAACTGAACAACGTTATAACTTCGAAATGGTCAAAGTTTATCTTTTAAATCTTTAACAACTTCTTTACGCCTTTCTCAGATTCAATTTTACTAATCCACTTCTATATTTAAAACATTGGTTATAACGATAACGTTATAACCCCTACTTTCGAATTATCTAACTTTAATTATAACATCATTTCTTATTAGTGAATAATTAACCTAACACTTATTTATTTATAAATAAATAAATCTCTATTTAGACACTGGAAAGTATAAGTACTTTCCCGAATTCGATATAATCGAATTTGCCGAATAACTCTCTTCGAGAAATCACTATTTGATTAACTCTTCTTTGAATAACCTATATTCGATTACTCCTTCTCGAATAAACGATATTCGATAATCTCTCTTCGAATAACTAATATTCGATAACTCTTCCTTTTCAAATATCTCATATTTAAAAATCTCACTTCGATTAATCTATAATCGATAACTCCTTGCGATGAAACTAACATCGATAACTCCTTTCGATGAAACTAACATCGATAACTCCCATCGATGAAACTAACATTGGTAACTCCTTTTGATGAAACTAACATCGATAACTTCTTTCGATGAAACTAACATCGATAACTCATTTCGATGAAACTAACATCGATTTATTTAACTCGACGAACTTAACTCGACTAACTTAACTTGACTCGACTAACTCGACTTACTTGGTTCGACCAGTTCGATTTGATTAACTAGGCTCGACTAACTTGACTAATGTAACACCCCGCCTCTGCTAGGGTCACTCGCAAAGGAATGCACTAGCTTTAGAGGGGCATTATTGGTAAACATGCATAGAAATATCACAAGACAGAACATATAACATAGCGGAAGTAAAATCGAACTTTTATAAACATTAATAATTAAGGTCCAAAGCCTTTTACACCAGAGTACATCAAAACTTGTCTTGCAATAGTAAAGAAGCATAAAGACTTTTTCATAAATTATTCCCCAAGTAAAAACAGTAAAGTAGCCATAGCCAAGAAAAGTCCAAGCCATCCATGATGACCTTCGAGCAGAAGAAGTCCGAACTAAACAGTAGTGTTTCCTCCCTGTAACCTGGGGGGGGGAACGGAAGCAAAGAGGCGAAACAAAACGGGTTAGTAAAAAAGACTGAGTAAGCCCTATCTACTATTAGTATAAAAACTAGTAAAGTTAACTGACATGAGAAACTGAGATGAACATAAGCATGATAACAAGATAGATAAGCTAAATCAAAATAACAGGATGAACTACTGAACTCAGATAAACTAAGATGTCATGATAAATTACGATGTTAAGACAAAACAAGGTATCACATCGTCAGGTTCCTATCAAGTATAATATCCCAAGATATCTATTACGTATAACGTCCCATGGTATCTATCCTGTATATCTGCTCTGCACCTCTCGTACCAGTATCCCAACCCGCGTCATGTGTTAACCATGAATGTCCCTTGCCCAATGTCATGTAATGGTCCATGTCAACCTAATATATAGCATATGTAGGTTTTCCCAACTCGTATGCTTCTTTCCATGTATAAGTTCAGTCCTTTGCCGTAGGCCATACGGGCTTCCCCTGTAAACGTTTTATCCTTGAAGTTGTTTTGGACTGCAACCCTTGATCTAGTTGTGTTTCCTTACCATGAACTATCGTGCGTCCACTTAGGATTTATGCCACCTAGGGCCGCTAGGGATTATGCTACCTAATGAACGTTTCCGTGTCTCGGTTTGGGTTTTGGCCACCTAGGACCACTAGGGATTACGCCACCCGTCAACCGCGCCCTTGATCCCACGTATGTATCGTGAATCGTTTTCCATGTCTAGATGCACATGTTCCCCAATGTGCCATCCGAGTTCCGTGCCAGGGCAAATCAAGAAATACGAAACTCGGTCGGGAGCTTTAAATCGTCTGCCGATGCAGATATCAAGGTCTGTTTTTGTACCCGTGGCTATGGTCCCACGTGACCCCTCCCTCAACTACTGAAAGGCAATCCAAGAAAAATCATGTATAAGAACCACTCCACGGCCCCACTATAGGCCACTTTCCTACGGGCCAACCTCACCCATGACTCGATAGCAAGCACATGGTCTGTTGGGGGTTCCCTGCCTTTCCGCACGTACAAGATTGACTAAAGATGGTAGGTAGTCGGCGATGCGCTATCCAGGGCAAAAACAAGAATCGTCGACTCCACGCTAATCCATCCCAGTCTTTAGGTTGCTCGCATAGCAACCAAGGCATACTCTTGGTCCTTCTAACGCAGACCTTAACCTCTCATGGCCCTAGTATAATTACCTGGCAGCCCACAGAGGGATCCCAAGAATATCCTCACGTCCCCCGAAGCTTCCACTTCGGCACCCAGTGCGCTGGAGCTTTTATCCAAGTCAGATAACTTGCTCCCCCTCATATACTAAGCGATGACCTACCGTATCAGGTTACTCATCGTTTTGAGAATTAGTCCTATGTCCTTAGCTAAGAATTATTACTTAGTTACACTTAACTAAGGTTTACCACTTAGCTTCCTTTCCCGTTATCCTTGATTAACCACGGTTTTCTACCTAGTTCTTCTAGCTAGGGTTTGTCTATTGGGTTAAGTGTTATCATTCAAGTCCATGACTTAACCCGCCCACGAATCACGTCAATGATTGGCTAAGTATTTAAGTTCAAGACTTAGTCCCACAAGTTGGTTAAGTGTACCCAGAGGCTCATGACTTAACCTTATCAAGTCAAATTGGTCAAGTACTAGCTTACCTTAATCCTATCGGATTATCTTGCTAGATCGATTAAGCATTGATTATCTTAATCCCATCAAATTATCGAGTCGGATTGGTTAAGTATAGGTTGGCTTAACCCCATCCTCTAATCATACTTTAATGGTTAAGTATATTCTAAAAAGGTCTTGTGACTTAACCTTATCAGGTCCGCGTATTAGATTGGTTAAGTGTAAGTTACTTAACCCCATCAAATCATCATGTATTATTGGTTAAGTATAAGTTGCTTAACCCCATTAAATTATCACGTTAAGTTGGTTAAGTATTGGTTACTTAACCTCGTTGAATTACCAAGTTTAAATTGGTTAAGTGTTTAACTTAACCCCATCGAATTACCGTGTTTAGATTAGTTAAGTGTGGATTACTTAACCCCATCTAATTACCGTGTCGGATTAGTTAAGTGTAAATTACTTAACCCCATCCCCTAATCATCTTGTATGGTTAAGTGTCATTAAGAAAACTTACTTAACCTTGCCAAATTATCATGTTGGATTGATTAAGTGTTGGTTAACTTAATCCCCGTCCACTAGTCGTATAAAAATGGTTAAGCTTCATTAGGCAAATCAAATCACTTAACCTACCCAACCTTGCCATGTTTTGTTAAGTATCATTAGCCTAACCAATTTACTTAACCCATTTACCCATGTCATATTTGGTTAAGAGTCATCAATCAAATTAACTTAACCCTATCATGTGGCATTAATTACTTAATGCACCCCAACCTCTCACATTAGACTTTGTTGTGGTTACTAGTTAAGCCGGTCGGTTCCGGGTAGCTTTACACCACAACTTGGTCTAACCTCGGGTTCAAGCACAACATGACCAACTTCTCACATTGGGTCTTATTGTTTGCAACTACTAGTTAGGCCGGTCGGTTCCGGGTAGTTTTACGTTGCAAACTCAACCCAACCTCGAGTTGGCCACTTTCATGTTTAGTCTAGTGTCATGTTCATAGTCAAGTTTTCAAGCAATTGGGTAGACCTAACTTAATAGGTAAATTCCCAATGGGTAGACCTAACTTAATAGGTAAATTCCCAAGCTTATGTTTTTATGCATACTTACATGTCAACTTCCATGTTATATTTCAAGTCATGTTTTCAAGTATAAACACATGTCATATTTAACGTTACATGTTGTCATGTTTATACCCATTTACCCAAGTCATATTCATGTCATTATGTTTCCCCATAATGTGACCCCAACACTTTTTAAACTAGCATATACGTTCGCAACAATGTAATGGATTAAAAGAAGAGACTTGGCAAAGGAATGACAAAAATGGGTATTAAGCCACAAGTTAATCATGGTGGCAAATGAGGCACAAATGTGTTCATTAGCTTGCATGTTACATTCTTAAGCCTCAAAAACATGCATAAACCCAAACTTGGTACATAAGCGAATCATGGTGACAAAAGACATGGAATGATGGCTAGAAACTCGCATATATCATCATATAAGGATTATGACTTCATATGCAAGTTGACATAATGATTATGAAGATTCTCATGTTGCATAATGCAACATTTCAACATAAAGGTTGTGGCTTTTTGCTCATAAGATCAAGCTAATGACTTCATAGACTTGCATGACATGATAGCATATATCATTCTCAATGATCAAACCCAAACTTACAACATGAACATTTAACTTCATAGTTAATATCTAAGAGTAGGGAAGGGCTTACATTGCTATGAAGGCCTAAATCGATTAAACTAAAGCTTGTGATGAAGCCTATGCATGCCATCACCCAAAAAAACCAAAAGATGGATGCTCCAAATCAACAAAAACACCATCTTTATGAACAAAGATCAAATCTTTTGCCTTGGAATCAACTTGAGAAGCTCTCATACTAACATAGGGACTCTCTAACACTCTCAAGATCATGAAACCTTTCATAGAAATGAAGTGGAGGCTAGGATAGTTGAGTGGAGGCCATGAGAGTAGAAATTTGGCCATAGTTTAGTTACATGAGTGAATAATGAGGGCTTAGGGGGGGTTAGGGGCTTATTTATAGAAGATTAGGCTAGTTAGGACCCTTAGATTAACCCTAGGGCCAACCTGAACCGTCAGATTTCAAACCAGGCCCAAAAACCTAGCCAAGATAGAAAATAGGTGCACCAGGCCAGAACCAGCCGACAGGGCAAGTCGACAGCCCTGTTGACTTGCCTGTCGACTTGCCTGTCGACTTGCAAGTCGACAGCCCTGTCGACAGCCAAGTCGACTTGTCTGGGCGGGAATTTTCCTGCCTGGCCCCATCTCTGCATGTTTCGAATTTCAAATTTCCCGAAAACTTCTTTGGGCCTTAACCGGGTCATACGGACTCCGATTTACAAAATTTCAGACTCTATTTCGCGTATTTTTCCGAGACGAACGCAATGGCACAGCCCGTTTTACTTGATTCAGAATTTAAAATTAAATTCTGCCTTGATTATCGTTTTAACATGTTATCGAAATACGAGTTGTTACATTCTTCCCACCTTTTAGGATTTCGTCCCCGAAATCTCCAAGTTAGGAAGAACATATCCTACCATCCATCTACTCAAAACATCATCCACAGGCAATCATTGTCCTTAGATGATTTCTAATGCTATATGAATATATGCAAAACTTGTGTGTACATGTTCCTTAGCTAATGCTAATGATCAGGCCTGAATAATCTTTCTAATGCAAAAATATGTATAGTGCCACGAATCCAACATGTATGCAAATAGTCCTAGTCATATAGATACTATATGCGTGCACAATCATTCATTCATATGCAACAACCGCATGATAACACATTCGATTTCATCCATAAACAAGTATAAATACTCGTGCATATGCAATATGAAATGTGACCGAGTCGAGCTAGTATCTAATGTTTATTCGCGCATCCACGAGCAACTACTTGCAATCACTTGCAACCATATCAATCATAACATGTTTCAAATACATGTTTACATCCATAGGGTTCTACCTAGGATTCCCTGAAACAGGGTCGAGAAGATAAACGAGACAAACTCCTTACGGGGTTTGTAACAGAAAATAGGACCGAGAGGGTGTCCACAAAAGATAGCCTACAAGTAAGCTCTACAGAAAACAGGGATCAAGGATACACTCCCAAAAAGAGATATCATGCGCGTATCTAGTCTTTGACCATCAAAGTCGTACTTCCTTGAGCTCAATTCCATTGTGCCTTGACCGTCTTTGCGATTTCGTAGCTTCTTATTTCCTGTTTCCATAACATGAGCTGGAACTCATTCCTTCGTCGCCTCTCGTTCCACTTGCACTTATCCTTTTTCTAAAATACTTGACGCAAACATGACTGCGAACTCATGATCTCATGCAAGCTTTCCAAAATTCACTAATGAATCTCGGACCTCGTACCACAAGGTATTCCACGTAGAAGAACTTTCTCTTGAAAGTAAGCAGATGTCAACCAGGTTATCAAGCGCACTTACTAGGGTGACTTCTATAACCCATGCATAAGTGAAATAAACCATCCGTCTCATCAGCGAACACCACTCGATCGGGCTTCAATATTTCCAATAAAGGTATCAAGGGATTCCAGGTAACTAATCATGACCGAACCCAAAAGGTTACACGAGACTTCGAGAGTATCACCAAGATGAGTCGAGAGTCTAACTACCCTCTTTCCAAAACCGAGAATGGCACCCCTTATTGGGTGTCCCCTTTATCCTCAGAATCCATCCGTAGTTGAGACATGTCATTCCCAAATCCAATAAGTCATGAAGAAATGGACCAACTCTAACAAGATTTGGGACAAAATAGAATCCTCTTCTATGCTAGTACTAAGGTGCAGAGACTCACTATCCAAGCAGACTTAAATGATACGATGATCAAGACAAAGTCTGGACGGGACGAAAGAAAAGAATGACTAAACCTTTACTAGCAACGGCACCATTTCTTTTAGGCACCCTAGAAATGGGAGCGTACTATTTCCCTCTCATTCTGAGTTGAGCCATACCAACAAGTTGCTCATCCTTAAACTCGTATCCTTTATCCTCTTTCTCACTATCCTTTCTTATAACGCGGCCACTGGTCTCCCGAGAACAGCCTCCATCGCATGGAAAGCACCTTCGAAGATAGAAAAGACTAGTCACAGTTAAAACCACTGTGACTACAGATGGAGGAAAGAAAGGAAAAGAGATTCAATCAAGGAAACCAGGATAGTGCTAATGGCCTTTGGGGAATAGCCTTTTTAAAACAAACTTTTCTTGAAAAATGCTTCTTTATAAATGGTTTCCAAATGGTTTTCAGAAGGTTTTAAAAGCTTTTGCCCAGTCTGGTAACCTTCTGCTCTGATACCAAATGTAACACCCTGCCTCCGCTAGGGTCACTCGCAAAGGAATGCACTAGCTTTAGAGTGGCATTATTGGTAAACATGCACAGAAATATCACAAGACAGAACATATAACATAGCGGAAGTAAAATCGAACTTTTATAAACATTAATAATTAAGGTCCAAAGCCTTTTACACCAGAGTACATCAAAACTTGTCTTGCAATAGTAAAGAAGCATAAAGACTTTTTCATAAATTATTCCCCAAGTAAAAACAGTAAAGTAGCCATAGCCAAGAAAAGTCCAAGCCATCCATGATGACCTTCGAGCAGAAGAAGTCCGAACTAAACAGTAGTGTTTCCTCCCTGTAACCTGGGGGGGGGGGGGGGGAACGGAAGCAAAGAGGCGAAACAAAACGGGTTAGTCAAAAAGACTGAGTAAGCCCTATCTACTATTAGTATAAAAACTAGTAAAGTTAACTGACATGAGAAACTGAGATGAACGTAAGCATGATAACAAGATAGATAAGCTAAATCAAAATAACAGGATGAACTACTGAACTCAGATAAACTAAGATGTCATGATAAATTACGATGTTAAGACAAAACAAGGTATCACATCGTCAGGTTCCTATCAAGTATAATATCCCAAGATATCTATTACGTATAACGTCCCATGGTATCTATCCTGTATATCTGCTCTGCACCTCTCGTACCAGTATCCCAACCCGCGTCATGTGTTAACCATGAATGTCCCTTGCCCAATGTCATGTAATGGTCCATGTCAACCTAATATATAGCATATGTACGTTTTCCCAACTCGTATGCTTCTTTCCATGTATAAGTTCAGTCCTTTGCCGTAGGCCATACGGGCTTCCCCTGTAAACGTTTAATCCTTGAAGTTGTTTTGGACTGCAACCCTTGATCTAGTTGTGTTTCCTTACCATGAACTATCGTGCGTCCACTTAGGATTTATACCACCTAGGGCCGCTAGGGATTATGCTACCTAATGAACGTTTCCGTGTCTCGGTTTGTGTTTTGGCCACCTAGGACCACTAGGGATTACGCCACCCGTCAACCGCGCCCTTGATCCCACGTATGTATCGTGAATCGTTTTCCATGTCCAGATGCACATGTTCCCTAATGTGCCATCTGAGTTCCGTGCCAGGGCAAATCAAGAAATACGGAACTCGGTCGGGAGCTTTAAATCGTCTGCCGATGCAGATATCAAGGTCTGTTTTTGTACCCGTGGCTATGGTCCCACGTGACCCCTCCCTCAACTACTGAAAGGCAATCCAAGAAAAATCATGTATAAGAACCACTCCACGGCCCCACTATAGCCCACTTTCCTACAGGCCAACCTCACCCATGTCTCGATAGCAAGCACATGTTCTGTTGGGGGTTCCCTGCCTTTCAGCACGTACATGATTGACTAAAGATGGTAGGTAGTCGGCGATGCGCTATCCAGGGAAAAAACAAGAATCGTCGACTCCACGCTAATCCATCCCAGTCATTAGGTTGCTCGCATAGCAACCAAGGCATACTCTTGGTCCTTCTAACGCAGACCTTAACCTCTCATGGCCCTAGTATAATTACCTGGCAGCCCACAGAGGGATCCCAAGAATATCCTCACGTCCCCCGAAGCTTCCACTTCGGCACCCAGTGCGCTGGAGCTTTTATCCAAGTCAGATAACTTGCTCCCCCTCGTATACTAAGCGATGACCTACCGTATCAGGTTACTCATCGTTTTGAGAATTAGTCCTATGTCCTTAGCTAAGAATTATTACTTAGTTACCCTTAACTAAGGTTTACCACTTAGCTTCCTTTCCCGTTATCCTTGATTAACCACGGTTTTCTACCTAGTTCTTCTAGCTAGGGTTTGTCTATTGGGTTAAGTGTTATCATTCAAGTCCATGACTTAACCCGCCCACGAATCACGTCAAAGATTGGCTAAGTATTTAAGTTCAAGACTTAGTCCCACAAGTTGGTTAAGTGTACCCAGAGGCTCATGACTTAACCTTATCAAGTCAAATTGGTCAAGTACTAGCTTACCTTAATCCTATCGGATAATCTTGCTAGATCGATTAAGCATAGATTATCTTAATCCCATCAAATTATCGAGTCGGATTGGTTAAGTATAGGTTGGCTTAACCCCATCCTCTAATCGTACTATAATGGTTAAGTATATTCTAAAAAGGTCTTGTGACTTAACCTTATCAGGTCCGCGTATTAGATTGGTTAAGTGTAAGTTACTTAACCCCGTCAAATCATCATGTATAATTGGTTAAGTATAAGTTGCTTAACCCCATTAAATTATCACGTTAAGTTGGTTAAGTATTGGTTACTTAACCTCGTTGAATTACCGAGTTTAAATTGGTTAAGTGTTTAACTTAACCCCATCGAGTTACCATGTTTAGATTAGTTAAGTGTGGATTACTTAACCCCATCTAATTACCGTGTCGGATTAGTTAAGTGTAAATTACTTAACCCATCCCCTAATCATCTTGTATGGTTAAGTGTCATTAAGAAAACTTACTTAACCTTGCCAAATTATCATGTTGGATTGATTAAGTGTTGGTTAACTTAATCCCCGTCCACTAGTCGTATAAAAATGGTTAAGCGTCATTAGGCAAATCAAATCACTTAACCTACCCAACCTTGTCATGTTTTGTTAAGTATCATTAGCCTAACCAATTTACTTAACCCATTTACCCATGTCATATTTGGTTAAGAGTCATCAATCAAATTAACTTAACCCTATCATGTGGCATTAATTACTTAATGCACCCCAACCTCTCATATTAGACTTTGTTGTGGTTACTAGTTAAGCCGGTCGGTTCCGGGTAGCTTTACACCACAACTTGGTCTAACCTCGGGTTCAAGCACAACATGACCAACTTCTCACATTGGGTCTTATTGTTTGCAACTACTAGTTAGGCCGGTCGGTTCCGGGTAGTTTTACGTTGCAAACTCAACCCAACCTCGAGTTGGCCACTTTCATGTTTAGTCTAGTGTCATGTTCATAGTCAAGTTTTCAAGCAATTGGGTAGACCTAACTTAATAGGTAAATTCCCAATGGGTGGACCTAACTTAATAGGTAAATTCCCAAGCTTATGTTTTTATGCATACTTACATGTCAACTTCCAAGTTATATTTCAAGTCATGTTTTCAAGTATAAACACATGTCATATTTAACGTTACATGTTGTCATGTTTATACCCATTTACCCAAGTCATATTCATGTCATTATGTTTCCCCATAATGTGACCCCAACGCTTTTTAAACTAGCATATACGTTCGCAACAACGTAATGGATTAAAAGAAGAGACTTGGCAAAGGAATGACAAAAATGGGTATTAAGCCACAAGTTAATCATGGTGGCAAATGAGGCACAAATGTGTTCATTAGCTTGCATGTTACATTCTTAAGCCTCAAAAACATGCATAAACCCAAACTTGGTACATAAGCGAATCATGGTGACAAAAGACATGGAATGATGGCTAGAAACTCGCATATATCATCATATAAGGATTATGACTTCATATGCAAGTTGACATAATGATTATGAAGATTCTCATGTTGCATAATGCAACATTTCAACATAAAGGTTGTGGCTTTTTGCTCATAAGATCAAGCTAATGACTTCATAGACTTGCATGACATGATAGCATATATCATTCTCAATGATCAAACCCAAACTTGCAACATGAACATTTAACTTCATAGTTAATATCTAAGAGTAGGGAAGGGCTTACATTGCTATGAAGGCCTAAATCGATTAAACTAAAGCTTGTGATGAAGCCTATGCATGCCATCACCCAAAAAAAATCCAAAGATGGATGCTCCAAATCAACAAAAACACCATCTTTATGAACAAAGATCAAAGCTTTTGCCTTGGAATCAACTTGAGAAGCTCTCATACTAACATAGGGACTCTCTAACACTCTCAAGATCATGAAACCTTTCATAGAAATGAAGTGGAGGCTAGGATAGTTGAGTTGAGGCCATGAGAGTAGAATTTTGGCCATAGTTTAGTTACATGAGTGAATAGTAAGGGTTTAGGGGGGGTTAGGGGCTTATTTATAGAAGATTAGGCTAGTTAGAACCCTTAGATTAACCCTAGGGCCAACCTGAACCGTCAGATTTCAAACCAGGCCCAAAAACCTAGCCAAGATAGAAAATAGGTGCACCAGGCCAGAACCAGCCGACAGGGCAAGTCGACAGCCTTGTCGACTTGCCTGTCGACATGCCTGTCGACTTGCAAGTCGACAGCCCTGTCGACAGCCAAGTCGACTTGTCTGGGCGGGAATTTTCCCACCTGGCCCCATCTCTGCATGTTTCGAAATTCAAATTTCCCGAAAACTTCTTTGGGCCTTAACCGGGTCATACGGACTCCGATTTACAAAATTTCGGACTCTATTTCGCGTATTTTTCCGAGACGAACGCAATGGCATAGCCCGTTTTACTTGATTCAGAATTTAAAATTAAATTCTGCCTTGATTATCGTTTTAACATGTTATCGAAATACGAGTTGTTACATTCTTCCCACCTTTTAGGATTTCGTCCCCGAAATCTCCAAGTTAGGAAGAACATATCCTACCATCCATCATCCATCTACTCAAAACATCATCCACAAGAAATCATTGTCCTTAGATGATTTCTAATGCTATATGAATATATGCAGAACTTGTGTGTACATGTTCCTTAGCTAATGCTAATGATCAGGCCTGAATAATCTTTCTAATGCAAAAATATGTATAGTGCCATGAATCCAACATGTATGCAAATAGTCCTAGTCATATAGATACTATATGCGTGCACAATCATTCATTCATATGCAACAACCGCATGATAACACATTCGATTTCATCCATAAACAAGTATAAATACTTGTGCATATGCAATATGAAATGTGACCGAGTCGAGCTAGTATCTAATGTGTATTCGCGCATCCACGAGCAACTACTTGCAACCACTTGCAACCATATCAATCATAACATGTTTCAAATACATGTTTACATCCATAGGGTTCTACCTAGGATTCTCTGAAACAGGGTCGAGAAGATAAACGAGACAAACTCCTTATGGGGTTTGTAACAGAAAATAGGACCGAGAGGGTGTCCACAAAAGATAGCCTACAAGTAAGCTCTACAGAAAACAGGGATCAAGGATACACTCCCAAAAAGAGATATCATGCGCGTATCTAGTCTTTGACCATCAAAGTCGTACTTCCTTGAGCTCAATTCCATTGTGCCTTGACCGTCTTTGCGATTTCGTAGCTTCTTATTTCCTGTTTCCATAACATGAGCTGGAACTCATTCCTTCGTCGCCTCTCGTTCCACTTGCACTTATCCTTTTTCTAAAATACTTGACGCAAACATGACTGCGTACTCATGATCTCATGCAAGCTTTCCAAAATTCACTAATGAATCTCGGACCTCGTACCACAAGGTATTCCACGTAGAAGAACTTTCTCTTGAAAGTAAGCAGATGTCAACCAGGTTATCAAGCGCACTTACTAGGGTGACTTCTATAACCCATGCATAAGTGAAATAAACCATCCGTCTCATCGGCGAACACCACTCGATCGGGCTTCAATATTTCCAATAAAGGTATCAAGGGATTCCAGGTAACTAATCATGACCGAACCCAAAAGGTTACACGAGACTTCGAGGGTATCACCAAGATGAGTCGAGAGTCTAACTACCCTCTTTCCAAAACCGAGAATGGCACCCCTTATTGGGTGTCCCCTTTATCCTCAGAATCCATCCGTAGTTGAGACATGTCATTCCCAAATCCAACAAGTCATGAAGAAATGGACCAACTCTAACAAGATTCGGGACAAAATAGAATCCTCTTCTATGCTAGTACTAAGGTGCAGAGACTCACTATCCAAGCAGACTTAAATGATACGATGATCAAGACAAAGTCTGGACGGGACGATAGAAAAGAACGACTAAACCTTTACTAGCAACGGCATCATTTCTTTTAGGCACCCTAGAAATGGGAGCGTACTATTTCCCTCTCATTCTGAGTTGAGCCATACCAACAAGTTGCTCATCCTTAAACTCGTATCCTTTATCCTCTTTCTCACTATCCTTTCTTATAACGCGGCCACTGGTCTCCCGAGAACAGCCTCCATCGCATGGAAAGCACCATCGAAGATAGAAAAGACTAATCATAGTTAAAACCACTGTGACTACAGATGGAGGAAAGAAAGGAAAAGAGATTCAATCAAGGAAACCAGGATAGTGCTAATGGCCTTTGGGGAATAGCCTTTTTAAAACAAACTTTTCTTGAAAAATGCTTCTTTATAAACGGTTTCCCAAATGGTTTTCAGAAGGTTTTAAAAGCTTTTGCCCAGTCTGGTAACCTTCTTCTCTGATACCAAATGTAACACCCCGCCTCCGCTAGGGTCACTCGCAAAGGAATGCACTAGCTTTAGAGGGGCATTATTGGTAAACATGCACAGAAATATCACAAGACAGAACATATAACATAGCGGAAGTAAAATCGAACTTTTATAAACATTAATAATTAAGGTCCAAAGAGTTTTACACCAGTGTACATCAAAACTTGTCTTGCAATAGTAAAGAATCATAAAGACTTTTTCATAAATTATTCCCCAAGTAAAAACAGTAAAGTAGCCATAGCCAAGAAAAGTCCAAGCCATCCATGATGACCTTCGAGCAGAAGAAGTCCAAACTAAACAGCAGTGTTTCCTCCCTGTAACCTGGGGGGGGGGGGGGAACGGAAGAAAAGAGGCGAAACAAAACGGGTCAGTCAAAAAGACTGAGTAAGCCCTATCTACTACTAGTATAAAAACTAGTAAAGTTAACTGACATGAGAAACTGAGATGAACATAAGCATGATAACAAGATAGATAAGCTAAATCAAAATAACAGGATGAACTACTGAACTCAGATAAACTAAGATGTCATGATAAATTACGATGTTAAGACAAAACAAGGTATCACATCGTCAGGTTCCTATCAAGTATAATATCCCAAGATATCTATTACGTATAACGTCCCATGGTATCTATCCTGTATATCTGCTCTGCACCTCTCGTACCAGTATCCCAACCCGCGTCATGTGTTAACCATGAATGTCCCTTGCCCAACGTCATGTAATGGTCCATGTCAACCTAATATATAGCATATGTAGGTTTTCCCAACTCGTATGCTGCTTTCCATGTATAAGTTCAGTCCTTTGCCGTAGGCCATACGGGCTTCCCCTGTAAACGTTTTATCCTTGAAGTTGTTTTGGACTGCAACCCTTGATCTAGTTGTGTTTCCTTACCATGAACTATCGTGCGTCCACTTAGGATTTATGCCACCTAGGGCCGCTATGGATTATGCTAACTAATGAACGTTTCCGTGTCTCGATTTGGGTTTTGGCCACCTAGGACCACTAGGGATTACGCCACCCGTCAACCACGCCCTTGATCCCACGTATGTATCGTGAATCGTTTTCCATGTCTAGATGCACATGTTCCCCAATGTGCCATCCGAGTTCCGTGCCAGGGCAAATCAAGAAATACGGAACTCGGTCGGGAGCTTTAAATCGTCTGCCGATGCAGATATCAAGGTCTGTTTTTGTACCCGTGGCTATGGTCCCACGTGACCCCTCCCTCAACTACTGAAAGGCAATCCAAGAAAAATCATGTATAAGAACCACTCCACGGCCCCACTATAGCCCACTTTCCTATGGGCCAACCTCACCCATGACTCGATAGCAAGCACATGGTCTGTTGGGGGTTCCCTGCCTTTCCGCACGTACACGATTGACTAAAGATGGTAGGTAGTCGGCGATGCGCTATCCAGGGCAAAAACAAGAATCGTCGACTCCACGCTAATCCATCCCAGTCTTTAGGTTGCTCGCATAGCAACCAAGGCATACTCTTGGTCCTTCTAACGCAGACCTTAACCTCTCATGGCCCTAGTATAATTACCTGGCAGCCCACAGAGGGATCCCAAGAATATCCTCATGTCCCCCGAAGCTTCCACTTCGGCACCCAGTGCGCTGGAGCTTTTATCCAAGTCAGATAACTTGCTCCCCCTCGTATACTAAGCGATGACCTACCGTATCAGGTTACTCATCGTTTTGAGAATTAGTCCTATGTCCTTAGCTAAGAATTATTACTTAGTTACCCTTAACTAAGGTTTACCACTTAGCTTCCTTTCCCGTTATCCTTGATTAACCACGGTTTTCTACCTAGTTCTTCTAGCTAGGGTTTGTATATTGGGTTAAGTGTTATCATTCAAGTCCATGACTTAACCCGCCTACGAATCACGTCAAAGATTGGCTAAGTATTTAAGTTCAAGACTTAGTCCCACAAGTTGGTTAAGTGTACCCAGAGGCTCATGACTTAACCTTATCAAGTCAAATTGGTCAAGTGCTAGCTTACCTTAATCCTATCGGATTATCTTGCTAGATCGATTAAGCATAGATTATCTTAATCCTATCAAATTATCGAGTCGGATTGGTTAAGTATAGGTTGGCTTAACCCCATCCTCTAATCGTACTATAATGCTTAAGTATATTCTAAAAAGGTCTTGTGACTTAACCTTATCAGGTCCGCGTATTAGATTGGTTAAGTGTAAGTTACTTAACCCCATCAAATCATCATGTATAATTGGTTAAGTATAAGTTGCTTAACCCATTAAATTATCACGTTAAGTTGGTTAAGTATTGGTTACTTAACCTCGTTGAATTACCGAGTTTAAATTGGTTAAGTGTTTAACTTAACCCCATCGAATTACCGTGTTTAGATTAGTTAAGTGTGGATTACTTAACCCCATCTAATTACCGTGTCGGATTAGTTAAGTGTAAATTACTTAACCCCATCCCCTAATCATCTTGAATGGTTAAGTGTCATTAAGAAAACTTACTTAACCTTGCCAAATTATCATGTTGGATTGATTAAGTGTTGGTTAACTTAATCCCCGTCCACTAGTCGTATAAAAATGGTTAAGCGTCATTAGGCAAATCAAATCACTTAACCTACCCAACCTTGTCATGTTTTGTTAAGTATCATTAGCCTAACCAATTTACTTAACCCATTTACCCATGTCATATTTGGTTAAGAGTCATCGATCAAATTAACTTAACCCTATCATGTGGCATTAATTACTTAATGCACCCCAACCTCTCACATTAGACTTTGTTGTGGTTACTAGTTAAGCCGGTCTGTTCCGGGTAGCTTTACACCACAACTTGGTCTAACCTCGGGTTCAAGCACAACATGACCAACTTCTCACATTGGGTCTTATTGTTTGCAACTACTAGTTAGGCCGGTCAGTTCCGGGTAGTTTTACATTGCAAACTCAACCCAACCTCGAGTTGGCCACTTTCATGTTTAGTCTAGTGTCATGTTCATAGTCAAGTTTTCAAGTAATTGGGTAGACCTAACTTAATAGGTAAATTCCCAATGGGTAGACCTAACTTAATAGGTAAATTCCCAAGCTTATGTTTTTATGCATACTTACATGTCAACTTCCATGTTATATTTCAAGTCATGTTTTCAAGTATAAACACATGTCATATTTAACGTTACATGTTGTCATGTTTATACCCATTTACCTAAGTCATATTCGTGTCATTATGTTTCCCCATAATGTGACCCCAACGCTTTTTAAACTAGCATATACGTTCGCAACAACGTAATGGATTAAAAGAAGAGACTTGGCAAAGGAATGATAAAAATGGGTATTAAGCCACAAGTTAATCATGGTGGCAAATGAGGCACAAATGTGTTCATTAGCTTGCATGTTACATTCTTAAGCCTCAAAAACATGCATAAACCTAAACTTGGTACATAAGCGAATCATGGTGACAAAAGACATGGAATGATGGCTAGAAACTCGCATATATCATCATATAAGGATTATGACTTCATATGCAAGTTGACATAATGATTATGAAGATTCTCATGTTCCATAATGCAACATTTCAACATAAAGGTTGTGGCTTTTTGCTCATAAGATCAAGCTAATGACTTCATAGACTTGCATGACACGATAGCATATATCTTTCTCAATGATCAAACCCAAACTTGCAACATGAACATTTAACTTCATAGTTAATATCTAAGAGTAGGGAAGGGCTTACATTGCTATGAAGGCCTAAATCGATTAAACTAAAGCTTGTGATGAAGCCTATGCATGCCATCACCCAAAAAAACCCAAAGATGGATGCTCCAAATCAAAAAAAACACCATCTTTATGAAAAAAGATCAAAGCTTTTGCCTTGGAATCAACTTGAGAAGCTCTCATACTAACATAGGGACTCTCTAACACTCTCAAGATCATGAAACCTTTCATAGAAATGAAGTGGAGGCTAGGATAGTTGAGTGGAGGCCATGAGAGTAGAAATTTGGCCATAGTTTAGTTACATGAGTGAATAATGAGGGTTTAGGGGGGTTAGGGGCTTATTTATAGAAGATTAGGCTAGTTAGGACCCTTAGATTAACCCTAGGGCCAACCTGAACCGTCAGATTTCAAACCAGGCCCAAAAACCTAGCCAAGATAGAAAATAGGTGCACCAGGCCAGAACCAGCCGACAGGGCAAGTCGACAGCCCTATCGACTTGCCTGTCGACACGCCTGTCGACTTGCAAGTCGACAGCCCTGTCGACAGCCAAGTCGACTTGTCTGGGCGGGAATTTTCCCGCCTGGCCCCATCTCTGCATGTTTCGAAATTCAAATTTCCCGAAAACTTCTTTGGGCCTTAACCAGGTCATACGGACTCCGATTTACAAAATTTCGGACTCTATTTCGCGTATTTTTCCGAGACGAACATAATGGCATAGCCCGTTTTACTTGATTCAGAATTTAAAATTAAATTCTGCCTTGATTCTCGTTTTAACATGTTATCGAAATACGAGTTGTTACAACTAACTTAACTCGACTTACTTGGTTCGACCGACCAGGTTTGACTAACCTGACCCATTTGGTTTGACTGACCAGGTTTGGATAACCTGACCCATTTGGTTTGACCACTGGGCTTGACTACTTGGTTCGACCACTTGGTTTGACCCTTTGGTTCGAATACCATATTCGACTAACTCCTCTCGATTCATTAAAACCGATTAACTCATCTCGATTGACTAAATCAATTAACTCCTATCGATTAACTAAATCGATAAACTCCATTCGATTAACTAAGTTTGATTTACTCGACTAACTTGACCAGCTTGGTTGTACTGACCAGGTTCGACTAACTTGACCAGCTTGACTCGATTAGTTCGACTCGACCATTTGGCTCGATTTGTTCGACTCAACCATTTGGCTCGATTTGGTTCGACTCGACCATTTGGCTCGATTGGTTCGACTCGACCATTTCGACTCGGTTGGGTTCGACTAGCTTGACTAGTTTGGTTCGACTAGCTTGGTTTGACCACTTAACTAACTTGATTCGAATATTTATATCCGACTAACTAACTTTTCTTTTATTTCTATTTATTTTAACTTCTATTTATTTCCTAAATAGATTTCCTTTTGTATAATCTATTTATTTTCCTAAATAGATTTTCCTTTATAACTCTAATTATTTAATCCCTAATTAAATATCCTTTATTCTATTTATTTAATCTAAATAAACATTCCTTTATTTTATTTATTTGTTTCTAAATAAATATCCTTTTATAAAGTCCTTCGATTTTTTTAAAAAGATTCATTTTCAATATAAATATTGAAAATCCCCTTTTCTACATTTTCAGTGTTTTCTATTGTTTTTAAACAACCAACTATCAATGATCAATATCATCCAAACATATACAATCAACAACAGATTATATATCACAGTATAAATCACTATATACAAATAACAGTAAAATAAATGTTGAGGAATCCAGTCGGATTCCTCCAACCTTTTTCCCTGCATCCACCGATGTTAAACAACGTATATAACATCACTTGCATTTCTAATGAAATACACTGATAACAAAATCACCGTTTAATAACGATATATATCTATATATGTAGATATATATATATATACACATATATATATATATATCCATACTGTTTTCAATCAATTATTTAACAGTCCAATCTACAGTCCAATTTAACAATACAACTTAACAGTCCAAATTAACAGTACATAACTAGCAGTCAAAGACAAAAAAAAATACAATTTATATTAAAATATAAATTGAGGAGAGTTAGTGAGTTTTTACTCACATTTGCAGTTCATCGTTAAAGAACGATAAACCGTTATTTGATTTGAATCAAACAATTAAATTCGCCTTAATTCCAAATGATCCCCAATCCACTTCCACTCAGCTTCATGTTGAAGTTGACGTCCGTACGATCCCGAGGCAATTTACGGTTCGTCATTCTGATATCGTATGGCGAAGATACGGTATTTACAAGTTAGCACATTTTTAATTAAACTTAAAACTTAATTAATATTCTCCTTTTGGCCTTACCATTTAAACAACCCGGCCCATCCCCATTCATGCATCGGCCCATACCCCAACTTCAAAAGCCCACATTTCGCCTTCTTCCCCAATTGTTCAGACGTGCTCCAGTATTCCAAATATCCAATTTCACGCCAGTAAATCCATCCTTCCATCTCCTTCTTCACAACATGAATTTGAAAACCAACACCACCACTGTTCTTCTCGTTCAAAGCACTTCCCATTCATACCCTCAACACCATACTCGACGCTTTCTTCCCACCATGGCCCTCGATGCCTGCAGCTCACGGAGCGAACCAAAATGGTTCGGAATCCCTCCCTAAATTCAAAATCCATGCTAAGCACCATCACAAACACAAATACACAATCCAATTTTCGTATCAACACCTTAATTGGCAACCACTTCGAACCCTAGCTCGCCTGAGCAAAACCCCAACGTCGACTAACGTGATCGAACACAACAGAAAGGTAGCGAAATCGAAGAGCTACTCCAGGGAAACCCAAAGAATCGAACATGCGATTTATTGGATTTTATTTGTATTTCTTTTTGAATTTAGAAGTTGCGATATTTTTCCTGGTGGTAGAAAAAGTTACGGCGGATTTGAGTTTGACTGAGGAAAGAGTTGAATTAGGTCTTAGGAAAGTTAGGGGTATTTATAGGCAAAACAAATATCTAGATGTTTTTTTATTAATATTTTAATATTTTATTTTGCTTATATTATCCGTTCTAGTCTTCTAAAAATCACTGCGAACACATACGACGTCTAAAAATCATGAAAATTGATATGTAGCTAGAGTTCATCATTACGGTCCCAACGAAACTAGTTTCGTCGAATTCCGACTCCGTATGATCACACAGCGTATTTTTAATCGTCGAAATACTGACTGTTTTTCACTCTAAAAATCCGTACGACCACACAGTGACTCTAAAAATCACGAAACTGGAAATCTAACAACTATTTGACATTGCGGATCCAACAAAACTGGTTTCGTCGAATTCCGACTTCGTATGCCCACATAGTGTATTTTTAACTGTTAGAATACCGACTGTTTTCCACTCTAAAAATCCGTACGGCCACACAGTGACTCTAAAAATCACGAAACTTGACATCTAGCAATGATTTGATGTTGCGGATCCAACAAAATTAGTTTCGTCGAATTCCGACTTCGTTTGCAAAACCGACTATTTTTAAAGCTCTGAATGACGCTTTTAAATATATAAATATATTTAAATATTATTAAATTAAATATAAATAAATTTATATTATCGTATATCTTCACATATGATATCATTCAGCTCCAGAATATCATATCAGAATTTACAGCTTGGTATTTCAGATTCCAGATTATCTCGATATTCAGTTTATACCGAAAATCTATTTATAACGTATATAAAGCGTTACGAATTATAAAGGAATTCCACAGCGACTTTTCTGAAATTTGATTTGGACATGAATCAAAATCTACACGACGAAATCCCGATTTTTCTCTTCCACTAGAAAGATATACTCCACCAGCTCCACACGTTTCTTGTTTCACAGAAATCCGGCTTAAAACGAATCATGTACATTCAGTTGAAGTTCAAATCGCCAAATAGCGAACTGCAGCGCCATTTCGAGCTCTATTTTAATTATATTATAAATTATAAATTCAATTGGCTTACATAAATATATTCGTCAATATAATTCAATATAACTGAATTATATATTTTCAACTGTCCAGTTTACACAATATTGTCAATTCCACTATTTCTGACTAATTCAGAAATAAATATATTTTGTCCTATTTTTTAAATTAATTAAAAAATCATTTTTATTTAATTCAGGTCATCGATATCGCCAAAACGATATTTAAATAATTTAATTTTTCGGCAGCTAAAAATGCGGGTTACTACAATCTTCCCCCCTTAATAAAATTTCGTCCTCGAAATTGCTAAGCAAGTGGATGACCCTATCTTCTGGGTAAAAATTTATCTGTTTACCTCTTTTCTCCGGTTTCAACTGAACCAATTAATATCGACTAAAATATTAATTTATTCCGACTAACTAAATTTTCAAAAATTTTGAAAATTTTCTAACACCTTAACTTTTCAAAAAAATTTTTTGCCAGCACCTCCTTTGTTCTGGTCAATATCTCAAACTCCAACTCGCCTCTCTGGGCCTTCTTTATCCCAAAAGAAAATCAAACAGCCAAGCGGCTTGTCAATTCGGCTCATAAATCTCATATCCATATATAATATAAACTGGTACCTTTTTGTCGGGAATATCAACTCTATCACTTCCAAATGCTATCAACTCAGCATATACCAGTGTTATTTCCATCAAATTCCAATCAGTTCATATCCTCAAAACCAAATCGATTTTCATTCGAACCCGAATATCAAATTTCAAATTCTTAACTCATCAACCCAATTCCATAATAGATTATTCTCTAATCCAATTCAATTCTATTTAACTCAGTTCAAGTTAATATTTCAATTTATTTCTACTATCTATTCTATTTAACTTCATAGGTTAAATTTATATTCCAGAATTTAAATTCCTGGGTTTATTTCAAATCAATTTAAAATCATACTGCCAATTCAAAACCTTTGAATTTTTAAACACCTTGTTTTCACAAAACAATTCGAAAACAAAACCTTTGGTAGTAATCCGTCACTTAGAACTCGAAAATGAACACTGATGATGTCGCGATTCATCATCAGAATCTATTTTCCAGCTATCGAAGTGAGTTCAATACTATATCACCTTCACTTTGAAAAACGTTTTCAAAATCTCCTAGGAACTTAAAATTTCCTTATTTTAATTCCAATCTGATTTAAATTCAGATTTTTCTTCAATTTATTTCATATACTTTACTTATATGAATTCTGATTAGTCATATAAAATCATTTTACCTTTTTATAATCTTACTCGATTATAATAACAACCAACACAACCAATATACTATATCAAATATATTCGGGTAAAATTATTCCATTTACCCTCTTTCAAAACATACCATGATGCTTCATCGTATTCGAGTGTTTAGTAACCCCCATCGATACAGTGGATCAAACCGATCGACCAGAATTCACAAACAACTCAACCAATAAAACTCCACAATATAAAATCATTTTATATTAACTAACAAATATGTTCACTCGTATATATACACTCAAACTCAATCTAGGATATTACTAATCCCATCTCTACTGAATCACGCCACAGAGCCAAGGTAATAACTAAACCTCGCTCTGATACCAACTGTAGTAACCCGGATTTTGAGCGACTTTGGTTATCGACGTAAGCTCGACGTCGATAACCAAAACATCGAAAAATCCCGGTAATTAATGAAAGAAATTAGAAGGTGAGAATAGATAAGATAGAACTTATAGAATAGAAGAAGAAGAAGAACATCATCATCAGAGTAAACACGAATCTCACAGCGGAACGAATAAAATATAACATAACATATCTTTGAAATAACATCAGTATATGTATACAATAACACTTATCAGAGTACAACACTTACAACAACAGCGGAAATAATAATAGCTATAGAATCCTGAAGCCTCCTGCTCCAAGCTATCCAAGTGTATCTGTAAAATCCCGACTACTTGACTACCCGTACAAATTTAGGCACCCAAGAGTTTAGGGAAAACAACAAAATAAACTCCGGGTCAGTCATGGGACTGGTATGAGTAAAACAATTTAATACTTGATTAAATATAGGATATCTCACAAGACCACGCCGCATAACGGAAGGGGATTTTCCCTTATGAGAACCCAAATAACTTTTCAAAGCAATATCATTCTGATATTATAATAATGTCTAAGTACAAATAAATATCAATCTAGCAGAAACGCTTGCATCTCACGTTACTACATATATAGTATACAATCAAAATCGCAAGCACGTTTTGGATGATTGGATTTCCAACTATGACAAGGTATGGAACCACCTTCCGATCAGTGTACTCTAGGAACGATACACTGGAGTTCAACAAGAACATCTTGCAACTCGGCCACACATGACCGACCACTCATTTCGCTTGAGTGTATCGAATGTACATCACCAACGGTTGGGATCAGCAACCGTTCCCGTATACATATGGGACAGCATTGATAGATTTAAGAAAACAAATGAATATTCACTAGATAGGTGATTATACACCCTACTTCGGTGCGACCGACTTAGCCATGCTGCCTGCCCGATTTCTGTCATTTACTGGTTGATGAGGCTAGAAGCTACGCTTTATCATCACATCAGATTCACTTCAAATGCCACATTGTCAGATCCATCAGAATCACTAATTGACGTCTACAACCATACATTACGTGTCAGCTAAAAGAAGTTTCCTTCTCCGCTTCCACTCTTGTATAGTTGAAGAAATCAATGTACGTGATCGTCTGGAAATACTATGTCAGACATCCATCTTCATTCACTTAGAAATATCACATCGTCATACCCGCCAAATCACAAATTGACTTATCCAAAAATAACACGGGTATACAGCTAAGAGGAACGAATTCCTCCGCCACCAAACGTGAATACGTTTGAACAGATCAACTTACGCGATCCATTGGATATACTCTGTCAGACCTTCGTCCATACAAGTTGTCCTGGGACTGGACAAACCGAAGGCACTATTCTGTAAACAGGATAGCCTTGCATTTTACTTCCTCTTCAATTATCTTTGGCATATATGATTCGCGACGCTTATGCCAATACAGAGTGGTTCTATGGATAATAATCCAACCGGTCTCTCCATATTAACAACGTTAAAATGGTCAAAACTTCGATAGTCGGTGATTTAACCATCAAAGAAAAACAAGTGTGCAAACAACGATATTATTTCCAAATGGAAATTATATCGAACAAACATCATTTAACATAAATCTCTTTAGTTCATTTATTTACTTATCTCCTGTTTCCCTATATTCTAAATTCTTATTTTTCTTTTATCAGAAAACATTTCTGATTCTCGTTGGAAAACATTTCCAAAACTCCTTTATGATCAAACCTTACCATTTCTTAGTTAAGAAGGAAGTCACTCAAGTTGGGGTATAATTACCTCTCAAACCTTAACTGAACAACGTTATAACTTCGAAATGGTCAAAGTTTATCTTTTAAATCTTTAACAACTTCTTTACGCCTTTCTCGGATTCAATTTTACTAATCCACTTCTATATTTAAACATTGGTTATAACGATAACGTTATAACCCCTACTTTCGAATTATCTAACTTTAATTATAACATCTATTCTTATTAGTGAATAATTAACCTAACATTTATTTATTTAAAAATAAATAAATCTCTATTTAGACACTGGAAAGTATAAGTACTTTCCCGAATTCGATATAATCGAATTTGCCGAATAGCTCTCTTCGAGAAATCTCTACTTGATTAACTCTTCTTCGAATAACCTATATTCGATTACTCCTTCTCGAATAAACGATATTCGATAATCTCTCTTCGAATAACTAATATTCGATAACTCTTCCTTTTCAAATATCTCATAATTAAAAATCTCACTTCGATTAAACTATAATCGATAACTCCTTGCGATGAAACTAACATCGATAACTCCTTTCGATGAAACTAACATCGATAACTCCCTTCGATGAAACTAACATCGATAACTCCTTTCGATGAAACTTACATCGATAACTTCTTTCGATGAAACTAACATCGATAACTCCTTTCGATGAAACTAACATCGATTTATTTAACTCGACGAACTTAACTCGACTAACTTAACTTGACTCGACTAACTCGACTTACTTGGTTCGACCAGTTCGATTTGATTAACTAGGCTCGACTAACTTGACTAACTTAACTCGACTTACTTGGTTCGACCGACCAGGTTTGACTAACCTGACCCATTTGGTTTGACTGATCAGGTTTGGCTAACCTGACCCATTTGGTTTGACCACTGGGCTTGACTACTTGGTTCGACCACTTGGTTTGACCCTTTGGTTCGAATACCATAGTCGACTAACTCCTCTCGATTCATTAAAACCGATTAACTCATCTCGATTGACTAAATCAATTAACTCCTATCGATTAACTAAATCGATAAACTCCGTTCGATTAACTAAGTTTGATTTACTCGACTCGACTGACTTGACCAGCTTGACTCGATTGGTTCGACTCGACCATTTGGCTCGATTTGGTTCGACTCGACCATTTGGCTCGATTGGTTCGACTCGACCATTTCGACTCGGTTGGGTTCGACTAGCTTGACTAGTTTGGTTCGACTAGCTTGGTTTGACCACTTAACTAACTTGATTCGAATATTTATATCCGACTAACTAACTTTTCTTTTATTTCTATTTATTTTAACTTCCATTTATTTCCTAAATAGATTTCCTTTTGTATAATCTATTTATTTTCCTAAATAGATTTTCCTTTATAACTCTAATTATTTAATCCCTAATTAAATATCCTTTATTCTATTTATTTAATCTAAATAAACATTCCTTTATTTTATTTATTTATTTCTAAATAAATATCCTTTTATAAAGTCCTTCGATTTTTTTTAAAAAGATTCATTTTCAATATAAATATTGAAAATCCCCTTTTCTACATTTTCAGTGTTTTCTATTGTTTTTAAACAACCAACTGTCAATGATCAATATCATCCAAACATATACAATCAACAACAGATTATATATCACAGTATAAATCACTATATACAAATAACAGTAAAATAAATGTTGAGGAATCCAGTCGGATTCCTCCAACCTGTTTCCCTGCATCCACCGATGTTAAACAACGTATATAACATCACTTGCATTTCTAATGAAATACACTGATAACAAAATCACCGTTTAATAACGATATATATATATATGTAGATATATATATATATATATCCATACTGTTTTCAATCAATTATTTAACAGTCCAATCTACAGTCCAATTTAACAATACAACTTAACAGTCCAAATTAACAGTACATAACTAGCAGTCAAAAACAGAAAAAAAAATACAATTTATATTAAAATATAAATTGAGGAGAGTTAGTGAGTTTTTACTCACATTTGCAGTTCATCGTTAAAGAATGATAAACCGTTATTTGATTTGAATCAAACAATTAAATTCGCCATAATTCCAAACGATCCCCAATCCACTTCCAGTCAGCTTCATGTTGAAGTTGACGTACGTATGATCCCGAGGCAATTTACGGTTCATCATTCTGATATCGTATGGCGAAGATACGGTATTTACAAGTTAGCACATTTTTAATTAAACTTAAAACTTAATTAATATTCTCCTTTTGGCCTTACCATTTAAACAACCCGGCCCATCCCCATTCATGCATCGGCCCATACCCCAACTTCAAAAGCCCACGTTTCCCCTTCTTCCCCAATTGTTCAGACGTGCTCCAGTATTCCCAATATTCAATTTCACGCCAGTAAATCCATCCTTCCATCTCCTTCTTCACAACATGAATTTGAAAACCAACACCACCACTGTTCTTCTCGTTCAAAGCACTTCCCATTCATACCCTCAACACCATACTCGACGCTTTCTTCCCAACATGGCCCTCGATGCCTGCAGCTCACGGAGCTAACCAAAATGGTTCGGAATCCTTCCCTAAATTCAAAATCCATGATAAGCACCATCACAAACACAAATACACAATCCAATTTTCGTATCAACACCTTAATTGGCAACCACTTCGAACCCTAGCTCGCCTGAGCAAAACCCCAACGTCGACTAACGTGATCGAACACAACAGAAAGGTAGCGAAATTGAAGAGCTACTCCAGGGAAACCCAAAGAATCGAACTTGTGATTTATTGGATTTTATTTGTATTTCTTTTCGAATTTAGAAGTTGCGATATTTTTCCTGGTGGTAGAAAAAGTTACGGCGGATTTGAGTTTGACTGAGGAAAGAGTTGAATTAGGTCTTAGGAAAGTAGTTAGGGGTATTTATAGGCAAAACAAATATCTAGATGTTTTTTTATTAATATTTTAATATTTTATTTTGCTTATATTATCCGTTCTAGCCTTCTAAAAATCATTGCGAACACATACGACGTCTAAAAATCATGAAAATTGATATGTAGCTAGAGTTCGTCATTACGGTCCCAACGAAACTAGTTTCGTCGAATTCCGACTCCGTATGATCACACAGCGTATTTTTAATCGTCGTAATACTGACTGTTTTTCACTCTAAAAATCCGTACGACCACACAGTGACTCTAAAAATCAGGAAACTGGAAATCTAACAACTATTTGACATTGCGGATCCAACAAAACTGGTTTCGTCGAATTCCGACTTCGTATGCTCACACAGTGTATTTTTAACTGTCAGAATACGGACTGTTTTCCACTCTAAAAATCCGTACGGCCACACAGTGACTCTAAAATTCACGAAACTTGACATCTAGCAATGATTTGATGTTGCGGATCCAACAAAATTAGTTTTGTCGAATTCCGACTTCGTTTGCAAAACCGGCTATTTTTAAAGCTCTGAATGACCCTTTTAAATATATAAATATATTTAAATATTATTAAATTAAATATAAATAAATTTATATTATCGTATATCTTCACATATGATATCGTTCAGCTCCAGAATATCATATCAGAATTTACAGCTTGGTATTTCAGATTCCAGATTATCTCGATATTCAAATTATACCGAAAATCTATTTATAACGTATATAAAGCGTTACGAATTATAAAGGAATTGCACAGCGACTTTTCTGAAATTTGATTTGGATGTGAATCAAAATATACACGACGAAATCCCGATTTTTCTCTTCCACTAGAAAGATATACTCCACCAGCTCCACACGTTTCTTGTTTCACAGAAATCCGGCTTAAAACGAATCATGTACATTCAGTTGAAGTTCAAATCGCCAAATAGCGAACAACAGCGCCATTTCGAGCTCTATTTTAATTATATTATAAATTATAAATTCAATTGGCTTATATAAATATATTCGTCAATATAATTCAATATAACTGAATTATATATTTTC
This sequence comes from Allium sativum, assembly GCA_030737875.1. NCBI lineage: Eukaryota > Viridiplantae > Streptophyta > Magnoliopsida > Asparagales > Amaryllidaceae > Allium > Allium sativum. The sequence continues at coordinate 858,210,967 of CM060918.1, read as the reverse complement.
AACTGTCCAGTTTACACAATATTGTCAATTCCACTATTTCTGACTAATTCAGAAATAAATATATTTTATCCTATTATTTAAATTAATTAAAAAATCATTTTTATTTAATTCAGGTCGTCAATATCGCCAAAACGATATTTAAATAATTAAATAATTTAATTATTCGGCAGCTAAAAATGCGGGTTACTACAATAGTAAACAAATGTGTATTCCAATATATATATATATATATATATATATATATATATATATATATATATATCTGTAATTTTCATATCAAATATCTGATTGGTGATTTACCCACTTATCATGGATTTCAATACAAGTTTATCAATACAAGTTATATTGGTAAAACACATAAGTGGGCAATAGAAGTTCCTTTACCAAAACACGGTTCTATTTCAAATGTAAAACCCGTAAGATCTAAACACATAAGTGGGTTATTAGTTAATTCGAATTCGGCCGTTTATAATTCAATTATGCATAACCCAGGAATTTTTCGTTGTATACTCGCATTTGGCCTAGCACTTCCAACTAATAACCCTTAATCAATTTTGTTGTGTGTCCATTATTTATGTCATGAATTTATGTTCATATGCTTATAACAACAAAATTAAACCCAAAACAAATCTATTAAAAATAAATTATTATTATTGTATTTCCCTAACTGATTTCTTATATAACCTGAAAATGGGTCAAAATATATCTTAAATTCAACATTTACATTCTCGAACTAAATGTTATGCAAATTATAATAAAAACCCTATTTAAATTATTAAACAAACGTTATAATTTAATAACGATTTCCATAGCGACTAATTTAAAATTTGAACTGGACATAATTAACAAATTATAACCCGAAATCTCAATTTTTCTCTTTTATTAGAAAAATATAATCTAATCGATTCAAACGCTTCTGGTTTCACAAAATTCCGGCTTAAAACGAATTTTGTATATTCAGTTGAAGTTCAGAAAGAAATGTACGAACTACCGTGCCATTTCTATTTCGTTTATAATTATATATAAATTATAACGTTCGAGCTTCGTTTTATAAATGAAATATATATTTTAAATCCATAAATATTCTAACTAAATATTAAAAATAAAATAAATAAAATATTTGACTACCAAAAACACTGGACCTTACATTCTTGCCCCCTTAAAATAATTTCGTCCCAGAAATTGCTAAGGTAAGAAAAATGTTGCAAATCCTAGTAACTTTAAAAATATATTTTAATTTAAAGCAAAACCAATTTATTATGGTAAAACAAAATTTTCAAAAATATCGAAAATATTCTTAACATTTTAAATTCTTAGAAAAATCCAGCAGAGTCTCCCCTGCACGGAGGAACTTTCGTGATATCGCAAGAACAAATAATATCGATCCACACGGTCGGAAAAACAAAAATCAAAACCAAAATCTATATTTTTGCGTAGGCGTACCTTTTTCGAGCGCTATTGAGCATACTATTCAATTTACGTGCAATTTACGCAATCAATCTCAATCCTCATAGTCATCTGGCACCTGTACTTAACTCAGTCCATCATATAAGTAATAGATATATGAAATATTTAAATAACACTTCATTTTTCTAGGTTTCAGTTTATTTAACTCTTTATCAACCCATGGATGAACTATATCTAACAAACAACCAACAATGAATCAACAACCAGGGAACAACCACTTAATCAAACCAACTCAATCCACATTCAATATTACTATTTAATTTAATTCAACATATTTGAATATCAATCGATTGATATTCGATTGATTTCTATTTAATTATTGTTCATTAAATTTCCAATTTCCAATTTCAAATCAACTTTATTTTGATTGCAATATTACTATTAGTTTAATTTTACTTAACCAAATTGATTTTCAACTCAAATTTTTAACTCAATTCTAATTTCATTCAAACCAACCAACACACAATATCTTAATAATTTCATTAAATTATTTCTTTAATATAATTTGGGTAAAATTATTTCATTTACCCTCTTTGTAAAACAATATTGTATCCATTACCAGTTTAGTGCTTTTCAACACTTGAACCGATCAAACAACACAATACGAAAAGTTTGTATATAAAATTTACAAATACGCTCTCATATATATACACTCAAACTCAATCTAGGGTGTCACTAACCCCATCTCTATCGAGTTACGCCACAGAGCCAAGGTTATTACTAAACCAATAGCTCTGATACCACTGTAACGTCCCAGTGTTTTCGGCCCAAAAATTTACATAAATACCTTTACCATATGTCATGTCGACCTTCCATAGACCGAAATTACCGGATTGCTAATGAAAGAAATTAGAGGGTGAGATAAGAAAGAAAGAAAATATAGAATAGAAAAAGAAGAAGAACCCACACAAACACAGAGTCTCACATCGCAGCAGAACAAAATATAATATAGAAATAGATCTTTATTGAGAGCTTTAAATAAAACTTACAATCATCAGAGTACATTAACACATCTGGATAGTTATAATAATCTGCCCTTATATACAGCACAGCGGAATAACACTAAATATGTCTGGACTTCTCCAACACGCCTTTCGTAGTGTCCAATAACCCGAACCTGTAAATGGACTGTGTGTCTGACATTGGATTTCATTCTGTGTAACTGATATCAGTTGCATAGAGTGGTTTTCCTGTGTGGCATGCTAAGATGTAAATGATCAGAGCTTCTGTTGAAAAGCAGAGTCTTGTGGTTGATGATCAAAGCACGGCTTTTGTGGCGTAGCTTTGTGTAACGTGAATTCGCGAGCCTCACACCCCGGTGGTGAACCAAAAACAGGAGACGGACCTCAGGGGGGACATGCGTTTTATTTCTAGCTAGGGTGGTGTCAGTGACCTACCAGCCCTGACATTTATATACTTTTCACCTGTGTGGTTGTTGCTGTTGCGAGGCGCCTCGGTTTGATCGGACGATCCGGGTCCGATGGAGTCATTCGTTGGCTCACTTACGCCCCCAAAGGGCGGAGAAACGTAGTGTTCAGGCATTATAATCCACATCGGTGGACCGGCCCTGACGATCCAAGGGGCAGTTGCGGCTGCTCCTGAGACTCGGGCTAGACAGTCTCGAATCGGTTGAGGACTATCTTTTGCCTCGGTTCGTAGATGGAAATCCAATTTCCAAATACGTGACATTTTCGGTTTTATTTGTGAACCTATATATGGCGACATAGTGGCATGGGACGCTCATGTCGCCTATGATTGATATTTATGATTGAAATTGTTTTAAACGCTGTACACTTATTATAGTATCAAATGATTTTTTTTTAAACGTATCAAGCATTCTTTGGCTATTATAAGGGAAAACCCTATCCCCCGGCTTGCGTTGCATTATGTGATAGGACCTTGGTCTTATAACAGCTTCATTTTTCTTTATTTAGCATTTCGTTGTTTGTTTTATGCACTGGTAATCTTGGGAGGAAACCCGTTCCGTGTTATACGGCGTGGTCCCTTGATTTACGTAACTTTAAAATAAAGATTAATAACTGTTTTAGTTCTCACACCAGTCACATGACTGACCTGGGGTTTATTGTTTTAACCTAAACTCCGGGTGCCCCTATTTTGACACGGGCAGCTAGTAGTTTGGGTTTTGCAGATTTATATTCACAGGATCCTGGTTTACAGTTGGAAAGATATTCGGGAAGCTTTGTATCCGTATATCTCTTCTAGTTGTATATTGTATTATTTTCCGCTGCTATACAATGTGTTGTAATCTCTGATATTTCTGTGTAATATTGATTCGTTTATACTCTGTATATTCTTGTAATCTGATGCATTGCTGTGATATACAGTGAAATTTTCTTCCGTCTGCGTTCTGCTGTGGCTTGTTCTCGAACTATCCGCGCTTTCCTTTACGGGGAAGTTACGGGTTTTCACAAATCACCCAATAGATCAGTAGCGAGTAGTCCTTGCAATCCGTAGATTTCAATCACGACAGAATTACTGTCGAAGTATCTCCGGCTGCTAAACCAAAGAAATTCAATTAATAGTTCTTCCGCTCATGGAGATCAACGGTCTTCAATTTCTCCATCTTCAATAATCTTCTTTCACGTATTCGCTGGTCGGAATGGTTTTCGAATGTGAATTCCATCCCGGTCTTTCCGTACCAACAATCGTATGGGTCAGACTTTGATAGTCGATGATTTAACTATCAAATAAATAATTATGTGAGTAACATGAGTTTACCAGTTTAGTACCAACACTACATGGCCTATTTAATTTAAACGATTAACGATGGTTAATCTTAAACTCTTAAATATTTCATCATTCAAATATAACTCATTTGATGTAAGATTATTTCAAACTATTTTACTTTCATATTTAAGAAAATATTCTATAATCATATTAAATTTTTTATTCTACTATCGTTTCAAACCCATTTACTGTTTTATTTCTTATTAACCATATTGGAAAAAATGACTCGTCTTATTTTAAGTAAGACCACGTTATGAAATCTCCTTTATTTTATCACTTGACTATAATAACCAACTATTTTTCTTTTAGTATAAACCATTCCCAAAACTTAACTTTTCAATTTCCTTTTTATAAACTTTGTTTATAAATCATGATTTAATATAATCCTTTCATTGTCAATTTTCCTTTTTACTTAATTCAATCATTAAGAAAACCTTAATTTATGCCGTAACATTTGCTTAAATTTTCTTCTTCCATTTTGTTAAAAAGACTTGTGTAATAACCCGGAAATCTGAGGCAATTAAAAATTTTTATTTTGGCAATTTTGGTAAATTTTGAATATTTAAAATGAATTATTTTAAATAATAACGACGAGAAATTTATTTTGAATAAAATTCGAACGTATATATTTATATGGATCGTCGTTAGAATATAAATATTTATTTTTATTTATAAAAGGAAATGAAAATGGTGTAGTAGTTCGATAATTCGATTTCAAAGTTCAAATGAATGTACAAGATTCAAAATAAACCGGATTTTGGCGAAACCAAAAATATTAGAATCTAATTGAGAATATCTTTTCAACGAACCTGGAAAATTGAAATTTCATAGCGGGGATAAAAAGTTATGCCCAGTTGAAAATTTAGAATAGTGCTATGGAATTCTGGCCCTTAAAAATGGAAATTTTGCGAATGACCTCGGTTTTCGACGAAACCACTTTTGTTGGATCCATGATGTCAATTTATTGCTAGGTTTCAAAATTCGTAGATTTCTGAATCAATATGTGAGCGTGGCCATGTAAAACAGGTTTTGGCAGTTTTAGTTGATTTTAATCGACTGGAAAATGGTCATTTTTCTAACGGTCTCAGAATTTGACGAAATTAGTTTTGTTAGGACCGTATTGTCAATACGAAGCTAGAAAATATTTTTCTGGAATTTTTAGAGGTGGTATGTGGCCCCGGCAAATTGAAATGCGCATTCAAATTCAATATATAGAGTTATATTTTGATTTTAACGGAAACTGGTCGAAACGGTCGAATCAGCTTACGATACATATCCCATTGTGTCCGGAATGGGGGTAATTAGCTATGGACGACAGTCGGCGGGCTTGATTTCGAGGTTGAAATAAAAAGTAACTTTATGGATTATAAATTAATAAATTAAATAAATATTATATAAACCACCTTTATCTCCTTTTGACCCAAACCGTTGACCCCCCCTTTTTTCAGTTCAAATAAAAAAAAACGACGATGGACGTCGCGCCCCTCCCCCAGGTGACGCCACCACCGCTTAGGGCACCGGACCCCATGCTTCTCCCCTCACCTCAGTCGATCTCCCCTCCCTACCGCCTATCCTCTTTTCTCCATCGAAATCCCCAATTGAACCCCCCCCCCCCTTTTCTGAAAAATTCCACCGCCTTAAACACCCACCGCCGAGCTCAGCGCCTGCCATGCCGGACTCCGACGAACCCCACACACCGACCACTCCTAAGCCGCGACCCCCTTCCTCTGATAACGCGGTGAGTTATTTTCTTTCTCCTAGTTTTATTTAAATAAAAATATAGTGTGACGCCCCAAACTTCCCCGTAAAGGAAAGCATGGACTGCTTTGAGAACAACTCACATCGGAACACAAATTGAAGAACATTTTTATTGCTGATTACAACAATACATCAGAGTACAAGAATATTCCAGAGTATAAATAATATACATTTGAAATACAATATCAGAGTTTAAATTACATTTAAACAGCAGCGGAAAAATAACACAAATGTACAACTGAAAAGAAATAAACGGGTACAGAGCTTCCCGAATACCGCTTCAGCTGTAGACCAGGATCCTATAAATAAATCTGCAAAAGCTACTCGACTGCCCGTGTGAAGAATATGGGCACCCGAGTTTGCCAGTGAAACAAACTACAGGTCAGTCATGGTATTGGTATGAGAAATCTTAACTAGACTTATCTAATAATAAGGCGAATCACAGGACCACGCCGCTAACGCGGAACGGGTTTACTCCGTTGGATTGCCACTGCATAAAATAAGGTAAATCGTTAAACAACGCAATGCTTTTTAGAAAAATGAAACCATTATAAGACCCAGGTCCCAACACACAATGCAACGCACACCAGAGGATAGGGTTTTACCTTATAATGGTCAAAAGATGCTTGATGCGTAAAAACGATATTATTATTAGTGTGTATATGTATATAAAACATTCAAATATAATATCAATCCTAGACGGCATAGGTACCATATACTATGTCGCCGTACTAGTTCTACAATCAAAACCGCAAGGGCGTATTGGGAATTGGGTTTCCACCATGAGTCGAGGCTAGGGGCAAGCTCCTCTCCGATTCGAGACACTCTAGCAAATGCCTCAGGATCCCCCGTAGTGAACCCTTGGATCTTCAGGGCCGGTCCCTGCCTATCGGCAGTGGATTAGTTATACCTGAACACACGCTTCCCGGTTCCTTTTAACCTATAGTATGACCACCAACGGCCTATAAAACAGGAGGTACCTCAAAATCCATCATCCACATAAGTAAAATGTCAGCGCTGGTAGGTCCCTGACATCACTCTAGCTAGAAAGAAACGTGTGCACTCCCTGCAGTCCATATCCCGTTTTTGACTCATACCGGGGTGTGAGGCTTGCGAAGTCACGCTATACACAAAGTTACACCTAAACAGACCGTGCTTTGATCATCGACCACAAGGCCTGCTTTTCAACAAAAGCCTTGATTCATGCATCTTGGCATGCCACATTGTCAATCCATACCACACCATTGATTTCTACCAATATATAACCTCTAAGCTCGTACGTCTCAGAGAAGGGCGTTAACCACCAAACAGATACATATTAACAGAGATCAATGAATGTAGTATAAACGACTACAACGTCAGACATACATTCCATTTATAAACTTATGCTTTGGGTCTGAGTGAAAGTCAAATCCGTATAAATCAACACTACGTCCGAACGGCCACCACTGAACCCCTTTCAAGGTAGCTACTCCTCTAATGGGTCTCAGTAGCAACACATCCATTCGATGTGAAGATCGTCGGTCTTCAATCACCGTCTTCAACTCTTCGACTTAGATCGTCGTATAATCATTTGAAATGAGATTGAACTCGGTCTTTTCAAATGATTCTCGTATATATATATAACTTGAAATCATTTCATATCGTTATTGGTATTTAATAACGACCTATTTCTATTTTTATTTAAAATAAAATAGCTTAAATTAATATAACGACGCTTCGGGTCAATGGGCGACCCTGGCGCTGTTTTCAACCAAATTTAATTTACACTTATCTCGAAAACTAACCGTTGGATTTTGATGAGGTTTATATCGTTGGAAAGATCTTCCCAAAGCGGTCCTAACGGTTCCAGTTTTGGGAAAATCCGATGGTCAGATCTTTCGGTATAACTATTTAAAGTTACGATTGTCGATACGCGAACTGTCGCGCGCGTGTCATTAAGTTTATAATTTATATTTATATATATATAAATATAAATCATTTGGCGATTTTAATTATAAAAATTTATTCTTTTTATCGCATATAAAATGACGATAAAAATATCACCTTTATTATCTCTGTTTTATTTACACTAAACGTAAATAAATTATTCTTTTCTGCCATTTGCTTTATTTCTCTAAATGTAAATAAATTGTACTTCTCTATCTTCTGGTTTTATTTACCTAAATGTAAATAAATTATTCTTTCCTATCATTTATTTATTTACTAGATATACATAAATGTTTTCATTTTCCTTTTCTTATTTATTCACCTAAATAAATGTTTTTACTTTTCTTTTCCTATCCTAAATGTAAATAAATATATTCTTATCCCTTTGTTATTTATTTACCTAAATGTAAATAAATGGTTTCATCTTTTTTTCTCCCTTATTTACACTATTTGTAAATAAAGGGTTTTAATTTCTTGTTCTTATTTATTTACGTAATTCCTTTTATTTATTTTAAAATAAATAGACCATTTATTCTGATCAAAATATCATTTCTCATATTAAAGCATTATTTTCAAAATATTAGTTTTGAAATTAACTCTTTTAATATTCATTATAAAATGGATAATATAAGTTAATAAACTTATTCAGGTTAAAATGATGTTTTTATTCACAATGGATTAAATATTCCAATTCGTTGTATTATCCATTTATGTTTTATAATGGGCCAGACTTCTCACATTAGGCCTACAACTTGTGGATGCTGGATATGCCGGTTGGTTCCGGGCAGACTTATTCCACAGTTGGGCTTAACCTCGAGTCAAAACCCAATTTGTATTCGTGTACTTGGACCTCTCACATTAGGCCCAACATTTATGGCTGCTGGATATGCCGGTTGGTTCCGGGCAGACTTTGTGACAACAAGGAATTTCGCTCGATCCTAATCAGTCGCTAAACTGATCTAGACCTTTCGAAACGCCTGATTGTTTAAGAAAACGACAAAATAGAACACAAACAGAAGAACATTTCATTGTTTATTACAACAATTCCATCAGAATACAAGAATATACAGAGTATAATTGAATAAATTACATTCGATAAATATCAGAGATTACAATAAATTACATAGCAGCGGAAAAACAATATAAAACACAACTGAAAATAATGCACGGATACAGAGCTTTACGAACATCGTTCCAGCCGTAAATCAGGATCCTGTGAATATAAACCTGCAAAACCAAAACTACTAGCTGCCCATGTGGAAAATAGGGGCACCCAGAGTTTAGGTTAAAACAATAAACTCCAGGTCAGTCATGTGACTGGTGTGAGAACTAAAACAGTTATTAATCTTTGTTTTTAAAGTTAGGTAATTCAAGGGACCACGCCGTATATCACGGAACGGGTTTCCTCCCAAGAATACCAGTGCAGAAAACAAACAGCGCAATGCTAAATAAAGAACAATGAAGCTATTATAAGACCCAGATCCCATCACTCAATGCAACGCAAGCCGGAGGATAGGGTTTTCCCTTATAATAGCCAAATATGCTTGATACGCGAAATTTCATCTTATATTATTACTATAAGTGAAGAAAACAACTTCAAATATAAATGTATCAATCATAGACGACATGGGTACCATATATCATGTCGCCAATACTAGGCTCTACAATCAAAACCGCAAAAGGTCATATTTGGAAATTGGATTTCCATCATGGTGGCTCCTGATTCGAAAGATCGATCGCGTAGTGCCATCTCAACGGCTTACGTCTCGGCTAGAGAAAACACCGTAATGCACATCCGCACTTTTGGGAAATCGAGTATCACTGCGGCTTACGTCCCGGCGAGAGAAAACACCGCTTACCCTATCCCTATGAGCACTAAGCTCACTCTTGGTCGACTGAATCCACGACACCACGAAGGTGCCCATCCACGAAAAAGCATACTGATCTAACCATCAGTTTACCACCATACCGGGGTGTGAGGCTCGCGAATCAACGCTATACACAAAGTCGTGCTATATTAAAGCTACGCTTTGATCATCATCCACCAAACTTTGCTTTTCAACAAAAGTCTGGATCACTGCATCTCAGCATGCCACACTATCAATCCATATCGTACCACTGATTTCTGCCAATATATAACCTCTAAGCTCGTATGTCTCAGAGAAGGGCGTTAAGCAAGAGAATAAATTCTCCGCCGCCAAACAGATATATATTTAGCAGAGATCAACGAATACGATATAAAGGAATACAATGTCTGACACACCATCCATTTACAAGTCCGTTCTGGGTTTGAACGAAACCGGAGGCACTTTCCTCGCATATCCGTCGATCTCCATGCACGTCCGGACGGCTACCACTTCAGCCCCCTTCAAGGTAGCTACTCCCATCGTGAGCGTCAGTAGCACCCATCCATTCGATGTGAAGATCGTTGGTCTTACACCGTCTTCAACCTCTTCGACTTATCGTCGCATCGGTTATTCAGAATGGGTATAGACCCGGCCTTTCTGAATAACCCACGTATATAATAAACAACTGTTATACAACCACAACATACGCCTCATTCCAATTCAGATATTCACACTCCTAGGGAAAGGTTCCCATTAATTTTATCAAAGATAAATTCTTTTAAATTTATCCTTTAATCTTCCTTTGGATATCATTTCAAACCATATTATGGTTTTCCAAACTAGTCGGGATTAGCGAACCACACCGAAGTAATTATTTATTTTATTTCCCAATCCCAACCTATTTATCCCATGGAGCAAAACTGTTATTACCCCATAACTAACACCACGGTGTTATCGGTAAATTTAATTACCATTTCACGTTCAAATCTAATTAAAGATTTAACTATCGCTTTGGAGCAAAACTGGTAATACTCCATTCTCGCTCAATTTCTAAATTTGATAATTCAGATTATCAATTCACATTTCAATTTAATTGCAGATTCATTAAAACTCCTTTTACTGGGTTAAAGAACTAGGTGTTATTTAAAACACAGTTCACGACAAACCCAAATCACATTCTATTTATTATCGGATTAAAGAACTAGTGTTGTTTAAGACACCGTTCACGATAAACCCATTTCAAATCCAATCAAATATATTAGAAATTCCGATTATTTAAAACCCCTTTTTAAATCTAATTTCTTTATTTAAAAATAATTGGGTTTTAAATTTAGTTCAAAACTAGTTCATTTTGATAAAAATCTATTTTTATCTTTTCAAATATGGAGTTTTTCATCCCAATTTTTCCCAAATCATTCCTTATGATTTTACACAAATTATTACTATTTTTAATAATTTTATCAAGGTCCGTACAGTCGATTTCCAACAATGGCCATCGAACTGCACTTATAGCGACCTTTTTCAAATTTGATTTGGACGTATCTCCAAATCCAACCGTTAGATTTCAAATTTCCACTATTCGTTAGAAAGCTCTTTTCGATACGAACCCAACGGTTCCGGTTTTAGGAGAATCCGACGGTCGGATCTCCCGTAATGTCCGTTTGAAATAAATGGTCGAAATTCACGAATTGCCGCGCCGCGGCGCGTTCTATTCAGGCCATTATATTATATATATAATATATACTTCGTCGATTTCTATTTAAAACGAATTATATAAATAGTTTTGAATTCGTTTCAAAAACAATTTCAACCTATATTTCAAATTCAAATCAAAATTGAATTTTCTGTTATAAATCATTTTTACTTTCATTTCTATTTGATTTCCATTCAAATCGATTTTAATTCGATTCGAATTCATTTTCTTTTCAATTCAATTCGAATTCGTTTTCAATTCAATTCGAATTCGTTTTCAATTTGATTCAACTCAAATTGGTTTTCTATTCGATTCAATTCAATTTGTTTTATATTCAATTCAATTCGAAATCACTTCATATTCTATTCATTTCGAAATCACTTCATATTCTATTCATTTCGAAATCACTTCTTATTCATTTTATTTCGAAATCACTTTCACATTCATTTTATTTCGAAATCAATAAAGTCGATATAAATATCGTTCACGTCAAAATGACATCAATCTAATCAACACGGCTTCATATATTTCTATTTTCAAATATTCTATTTCAAATATTTCCTATTATCAAAATATTTGTTATTATCAAAATATTTCGTTCAACACATGACTAATCTCAACGGATGAGTACAGTCAACACATGAACCTTTGTTTTATATCATTCTTTATTTTCTAAATTGAAATGAGGCCCAATCAATCACCATATAATGTTAATTATATGGATTTTCATACATCACACGTATATAATAGCATTGAAAAATAATCAACCATCAACCAAAGTGCACTACACTGTATAAGCATCAAATAAAGATATCTAACGCTTATAACAGCCTGTCAATCAATCGATCGACATATTTAATCAATCAGGATGAGTGAACTTCAAATTTCATCCCAACACCCGTGTGGGGTTTCAAACAATCAAACACTTATCTTAGTTGTGCAGTTGGGCGATGTGTAAAATTTACCGGCCCAATCAATATCAGTCAAATCAGTGTATATAAACAAATCGGCCGATTTGTTTATAAAAATTTATTTATTCACTTTCACGTTAAAAATCCTATTTTTAAAGATAAAATATTTTATTTTAACACATGGATTTTTATTCAGTTCATTTACAAAATAGGAATGATATTTTTGTTTTTCTAACATATTTCAGAAAATTTCGGCGGCATAACGGCACGATACTAGAAACGGGACGAGGCCTAGCCTTATCCCCGGTCTAGTGAAGGCCCATGTCATTCACACATCAATCAAATCAATTTCATTTCACCAAACAATTCAATTCAAACCAAATAATCTAACCAACTACACAACCAAACAATTAAACAAACAAGCCATCCATGGTCTGTGGATGACGGGTGTCGGGTGCTACTAAACACCGTCTGCATCCTAGTATATATTTCTAACTAGAAATATGAAATAAAATGAGGAGTTCTCACCGATAGCTATCCTAACTCCACGGCTCTTCTTTTAAAGAAATCTTCGTTGTTCTCGCCTTTTTGTCACCTTCGTTGCCCGTATTCTCTACATATGTAAAAATAAAATTTTTACTATGTTATTCAACATATAAAAATCGAATTTTGACTTCGCTATTCAATATATACAGATTGCATTTCAAAAATATAGATTCCGCCTTTTCAAAAATAAAGATTATATTTTTTAATATTTCTATGAGGTAAAAATTATATTTTTATTCCTTTAAAAATATAAAAATCATAACTTACTTCTTCTACTTAATAAAAATTCCGTCTTTTCTATTTTAAAAATATGATCTTTAATTAATTTTTTTTCCCAAGTTCAAATCCTTTCTATTTTAAAGCTCAAATCTTTTCTATTTAAAGTTCAAATCTTTTCTATTTAAAGTTCAAATATTTTCTATTTTAAAGCTCAAATCTTTTTCCTTTTAAAGTTTAAACCTTTTTCTTTTTCAAAATTAAATCATTTCAAAATCAGTTTTAAACTTTTCTAAAAATCAGAATTTATACGCTTTTGAAAATCAGTTTTAAATCATTTTTAAAATCAGTTTTTAACGCTTTAAAAAAATTAGTTTGTAAATCATTTTTAAAATCAGTTTTTACATCCCTTTAAAAATCATTTACAAACCTGACTACCGAAACTAAAAATAAAAATAAAACAAAATAAAATGAAGGCTCACCTTGAATCGTGGGAGGGGTCGCTACTGGCGGCGGAGGTCCGGCCAGAGGTGGTTGCGGCACTGGTGGACGAGGCGCCTCGATTTTTGGGGGCTTAGGGCATGGGGTTTGCTTCGAATTGGGGGTGCACGGTTTTGTGGGTTACGAGGGAGGTGCTGCGCGTTCGTGAAGAAGGGGGAGGAGGCGCGGAGATCATCTATAGCGGGCGGAAGCACTTCGACGGCGGCGGTGGAAGAACTAGGAGGGGGCGGTATCGAGGTGAGGTTCGTCATCGTTTTTTTTTCTTTCTATTTTTTTTTCTCGGTTCTGAACGAATGGTATAGGGGGTAGGCGTTGACCAAGAAAAGGGGAGAGAGGAAGTTTTATTTTATTTTTAATTTATTTAATTAATTTAATTTCAAAAAGATACTTTTATTTTCGAACTCGAAATCGAACCCACCGCCTGTCGTCTATAGCTAATTACCCCCATTCCGAACACAATGGGATATATATCTTAGGCTGATTCGACTGTTTCGATCAGTTTTCGTCAAAATCAAAATATAAATCTATATATTGAATTCGAACGCGCGTTTCAATTTACTGGGGTCACATACTAACTCGAAAAATTCCCGAAAAATATTTTCTAGCTTCGTATTGACGATACGGTCCTAACAAAACTAGTTTCGTCGAATTCTGAGATCGTTGGAAAAATGGCCATTTTCCAGTCGATTAAAATCAACTGAAACTGGTCAAACGCGTTTTCCTTTGCCACGCTCACATATTGGTTCGAAAAATTATGAAATTTGAAATCTAGTAATAGTTTAACACCACGGACCCAACAAAACTGGTTTCGTCGAAATCCGAGGTCATTTGCAAAATGTCCATTTTTAAGGGCCTGAATTCCATAGCGACTATTCAGAATTTTCAACCGGACATATCTTTTGACCCCCGCTATGAAATTTAAATTTTTCAGATTCGTTGGGAAGATATTCCCAATTAGATCCTATTATTTTTGGTTTCACTAAAATCCGGATTGCATTGCACCCGGTACATTCAATTGAAGTTTGAAATCGAATTATCGAACTACCGCGCCATTTTCAATTCTATTATATAATTATATATAATTATTTATATTCTAACGACGACGTATATAATATATACGTCCGAATTCTATTCAAAATAAAGTTTTCGTCGATATTATTTAAAATAATCTATTTTAAATTGTAACAACCCGTAAAATGCGAGCCAGTTTGAAATTTTTATTTTGGCAATTTTAGTGAATTTTGAATATTTAAAATAGATTATTTTAAATAATATCGACGAGAAATTTATTTTGAATGGAATTCGACGTATATATTATACGCGTCATCGTTAGAATATAAATATTTATATATAATTATAAATAGAATTGAAAATGGCGCGGTAGTTTGATAATTCGATTTCAAACTTCAATTGAATGTACCGGGTGCAAAACAATCCGGATTTTAGTGAAACCAAAAATAATAGGATCTAATTGATGATACCTTTCCAACGAATCCGACAAATCGAAATTTCGTAGCGAGAATCAAAAGATATGTCCAGTTGAAAATTCTGAATAGTCGCTATGGAATTCAGGCCCTTAAAAATGGACATTGTGCAAACGACCTCGGATTTCGACGAAATCACTTTTGTTGGGTCCGTGATGTCAAATTATTGCTAGGTTTCAAATTTCATAATTTTTCGATTCAATATGTGAGCGTGGCAAAGGAAAACGCGTTTGACCAGTTTTAGTTGATTTTAATCAACTGGAAATTGGCCATTTTTCCAACGGTCTCAGAATTTGACGAAACTAGTTTTGTTAGGACCGTATCGTCAATACGAAGCTAGAATATATTTTTCGAGAATTTTTAGAGTTAGTATGTGACCCCGGTAATTTGAAATGTACGTTAAAATTCAATATAGCGATTTAAATGTAAATTCAACGGAAACTTATCGAGACGATAGAATCAGCTTGCGATACATATCTCATTGTGTTCGGAATGGGGGTAAAACGCTATGGACGACAGGCGGTGGGCCTCGTTTTGATGACGTATGTAAAAGTTAACTTTTAAAAATAATAAAATAATAAATAAAAAAAATAAAAAAAGAAAACCCCCTTTCTCCCCTATACGTTCTCCCCCCCCCCCCCCGGATTTATTTCAGAAATCAAAATAAAAAAAAAATGGAAAGAGGAAGGCGACGGGGGGAGGGGGGGAAGAGCCACCGCCGCATCGCTCCCCGACTGCGCCACCGCGCCGCCGCCCAGGCGGGCCCCACCCATTCGCGATCCCCTCCTCCTTCGCATCGAACGACGCGAGACCACCCAGCTCCCCCAATCGAAGCCCCAATCTCCACCAATATCGAGTCGCCACCGAGCCTTCTGCCGCCACCGCACCCACAACCGCCCCTCACCCCGGACCTCCGATCACCTGCCGCCGACGAAGTCAATGCCCCCCTTTTTTCTTCGATACAGTAAGTTTTTTTTCTCTTTACTTTATTTTATTTTTACTTTCAATTCTGAAAATCTGATTTTAAAAAAAAAAAAGGATATAAATCTGAATTTAAAAAGGGGTTTAATTCTGATTTTAAAAGCATTTAAAACTGATTTTAATTAGGTTTCAAAAACTGATTTTTTTAAAGAGTTTAAAAACGGATTTGTTAAAAATATAAAAACTGATTTGAAAAAGGTTTAATCTTATAGTAGGAAAAGATTTGAACTTGCAAAAAATAAAGATCATATTTTTAAAAAGAGAAAAGACGGGATTTTTATTAGGTAGAAGGAGTAAAAATATGATTTTTATATTTTTAAAGTATTAAAAATATAATCTTTATAGGATGGAGAATATAAAAATATCATCTTTGTATATGTAGCGAAATAAAAATCTGATTTTTATTTTATATACGTTGAGATAAAGTGGTAATTTTTATAATGATGAAATCTATATTTTTGAAAGGATGAAGTCTTTATTTTTATAAAGGCGAAAACTTTATTTTTATAAAGGCGAAAACTTTATTTTTATAAAGGCGAAAACTTCATATTAGAAAAGGCGAAATCTATATTTTTATAAAGGCGAAATCTATATTTTTATAAGGGCGAAATCTATATTTTGAAATGGAATTTTTATCTATATAGTAGCAATGTAGAAATAGAATTTTTATCCATAGAGCGTGATAGTAAAAATATGATTTTTATATATTGAATAGCATAGTAAAAATTCGATTTTTAAATATATGAAGTGATTATAAAAATATGATTTTTAAATTGAAAGTGAATAAATAAAAATGTAATTTTTATTTTAAAGACATCGAAATATGAAAATGTGTGATTTATATATATATAGTGACTACGGGCACAAGAAGACGATAAAAAGGCGAGAAGAAGAGTCAAGATGATTGGATAGCTTTCGGTGAGAATTTCTCACTCTTCAATTTATTTTCTAGTTATATATATATATATACTAGGATGCAGACGGTGTTTAGTAGCACCCGACACAATCGTCCACAGACCATGGACTTGTTTGTTTGGTTGTTTGGTGATTGATTGCGATATTGGTTTGAATGCGGTTTGTGGTGTGAAAAATCGAATCGATAAATGGGTTAGGATTAGACGTGCGCCGTTATAAGGCGAAGGAGTAAGGCTAGGTTAGACTCTTACTCCAAATTTTGTGGTTTGCATAACGAAAGTGATTTGATTGATGTGTGAATGGCGTGGGCCTTCACTAGACCGGGGATAAGGCTAGGCCTCGTCCCGTTTCTAGTATCGTGCCGTTATGCCGCCGAAATTTTCTAAAATATGTTAGAAAAAGAAAGATATCATTTTATTGAATAAATGAACTGAATAGAAATTCATGTGTTGAAATAAAATGTTTTATCGTTAAAAATATAATTTTTAACGTGGAAGTGAACAAATAAATATTTATAAACAAATCGGCCGATTTGTTTATATACACTGATTTGACTGATATTGATTGGGTCGATAAATTTTACACATCGCCCAACTGCACAAATAAAATTTGTGTTTGATTGTTTGAAACCCCACACGGGTGTTGGGATGAAATTTGAAGTTCACTCATCCTGATTGATTAAATATGTCGATCGATTGATTGACAGGCTGTTATAAGCGTCAGATATCTATATTTGATGCTTATACAGTGTAGTGCACTTTGGTTGATAGTTGATTATTTTTCAATGCTATTATATACATGTGTTGTATGGAATCCATATAATTAACGTTATATGGTGATTGATTGGGCCTCATTCCAATTGGGACAATAAGGAATATTATAAAAGAAAATTCATGTGTTGAATATAAAAATAGTCATGTGTTGACGATGTTCATGTGTTGAGTGAAATATTTTATATAATAAAAATTTACATCTTTATCATATTTAAAATTAGAACTACTTCCCAGTAGAAGTCTAATTAAAAATCAAACGATAGATACCATAGTTTTATAAAATATTTTACATAACAAAAATAGTGATGTGTCGACAGTACTCATGTGTTGAGATTAGTCGTGTGTTGAAAGAAATATAGATTCATGTGTTGAATAGAACAAATATTCATTTGTTAAATAGAATAACGAATTATTGAAATATAAAGCCGGGTTGATTGGAGATGCGTTATTTTGACGCGAACGATGTTTATATCGATTTTATTCGTTTTATAATGAATATTGAAAAGTGATTTCAAAATTTAATATTTTGAAAGGAAATTCAAATTGAATTAGATTAAAATTCAAATGGAAATTTTATTGAATCAATTTGAAATGAATTCGAATCGAATAGAAAATGAATTCGATTCGAATTGAATAGAAAGTGAATTTGAATTCGAATAAAATAGAGATGAATTCAAATTGAATTGAATTGAATTGAAAACGATTTCGAAATGAATTGAATTGAAAACGATTTCGAAATGAATTGAATTGAAAACGATTTCGAATTGAATTGAATTGAAAACGATTTCGAAATGAATTGAATTGAAAACGATTTCGAAATGAATTGAATTGAAAACGATTTCGAAATAAATTGAATTGAAAACGATTTCGAAATGAATTGAATTGAAAATGATTTCGAAATGAATTAAATTGAAAACGATTTCGAAATGAATTGAATTGAAAACGATTTCGAAATGAATTGAATTGAAAACGAATTCAAATTGAATTGAAAGTGAATTGAAATGAATTCAAGTTGAATTAAAATTTGAATTGAAAAGAAAGTTGAAATTGTTTTTGAAATGAATTTAAAACGATTTATAAAATACGTGTTTAAATAGAAATCGACGAAATATATATTATATATATTATATATATAATATAATGGCCTGAATAGAACGCGCCGCGCCGCGGTAGTTCGTGAATTTCGACCATTGACTTCGAATTGACGTTGCGGGAGATCCGACCGTCGGATTCTCCTAAAACCGGAACCGTTGGGTTCATATCGAAAAGAGCTTTCCAATGAATTTTAGAAATTTGAAATCTAACGGTTGGATTTGGAATAATGTCCAAATCAAATTCGAAAAAGGTCGTTGTAAGTGCAGTTCGATGGCCGTTGATGGAAATCGACTGTACGGGCCTTGATAAAATTATTAAAAATATCTATAATTTGTGTAAAATTATAATATGTGAATTGGAAAGAATTGGGCTGGAAAATTCCACGTTAGATGATAAAAATAGATTTTTATCGAAATGAACTAGTTTTGAACTAGAATTAAAATCAATTTATTTTTAAAATAAATAAATTGAATTTGAAAGTGATTTTGAAAATAATCGAAATTTCCAAAACGTGAATTGGACTGGAGTTGAATCGAAATTATCTTCGGGATATTTCGATGTTGGATTTCGTGACTATACAAATATTGTTATGGGGATTTGAAAGATATTTTATATCGTTATTTTCAATACGATATTTGTTGGTTTCAGAATCTGATATTGAATATAAGCCGATATATTTTCTATTCAGAGCCTTGTATTTAATATTAAATGTGATTTGGTTTGTCGTGAATCGTGTTTTGATGACATTGGTTCTTTAACCCAGTTAAAGGCAGGATATTGATTTTTGAAAAGATTAAAACTAAGGGGAGTTTTAATGAATCTTTAATTAGATTAAAAAGTGAATTGATAATTTAAATTATCAAATCTGAAAGGTGATCGAGAATGGAGTACCACCAGTTTTGCTCCAATACGATAGTTAAATCTTTAATTAGATTTGAACGTGAAATGGTAATTAATTTTACCGATAACACCGTGGTGTTAGATATGGAGTATCACCAGTTTTGCTCCATGGGATATATAGGTTGGGATTGGGAAATAAGCTAAATAATTACTTCGGTGTGGTTCGTTAATCCCGACTAGTTTGAAATGATATCCAAAGGAAGATTATAGGATAAATTTAGAAGAATTTATCTTTGATAAAATTAATGGGAACATTTCCCTAAGAATGTGATTTTGTGAATAAAAGAATATTCTGAATTGGAATGAGGCGTTCATTGTGTTTGTGTAACATTTGTTAATTATATACGTGGGTTATTCAGAAAGGCCGGGTTATACCCATTCTGAATAACCGATTCGACGAGATGTCGAAGATGAAGACGGTGGTTGAAGACCGGAAGTCTTCACATCGTTTGGGTGATTACTGATGATCTTGATTGGGCTGTACACCCAAGATGAGGGAAACAGTCGGTGATCGTCCAGACGTACTTGGAGATGGATGGATATGCGACGAAAGTGCCTCCGGTTTCGTTCAGACCCAGAACGAACTTGTAAATGGATTGTGTGTGTGACACTGGGTTTTATTCTGTGTTGATTGATCTCTATTAAATATACATCTGTTTGGCGGCGGAGAATTTATTCTCTTGCTTAACGCCCTTCTCTGAGACGTACGAGCTCAGAGGTTGTATATCGATGGACATCAGTCGCATGGAGTGAATTGCCAATGTGGCACGCGTAAGTAGCAATTGATCAAGGCTTCTGTTGAAAAGCAAAGTCTTGTGGTTGATGATCAAAGCACGGCCTGTGTGGCGTAGCTTTGTGTAACGTGAATTCGCGAGCCTCACACCTCGGTATGAGTCAAAAACGGGATAGTGACTGCAGGGAGAGCACGACGTTTCTTTCTAGCTAGGGTGGTGTCAGTGACCTACCAGCCCTGACATTTATATACTTTTCACCTGTGTGGTTGTTGGATATGAGGCGCCTCGGATATAGGTCTGTAAGGACCGGGAAACGTGTGTTCAGGAATAACTAATCCTCAAAAGTAAGAGAGGACCGGCCCTGAAGATCCAAGGATCATAGTGGGGTCCAGAGGCATTTGCTAGAGTGTCTCGAACGCGGAGAGGAGCTTGCCCCTTGCCTCGGCTCATGATGGAATCCAATTTCCAATACGTGATATTGCGGTTTTAATTGTAGAACTAGTATGGTGACATGATAGATGGTACCCATGCCGCCTATGATTGATATTTATGATTGAAAATTGTTTTGACACTATACACTTATAATAGTATCAAATAATGTGTTTTAAACGTACCAAGCATGCTTTGGCTATTATAAGGGAAAACCCTATCCTCCGGCTTGCGTTGCATTGTGTGATGGGACCTGGGTCTTATAACAGCTTCATTTTTCTTTATTTAGCATTGCGCTGTTTGTTCTATGCACTGGTATTCTTGGGAGGAAACCCGTTCCGTGTTATACGGCGTGGTCCCTTGATTTACCGAACTTTAAAACCAAGAATTATAACTGTTTTAGTTCTCACACCAGTCCCATGACTGACCTGGAGTTTATTGTTTTAACCTAAACTCTGGGTGCCCCTATTTTCCGCACGGGCAGCTAGTAGTTTTGGTTTTGTAGATTTATATTCACAGGGTCCTGATATACAGCTGGAACGATGCTCGGAAAGCTCTGTATCCATGTATCACTTCTAGTTGTGTTTTGTATATTTTTCCGCTGCTATGTAATTTATTGTAATCTCTGATATTTATCGAATGTAATTTATTCAATTATACTCTGTATATTCTTGTATCTGATGGAATTGTTGTAATAACAATGAAATGTTCTTCCGTATGCGCTCATTTGTGTGTTGTTCTCAAAGTATCCGCTCTTTCCTTCACGGGGAAGTTACGGGTTCTTTCATAAATATTCAAATTCAGTTTAAAATTGCTAAAATAAAATTTTCAAACTGGCTCGCATTTTCCGGGTTGTTACAATCTCCCCCACTTAAATCTTTTCGTCCCCGAAAAGGAACAAAGTCGAAAGTGGTTTGATTAATCAACTCTACGTTCGATCTGGCTTCCATTCTCCAACTTTTCAGTTTCTGAGAATTTTCAAAAATTTCAAAAATTTGGCTAACACCCTAAATTTTCGAAAAATTTCGCCATAACCTCCCCTGCACCGGGAGCATCGGGGAATTTCAAATAGCTTCCCCGGTCCTTCAGATCTCAAAAAGAAAAAGAAAAAGCCAAGCGGCTAGCCAATAGGCTCATAAAATCATCATCACCCAAACAAAACAGTAAATTGTGTAGTAAACATGTACCTATTTGTCGGGCAAACAAATTTTATTCTTCTGCTCTAGCCTCCTTGCTATGACCTGTTCAATGTAAGTACATGTATATGCAAGCAAATGCGATAAATTTTCAATACAGTTTGATGTTTGGTGCTAAATTCAACTTGGTTCAACATTTTCTTACCTTAGTTATATTATACAATACTAATACATTTTAAAACAAAAGGCATAATTACGTTCATACAAGCATCATACATACATATATCCAAAACGTTAGTTCATTACATTAAAACCCAACTTTCTAGGAAGTCGTGCCTTCTTCTTGCATGATTTCCAAAGTTGATAGCTCCTTTCCCTTGGATTTCTTATCACCCTTCTTTAACGGTCAATCTCGGGCTAGATGCCCTACTTCTTTGCATTGAAAGCACTTCTTTTCTTTTACTAAATTTTTGGGTTTCTTCTTCATCTTCGGACACTTATGTACGAAATGCCCCGTCTCTTTGCATTTGAAACACACTATGTCCATTCTCATCATTTTCTCCCTGCTTTTCTTTCGCTCAGGGCACCGAACGGCATAATGTCTTCTTTTCTGCATATGCGGCAATAAATACCCACGTACGTTCCTAAGTTCAACTCACGTTCTTTTTCTGCTTTATGGTGAGCACTCCTCGCTTGTTTCGGGGTCATCCAGAATTCAGTATGAGATAAGCCATAGTCGTCCATATCCTATATAATATTTTTAGGATTTTTGTCAAGAGAGTTCGCATTATTTTTCACTTAATAATCATCTTGATTATACTTCATTTATCATTCTAGTATTTTTAGTTGAATCGATAAACAAACATCACAGCCATCAATCAATTTGTTGATTAGATTGTCAAATATATATGATTTTTATATACTCGAAAGTCAGGTTTCAGTGTCTAAGTCACAAACAGTAAATTTCAGTTAAATTTTGTTCTCACACCAGTCGATTGGAAATATATAGAAATCCCACTTTCGAAACTCAAAAACAAGTACTGGCGATGGGGCCCCATCACCAGAATTATTCCCGGGCAACTAGAGTATGATTCTATATCTATCCAATATATTAAAACCTCGAATACACGCTTGCAAGGCGTATATGCAAAATCTTTATATATTGGATTGTCCAAATCAATTTAAAATAAATAGTCAAACACGTATGATATGATTTAAATTTCAAAACAAAAATGGTTTTCATTTTAAAAATATACTCTTCACACTCGTTCTAGGATACTACTGATCCTATCTCTAACGAGTCATTCTAATTGGATATTACTAATCCAATTTCTGATGAATTCTTTCGTTTGGTTCTAAAGTGTCATGTTCTCTAGCTCTGTAAACCAAAGCTCTGATACCAACTGTGACAACAAGGAATTTCGCTCGATCCTAATCAGTCACTAAACTGATCTAGACCTTTCGAAACGCCTGATTGTTTGAGAACACGACAAAATAGAACACAAACAGAAGAACATTTCATTGTTTATTACAACAATTCCATCAGAATACAAGAATATACAGAGTATAATTAAATAAATTACATTCGATAAATATCAGAGATTACAATAAATTACATAGCAGCGGAAAAACAATATAAAACACAACTGAAAATAATGCACGGATACAGAGCTTTCCGAACATCGTTCCAGCTGTAAATCAGGATCCTGTGAATATAAATCTGCAAAACCAAAACTACTAGCTGCCCGTGTGGAAAATAGGGGCACCCAGAGTTTAGGTTAAAACAATAAACTCCAGGTCAGTCATGTGACTGGTGTGAGAACTAAAACAGTTATTAATCTTTGTTTTTAAAGATAGGTAATTCAAGGGACCACGCCGTATAACACGGAACGGGTTTCCTCCCAAGAATACCAGTGCAGAAAACAAACAGCGCAATGCTAAATAAAGAACAATGAAGCTATTATAAGATCCAGATCCCATCACACAATGCAACGCAAGCCGGAGGATAGGGTTTTCCCTTATAATAGCCAAATATGCTTGATACGCGAAATTTCATCTTATATTATTACTATAAGTGAAGAAAACAACTTCAAATATAAATGTATCAATCATAGACGACATGAGTACCATATATTATGTCGCCAATACTAGGCTCTACAATCAAAACCGCAAAAGGTCATATTTGGAAATTGGATTTCCATCATGGTGGCTCCTGATTCGAAAGATCGATCGCGTAGTGCCATCTCAACGGCTTACGTCTCAGCTAGAGAAAACACCGTAATGCACATCCGCACTTTTGGGAAATCGAGTATCACTGCGGCTTACGTCCCGGCGAGAGAAAACACCGCTTACCCTATCCCTCTGAGCGCTAAGCTCACTCTCGGTCGACCAAATCCACGACACCACGAAGGTGCCCATCCACGAAAAAGCATACTGATCTAACCATCAGTTTACCACCATACCGGGGTGTGAGGCTCGCGAATCAACGCTATACACAAAGCCGTGCTATATTAAAGCTATGCTTTGATCATCATCCACCAAACTTTGCTTTTCAACAAAAGTCTAGATCACTGCATCTCAGCATGCCACACTATCAATCCATATCGTACCACTGATTTCTGCCAATATATAACCTCTAAGCTCGTATGTCTCAGAGAAGGGCGTTAAGCAAGAGAATAAATTCTCCGCCGCCAAACAGATATATATTTAGCAGAGATCAACGAATACAATATAAAGGAATACAATGTCAGACACACCATCCATTTACAAGTCCGTTCTGGGTTTGAACGAAACCGGAGGCACTTTCCTCGCATATCCGTCGATCTCCATGCACGTCCGGACGGCTACCACTTCAGCCCCCTTCAAGGTAGCTACTCCCATCGTGAGCGTCAGTAGCACCCATCCATTCGATGTGAAGATCGTCGGTCTTACACCGTCTTCAACCTCTTCGACTTATCGTCGCATCAGTTATTCAGAATGGGTATAGACCCGGCCTTTCTGAATAACCCACGTATATAATAAACAATTGTTATACAACCACAACATACGCCTCATTCCAATTCAGATATTCACACTCCTAGGGAAAGGTTCCCATTAATTTTATCAAAGATAAATTCTTTTAAATTTATCCTTTAATCTTCCTTTGGATATCATTTCAAACCATATTATGGTTTTCCAAACTAGTCGGGATTAGCGAAGCACACCGAAGTAATTATTTATTTTATTTCCCAATCCCAACCTATTTATCCCATGGAGCAAAACTGTTATTACCCCATAACTAACACCACGGTGTTATCGGTAAATTTAATTACCATTTCACGTTCAAATCTAATTAAAGATTTAACTATCGCTTTGGAGCAAAACTGGTAATACTCCATTCTCGCTCAATTTCTAAATTTGATAATTCAGATTATCAATTCACATTTCAATTTAATTGCAGATTCATTAAAACTCCTTTTACTGGGTTAAAGAACTAGGTGTTATTTAAAACACAGTTCACGACAAACCCAAATCACATTCTATTTATTATCGGGTTAAAGAACTAGTGTTGTTTAAGACACCGTTCACGATAAACCCATTTCAAATCCAATCAAATATATTAGAAATTCCGATTATTTAAAACCCCTTTTTAAATCTAATTTCTTTATTTAAAAATAATTGGGTTTTAAATTTAGTTCAAAACTAGTTCATTTTGATAAAAATCTATTTTTATCTTTTCAAATATGGAGTTTTTCATCCCAATTTTTCCCAAATCATTCCTTATGATTTTACACAAATTATTACTATTTTTAATAATTTTATCAAGGTCCGTACAGTCGATTTCCAACAATGGCCATCGAACTGCACTTATAGCGACCTTTTTCAAATTTGATTTGGACGTATCTCCAAATCCAACCGTTAGATTTCAAATTTCCACTATTCATTAGAAAGCTCTTTTCGATACGAACCCAACGGTTCCGGTTTTAGGAGAATCCGACGGTCGGATCTCCCGTAATTTCCGTTTGAAATAAATGGTCGAAATTCACGAACTGCCGCGGCGCGGCGCGTTCTATTCAGGCCATTATATTATATATATAATATATACTTCGTCGATTTCTATTTAAAACGAATTATATAAATAGTTTTGAATTCGTTTCAAAAACAATTTCAACCTATATTTCAAATTCAAATCAAAATTGAATTTTCTGTTATAAATCATTTTTACTTTCATTTCTATTTGATTTCCATTCAAATCGATTTTAATTCGATTCGAATTCATTTTCTTTTCAATTCAATTCGAATTCGTTTTCAATTTGATTCAACTCAAATTGGTTTTCTATTCGATTCAATTCAATTTGTTTTATATTCAATTCAATTCGAAATCACTTCATATTCTATTCATTTCGAAATCACTTCATATTCTATTCATTTCGAAATCACTTCTTATTCATTTTATTTCGAAATCACTTTCACATTCATTTTATTTCGAAATCACTTTCACATTCATTTTATTTCGAAATCACTTTCACATTCATTTTATTTCGAAATCACTTTCACATTCATTTTATTTTGAAATCAATAAAGTCGATATAAATATCGTTCACGTCAAAATGACGTCAATCTAATCAACACGGCTTCATATATTTCTATTTTCAAATATTCTATTTCAAATATTTCCTATTATCAAAATATTTGTTATTATCAAAATATTTCGTTCAACACATGACTAATCTCAACGGATGAGTACAGTCAACACATGAACCTTTGTTTTATATCATTCTTTATTTTCTAAATTGAAATGAGGCCCAATCAATCACCATATAATGTTAATTATATGGATTTTCATACATCACACGTATATAATAGCATTGAAAAATAATCAACCATCAACCAAAGTGCACTACACTGTATAAGCATCAAATAAAGATATCTAACGCTTATAACAGCCTGTCAATCAATCGATCGACATATTTAATCAATCAGGATAAGTGAACTTCAAATTTCATCCCAACACCCGTGTGGGGTTTCAAACAATCAAACACTTATCTTAGTTGTGCAGTTGGGCGATGTGTAAAATTTACCGGCCCAATAAATATCAGTCAAATCAGTGTATATAAACAAATCGGCCGATTTGTTTATAAAAATTTATTTATTCACTTTCACGTTAAAAATCCTATTTTTAACGATAAAATATTTTATTTTAACACATGGATTTTTATTCAGTTCATTTAAAAATAGAAATGATATTTTTGTTTTTCTAACATATTTTAGAAAATTTCGGCGGCATAACGGCACGATACTAGAAACGGGACGAGGCCTAGCCTTATCCCCGGTCTAGTGAAGGCCCATGCCATTCACACATCAATCAAATCAATTTCATTTCACCAAACAATTCAATTCAAACCAAATAATCTAACCAACTACACAACCAAACAATTAAACAAACAAGCCATCCATGGTCTGTGGATGACGGGTGTCGGGTGCTACTAAACACCGTATGCATCCTAGTATATATTTCTAACTAGAAATATGAAATAAAATGAGGAGTTCTCACCGATAGCTATCCTAACTCCACGGCTCTTCTTTTACAGAAATCTTCGTTGTTCTCGCCTTTTTGTCACCTTCGTTGCCCGTATTCTCTACATATGTAAAAATCTAATTTTTACTATGTTATTCAACATATAAAAATCGAATTTTGACTTCGCTATTCAATATATACAGATTGCATTTCAAAAATATAGATTCCGCCTTTTCAAAAATAAAGATTATATTTTTAATATTTCTATGAGGTAAAAATTATATTTTTATTCCTTTAAAAATATAAAAATCATAACTTACTTCTTCTACTTAATAAAAATTCCGTCTTTTCTATTTTAAAAATATGATCTTTAATTTTTTTTTTCCCAAGTTCAAATCCTTTCTATTTTAAAGCTCAAATCTTTTCTATTTAAAGCTCAAATCTTTTCTATTTAAAGTTCAAATCTTTTCTATTTAAAGTTCAAATCTTTTCTATTTTAAAGCTCAAATCTTTTTCCTTTTAAAGTTTAAACCTTTTTCTTTTTCAAAATTAAATCATTTCAAAATCAGTTTTAAACTTTTCTAAAAATCAGAATTTATACGCTTTTGAAAATCAGTTTTAAATCATTTTTAAATCATTTTTAAAATCAGTTTTTAACGCTTTAAAAAAATCAGTTTGTAAATCATTTTTAAAATCAGTTTTTACATCCCTTTAAAAATCATTTACAAACCTGACTACCGAAACTAAAAATAAAAATAAAACAAAATAAAATGAAGGCTCACCTTGAATCGTGGGAGGGGTCGCTACTGGCGGCGGAGGTCCGGCCAGAGCTGGTTGCGGCAATGGTGGACAGAGGCGCCTCGATTTTTGGGGGCTTAGGGCGTGGGGTTTGCTTCGAATTGGGGGTGCACGGTTTTGTGGGTTACGAGGGAGGTGCTGCGCGTTCATGAAGAAGGGGGAGGAGGCGCGGAGATCATCTACAGCGGGCGGAAGCACTTCGACGGCGGCGGTGGAAGAACTAGGAGGGGGGCGGTATCGAGGTGAGGTTCGTCATCGTTTTTTTTCTTTCTATTTTTTTTTCTCGGTTCTGAACGAATGGTATGGGGGGGGGTAGGCGTTGACCAAGAAAAGGGGAGAGAGGAAGTTTTATTTTATTTTTAATTTATTTAATTAATTTAATTTCAAAAAGATACTTTTATTTTCGAACTCGAAATCGAACCCACCGCCTGTCGTCTATAGCTAATTACCCCCATTCCGAACACAATGGGATATATATCTTAGGCTGATTCGACTGTTTTGATAAGTTTTCGTCAAAATCAAAATATAAATCTATATATTGAATTCGAACGCGCGTTTCAATTTACTGGGGTCACATACTAACTCGAAAAATTCCCGAAAAATATTTTCTAGCTTCATATTGACGATACGGTCCTAACAAAACTAGTTTCGTCGAATTCTGAGACCATTGGAAAAATGGCCATTTTCCAATCGATTAAAATCAACTGAAACTGGTCAAACGCGTTTTCATTTGCCACGCTCACATATTGGTTCGAAAAATTATGAAATTTGAAATCTAGTAATAGTTTAACACCACGGACCCAACAAAACTGGTTTCGTCGAAATCCAAGGTCATTTGCAAAATGTCCATTTTTAAGGGCCTGAATTCCATAGCGACTATTCAGAATTTTCAACTGGACATATCTTTTGACCCCCGCTATGAAATTTCAATTTTTCGGATTCGTTGGGAAGATATTCCCAATTAGATCCTATTATTTTTGGTTTCACTAAAATCCGGATTGCATTGCACCTGGTACATTCAATTGAAGTTTGAAATCGAATTATCGAACTATCGCGCCATTTTCAATTCTATTATATAATTATATATAATTATTTATATTCTAACGACGACGTATATAATATATACGTCCGAATTCTATTCAAAATAAAGTTTTCGTCGATATTATTTAAAATAATCTATTTTAAATATTCAAATTCAGTTTAAAATTGCTAAAATAAAAATTTCAAACTGGCTCGCATTTTCCGAGTTGTTACAGACTTCCGCCATAAACGTGACCTAACCTCGTGTCCAAGAACAATTATAATTATAATTATAATTATTTTCTAAAAAATTTATTTTAAAATGTTTCATATTTTAAAAATATTTAACTTCTGAAATATCATATTTTCCAAAGTATAACTTTACATTGAAATATTTTTTATATTGCATACAATTCTATTTCAACAACGAATGAAAAATAATAACTTTGTCTTTGTTGACAATTTCCGTTTTGTAAATTCTAATTCGACAAAAAAGGTTATTTTTATCCTAATGTATATTTTCTAACAAGAATGTCCTTTTTATTCTAATTTACATTTTCTAACAAAAAGTTGCCCTTTTTATTCACAATAACTAAATGTAAAAAAAAAAATGTCATGTTATTGTAAACAAGTTTCCATGTTATTCAAATGACAATTAAATGGTCATTTATTTGTAATCACTTTCTATGTTATTCAAGTGACAATTAAATAGTCATTTATTTGTAATCACTTTCTATGAATCTTTAATGACACATAAATGCACCTATATATAAAAACAATTCCCTATGAATCTTAATGGCACATAAAAGAGTATTTGACATATTCACATCTTTCTATGGTTTCTAATAATATAAAAAAGAGCAAATATTATTTGCATACAAATTCCAAGTTCCCAAATGACAAATAGAAAGTGAATTTTATTTGTATGTCAAATTTTAAGTTTCCAATGACAATAAAAGTAAATTTTATTTCATAAATTTCAATTCGAGCAAATGACTAATCTTTGTTGACAGCTTTTCGTACATCAAAATGATAATTTGGTTTGTTAACTTTTGGTGCAAACAAAAATGATGATTTTTTTTCTTTATCAACTTTTAATGCAAACAAAGATGAGGATTTTTGTTATCAACTTTTCAATGCAAACAAAATGAGGATTTTGTTTAATAACTTTTCAATGTAAACAAAATGTGAGTTTTGTTCTTAATAATCTAATTAACAAAAATGTAAATTTTGTTCTTACTAAAAAAAAAAATGTAAATCATTTCTTATTAACAAAAACGTAAATCTTGTTCTTTATTAACAAAAATGTTAATCTTGTCTCATTAACAAAAATGTAACTTTTGTTCATTATTTACATTTTAACCAAGAAAAAATGTAAATTTTGTTCTTTTATTACATTTAAACCAAACAATGTAACTTTTGTTTCAATTTCATTCTCTAACAAAAATGTGAAATTTTTTTGTTTCACTTTTATTCAATAAAAAAAATATGAACTTTTGTTTCATTTCAATGTTCGCTTAACAAAATATGATTTGTTTCAAATCCTAGTTCGCTTAACCAAGTATGATTTTGTTTAAATCCAAGTTTTGACCTTTATATATTTACAAATGTAATGTAAATAAAATCACCTTTTTCCTCTAATCAAGTTTTTTTTTTATTCCTTATTTACAAATGTAATCTAATGTAAATAAATATCACCCATTTCATAAATCAGGTTTTGACCTTAAATGTGATTATTTATCACTAATCAAGTTTTAATCACAAACGTTGTTCTTTTTCATTTAAACAAGTTTTGACGAAAAGTTCTTCTTTTATTATTCACAAATGAAATGTAAATAAAAATGATTTCTTTAAAAATCAAGTTTTGTTCTCTTTTTATTTACATATGAAAATTGTAAATAAAAATTTTAACCACAATTCATGTTATTAACATAACACTAAACATAAGTTCATTTTCATGACATTAACACAACGCTAGATATAAGGCTAGATTTCATGTGATAACGTTAAATGACAATCATATTCCTTTTATTTTTGAATTGATAAAATAAATCAATTCCAAATAAACCAAAGTGATAACATAAGATGACAAATCATGTTTCTTTATTTTTGAATTGATGAAATAAATCAATTCAATATAGCAAAAGTGATAACAAAAAGAAGCGACCGTTACATTTCTTTTATCTTTGAATTGATGCAATAAATCAATTCAATATAACCAAAGTGATAACAAAAAGGTGACTATTATATTCCTCCTATTTTTTTTTAATAAATAAGGAAAAAAATTCAATCCAATATAACAAAAGTGATAACCAAAAAGACTAGCACACATGGATTTATAACTATCCATCGCAAGCACCGAACAACCATCATCACAACTTATCAAAACAAAATAGATCTGAAGCTTAACATATGCTTATCACATCGCAAAACAAATAAATTAAATTAATTAATTAATTTAAAACCAAGAAATCTCACCACTATATTTTTTGACTTTTCAAAGTCCTTGTTTTCAGATCTAGACTGTCCTATGTTGTAGATCTCTGAAATACGAATCCAACGCAACGAAAATCGTCAAATTCTTTCTCTCTTCCTTCAGCAAACTCACGGAACCTATCTTCGTTGTTCAACTTCACTAGTGCGCCACCCACCGGACTTCCAGACCGAGATCCAACATCTCCACACCGTTGACCATCATCGACTCCGCCTTCACCCTGAAGCCCCGCCGACTCGGTGCTCCGCCTGGCGCCAGAAATGAGGTCAAACCACCGGTCTTCACGCACTTAATTCGAGAGGTCTGCAGCACCATTTCAGATCATAGCCGTTGATAATGGAGACCTCGATCTCCTCTTCATTTTCATATAATTAGTTTCGAATTTTATTTAGAGAATTGAGAGAAAGGATTGAAAACGGGTTGGAGCTTTTCTGCCATACGTTTGGTAAGCGCAGGCTGTACAAGTGAGGATTAGGGTTATGAATTGTCTGAGTGTATTTATACGCGCATAGGTAGCGTATTTTATTTATTCAATTTTCCTTAAATTACTTATTTACAATTCTAATCCCCTTGCTCAAAATTTTGTGACCTTTACAATTCTGCAAACAATTCCATATTTATTGCCAAAACCCCAAGATTACAAATTATTTATTTCCCATTTATTATGAGAGACATTTCAATATTCCTACCTTTAATTGAAAAATTCAATCAAAGCTTACCTAACATTGTTTCTAATTCATAATTATGTTTACGCTGTTTACATATATTTTTGGGATAGACAGTATATATATATATATATGTATATATATAAATGTAGAATTATGTATTTACCAATTTATCATTTTAGTTATTACTACCCATGTTACTGACTGAAATAATCCTTTCATTATTCTTTTTCCTTCTTATGAAATCAAAATGTATTTTTGTTTTGATTCTTATTAATGATCATTTTGCTAATTCATTCTTATTATACCAAAAATGTCCCCCTTTTTTTTTCTTCTAATCCATTTTTAAATGTAAGCCAACAATGTTAATTTAATTCTAATGTTCATTTTTCACTAAAAATGAGATTCTCATTATAATGACATCCTTTACATAAATATAAATTCTAGTTCTAATTTTAACAAAGATGCTGATTCTCATCAAATCCTTTTAATGTTAACAAAAATGTTAATTCTTATCAACTCCTTTTAATGTTAACAAAAATGTAATCTATTTTCTTCTTGCAATAAATGACACCCCTCTAATTTTCATTGGTTATAATTTCAAATTTTATTTATTTCTGAAGGAGGCGACTTTCCTTTTTTTTTTCTTCACTTGGTTATATATTTTTTAAATTTTATCTTTCACCTGTCCCTACATATGTAGTAGGTGACAAATGAAATCTAATTAGGCATGATGGGACCACACATATTTCATTCAAACTTTTATATTAATGTTTGATTCATTTTCTCTGATTATTAAGTTGTGCAACATTTTATATGTTTCATCCTACAATAAAAATGTGTTTTTAAGGTTAACCAATTTTCTTTCAATAGTGATCATTTAGTAACGATTCTTTTTACATTAAAGTGTAACTTTTTAATGAATCATATTATTACATGAAAATGTAAGTTTTTTATGTTACAACAACTTTCCTATTCAAACCAATGTTCAATTTTTTTTTTATTTATTATTTTTTCCTTTACAATAAAAATGTAAGCTTTTTATTGTTTAACTTTTTTTTTTTGACACATTTTCTATTAAAATTTCCTGAAATAAAAATTTTAAATTGGTTCCAAAATCCCGGGTTGTTACAATCGCCCCCACTTAAAATCTTTTCGTCCTCGAAAAGGAACGAAGCTAAAAGTTGTTCAATTAACTAACTCAACTTTAAATTTTTATTTATCGGTTTAATTAATTATCATTCTAATATTTTAATTAGTGAAACTAATAATCAAACATCACAACCATCAATCAATTAGGTGATTAACTTTCCAAATGTATATAACTTTTATATATAGTCAAAAATCATATTTTTGTGCAAACCACAGCAATGTGTCCTTACTAAGTTTTGTTTCTCATACCAGTCAATGGAAATATATAGAAATCCCACTTTCGAGACTCGAACATAAATACTGGTGATGGTCGACATATCACCAGAATTATCTCCGGGCGACTAGAGTGTGATTCTATATCTACCCAGTATATTAAAACTTCGAATATCCGTTAATTACTCGTATATTCAAAATCTTTATATATTCGATTGTCCACATTAAAATATAATATACTCAAATACGCATTTTAAGATAAAATTTTCAAAACAAAATTTTGTTTTTTAGTTTTAAAGAAAATAATACTCTTTACGCTTGTTCTAGGATACTACTGATCCTATCTCTAACAAGTTATTCTCATTGGATATTACTAATCCAATCTCTGATGAATTCTTTTGTTTGGTTCTAATGTGTCTTGTTCTCGAGCTCTGTAAACCAAAGCTCTGATACCACCTGTGACGCCCCAAACTTTCCCGTAAAGGAAAGCATGGACTGCTTTGAGAATAACTCACATCAGAACACAAACTGAAGAACATTTTTATTGCTGATTACAACAATACATCAGAGTACAAGAATATTCTAGAGTATAAATAATATACATTTGAAATACAATATCAGAGTTTAAATTACATTTAAATAGCAGCGGAAAAATAACACAAATGTACAACTGAAAAGAAATAAACGGGTACAGAGCTTCCCGAATACCGCTTCAGCTGTAGACCAGGATCCTGTAAATAAATCAGCAAAAGCTACTCGACTGCCCATGTGAAAAATATGGGCACCCGAGTTTGCCAGTGAAACAAACTACAGGTCTGTCGTGGGACTGGTATGAGAAATCTTAACTAGACTTATCTAATAATAAGGCGAATCACAAGACCACGCCGCTAACGCGGAACGGGTTTACTCCATTGGATTGCCAGTGCATAAAATAAGGTAAATCGTTAAACAACGCAATGCTTTTTAGAAAAATGAAACCATTATAAGACCCAGGTCCCAACACACAATGCAACGCACACCAGAGGATAGGGTTTTACCTTATAATGGTCAAAAGATGCTTGATACGTAAAAACGATATTATTATTAGTGTGTATATGTATATAAAACATTCAAATATAATATCAATCCTAAACGGCATAGGTACCATATACTATGTCACCGTACTAGTTCTACAATCAAAACCGCAAGGGCGTATTGGGAATTGGGTTTCCATCATGAGTCGAGGCTATAGGCAAGCTCCTCTCCGATTCGAGACACTCTAGCAAATGCCTCAGGATCCCCCGCAGTGAACCCTTGGATCTTCAGGGCCGGTCCCTGCCTATCGGCAGTGGATTAGTTATACCTGAACACACGCTTCCCGGTTCCTTTGAACCTATAGTATGACCACCAACGGCCTATAAAATAAGAGGTACCTCAAAATCCATCATCCACATAAGTAAAATGCCAGCGCTGGTAGGTCCCTGACATCACTCTAGCTAGAAAGAAACGTGTGCACTCCCTGCAGTCCGTATCCCGTTTTTGACTCATACCGGGGTGTGAGGCTCGCGGAGTCACGCAATACACAAAGCTACGCCTAAACAGACCGTGCTTTGATCATCGACCACAAGGCCTGCTTTTCAACAAAAGCCTTGATTCATGCATCTTGGCATGCCACATTGTCAATCCATACCACACCATTGATTTCTACCAATATATAACCTCTAAGCTCGTACGTCTCAGAGAAGGGCGTTAACCACCAAACAGATACATATTAACAGAGATCAATGAATGCAGTATAAAGGACTACAACGTCAGACATACATTCCATTTATAAACTTATGCTCTGGGTCTGAGCGAAAGTCAAAACCGTATAAATCAACACTACGTCCGAACGGCCACCACTGAACCCCTTTCAAGGTAGCTACTCCTCTCATGGGTCTCAGTAGCAACACATCCATTCGATGTGAAGATCGTCGGTCTTCAGTCACCGTCTTCAACTCTTCGACTTAGATCGTCGTATAATCATTTGAAATGAGATTGAACTCGGTCTTTTCAAATAATTCTCGTATATATATATATATAAGTTGAAATCATTTCATATCGTTATTGGTATTTAATAACGACCTATTTCTATTTTTATTTAAAATAAAATAGCTTAAATTAATATAACGACGCTTCGGGTCAATGGGCGACCCTAGCGCTGTTTTCAACCAAATTTAATTTACAATTATCTCGAAAACTAACCGTTGGATTTTGATGAGGTTTATATTTTTGGAAAGATCTTCCCAAAACGGTCATAACGGTTCCAGTTTTGGGAAAATCCGATGGTCGGATCTTTCGGTATAACTATTTAAAGTTACGATTGTCGATACGCGAACTGTCGCGCGCGTGTCATTATGTTTATAATTTATATTTATATATATATAAATATAAATCATTTGGCGATTTTAATTATAAAAATTTATTCTTTTTATCGCATATAAAATGACGATAAAAATATCACCTTTATTATCTCTGTTTTATTTACACTAAATGTAAATAAATTATTCTTTTCTGCCATTTGCTTTATTTCTCTAAATGTAAATAAATTGTACTTCTCTATCTTCTGGTTTTATTTACCTAAATGTAAATAAATTATTCTTTCCTATCATTTATTTATTTACCTAGATATACATAAATGTTTTCATTTTCCTTTTCTTATTTATTCACCTAAATAAATGTTTTTACTTTCCTTTTCCTATCCTAAATGTAAATAAATATATTCTTATCCCTTTGTTATTTATTTACCTAAATATAAATAAATGGTTTCATCTTCTTTTTCTCCCTTATTTACACTATTTGTAAATAAGGGGTTTTAATTTCTTGTTCTTATTTATTTACGTAATTCCTTTTATTTATTTTAAAATAAATAAACCATTTATTCTGATCAAAATATCATTTCTCATATTAAAACATTATTTTCAAAATATTAGTTTTGAAATTAACTCTTTTAATATTCATTATAAAATGGATAATATAAGTTAATAAACTTATTCAGGTTAAAATGATGTTTTTATTCACAATGGATTAAATATTCCAATTCGTTATATTATCCATTTATGTTTTATAATGGGCCAGACTTCTCACATTAGGCCTACAACTTGTGGATGCTGGATATGCCGGTTGGTTCCGGGCAGACTTATTCCACAGTTGGGCTTAACCTCAAGTCAAAACCCAATTTGTATTCGTGTACTTGGACCTCTCACATTAGGCCCAACATTTTTGGCTGCTGGATATGCCGGTTGGTTCCGGGCAGACTTCCGCCATAAACGTGACCTAACCTCGTGTCCAAGAACAATTATAATTATAATTATAATTATTTTCTAAAAATGTTATTTTAAAATGTTTCATATTTTAAAAATATTTAACTTCTTAAATATCATATTTTCCAAAGTATAACTTTACATTGAAATATTCTTTATATTGCATACAATTCTATTTCAACAACGAATGAAAAATAATAACTTTGTCTTTGTTGACAATTTCCATTTTGTAAATTCTAATTCGACAAAAAAGGTTATTTTTATCCTAATGTATATTTTCTAACAAGAATGTCCTTTTTATTCTAATTTACATTTTCTAACAAAAAGTTGCCCTTTTTATTCACAATAACTAAATGTAAAAAAAAAATGTCATGTTATTGTAAACAAGTTTCCATGTTATTCAAATGACAATTAAATGGTCATTTATTTGTAATCACTTTCTATGTTATTCAAGTGACAATTAAATAGTCATTTATTTGTAATCACTTTCTATGAATCTTTAATGACACATAAATGCACCTATATATAAAAACAATTCCCTATGAATCTTAATGGCACATAAAAGAGTATTTGACATATTCACATCTTTCTATGGTTTCTAATAATATAAAAAAGAGAAAATCTTATTTGCATACAAATTCCAAGTTCCCTAATGACAAATAGAAAGTGAATTTTATTTGTATGTCAAATTTTAAGTTTCCAATGACAATAAAAGTAAATTTTATTTCATAAATTTCAATCCGACCAAATGACTAATCTTTGTTGACAGCTTTTCGTACAACAAAATGATAATTTGGTTTGTTAACTTTTGATGCAAACAAAAATGATGATTTTTTTTCTTTATCAACTTTTAATGCAAACAAAGATGAGGATTTTTGTTATCAACTTTTCAATGCAAACAAAATGAGGATTTTGTTTAATAACTTTTCAATGTAAACAAAATGTGAGTTTTGTTCTTAATAATCTAATTAACAAAAATGTAAATTTTGTTCTTACTAAAAAAAAATGTAAATCTTTTCTTATCAACAAAAATGTAAATCTTGTTCTTTATTAACAAAAATGTTAATCTTGTCTCATTAACAAAAATGTAACTTTTGTTCATTATTTACATTTTAACAAAGAAAAAATGTAAATTTTGTTCTTTTATTACATTTAAACCAAACAATGTAACTTTTGTTTCAATTTCATTCTCTAACAAAAATGTGAAATTTTTTTGTTTCACTTTTATTCAATAACAAAAATATGAACTTTTGTTTCATTTCAATGTTCGCTTAACAAAATATGATTTGTTTCAAATCCAAGTTCGCTTAACCAAGTATGATTTTGTTTAAATCCAAGTTTTGACCTTTATATATTTACAAATGTAATGTAAATAAAATCACCTTTTTCCTCTAATCAAGTTTTGATTTTTTTTTAATTATTTTTTTATTCCTTATTTACAAATGTAATCTAATGTAAATAAATATCACCCTTTTCATAAATCAGGTTTTGACCTTAAATGTGATTATTTATCACTAATCAAGTTTTAATCACAAACGTTGTTCTTTTTCATTTAAACAAGTTTTGACAAAAAGTTCTTCTTTTATTATTCACAAATGAAATGTAAATAAAAATGATATCTTTAAAAATCAAGTTTTGTTCTCTTTTTATTTACATATGAAAATTGTAAATAAAATTTTTAACCACAATTCATGTTATTTACATAACGCTAAACATAAGTTCATTTTCATGACATTAACACAACGCTAGATAGAAGGCTAGATTTCATGTGATAACGTTAAATGACAATCATATTCCTTTTATTTTTGAATTGATAAAATAAATCAATTCCAAATAAACCAAAGTGATAACATAAGATGACAAATCATGTTTCTTTATTTTTGAATTGATGAAATAAATCAATTCAATATAGCAAGAGTGATACCAAAAAGAAGTGACCGTTACATTTCTTTTATCTTTGAATTGATGCAATAAATCAATTCAATATAACCAGCGTGATAACAAAAAGGTGACTATTATATTCCTCCTATTTTTTTTAAATAAATAAGAAAAAATTCAATCCAATATAACAAAAGTGATAACCAAAAAGACTAGCACACATGGATTTATAACTATCCATCGCAAGCACCGAACAACCATCATCACAACTTATCAAAACAAAATAGATCTGAAGCTTAACATATGCTTATCACATCGCAAAACAAATAAATTAAATTAATTAATTAATTAATTTAAAACCAAGAAATCTCACCACTATATTTTTTGACTTTTCAAAGTCCTTGTTTTCAGATCTAGACTGTCCTATGTTGTAGGTCTCTGAAATACGAATCCAACGCAACGAAAATCGTCA
This sequence comes from Allium sativum, assembly GCA_030737875.1. Lineage (NCBI taxonomy): Eukaryota > Viridiplantae > Streptophyta > Magnoliopsida > Asparagales > Amaryllidaceae > Allium > Allium sativum. The sequence continues at coordinate 858,171,434 of CM060918.1, read as the reverse complement.
AATTCTTTCTCTCTTCCTTCAGCAAACTCACGGAACCCATCTTCGTTGTTCAACTTCACTGGTGCGCCACCCACCGGACTTCCAGACCGAGATCCGACATCTCCACACCGTTGGCCATCATCGACTCCGCCTTCACCCTGAAGCCCCGCCGACTCGGTGCTCCGCCTGGCGCCAGAAATAAGGTCAAACCGCCGGTCTTCACGCACGGAATTCGAGAGGTCTGCAGCACCATTTCAGATCATAGCCGTTGATAATGGAGACCTCGATCTCCTCTTTATTTTCATATAATTAGTTTCGAATTTTATTTAGAGAATTGAGAGAAAGGATTGAAAACGGGTTGGAGCTTTTCTGCCATACGTTTGGTAAGCGGAGGCTGTACAAGTGAGGATTAGGGTTATGAATTGTATGAGTGTATTTATACGCGCATAGGTAGCGTATTTTATTTATTTAATATTCCTTAAATTACTTATTTACAATTCTAATCCCCTTACTCAAAATTTTGTGACCTTTACAATTCTGCAAACAATTCCATATTTATTGCCAAAACCCCAAGATTACAAATTATTTATTTCCCATTTATTATGAGAGACATTTCAATACTCCTACCTTTAATTGAAAAATTCAATCAAAGCTTACCTAACATTGTTTATAATTCATAATTATGTTTACGCTGTTTACATATATTTTTGGGATAGACAATATATATATATATATATATATGTATATATATATAAATGTAGAATTATGTATTTACCAATTTATCATTTTAGTTATTACTACCCATGTTACTGACTGAAATAATCCTTACATTATTCTTTTTCCTTCTTATGAAATCAAAATGTATTTTTGTTTTGATTCTTATTAATGATCATTTTGCTAATTCATTCTTATTATACCAAAAATGTCCCCCTTTTTTTTCTTCTAATCCATTTTTAAATGTAAGCCAACAATGTTAATTTAATTCTAATGTTCATTTTTCACTAAAAATGGGATTCTCATTCTAATGACATCCTTTACATAAATGTAAATTCTAGTTCTAATGTTAACAAAGATGCTGATTCTCATCAAATCCTTTTAATGTTAACAAAAATGTTAATTCTTATCAACTCCTTTTAATGTTAACAAAAATGTAAACTATTTTCTTCTTGCAATAAATGACACCCCTCTAATTTTCATTGGTTATAATTTCAAATTTTATTTATTTATGAAGGAGGCGACTTTCCCTATTTTTTTTCTTCACTTGGTTATATTTTTTTTAAATTTTATCTTTCACTTGTCCCTACATATGTAGTAGGTGACAAATGAAATCTAATTAGGCATGATGGGACCACACATATTTCATTCAAACTTTTATATTAATGTTTGATTCATTTTCTCTGATTATTAAGTTGTGCAACCTTTTATATGTTTCATCCTACAATAAAAATGTGTTTTTAAGGTTAACCAATTTTCTTTCAATAGTGATCATTTTGTAACGATTCTTTTTACATTAAAGTGTAACTTTTTAATGAATCATATTATTACATGAAAATGTAAGTTTTTTATGTTACAACAACTTTCCTATTCAAACCAATGTTCAAAAAAAAAAATATTTATTATTTTTTTATTTTTTTCCTTTACAATAAAAACGTAAGCTTTTTATTGTTTAACTTTTTTTTTTGATGCATTTTCTATTAAAATTTCCTGAAATAAAATTTTTAAATTGGTTCCAAAATTCCGGGTTGTTACATATAGTTTAAAACCTGATTTTAGTTTATATAAAACATGTTTTTAAATTCAGTTTTATGGGTAGATAAAGCTTTGACTTTTATTTGTCTTAAAAGATTGGATTTTTATAAAACAAATAGATTTGATATTTCTTGATATAAGAAGATTAGATTTTTAACATCATGAAGGCGATATTTTTAAATATGTAAAGACGATATTTTTATATATTTCATAACACCAAAAAGAATATATTTTGAAAGTAGAAAAGATATATTTTTAAAGTTAAAAAGATTTGATTTTCAAAGTAGCTAGATAGGATTTTTATTTCTATTTCTAGCAAATAAAAATATGATTTTTATCATGTAAAGGATATAAAAATATGATTTTTATTACATGAATAACGATATAAAAATTCGATTTTTATATATATGAAGTGAAGATAAAAATTCAATTTATATATATATGAAGTGAGGATAAAAATTTGATTTTTATATATATGAAGTGAAGATAAAATTCGATTTTTATATATATGAAGTGAAGATAAAAAATCGATTTTTATATATATGAAGTGAGGATAAAAATTCGATTTTTATATATGAAGTAAGGGTATAAAAATGTGATTTTTACTATGAACGGCGTGAAAAAGGATTGCGTTGATATGAAGTGAAAATTCAAATGGTTTAGAAATTCAGAAATAAAAGGTAGAGTGGAAACCAAAGTTGAGAACTCCTCACCTTTAATTTATTTTTCTAGTTGAAAACTTGAAATATATACTAGGATGCATAAGGTGCTTAGCAGCACCCGACACCCGTCGTCCACAGACCATGGATGGCTTGTATGTTTGATTGTTTGTTGCGGTGAAAATTGATTGTGTGATGTGAAATAAAATAAAATATTTATGTAGTTAAAAATATTTATATAGTTAAAAATATAATTTTTAACATGAATGTGAATAAATGAATATTCATTTACAAACCGGTCGGTTTGTTTATGTACACCCATTTGAAGGATATTGATTGGGACGATAAATTTTACACGTCGCCCAACTGCACAAATAATATTTGGTGTTTGTGGATTGAAACCCCACACGGGTGTTGGGATGATATTTGGCATACACTAATCCCAATTATTTAGTTGTATGTCGATCGATTGGTCGACAGACTATGTAAGCATTAATTATTTATATTTAATCCTTATGCAGTTGTGTGGTGCACTTTGGATGATGGTTGATTATTTATCATTGTTATTATATACATGTGTTGTATGGAATCTATATAATTAACATTATATGGTAATTGATTGGGCCTCATTCAAATCGGGAAAATAAAGAATATTATAATATAAAGATTCATGTGTTGAATGGAATAAATATTCATGTGTTGAATAAAATAAAGATTCATATGTTGAATGGAATAAATATTCATGTGTTGAATAAAATATAAATTCATGTGTTGAATTGAAAATAAATTCTTGTATTGAATAGAATATTCATTTGTTGAATAGAATATCAAAGTTATTGAAATATAGATAAAGCCGTGTAGATTAGGTTGACGCCATTTTGACGTGAACAATATTTATATCGATTTTATTCATTTTTATAATGAATATAGAAAAGGAAGTGATTTCAAAATATAACGTTTTGAAAATATTATCATTTGTAAACCGATGATGTGGAATATTCAATTTGGATTAGAAATTGAATACGAAGTTGAAATCGTTTTGAAAACGAATTTAAAACGATTTATAAAATACGTTTTAAAAGGAAATCGACGAAATATATATAATATATTTATATTATATATATAATGGCCTGAATAGAATGCCACGCGTTGCGGCAGTTCGCGAATTTCGACCATTGACTGCGAATTGACGTTGCGGAAGATCCGACCGTCGGATTCTCCTAAAACCGGAACCATTGGGTTCGTATCGAAAAGAGCTTTCTAATGAATATTATAGATTTGAAGTCTAATGGTTGGATTTGGAATTATGTCCAAATCAAATTTGGAAAAGGTCGTTGTAAGTGCATTTCGATGGCCGTTGATGGAAATCGACTGTACGGGCCTTGATAAAATTATTAAAAACAGTATTAATTTGTATGAAATCATAAGAAATGAATTGGGAAGAATTGGGATGAAAAACTCTATATTTGGAAAGATAAAAATACATTTTTGTCAAAATGAACTAGTTTTGAACTAGAATTAAAATCCATTTATTTTTTAAAACAAATAGGTTGAATTTGAAATGGTTTTAAAAGTAACCAGAATTTCCAATAATTGAATTGGAATGGATTTGAATCGAAATTGTCTTCGAAATATTTCAATTTTGGATTTCGTCATGATACAGATATTGTTACGGGAATTTGAAAGATATATTAATTTCTTTATTTCCAATACGATATTTGTTGGTCATAGAATTTGATATTGAATATAAGCCGGTTTAATTTCTATCCAGAGCCTTGTATTTAATATCAAATGGGATTTGGGTTTATCGTGAATGGTGTCTTCATTAACCCTATTCTTAAACCCAGTGGAGAAAAATATTAAATATTTTTATTTGGATTTAATGAAGTATACCAATTAAATAATATTTAATTGGAATTGAATTAAAATTAACTTTTGGGTTTATCGTGAACGGTGTTTTAAATAACATTTGTTCTTTAACCCAAAATTTAATGGAATGTGATTTGGGTTGTCGTGAATGGTATCTTTAATAATACTGTTCTTAGACCCAACGGATTTAAGAAAATCAGAAACTAACTGGAGATTAGTTAAGTTGAATGGTTTCCTTGGTATTGATCTAATGTTGGTTTCGGCCTTCGGGGTTATTACTTAGGGAGTTGTTCACTTGCTAATTTACGGTTAATGGCTGATGGAAATGAAAAGTGAATTTGATAATTAAAATTATCAAATTCAAGAAATGATCGAGAATGGAGTACCACCAGTTTTACTCCAGACGATAGTTAAATCTTTAATTAGATTTGAATGTGAAATGGTAATTGAATTTACCGATAACACCGTGGTGTTAGATATGAAGTATTACCAGTTTTACTTCACGAGATGAATAGGTTGGGATTAGGAAATTAAAACAAATGATTACTTCGGTAAGGTTCGTTAATCCCGGCAGTTTGGATAAACCATAATTTGGTTTGAATTGATATTCAAAAGAAGAATAAAGAATAAATTTGAGGAATTTATCTTTGATAAAATTAATGGGAATCTATCACTAAGAATGTGAAATTTAGCAACTAACTGAAGATTAGTTAAGATGAATGGTTTCCTGGGTATTGATCTGATGTTGGTTTCGGCCATCGGGGTTAATCTTTGGGGAATTGTTCCCTTACTAATTTACGGTTAGTGACTAAAGAATTGGAATGAGGCGTATGCTGTGTTTGTGTAACACTTGTTCATTATACATGGGAGTTATTCGGAAAGATCGGGTTTATCCCATTTTGAATAACTGATACGATGATAATTCGAAGATAAAGACGGTGGTTGAAGACCAGAGGTCTTCACATCGTTTGGGTGATTACTGATGATCTTGATTGGGCTGTACACCCAAGAGGAGGGAATCAGTTGGTGATCGTCCAGACGTACTTGGAGATCGATGGATATGTGAGGTACAAGCTGCCTCCGGTTTCGTTCAGACCCAGAACGATATTGTAAATGGACTATGTGTCTGACATTGGATTTTATTCTGTGTGATTGATTTGTATTAAATATATATCTGTTTGGCGGCGGAAAAGTTATTCTCTTGCTTGACGCCCTTCTCTGAGACGTACGAGCTCAGAGGTTATATATTGATTGATATCAATCGCATGGAGTGAATTGCCTGTGTGGCATGCCTATGTGGAAATTAATCAAGGCTTCTGTTTAAAAGCAAAATCTTGTGGTTGATGATCAAAGCACGGCCTGTGTGGCATAGCTTTGTGTAGCGTTGATTCGCGAGCCTCACACACCGGTTGTGAACTAGAAACGGGAGAGGACCTCAGGGAGGACATGCGTTTCTTTCTAGCAAGGGTGGTGTCAGTGACCTACCAGCCCTGACATTTATATTATTTTCACCTTTGTGGTTGTTGCTGTTGCGAGGCGCCTCAATTATATCGGTCGATCCGGGACCGATGGAGTCATTCGTTGGCTCATTTACGCCCCAAAGGGCGGGGAAACGCAGTGTTCAGGCATTTTAATCCACATCGGTGGACCGGCCCTGACGGTCCAAGGGGCAGTTGCGGCTGTTCCTGAGGCTCGGGCTTGACAGTCTCGAATCGGTAGAGGACTACCTTTTGCCTCAGTTCACAGATGGAAATCCAACTTCCAATACGTGACTTTGCGGTTTTATTTGTAGAGCCTAGTATGGTGACATAGTGGTATGGGGCACTTATGCCGTCTAAGATTGATACTTATTGTAATAACCCGGAAAATACGAGCCAATTTAAAAAAATTGAAATAGAATATTGGTTATTTCAAAGGAATTTGAACAATTGAAATAGAATATTTCAATAAAATAAGAAATTAGAAATAGTGAGTCAGTTTGAAAATTTGAATTCAAACTTTGACTGACTGTGCAGGGTGGAAAATATAACGGATTTTAGCAAAACCAAAAATATTTAAATCTGTTAGTCAATACCTTTCTAACTAATCTGACAAATCGAAGTTTCATAACGGGAATCAAAAGTTATGGCCGAATGAATTTTCAGAAGGGTCGGTATATGGAATATATATCCCTGGAAAATTGATATTTTGCATACGACCTCGGAATTCGACGAAACCACTTTTGTTGGGTCCGGGATGTCAAACTATTGCTAGGTTTCAAATTTCATAATTTTTGAAGCTAGTATGTGAGGGTGGAAAAAGAAATTGTGTTTGGTCAATTTCTGTTAAATTGGATAGACCAGAAAATGGCCATTTTTCAAACGACCTCAGAATTCGACGAAACTAGTATTGTTGGGACCGTAGCGTCAAAACATAGCTAGATTTATTTTTCTGGAATTTTTCGAATCAGTTTGTGGCCTTGGCAAATTGAAATGTACATTGAAAGTAGAAAATTAAATGTTTTATACTTTAATTTGAAAAATAACTGACTGTAACAGTCGAATTGGCCTACGAAACATATCCCATTGTGTCCGGAATGGGGGTATTTAGCTAGGGGCGACAGTCGTTGGGTTTAAAAAGGAGTTCGTTTGAGAAAACACTATTTAAAAATTTAATATAGTCCTCGGCCAATCAGAATTTTCCTTTCATAATTTTTTTTTTAAAAAAGAAAACCCCCCAAAATCAACGGCGAAACCCGTTTGACACCTTCTCTCCTCCGCCGCCGCCGCTACAGCCACCTACAGCCTTCGCCGCCGCCACCCCTCGACGCGCCTCAGCCCCCTCTTCAATTCCGACGGACCATCGCCGCCCCTCGTCGCCTGTGCCGCCCGTATCGAAGCCCCAAAGTCCCGACCTTTCCACCGCTGCCGCCGCCGATCTAGACCACCGAACGCCACCAAACCACCACCGACTGGAAGCCCTCTCTTCCCTCTTCCACGTCCAACTCGCCGATCATCCCCTCATGCCTCGATTCTCGCGAAAACTATAAACCTAGTTTTGAAGCTTCGTGAAAGTGAGTTTTTCTTTGATCTTTACACTTTGAAAAATCATATCTTTTTGGTGTGTTGACGAAATTCGATGAAACAGGAAACATCGGGACCGCAAGGAAGCTCTCTACCCAATAGAAGAAGCCGCGGATTTTTCTAACATCGTATCGATTTTTAGCGCTCCGAAAACCAATGTGAGAAATCTAAATTAACGTGAAATTGAATGGAAAATGTCGTGTATAATTTATATTAGCGAAATATAAATTACATACGTGTTGTATACCTCATGTACATACGTAGTGTAAGCTATATAAGCGAAGTATGAATTTTACATGCATAGAATAATTGATATATGTGTCGAAATGCAAGTGAAATATAGCAAATATATATATATATATATATATATATATATATACTCCTCTTGTCCACAAACCATGGACGATATTTATTGTGGTGAACTGGTGTGAAATATTGGATGAAAAATACGAATGGTTGAATAAGTGTTTGTGGTTGATATTGTTTGGTTGTGGTTGAAAAATACCTATTGGTGATTGAAATGAATTGGAAATATTTGTGGAAATAAAAATAAACATGTCGCCTGCGTGCGAATTAGATGCATGAATCCCCATTGTCAAAAACCGCGAGGTTTTAAGGTAGAGCGAGGAGCCGTACTAGGGACGGTGCCGGTTTTAACTACCCTGCCGTTATGCTGCCGAAATTTTGAATAATCTTTGTGTGTTAGAATTATTTTCATATGTTGAAATTATTTTCATGCGTAGAAATTAAAGCCATATGTTGAAACTATAACCATGTGTGGAAAATGTTCATGTGTTGAAAAGTGTTGTGTGAAAATTAAATTCATTTGTGAATGAATGAAGTGTTAAAACAATAAAAATCACATTTTTACATATATATGAAGTATGAAAAATATTCGCCTTAAATAAATAGTTTCAACAACAAAAATCCCATCTTTCCAATATGAATAACATAAATAAAAGGTCCATGTGTGGAAATGCTCATTTGTTGAGAAGTGTGTGTAGTGGAAAAGTTCATGTGTTGAATAAAAATATCGAACAATAAAAATTACATTTTTATTGAAACTATGAAGTGTTAAAACATCCATTTGTTGAATAAATATTTTGAATGATAAAAATATCATTTTTATCATATTTGTGATATGCTAAAGATATGCGGACGTTGAAATAATTATTTGTGGTAGAAATATTATTTTTATCATGCATAGGGAACCAAATAAAATAGTTATGTGTTGAAATCTATTTTAGTTCGCCAAAATTATCATCTATCGAAATGTGAAGTGTTAAAAATAGCCACTTGTTCAAATAAATGTGCATGAGTTGAAATATACATTAATTAGCTAATGATATGATTTTAGCCTATGCATACAACATTAGAATGAATGGTGTTTTTAAACCAAAGTAAATCAAATATGAAATTGAATGGAAAATGATAAGTGATAGAAATTGTATATATGTACATGCATATCTATTGAACAGGTTAAAGCAAAGAGGCTAGAGAAGAGAAATAAAATTTTGTGCCCGACAAATAGGTACACATTTACTGCTTTGTTTGGTTGATGATTTTATGAGCCTGTTGGCTAGCCGCTTGGCTTTTTCTTTTTCTTTTTAATATGAGACGCCCGTGTGGCTATTTGGGAATTTTCCCAGACCCTCCCGTACAAAGGAGGTTATGGCGAAATTTTCCGAAATTTAAGGGCGTTAGTGAAATAATTGAAGTGGAAACGATATAGGAATTTTTGAATGAACTATATTTATATAAATATATAAATATAAATAGAATTAAAACGAAACGTGGCCGTGCAGTTCGTGATTTCAAACGACTAGTGCGGGAAATCCGACCATTGGATTTTCCCGAAACCGCAACCGTTGGGTTCACCTTGGAAATATCTTACCAACAGCACCAACTTTGGGAAGATCCAACGGTTAGATTTTCAGATATGTGTAAAACAAAATTAGTGAAAAGCAGCGCCAGTGCATCGACACGACCTGAAACGTCGTTTAATTAAATATGGCCGTTTTAAATTAAATAAAAATGGCGATATATCGTTATAAAATACTATAGACGATATAGAGTGGAAATAAACCAATTTTGTTGTGTTTGCTTGATATGTGATGGTTGAATGTATTTGACATGAAAATTATAACTAAATAACTGAAATGTGAATGTTGAATAGTCCAACCATGTGATTAATTGATTTGAAAATCTAAATATACGTGGGTTATTTGAAAAGGCCGAGTTTATCTCATTTCAAATAATCGATCGACGTTGAGAAGTCGAAGAGTCGAAGACGACTGAAGACCGACGATCTCCACATTGGATGGATGGGCGCTACTGATGCTCGTGATTGGAGTAGCTACCATGAAGGAACTGAAGTAGTAGCCGTCCAAACATATAGTTGATTGTACGGATATGCGAGGAATTGGTGCCTCCGGTTTCGTTCAGACCCTGAAAGGACTTGTAAATGGACTATGTGTCTGACACCGGGATTTTTTCTGTGTTGATTGATCTCTGTTAAATATATATCTATTTGGCGGCAGAGAATTTATTCTCTTGCTTAACGCCCTTCTCTGAGACGTACGAGCTCAGAGGTTATGTATTGACAGAAATCAGTCGCATGGAGTGGATTGCCTGTGTGGCACGCCTAAGTGGCATATGATCAAGGCTTCTGTTGCAAAGCAAAGTCTTGTGGTTGATGATCAAAGCATGGTCTGTGTGACGTAGCTTTGTGTATAACGTGAATTCGCGAGCCTCACACCCCGGTATGAGTCAAAAACGGGAGAAGGACCCTAGGAGTGCACGACGTTTCTTTCTACCTATGGTGGTGTCAGTGACCTCCCAGCCCTGACATTTATATCTACTTTTCACCTGTGTGGTTGTTGGAATACGAGGCGCCTCGATTATAGGTTTGTAAGGACCGGGAAACGTGTGTTCAGGAATAATTAATCCTCAAAAGTAAGAGAGGACCGGCCTTGGAGGATCCAGGGGATTGCTGTGTGCGGTCCCGAGACATTTTCTAGAGTGTCTCGAATCGGAGAGGAGCTTGGCCCTTGCCTCGACTCATGAAGGAATCCAATTTCCAATACGAAATATGCGGATGTGGTTGTATTACTAGTATGGCGACATAGTGGTATGGGTCATTTATGCCGCCTATGATTGATATTTATGATTGAAATCGCTTTTGAAACATATATACACTAGTAATAATATCAAGCACTTTTGTTTTATTCGTATGAAGCATTTTTGGCTATTATAAGGTAAAAACTCTATCCTCCGTCTTGTGTTGCATGTGTGATGGGACCTGAGTCTTATAATGGCTTCATTTTATAAAAAGCATTGCGTTGATTTAATTATTTATTTTATTTCATGCACTAGCACTCATTGGAGTAAACCCGTTCCGCGAAAGTGGCGTGGTCCTTTGATTTGCCTTATTATTGTTGTTAATAAGTTGAGTAGATTTCTCATACCAGTCCCATGACGGACTCGTAGTTTGTTTCACCTTGCAAACTCGGGTGCCCTCATTTTCACACGGGCAGCCTAGTTACAGGTTTCTGACGCACCTTTTGGCTCATGGCGAGGCTTGAACACACCGTGCTGACTTGGATTTTCTCCGCCAATATTGTATCTATAGTATGATTCCGCCCTTGGCGATGTAGACTGATATTTCTTTTGTGTACTCTTTATGTATGATTCCGCCTCTGGCGATGGTGACTGATTATGTATCATTATGCACTAAGTTGTATCCTGTACTGTGCTTCTCTAATGTGATGATATCTATATGATTCCGCTGTCATATATGTGTAAATTATTCTATTTCCTGTTTATGCTATTATCTGTGATCTGCTAATGATGATTAATGTGTTATATTCCAATGATTATCCTTAACACCGTGTCACGGGGTTTTGGGATCGTCTCAGCTGGTATCAGAGCTTTGGTTAACCTTAGTTCTGGAGTTTAACACATTAAACACTTCGTCAACATAGAATCAGTAGTATTCTAAGGCGAGCAGCTCATTAGAGATAGGACTAGTAAAGTCCTAGAATGAGCCGAATAGAATAGCAAAAACAATTTGATCAATCCATCGTTATCTTCCATAAATTTTCTGCTTAACTATGCAATAGACTATCATTTCTGTTAGCTAACTTTTTCGGTGCTTATACAGAATTTGAAAAATGGCTACCAGAGCAGCCGCCGTTAAAGGAGGTCGTGCCGGCCGAGGTAGAGGAAGGGGAGAAGTCCCAGCTCAAGAAGGACCTTTGATACAACCTCCGGCAGCTCAATACTTCGAGCTTGACCGTGTAGCTAAGAGATATAAGAACTTAGGAGGCAAGACCTTCTCGGGAACTGGCACCGTAATAGAGGCCCTTGCATGGCTCAAAACATGCGAGAAAATTCTTGAAGGCCTAAGGCTTGGAGACGAAGACAAAGCAATTATGGGCGCCTGGCTTATGCAGGAACAAGCTGAATTATGGTTGGAATCTCTTACCGCCGGGAATAGGGAAGCTGGAAGAACATGGGATGGATTTAAGGAACTCTTCAAGGAGAAATATGTCCCAGAACAAGCTCTATAAAGAATGCACGATGGCTTCGCCAATCTCCAGCAAGGGGATCTTTCCGTGCAGGATTATCTAAATAAATTTACACTGTTGTCGCCCTATGCTCCGGAGCTCGTTGCTACCACGAAATCCAAAAATAAGAGGTTTATCCTTGGGCTAAGACGACAATATCATGATAGAGCCATGGCCCATGTCAAGATGGATTTCAACGAGCTGGTGGAAATGACATGCAACTATGAAGACCTTGATCAAAGGCATTTGGATCAGGATCGCGCTAGAAGCCAAGCTGGAAACAAGAGCAAGCCTACTGTAAATCAAGGCGAGTCAAGCCAAGAAGCATTTTCAAAACCACAGACTGGCAAGCCGCCAAGAGGAAATTGCTTTAACTGTAGCAAGCCGGGGCACCACTCAAACGTCTGCACAGCTCCGAAGAGGCAGAAGACGAATTCTCAAGGCTCGAGCCAAGGCTCTCAGAACCCTCGCTCGTGCTTCAACAGTCGCAAGACCGATCATCTGGTCAAAGACTTTCCTTTGCTGAAGAAAGCTACAGTAGCTCATGTCTATGACGGGTCTAGCCCGCCTGCTGCTTCCGATGGAGCAGGTAAACCTGATGTTTTGGGAGGTACCCTTACAATTAAAAATATTATTGTTTCTGTATTATTTGACACAGGTGCATCACGTAGTTTTATTGCTAGACACACAGTGCACAAACTAAAGTTAAAACAGCGAAAGATTAAAGACTCGGTTGAAGTACATAACCCGATAGGGGGTCCTGTTACTCTCAGTACATGTTGTAGAGTGCCAATCTCTTATTCTTTCTACAAATTTCCCATTAATTTGATTGTTATGGATTTTCCTGAATTCGACGTTATACCTAGGTTAGAATGGTTAACGAAGTACGAAGCCGAGGTAAAGTGTGCGGAAAGAATCGTTAAAATTCAAATGAAGCTTGGACATATATATATACCCTGTCATGGTTTGAATCCGAATAGAGAAGAATTTTGGTTAGCATTAGAACTTATCCCCACTTCCATGGAAAAGATTCCGATTGTTAGAAACTATGCGGATGTGTTTGAAGAAGTTGAAAACTTACCTCCGCAAAGAGAAATAGAATTCCGAATCGATCTAATTCCTAATGCCAGACCAGTGGTACATCCAATTCGCAGAATGACTCCGAAAGAAAAAGAAGAATTAGGCGATCAAACTCGTCAATTGTTGTGGAAAGGTCTAATCAGACCGAGTTTTTCTAATTGGGGTGCAGCTGTTGTGTTTGTCCCAAAGTCAGACGGTACTCTTCGATTATGCGTTGACTACCGAGACCTCAACAAACAGACGCTCAAAAATAAATATCCATTACCCCGCATTGATGATTTTCTAGACCAATTGAATGGGGCGAAAGTATTTTCCCGAATGGACCTAGCTACAGGTTTTCATCAATTGAAAATAGCAGAAGAGTGTGTTCCCTTGACAGCTTTCAGAGGTCCAGACATATTTTATGAATGGTTAGTAATGCTGTTTGGCCTGTGTAACGCTCCAGCATACTTTGTCGATCTAATGAATAAAGTGTTCAGGGGAGTTCTGAATAAATTTGTCCTCGTATTTATCGATGATATTTTAATCTACTCCAAATCAAAACCCAAGCATGAAAAACACTTAGAACAAGTATTGGAGATTCTAAGGAAGAACGTCTTCAAAGCCAAATTCTCTAAATGTGTCTTCTGGCAAGAAGAATCAAATTTCTCGGCCATGTCGTGTCAGAGAAAGGAATTTCTGTTGACCCAAGCAAAATAACAGTGATTCAAGACTGGAAACAACCCACTACTCCCATAGAAGTTAGAAGTTTTATGGGGTTGGCTAGTTATTATCGAAAGTTCATTAAGGATTTTTCGAAGATATCCGGTCCGTTAACGAAGCTCACAAAGAAACATGAGAAGTTTAAGTGGACTTCCGACTATGAAGAAGCTTTCCAGGAATTGAAATCAAAACTTACCACTGCCCCAGTGTTAACCATTATTGATGGCAATCAGGATTTAAAGGTTTGGACAGATGCTTCTATTAGAGGTCTTGGTGCAGTGTTAATGCAGAGAGGCCAAGTAGTCGCTTATGCAAGCCACCAACTGAAACCGCATGAGAAGAATTATGTGACTCATGATCTTGAGTTGCTAGCCATCGTTTTTGCTCTGAAAATATGGAGGCATTATTTATTGGGCGAGAAATTTATACTGTACACAGATCATCAATCATTGAAGTATTTATATACCCAGAAAGATCTGAATCTGAGACAGCAGCGTTGTCTAGAATTTCTTGCAGCGTATGATCTTGATATCCTGTACATGCCGGGGAAAGCTAACATTGTGGCAGATGCGCTTAGTAGAAAAACCGCAATCATCGCCAATCTTATAATTACACCTGGATTGATTAATAGGATATCTGTTCTTCAGAAAAGTGACAATTTTGTGAAAGAGATGGTAAAAAGGATTCAAGGGGGCGAAGGCTCCAGTTTCCAAGTGGATAGTGAGGGAGTTCTGAGGCTGAATAGAAGAATATGTGTTCCCGACATTCCCGAGCTTAAAAGAGAAGTGCTGGATGAGTGCCATAAATCCAAATTTTGCATCCATCCAGGTGTGAGTAAAATGTACAACGATATCAAATGCACTTTCTGGTGGAAGGCAATGAAAAGAGATATTTCTTTGTATGTTAGCAGATGCCCTACTTGTCAATTGGTCAAGAGTGACCAACAGAAGCTAGCTGGACTGTTGCAACCGTTGGAAGTCCCAGGCTGGAAATGGGAACAAATTTCCATGGATTTCATAGATGGGTTGCCGCGAACCAAGAAAGGTAATGACAACATTTGGGTAATCGTAGATTGCTTCACGATGACTGCCAATTTTATACCTGTCAGATCCAATAGAACCGCTCAAAGTCTAGCGCAAATATATTTCAGAGAAATTATTAAGCTGCATGGAATTCCCATCAGCATAGTCAGTGATAGAGATCCCCTATTTACTAGCAAGTTCTGGGAGGCTTTCCAGACATAATTGGGAACAAAACTGAATATGAGCACCGCTTATCACCCACAAACAGATGGCCAAACTGAGCGGGTGAATAGAATTCTAGAAGATTTATTGCGGGCTTGTATAATTGATTTTGGTGGGTCATGGGAAGATCATTTGCATTTGGCAGAATTCTCATATAACAATGGCTATCAAGCAAGTTTGAGAATGTCTCCATTTGAAGCATTATATGGCAGACCGTGCAGATCACCAGCATGTTGGGTAGAACCTGGCAACAGACTTGTGTTAGGACCCGATATGATTAGAGAAGCATCTGATAAAGTGGACTTCATAAAGAAGCGTTTGAAAACCGCCCAAAGCCGACAGAAAAGTTATGCAGACTCTAGAAGGAGAGATTTGACATTTGCTGTTGGTGATCATGTTTATTTGAAGGTTTCTCCGATGAGAGGAGTAATCAGATTTGGCAAGACTGGGAAGTTGGCACCGAGATTTATTGGTCCCTTTCCTATACTTGAGCGAATTGGAACTCTTGCTTATAGGGTTCAATTACCAGATTGGTTGCCTGGAGTGCACAATGTATTTCACATATCTCAACTTAGAAGACATGTGCATGATCCTGATCTTGTTGTAGAAGAAGCAGCGCAACGGGATGTGAAGATAACTCCAGAATTAGCACTCAGAAGAGAGCCATTAAAGATTGTTGGCAAAGAAACTAGAGAACTCAAAAGCAAAAAGGTTCATTTGGTTAAAGTGCAATGGAGCAGTGATCCTAGAGACTGTACTTGGGAAACTGAGGAAAGCATTAAGCAAGCTTACCCCAAATGCAGAGTGGATATCTCTGACTAACTCCGGTGCAAGGTACCTTTACAATACTTTGCATTTACATTTTATTTCCTACTTTACTGTTGTTTCCTTTTCGAGGACGAAAAGTTTTAAGTGGGGAAGATTGTAATAACCCGGAAAATACGAGCCAATTTAAAAAATTTTAAATTGGTTATTTCAAAGGAATTTGAACAATTGAAATAGAATATTTCAAAAAAATAAGAAATTAGAAATAGTGAGTCGGGTTGAAAATTTGAATTCAAACTTTGACTGACTGTGCAGGGTGGAAAATATAACGGATTTTAGCAAAACCAAAAATATTTAAATCTGTTAGTCAATACCTTTCTAACGAATCTGAAAAATCGATGTTTCATAACGGGAATCAAAAGTTATGGCCGAATGAATTTTCAGAAGGGTCGATATATGGAATATATAGCCCTGGAAAATTGATATTTTGCATACGACCTCGAAATTCGACGAAACCACTTTTGTTGGGTCCGGGATGTCAAACTATTGCTAGGTTTCAAATTTCATAATTTTTGAAGCTAGTATATGAGCGTGGCAAAAGAAAATGTGTTTGGTCAATTTCTGTTAAATTGGATCGACGAGAAAATGGCCATTTTACAAACGACCTCAGAATTCGACGAAACTAGTTTTGTTGGGACCGTAGCGTCAAAACATAGCTAGATTTATTTTTCTGGAATTTTTCGAATCAGTTTGTGGCCTTGGCAAATTGAAATGTACGTTGAAAGTAGAAAATTAAATGTTTTGTACTTTAATTTGAAAATTAACTGACTATAACTGTCGAATTGGCCTATGAAACATATCCCATTGTGTCCGGAATGGGGGTATTTAGCTAGGGGCGACAGTCGTTAGGTTTAAAAAGGAGTTCGTTTGAGAAAACACTATTTAAAAATTTAATATAGTCCTCGGCCAATCAGAATTTTCCTTTCATAATTTTTTTTTTTAAAAAAAGAAAACCCCCCAAAATCAACGGCGAAACCCGTTTGACACCTTCTCTCCTCCGCCGCCGCCACTACAGCCACCTACAGCCTTTGCCGCCGCCACCCCTCGACGCGCCTCAGCCCCCTCTTCAAATCCGACTGACCATCGCCGCCCCTCGTCGCCTATGCCGCCCGTATCGAAGCCCCAAAGTCCCGACCTTTGCACCGCCGCCGCCGCCGATCTAGACCATCGAACGCCACCAAACCACCACCGACTGGAAGCCCTCTCTTTCCTCTTCCACGTCCAACTCGCCGATCATCCCCTCGTGCCTCGATTCTCGCGAAAACTGTAAACCTAGTTTTGAAGCTTCGTGAAAGTGAGTTTTTCTTTGATCTTTACACTTTGAAAAATCATATCTTTTTGGTGTGTTGATGAAATTCGATGAAACAGGAAACATCGGGACCGCAAGGAAGCTCTCTACCCAATAGAAGAAGCCGCGGATTTTTCTGACATCGTTTCGATTTTTAGCGCTCCGAAAACCAATGTGAGAAAGCTAAATTAACGTCAAAATGAATGGAAAATGTCGTGTATAATTTATATTAGCGAAATATAAATTACATACGTGTTGTATACCTCATGTACATACGTAGTGTAAGCTATATAAGCGAAGTATGAATTTTACATGCATAGAATAATTGATATATGTGTCGAAATGCAAGTGAAATATAGCAATTATATATATATATATATATATATATATATATATATATATATATACACACACACACACTCCCCTCGTTCACAAACCATGGACGATATTTATTGTGGTGAATTGGTGTGAAATATTGGATGAAAAATGCGAATGGTTGAATAAGTGTTTGTGGTTGATATTGTTTGGTTGTGGTTGAAAAATACCCATTGGTGATTGAAATAAATTGGAAATATTTGTGGAAATAAAAATAAACATGCCGCCTGCGTGCAAATTAGATGCATGAATCCCCATTGTCAAAAACCGCGAGGTTTTAAGGTAGAGCGAGGAGTCGTACTAGGGACGGTGCCGGTTTTAATTACCCTGCCGTTATGCTGCCGAAATTTTGAATAATCTTTGTGTGTTAGAATTATTTTCATATGTTGAAATTATTTTCATGCGTAGAAATTAAAGCCATATGTTGAAACTATAACCATGTGTGGAAAATGTTCATGTGTTGAAAAGTGTTGTGTGAAAATTAAATTCATTTGTGAATGAATGAAGTGTTTAAACAATAAAAATCACATTTTTACATATATATGAAGTATGAAAAATATTCGCCTTATATAAATAGTTTCAACAACAAAAATCCCATCTTTCAAATATGAATAACATAAATAAAAGGTCCATGTGTGGAAATGCTCATTTGTTGAGAAGTGTGTGTAGTGGAAAAGTTCATGTGTTGAATAAAAAGATCGAACAATAAAAATTACATTTTTATTGAAATTATGAAGTGTTAAAACATCCATTTGTTGAATAAATATTTTGAACGATAAAAATATCATTTTTATCATATTTGTGATATGCAAAAGATATGCGGACGTTGAAATAAATATTTTTTAGAAATATTATTTTTAACATGCATAGGGAACCAAATAAAATAGTTATGTGTTGAAATCTATTTTAGTTCGCCAAAATTATCATCTATCGAAATGTGAAGTGTTAAAAATAGCCACTTGTTCAGATAAATGTGCATGAGTTGAAATATACATTAATTAGCTAATGATATGATTTTAGCCTATGCATACAACATTAGAATGAATGGTGTTTTTAAACCAAAGTAAATCAAATATGAAATTGAATTGAAAATGATAAGTGATAGAAATTGTATATATGTACATGCATATCTATTGAACAGGTTAAAGCAAAGAAGCTAGAGAAGAGAAATAAAATTTTGTGCCCGACAAATAGGTACACATTTACTGCTTTGTTTGGGTGATGATTTTATGAGCCTGTTGGCTAGTCGCTTGGCTTTTTCTTTTTGATATTAGACGCCCCTGTGGCTATTTGGGAATTTTCCCAGACCCTCCCGTACAAAGGAGGTTATGGCGAAATTTTCCGAAATTTAAAGGCGTTAGTGAAATAATTGAAGTGGAAACGATATAGGAATTTTTGAATGAACTATATTTATATAAATGTATAAATATAAATAGAATTAAAACGAAACGTGGCCGTGCAGTTTGTGTTTTGAAACCGTGATTTCAAATGACTAGTGCGGGAAATCCGACCATTGGATTTTCCCGAAACCGCAACCGTTGGGTTCGCCTTGGAAATATCTTTCCAACGGCACCAACTTTGGGAAGATCCAACGGTTAGATTTTCAGATATGTGTAAAACAAAATTAGTGAAAAGCAGCGCCACTGCATCGACACGACCTGAAATGTCGTTTAATTAAATATGGTCGTTTTAAATTAAATAAAAATGGCGATATATCGTTATAAAATACTATAGACGATATAGAGTGGAAATAAACCAATTTTGTTGTGTTTGCTTGATATATGATGGTTGAATGTATTTGACATGAAAATTATAACTAAATAACTGAAATGTGAATGTTTAATAGTCCAACCATGTGATTAATTGATTTGAAAATCTAAATATACGTGGGTTATTTGAAAAGGCCGAGTTTATCTCATTTCAAATAATCGATCGATGTTGAGAAGTCGAAGACGGATGAAGACCGACGATCTCCACATTGGATTGATGGGCGCTACTGATTCTCGTGATTGGAGTAGCTACCATGAAGGAACTGAAGTAGTAGCCGTTCAAACATACTGTTGATTGTACGGATATGCGAGGAATTGGTGCCTCCGGTTTCGTTCAGACCCAGAACGGACTTGTAAATGGACTGTGTGTCTGACACTGGATTTTGTTCTGTGTTGATTGATCTCTGTTAAATATATATCTGTTTGGTGGCAGAGAATTTATTCTCTTGCTTAACGCCCTTCTCTGAGATGTACGAGCTCAGAGGTTATGCATTGACAGAAATCAGTCGCATGGAGTGGATTGCCTGTGTGGCACGCCTAAGTGGCATATGATCAAGGCTTCTGTTGCAAAGCAAAGTCTTGTGGTTGATGATCAAAGCATGGTCTGTGTGATGTATCTTTGTGTATAACGTGAATTCGCGAGCCTCACACCCCGATATGAGTCAAAAATGGGAGAAGTACCCAAGGAGTGCACGACATTTCTTTCTAGCTATGGTGGTGTCAGTGACCTCCCAGCCCTGACATTTATATCTACTTTTCACCTGTGTGGTTGTTGGAATACGAGGCGCCTCGATTATAGGTCTGTAAGGACCGGGAAACGTGTGTTCAGGAATAATTAATCCTCAAAAGTAAGAGAGGACTGACCTTGGAGGATCCAGGCGATTGCTGTGTGAGGTCCCGAGACATTTGCTAGAGTGTCTCGAATCGGAGAGGAGCTTGCCCCTTGCCTCGAATCATGAAGGAATCCAATTTCCAATACGAAATATGCAGATGTGATTGTATTACTAGTATGGCGACATAGTGGTATGGGTCATTTATGCCGCCTATGATTGATATTTATGATTGAAATCGCTTTTGAAACATATATACACTAGTAATAATATCAAGCACTTTTGTTTTATTCGTATGAAGCATTTTTGGCTATTATAAGGTAAAAACTCTATCCTCCGGCTTGCGTTGCATTGTGTGATGGGACCTGAGTCTTATAATGGCTTCATTTTATAAAAAGCATTGCGTTGATTTAATTATTTATTTTATTTCATGCACTAGCACTCATTGGAGTAAACCCGTTCCGCGAAAGTGGCGTGGTCCTTTGATTTGCCTTATTATTGTTGTTAATAAGTTGAGTAGATTTCTCATACCGGTCCCATGACTGACTAGTAGTTTGTTTCACCTTGCAAACTCGGGTGCCCTCATTTTCACACGGGCAGCCTAGTTACAGGTTTCTGACGCACCTTTTGGCTTATGGCGAGGCTTGACTACACCGTGCTGACTTGGATTTTCTCCGCCATTATTGTATCTATATTATGATTCCGCCATTGGCGAAGTAGACTGATATTTCTTTTGTGTACTCTTTATGTTTGATTCCGCCTCTAGCGATGGTGACTGATTATGTATCATTATGCACTAAGTTGTATCATGTACTGTGCTTCTCTGATGTGATGATATCTATATGATTCCGCTGTCATATATGTGTAAATTATTCTATTTCCTGTTTATGCTATTATCTGTGATCTGCTAATGATGATTAATGTGTTATATTCCAATGATTATCCTTAACACCGTGTCACGGGGTTTTGGGATCGTCACACTTATGATTGAAATTGTTTTATACACTATGCACTTATAATAGTATCAAATGATTTGTTTTTAGCGTATCATGCATTCTTTGGCTATTATAAGGTAAATACCCTATCCTCCGGCTTGCGTTGCATTGTGTGATGGGTCCTGGGTCTTTTAATAGCTTCATTGTTCTTTATTTAGCATTGCGCTGTTGTTTTATGCACTGGTGTTCTTGGGAGGAAACCCGTTCCATGTTATACGGCGTGGTCCCTTGATTTACCTAACTTTAAAATAAAGATTGATAACTGTTTTAGTCCTCACACCAGTCCCATGACTGATCTGGAGTTTATTGTTTTAACCTAAACTCTGGGTGCCCTTATTTTGACATGGGCAGCTAGTAGTTTTGGTTTTGCAGATATATACTCACAGAATCCTGGCTTACAGCTGAAACGATATCCGGAAAGCTCTGTATCCGTATATCTCTTCTAGTTTTGTTTTGTATTATTTCCGCTACGATGTATTTAAATGTAATTTAAATCTCTGATATTTTTCTGTGTAATATTTATTCATACTCTGTATATTCTTGTATTCTGATGGAATTGTTGTAATATACAATGAAATGTTCTTCTGTTTGCGTTCCGATGTGGCTTGTCCTCAAAGCAATCCGGGCTTTCCTTACCGGGGAAGTTACGGGTTATCACAACTTAGGTTTTATATAATCCCGTTCATGAATTCCTTTCACAACGTAATCATATTTCATTTCAACTTCGATTAACTTTCATAAATGATTCTTATTTAAGTAGTAATCTCTTAAAATAAATTAATAATCCACTTCACCTTTAACTACTGTATAATTAATTAACTTATTTATTTGCTAAATAAATAATAAATCTCTTTTTAAAAAAAAAAAATTAAACCATTATTCGTTAACCCATCTCAATAGATTAATTCAAAACAACTGATCTTATCCTCAATTCAGTTAAACGGTTGACTTCATCAATCCAAAAAATGATTACCTCATTAACCAATTCCAAATAATTCTTTAATTAATGATGTAATTAACTTAAATAATTTCTTTTAATTGTCTCTCAAAAAATATTATTCAAATCTATAACATTAAGTTAATTTCTACTTATTCGCTTATAAATCTGATAAATATCAGAAATTTCCTTTATAAAATCAATTATAAGCTCGATTAATAAATAATAAATATTTTTCCTTTTTACGAACTTTAATTCAAAATAATAGATTTAAAAATCTATTTTCAGTTATAAAATAAATTTAATTACTTTATCTCGTCGATTTACCTAACGATAACTCGATATTTATAAAACGGTTAATACATAGGTCATGTACTGCCAATTACTCAACCAATAGTACCCATTGGTTTAAACCAAATAAATAGTGAATTTCTGGTCAATATTCAATAACCAAATCAATAACGATCTAATCAAAAATTCAATTCAAATAAATAATGGTCCCATGACAGTTTATAACGACAATTCAATATCAACCACAACAATCAATCTAAACAATTTATTTATTAAAACACGTTTATTTTATAACCTTGACCAATAAGGTTAGTTAACTTAATTGGGACCAATCGTTAAAATAACGATTTGTTTTCACTGAAATTAAACGATGTTTAATTTCATCAGTTCAAACAGTATATGATTATATATTAACAACCAGTCAATAATTAGAAACCATAGCACACAAAAATAAAAACCCAACTTATATAAAATATAAGTGGGGAGAACTGAGTGAGTTTAACTCACCTTGATTTGTTTCCATTGTTAAATTGGTTTGGTTCAGTTAAATTAAACATGTGTTTAATTTAACTGGAAATTCTGACTTCTTCCATCTCCAACCAGGTCTTTCTAGAATGTAGTATCCTTCAGTACAATCTCAATGCTTCTGATGGCATCAAATTCTTACTCAGCCCATCACGAAGTGAACCAAGCCCGCGTCCCATTTTCCCACTTAAATAAACTATCAGACACTCCCCTCTTCATATCATCCGCTGCCACCCACAATACCAAAAAAAGAAACCCTCCTTGCCGAAGTCATCTTCTTTTCTCCCTTCTTTCTCGATCGAAACACGAGATTAATTACAGCGCACCTCCCTTACGTCACTAATCGTCGATTATCCATCCACTTCTAACCTCCGTTACTCCACCGAACCCAAATCCTTCGACTCCCTTCAGTAACAAACGCGCCATAAAAAATCCCCACGATCGATCCTACTTCCTTCAGATTGACGTACCTTCCATCTGTATCCCCTACGAACTCCAGAAATTTATAAAAACCCGCACACTTCCTCATGGAAATAAAACCGAACCTTAGCCCAATTCCATCAAAAAACCTTTCGATACAAATACTGAGTTGAAGAGGGTTTATTCGCGAACTCAGATAAGTATATCACTTAGATTTTTATTTTCGATTTTATTTTGTTTTGATTTCTTTGTGGTTTTGAATGGGTTTTGGGATTTGGTGGAACACTACAACGTGGATGTGGCTATTTATAGTGGTAGAAATTTTTAGATTAGATCAATGTCAAGATCGATTTGTAACTTCGATTAGATTTTTTTCTCTGTGTTTAGATCCTAGGTGCTATTTCCATTTTCATTTCAGTCCTGCTATGATCGAACTGTTTGTGATTGATATGTTGATGGTTGTGGGTACTTAACAGAGATGTGTGAAGGCTTTTCTTAGATCTTCACGTACTATTTTCTCAGATATGTATATGGATTGAACTGCCCTGATGTAGATTTGATTCAGCTATTAAGTAGTTTACATTGTCTTGTCTTGTTTGTATTGTACTGTCTGAGTACAACTATCACATTTGATTTAAGATTTTAATTGTGATATGGTAACAGCAGGATAGTTTATAGGTTTGTGTAAAAGATATTTGAATATATATATGAAGATCTGTTTCTATTCTACAGATTTGATGGTATATTTTACTGTTTTTCTTAGCTGTTTGATTTGTTGTTTCAATGCTGTATAGATTTGGTTTAAAGATTTGATTCCCCTTATCTGTTCATTGATGTATGAATATACATATATATCTGTTTCGATTCTGTTGAATTCTTTTTTTTTCTTTTTCAGATCAAATTTACTGTTGATGGAAGCCGTGATGCTGGAAAATTTTTGGCGTTCATAACATAAAGTTTGGTTTAATTAGAGAACCATAACAAAGCCGCACAAAAATACTTTTCAATGTGTTGGGATTTTCATTTTATGCTTTTTTTTAGTTTAAACAAATGGCTCTGGAAATGTAATAGAAGTTCCTTTCTAGATTTGTCTGGTTGGATGGAAAGATTGAACTGAATTTCTGTTTCCAAATCATAGTAAACAAATGTGTATTCCAATATATATATATATATATCTGTAATTTTCATATCAAATATCTGATTGGTGATTTACCCACTTATTATGGATTTCAATACAAGTTTATCAATACAAGTTATATTGGTAAAACAGATAAGTGGTCAATAGAAGTTCCTTTACCAAAACACAGTTCCATTTCAAATGTAAACCCATAAGATCTAAACACATAAGTGGGTTATTAGTTAATTCGAATTCGGCCATTTATAATTCAATTATGCACAACCCAAGATTTTTTCTTTGTATACTCGCATTTGGCCTAGCACTTATAACTAATAACCCTTAATATATTATGTTGTGTGTCCATGTTTTATGTCGTGAATTTATGTTCATATGCTTATAATAACAAAATTAAACCCAAAACAAATCTATTAAAAATAAATTATTATTATTATTATTGTATTTCCCCAACTGATTTCTTATATAACCTCAAAATGGGTCAAAATATATCTTAAATTCAACATTTACATTCTCAAACTAAATGATATGCAAATTATAATAAAAAACCTATTTAAATTATTAAATGAACATCATAATTTTATAATGGTTTCCATAGCGACTAATTTAAAATTTGAACTAGACATAACTAACAAACTATAACACGAAATCTCAATTTTTCTCTTTTATTGGGAAAATATAATCTAATCGATTCAAATGCTTCTGGTTTCACAGAATTCCGACTTAAAATGAATTCTGTATATTCAGTTGAAGTTCAGAATGAAATTTACGAACTACCGTGCCATTTCTAGTTCATTTATAATTATATATAAATTATAACGTTCGAGCTTCGTTTTATAAACGGAATATATATATTAAATCCATAAATATTCTAAATAAATATTAAAAATAAAATAAACAAAATATTCATACCAAAAACACGGGACCTTACATCACTCTACCATTGACTACTGTAATTGCGCAAAGCTTAAATTTTTATTCTAGATCTATAATATTTAAGAAAAGGAGATTCCTTATGTAAATAATGAATGGAATTATAAGGTTGTTGTACATTTGAGTTATCAATACTTATTGATTTTGTAAGAAATATTTATCAGTACTTCGTGTGAATGGTATGAGAAATTTTGAACGTGGACCTTTAAGAAATAAAAAATTTATGCCTTTCCAATATAAAAACAGCCGGTGCTTAAGAGAATGATATTTCAACTAAGTTTCTGATGTTTTGGAAAGGCAATCTCATGGTCATATATTATCTAATATCATCAGTAAGATGAAGGTTCTCAAATCTCTGTTGGAAACATGAAACCAGTCCAATTTAGCCATCCCAAATATACTGAGGATCTAAGATGTGAAAGTGACTGAATTTATAATTAATTTATCAAACATCCAAATGAAGGAACTCTTTTTCAACAATATCAGAATAAATAGCGAAGGCTTGAGAAGATAATTTATCAACGAGCCATTGATATTATGTAGAAAACAAGGATAAGGAGACTCAATTATGTCGACATTCCCTCCAAGTATTTCTATTCTAAATTATCAGCTAAGCATGAAAAGCTCAAATTTAAATATGGCATGTATTGCATGAAGTTTACTGAAAAATTGTTAGAATGAGGAAAAAGTTATCCTGTTTTTGAATTTCATTTTTCTATGAGACATGATTCTACAATATGGACCTTCCCTAAATAAGGATGATTTTATACATTGTTGGTTGGGCTGCTTTTTTCATTATATTAATCAGTGCTTCTTGTTAATTGGCATATTGCGGAAAAATTAATGAAATTTAGTGACAAAGTAAACTGTAAATTTATTTCTTTTGGCTTTTTGGTTGAAATCATGGTGTATTATAGAATGAGAATCCATCATATACATGTTATCTCCTGCCTCGATTTGTTGAACAGGAAATTTATGTTGTACCTTGAAAATCTAGCTCTGTCATTTAATGATATATAAAACAGCTAAGCCAATATTGCTACACTCTCATATTGTAATGATAATATAGTAGGTTAACAGTAGGTTAACAAACAAACAAGACACTGTCCACTGTGCTTCCCACATCCTTATTTGCACAGTATGCTGATAAATTGATCTACCTTGTAGTTGAGACAAGTAGGCCACCCTTCTCATACATTTTCTTAATGATTTATATATTGAAAACTGACATATACATCACCTTGTGCACCTAGTCTGGATGCATCTTGATGCGCTCACTTGCATGTATTTAGTTGAAAATGGGATGACATACTTTGGTATATATATTTAAGCACATGTTCTTTTATTTTCTAGGATCACTATTCATTGAAACATTCAACGAACACATATGGATCCTGTTTCGAATATATGGTGTATGGCACATATTCTTCATAAAATATTTGGTTATTCGAAACAATGATTTAACCCAAATACCGATATTTTCCCTTTGCATGATTCTCAACTGACCGACAGTATTGGTTGTTGGAGTTTGGAAAATAATTTGAACTTCAAAAAGTTTCAAAATTTTTAGGATTAATTATTATACTTTATTGTTCTTATCGAAGTTAATTTACTTGAACTATGATTTAATACGTACTAGAGTGTTTTTTGTTTTTGCATGGAACGCTCGGGTCAGACCCGAGCAGTCCATATTTAAACATTACAGTTTATGATGCGAAGATTGGCGTAGTTGGGATTCCGAAGATGCACACTCTGAAGATTTCAAACCATTAAATATTTTTCTGTATTCAATCTATAGTTTTTATATTCCGTTGTATAGAAATTAAACTTTGTATTCAAAAATTCTGATTTTATATATATTTAAAAATTTATTTTGCTGTTCAATATCGTGTTATTATTTTATTCTATGTTTCTGTGTTGATTTTGTATTTCAAACTCGGTAAGCTAATAACGATCCATCGTTTTGGCCGTTTTAAGTTGGTTTAATTACCGATTTGAAGTGGTCAAAAAGGCAGGACATTACACTAAGTAAGGATAAATTTCACAACCTAATCAAGAAATTTTTGTGTTAGTCCGAGAAGATTATATTTGAAAAGCTTGGGAGGTATAATATTTCCAGAATGAAGGATTGATTATGAACTTGGTTCCCTTAGATAGTTTATATCAAGGAATTAGTATGTTTATAATCATATCTAGTAATTAGGAATATATATAGTAAGACGTAACTTACAGTAGTTCATGACATTATGGTCATAGTGGTCTCTAGATTATTTACATAGTAATTCAAAACTGCGATATATATAAAAGAAAGAAATGGCCCAAGTTTTGGCAATAACGACAAAAGAGAGACTTAGGACACTTGTTTACATAGTGGTCTCTAGCTCAACAATTATGACATGCTCCACAGCTATCGGGAGGAGTCTTGGTCACTACAGCGGGTTACTTCCCTTTCTTGTTCTCAAGTTTAGGGCAAGCAAGAATAAAATGACCCGGGGCCTTGTAATATTGGCATGAGAGGGATTTCGGGCACTCGCTAGCATAATGATCCTTGGTGCCGCAATTATAACTTGATCTGTGACTCTAGATACAGGTTTTGGTCATCGTAGTTGTTTGTTTTCCTCTCTTGTAAGGATGAAAATTTGTGGATTTGTTATATCAGTGTCGCTTCTTGACACCACCCACAAAACCACCACTTCCCAAGCCCTCGAGTGGCCTTCCTTTGGGATGAGTGCAATAGCAACATGAGCACGTCAATCCCGACTCTGGGTGGATTGGTTTGGAAGCAATGGCGGAATCTTAAGCAATCTTTATTATATCCAGGAATTGTAGATTAGTCAATGATACGCCATCTTGAGTAGGACAGTTAGATTGCCCAGCATTGGAAGGAGGACTACAAACAATTCTTCTTATTTAAAAGTGAGAAGAGTAAAAAGGTTAGTTTCAAATAAAGTTGATTGGTTAAACAAAGGATCAATATAAAAGATAGGATACGACAGGTCCTAAGATTCGAATAAAATCATAAACACGATTTCCTAAGAAGCTTAGGACAATGATTCTCGCAATAATATCTGATATTATTCCAAACGAAGCTCTAATACCAAGTGCAATGCCCCACCTCTATAATTGCGTTATCCAAGCCCATTGTAAGCAATTTTGTCAACTTTCCCAAAGAATAAGGATATTGAGGAGCAACGATCTGTATATTAACTTTGAACGAGTGTTAAACATGCCGGATAATGTGGTCTTACTTCTTAAATCTCATGAGAAAATCCAACACATCTAACTCAAGTTTAAATATACTACACAATGGCTATATATAATTCGGAAAGCAATATAAAATACATAATAATAAAATCAGAGTTAAACACAAATATTCACTTCACTAAGGCAGAAATAGATATGAATAATCATACAGAAGTGGTAGACATAATACAAGTGGTCGTGCAAGATCCACTATATTATAAAATAATTGGTACATGTGCAACACAAAAGAATATGTACACATAGAAGTCGCTATCCCAAATACATATAGAAAATCAAAAACTACAACTTGAATGTAGATAACAAAAGACAAGAATTGTCCCCGCCAGAAGTCGTGGGATGCACCTGTAATACCTCGGTCTGGCCGAAGTATTATTTATAAGAAAATAAATAATAAATGGATTAGTCTAGCTGTACTCATCATAATAAAATGATATAGAAGTAGAGATATAAACAGAATATGACGTAAATGCAAAAGCAACACTGCTCATATGAAGAATGTGACGGCTCCGAAAAATATCTACAATAAATCTCGTTGCTATAAAAGATTATCACACTCTAAAGATATAGCTAATCATGATAAATGATGTCACACGTCAAGTCTACATTAATAGAAAATACGATATCATCAAATGAATATTCATGAGAAATGGGTGATGTCTCCCGTCAAGTCTACATGAAATAGAAAATACGAAATCATCATATGAATATTCATGAGAAATGATGTTACCCATTAAGTCTACATGAAATAGATAACTCAGTTTGATAACATAATATCAAAGGAAAAAAAACTCAAATGAACTGAAGCTTTTCGGGATGATCCGATCATCATCAATGATCAAAATTGATCAAGTACAGTGTAAACTACGCCAAGCTAGTAAATATAAGAGTCAAGCTACATGTCCCATAACCACTTGCTTTACTCGAATATTTACGAATAAGTTGTATATTCCACTAGAAATACGAAATGATCATTGCCACAGTGTTCATTCAAACGAGTCCAAGAATTAACCATCGAAGCGGGTTCATAATCCTTGTTTTACTAAGGCATTTATTTAAATTTCTCATACGAACGAAAAAATGTTTATCAAAAATAAACTAGTAGATTTGTAATTCAATTTATAAAATAACTTCATATAATGATGTCGGATCAAAAACCAATTTGTAAAATATCTTCATATAATGAAGAAGAGTTAGAAACCATTTAGTAAAAGATTTGATTTGTACTAATAATTTAAAAACCCTTTTATATAATTTCGAAGTGGCGAATCTCGTTGAATAACAATCCAAATAAAGATCGAACTACGAATTCACATTTTAATAACATAAATTAAATCTTGCGATTGTCGATTATAAATTCGTTTATCACGAATCAGTCGAAACTCCATCTATCTGAGCTCCTAAAATGCATGGATTATAGAAACTGAAAGGTCAAAGGACAAGAGCAAACAGGCCGAAACTCCAGCGGAGATAAGTCTTAAACAACGTATACATTCGACTGTGTGGCCACCAGTTGACTGTAGAAAACAACCTGACCATTCGGCTGGTGGATTATTGACCAGTCTACTGGTCACTTTACTAGCGGGCCCTAAATTTAATAGGACCAGTCGACTGGTTATCTTTGACCAGTCGACTAGTCGCTACTGTCTGGAGCAGCACAAGGCTTGGCCTTATGGCCAAGTCGATTCCCAATGGTTTTAGACGATCGATGGAGGCTAAGGACATTATCTAAGCAACGATGAGGCCTCAATGTTTCACCGAAACATTGCACAACATGAAAATTAAACACCTACAAAGATTTGTACTAGAAATCATTGAAATGAATTCAAGAGTCATCAAATGGAATGTTACTCAAATCAAACCAATTTACACACTACATATGCAATACAATCATGCCATAGCCATACTATATATGCTTAATGCTTGAGGCATAGATGAGAGTTCTAAAAGAACTCACTTTTGCTTGTTAAACGCAAGGAATTAATCCAATGGCAAGCTACAGCAACCCCTCTTTCAATATAGCTTATTACTCTTCAATCTTAACACAAATAAATGAATTTTCTAAGAGTTAGTTCATAGGAAATCTTAGAAACTAAAGACAAAGCAAGATGGAGAAGATGAAGAGGAGGCTTACCTAAGCTTCTCTTTGATTTCTACTTCAATTTACAAGCTCCTAGAATCAATCTAGGTTTAGGAATTTCTATTTCCCTTCTCTATTTTCTATTTTTCTACGTGTTGGAATGAAGTGAGAAGGAAATGGGGCTGGTTTGGTTATAAGAAGCGGGCTAGTTTTAGCCATCCAAGACCCAACCAAAGTCCCAATTTTCACAAACTCGAAATATATCGATGTATATAGTTTTGAAATATGTAAAAAAAAATTTGAACTTAACGGAAGTGGTTTCGAGTCTAAATTATTCCGTGTGCAAAATGTGACTTTTTGGACACACACTCGATTAACGATGTTATATTTAAATAAATTATTTAAATATATTATCGTCAAATATGCGGGGTTGTTACACTTCTAAAGGAATGTTTTTTTGTTGTGACCACTAGTGGTCCTCTGTATTGATTAGATATGTGTATAAAGTCATTAAAGTAATGAATCCAAGTTTATGCCCGTGAGGTTGGAATTTGGAACCCTTATAAAATTTTAAGATAGATGAGTAATAGAGAATTTCATTAGGACACTAGACTTAGAAATTTACCATGTTTGTGATTTGGAAGTTAAGAGTGGAATTGGATTTGTAGTCAATAGGTAGGAAGTGTATTGATCTTGTGATTTTTGGAGTTCGGAGAAAAGAAGAAGTTTAGCCTTAAATAATCCCATCCTCAAATATAAGAACTTAAAAATATGAGGTTAAGAAGTAGGCTTAAATATTGTATTTGTACTATCTTATTTAGTTTGAATATTACCATGTTTTTGTTTGCATTGGGCTATTTGTTTAATTTTTATAAATTTGCCCTATTCCATTTTTTCGTAGAAAGGAATATATTTGAAATTACAAGGAATATACATAAATGTAAAGGATGTGATGTGTAATTTTTTGTGTTTGCACGTAGATTGCACTATCCATTCAAAATAAATAATACTCATTCCTTGTATTTTTAAATATGTCAATTCTATTGTCTGGGCAAATTTATGGAAATTATAAAAATGACCTTATTACGATTTAAATTCTAAAAAATTGGATCATAGGAAAAAATTCTAGTCAGATTAGATATTTACTAAATAAAGTTAAAATTTTGCTTTAGGAAATTTTTAATTTTTGGGTCACACCTCATTTGAAGACTAAAGATAAAGCGGAAGACAGTTAAAGCTTTGGGGATGAGAGGAAAAGCTGCAGCTTGGATCTCTTAGACAATAGGAATAATATCTATCTTTATAGAAGTAGCGTGATTATCTTTTTGGTAATTAGTGGGGACTCATGAAGAATTTCAATGAGGCCACCTAAAACACCAATGTGTTGATGATGACCATTGACAAGTTTCTACCCGAACCAAATTTCTGGTTAGACTTCGGAAAAAGTCTAATTTGATTAGGCAGCTTGTGAAGGGTAGAGAGACGGTATTATATTTTGAACTTTCCCAAAGCCAGGGTTATAAAATATATTATCAATGATAGAAGCCCATGATTTTTTCATATTTAATATGATACCTTCACAATAAGGAAAAATTTATTTAGATCCGAATCAAGAACAAGGGACAAAGACGGAACCATTGTGGTCTTGTGCCTCCACAGATATGGTGGAGCATGGGGTTTGAAGACTCTTCAATATTTAGTTAGATTGGTTCGAGTACATTTGGGAGAAAATTCAAGGGAAGGCATGAATTTTTTTAATTTTGTGGCCTTTCTCAAAAATTTAGGATTTCTGTGATTGCATCATGGTTGGTAGATTGGATGGTAGAAGATGTTTGTGACACAAATGTACCAAGCACTCACGTAGAAATTATATGCATGCTAAGGTATTTTACATATATACAACATCATTTGTTACACTTCCACATTAAGACTGAGCTCACTCTAGCAAGTCAACAGTGCATAATCACGTCGAGTCACGGATGTTTTATGTATGTTTAATAAATAACTTGGGTGTATAACAAGTTTGTTAGAGCGAGTTGTGTTTCTTCCCTTTTGGAAAGATTTCAGGATGAAATCTCTTTTAAGGGGGAAGAATGTAACACGTCATAAAATGTACCCTAAAAGGACATAGATAACTAGATTAAATATAAATATAATAAATTAATAAAATATTAATTGGTTGAAAATGAGAATTTTGGAAAACTGGGAATTGAGCCACGAAAGTATCACTATCATGTTCGTGGTGAGATCTAATATGTTTTCATATTTTATTTGCTGAAAACGGATTCCGTATGAAGAAGTTATTAATAAAACAAGTTATATGTGAATTTTTTACACACAAGATATTAAATAAATCAGAATGACTATAAATTTGGAATGTAAATATATATTATTTAGCCTCAAAGAATATTCCACTAGAGTTTGAATTGTGTATAGATATATACATACAGATAGGGACAAGAATAATAAACATAAAGAAAGAATCAACATAATCAAATCGAAAATTAATAAAAAGCACATTACATAAAGATTTAAATCTTTAGGATATACCCTAAAACTGAGGTCGACTTCCCCTAAGTGAGGGGTCGACCGCCCTCCTGAGGGAAGGATGGATGCTGTTATTTTTAAATAGGGAGTTTTTTTAAATAGTTTTGCATTAATAGACTGTCCAAATTAAATCAAACAAATCGAATGGCCCATACACACACTTGTAATTATATATATATATAACTCTTTAGATTCACTCTAAATTCTACCCTCATTTTATTATGCGCTTCCATATTGTCCTTCTGCCATTGATGAATTCGAAAAAAGCTAGGATTCTATTCTATTTCTCTAACCTCCATTCTACCTTTTCTGATCTAGATTTATATAGAATTAGATTCTGGAATTTACTTTTGTATATATATATATATATATGATTCTAAGATTTGATTCTTATATATATTAGGAGGATTAGAGTGTAATATTTTGAAAGCTGAATCAAGATGTGATTCTACACAAATTCTATTATTCTTCCTTCTCAAATCTCTTTGAGTGGAAATTATATTAGTTGTTATTTTCTATCCTTTGTAGTGTCGATTTAGATTCTAAATGAAAATAAAACACTATAAATCCTCCAAATACTTTTATTGTGGAATGGTTAATCAAAAGTGATATATTTTGGATTTTGTTATTGAAAATTTGAAAGTTAGCTTTAGGTGACATCTAATTCCAAGTTTTTGGTCTAATTCACTTGATTTTTACATCAAAATATTCATATATGTTTGTGTACTATTGAGTGTTGTAAATTAATAGGTTTAAGCATCTATTTTAAATAGTTTTTTGAACGTATTATGTACAATATACAAAAATCTCAAGTTTTTGGTATGCGATATAAAATAAAAGGTGAAGCAGCACCAAAAGTAAGGTTTTGCATATGTACATGGATTACGACACCATATCTATACATTTATTATTTAAATAATTATTCAAACCATCTAGGTTGCAAGTTTTGTGCGTATATCATTAAATGTGAATATACATGTTTTAACCATGTTAATTGATAGGGATATTAACTTATATATATTAATTTTTGTTATTAGGATTGACAAATCAAACGCATTAGGTCGTTATTCATTTGTAATTTTCGTCTGTTTATTGTGTATATCTATAGCGTAATAAATAGCTGCATAATAATGTGTTATATTAGGAAAATAGGAATTCAAACGTCCTCATAGGAAATTTGTATATGTGAGTTAATGACATTTATAATAATTAGTGGCACATAGACATTAGGTCAACCATTGCTTGTAATAAAAGTATGCATGAATCCAACAGGCATATCTGGCATCTACAAGTAAGACTACTTAACATGAGAGGTCTACGTTCCGTGAGACCATTATAATGATTACATTAAGAAGCGAGGTTAAACCTAACCTGTAGTAGAAGCCCATCCGGAACAGGTCAGCAAATCCAGCATCTACAAGTGGTCGGTTTAATTTTAGATGCCTTGTATGTGTGTATATTTGTGTGCAATGTAGGCCTGCCTCTTTAAAGTATTAAGTGGTTGACCTACTTGGTTTAGGTATTAGGTGGTTAGGATTAGGATCATTCCTAAGGTTTTTTCCTTGGTTCAGGACCTAAATCATGGGACACGCCCTTATTAGATTATAAATCTCATGAAGTCTGCTTTTCTCTAATATTCATGAGGTATTAAATGGTGTTAGCAGCTGCATATGAATGGTAGTTCTGCGGAAGTTATCCTCTTCTTCTAGGGGCGCGTGAAGGCTAACCTAGGAACAATTTATATAAAAGGCCTGAAGGAACCACCATCCACGGGATGTATGAAGTGGCTAGGAGTTTACCCTTAGGGATAGCTAGATAATAACAGAGGGGTTCACCTTATGCTAATAAGTGACAATAGGAATCCACCCTTAAATAAATCTAGGTAATGGCCTTAAGTGACCAAGTGGCGCCCACCTCATGGGGTATTAAGCGACTATAACGATATATGCCTTATGTTAACGTATGGGTTATTAAGTGACTGTAAGGATATCCGCCTATTATTAACATGTAGGAATTTAGTGACTGTAAGGATGTCTGCCTCATATGTTTAATTGTGTGTGTGTTTTCTTTCATAGACATAATTTGACAAACCCATACTGCCAATATAGGACATAGTTATTCCTTAACTTGTGTGCTTTTCATCCACCAGAACTTATTGTTTCGACATCGCTCCTCTTAATATAAAATCATGTTAGTCGTGGTAACGATTGGGATCAGTGATGCTTCGAGAAAGAGCTCGACGATGGAGGCTTCTAGTTATTTATGCAGTATCATTGTTGTATTATTGTGATAGTTATTGCTGATGTATCTTTTATTATTGCTTGAGACTCGTTGCACCGACATTTATGATGGTTCGATTTATGGTACATCTATTTTGAGCTATTATATTTTATCCCTTCTGCTGTGTGAGATTCTGATTTCGTTTTAGACTAATCTGTTATATTTGATTAAGTATTTCCTTATAGGAACCAATGAAGCATTTCGAATGACTCTAGCTTCCGATGAGCCTTTTATGAGTCAAAATTTAGGTCCATTACAGGCGGGTTATTACAAAATCCCTCTTAATGAGTTGTGATCAAGCTCGTACATCATGGAGATGCTCAACTTTTTTTCGGGCTTCTCTGCAAATTTAAAGATAATTCGAGATCAACTTTAGCTATAAACACACGATTATTAGGATGGAAAATAAATTCTTCACCATCCTCTTTAAGTTAGATTTTATCATTCTATTTCTTGAACTCAAACAACTTGTAACTGTTATTTGCCTATATATAAATAAAAGGTATTATCCTTAAGCAGACCTTGGACAAAGGATCGTTGAACTACAATAAAATCTTATATCATATTTGTAATATTTTCATTTTATTCTTCGTATTTTTTTTCAATAGCACTCTGTTATTAAATAATTTGGTAAATTAGTGCGAATATAACAACTTGGGCGTTTGCCCCTGTAATAACCCGTATTTTTAAATAACATGTTATAGCATAAATCAAGGCATAATTAAATGATATTATCTGAATCAAGGAAAACGGGCTGTGCCATTGCGTTCGTCTCGGAAAAATACGCGAAATAGAGTCCGAGTTTTCGAAAATCGGAGTCCGTATGACCAAGTTATGGCCCGTCAAAGTTTTCAGAAAATTTCAAGTTCAAATTTGAATTCAGAATTCAAATTCAGCTGAGCAGGATAGGCGGGAAAAGTTCCCGCCACCCCCCAAGTCGACTGGGGAGTCGACTTGGGAGTCGACACACCCCAGGCTGTGCTGACTACCCAGTCGACACCCCTGTCGACTTGGATGGTCGGCCAGTCTGGCCTGGGTGCACCTGACTTGTTTCTCAAGACATGTTTGGAGGCTTGTGACGGATTTTAATGGCCCAAATCTGAATTAGGGTTAATCCTATGGCCTAAACTAACCTAAACTTCTATAAAAGGACCCTAATACCTAGCCTAAACCATCATAAATCAAACCTACAACTAGATAATTCCAAAATGTTTAATCATGGCCTCCACCCTCTTGTCATAGCCTCCACCTTCATTCATATGAGAGCTCCTAAGCTTGTTTGAGAGTTTCTACGCTTGATTCAAGGCCAAAGTTCAATCTTTCTTCATCAAAGCAAGGATCTTTTGCTTGTTTCTCAAGGGTTTTCATTGCAGCTTATTATTTGGGAGTGTTTAGAGTTGCTAGTGGCTTCGTCTCAATCTTATTTTATTTTATAAGTCTTCATAAGCATTGTAAGCCCTATACTGGTCTTAGATTCTAACTATGAAGTTAAATATGACATGTTGCAAGTTTCAGTTTGGGCCTAAGTATGATATGTGCTTTGAATCTAACATGTTATGCATAGATTTATTCTATGCATGTTTGTAAAGCTATCACCTTGATCTTGTGCATAGAAAGCTATGAGCTTTGATTGGAAATGTTGCATAAAGCAACATAGAAACTCTCATAAACCTTATGTTAGCTTGCATTTGATGTTATATGCGAATCACTAGCTATCATCCTATGTCATATATGATCATGTTTCACCTATTTGCTAAAGTTTGATATCATGCATGTTTTGAGGCTTATAATGTAATATGCAAGTTTATGATCTCTCATGAACCTTATGTTATCTTGCATATGATGTTATATGCGAATCACTTGCTATCATTCTATGTCACTAGGTCCATGTATCACCTATTCGCTAAGTTTGAATGTTATGCATGTTTTGAGGCTTATACTGTAACATGCAAGTTTAAATGAACATATTTATGCCTCATATGCCACCATGTTTAACTTTTGGCCAACCTTATTACCTTGTGCCCTTTTTGTCATGCTTTTGCCAAGTTCCCTCTTTTGATCTATGTTGTGTTATGCGAAACGTACATGCGATGGGAATGCGTTTGGTTTGGGTAATATTAATGACATGAAAACATTGTTTTAAAATATGACATGAACATTGACTTGTGATTATGTTTGTAAACATAATGTTGGACATGACACTTAGAAAATATGAGTGTGGCCAACTCGAGGTTGGGTTGAGTTTGTGGCATAAATCTACCCGGAACCGACCGGCTTAACTGGTGGCTACAAACAATAGGACCCAATGTGAGTAGTTGGTCATGTTGTGCTTAAACCCGAGGTTAGACTAGGTTGTGGTGTAAAGCTACCCGGACCCGCCCGGCTTAACTAGTAACCACAACAAGGTCTAATGTGAGAGGTTAAGGTGCATTAAATTAATTAATGCCACATGATAGGGTTAAGTCATGGACCACGTAACACTTAACCAACATGAACACGATGGGATGATAGGGTTAAGTCATGAACCTTGTGTACACTTAACCAACTTGATGCTTGATTGGATCGGTTTAACCACATTTAACCCGTTACGAAACCCTAGTTACGAGGTCCTTTTCACCAGTAACCCTCTTGGTTGTATCATGATGCCCTAGGGACTAGGCTAGGGTGGGGCACGATTACTTGGTTGACATGTAAGCGACCAAAACGACGGCTGAGTAGGTGTGCCGGTGTAGGTTCAAACGGACTATGGTCGTGCACATAGTCCGGAGTTGAAAAAGCAGACACGGGCACCAGTAGGTTTAGACTGTGCGTGCTTGATTTGTGTCCGTTGTTGGCACCCTAGGGCTTGATACACCCTAGTGTGGATCTAGCACAGTTTGACTACACTTCGTGATTGGGCCGTATGACACCGACACTTGACGA
The DNA here is from genome assembly GCA_030737875.1 of Allium sativum. Lineage (NCBI taxonomy): Eukaryota > Viridiplantae > Streptophyta > Magnoliopsida > Asparagales > Amaryllidaceae > Allium > Allium sativum. Next base: position 858,133,112 of record CM060918.1, on the reverse strand, counting down.
GTTAGGCTTTTAGCGAGCCGATCGACTAGACCGTGCTGTTGGACCTTGATTTAGGTCATCTCGTGGTATTGGGCCAAGATTGGGCCAAGGGATCACTTCTTGTTTGTACTTGACATGGGTTGGAATACTAGTACACTTGGTGCAAAACTTAACCTTGTATATGCGATGCCACACTTGATCTATCTTGTTAACTTTCCACCATGCCAGTTATCATCCTATGTTTCACCTCTGTTTACATGCCAAGTTAACTTTATTAGTTTTTATACTAATAGTAGATAGGACTTACAAGTCTTTTGACTGACCCAATTTCTTTCGCCTCTTTTCTTTCATTCCCCCCCCCCAAGTTTACAAGGTGGGAACACTAGCACCTAGCTTGGATCTTTAATTGCTTTTCTGAATAGCTCATGTACGGTTCGGACTTGAGCTTGCTATGGCTTTATTCTACCTTGGGGATAGTTACTTTATGATTTTCTTTCCAGTTTTCAGTATATGTTTCTAGACATTGTTTTGTGGGAAGATAATGACCAAGTACTTTGTTGTAACTTGACTATGGTTTTGAAATTTTAGTTTTATCCGCTGCTTTATCTACTCTGTTTTTACTTATATGTACTGTCTTGTGATATCTGCATGCATGTTTACCTTGTTTAATGCCCCTCGAAATCTAGTGTGCTTGCAAGAGTGGCATTAGCGGAGGTGGGGTTCTACATTTGGTATCAGAGCATAAGGTTTTACTAGACCGGACAAAAGTTTTAAAAAACTCTTTTGAAAAACTATTTTCAAAACCAATTAAGTATTTTCCAAGAAAAGCCTAGTTTATTTAAAAAAAAGGCTATTCCCCAAAAGCCATTAGCACTATCCTTCGTTTCCTCGTTCTAAATCTATCTTTCGTTTTTCAGCATGGCCGATCTTAACCTTCCCGAGGGAGTGACCATTCCCGGATGGTTCCGGAGGTACTTGGAAGCTAGGGCCAACGATGTGGGCCCAGCAACCACTCCCACCGTAACTGAGGTTCCTCCTCCCCCTCCTCAGCACCCACAAGCAGATTTCGCAAAAGTTTGCAAAGACTTTAAGGCAATGGGTGGCAAGAATTTTATCGGGATGGAGACTTTTGTTGAGGCGCGAAATTGGTTGAAAGAAACTGAAGATCTCTTCGCCATCTTTGATGTGGAAGACCATAGAAAGGTTCTGTTGGCAGCATGGCTATTAAAAGAGGAAGCTGCTTATTGGTGGGAGGTCACCAATGCTACTAGGCCTATAGAGATTTGGGCCGACTTTAGGACGAGGTTTGGGCTTAAGTTTCTATCATCTGCTGAGGCGAATCTGCAATTGGAGAAGTTTATGTTTTTAAAGCAAGGGGATATGACAGTGAGAGAGTATGTGAATAAGTTTAACCAGCTTGCTCGATTCGGTTTGGACATGGTTAATACTCCCCAGAAGAAGGCTTTACGCTTTGCACGAGGGTTAAATGAACCATTACAAGGTTTAGCCATGTCACATATACCCATGGGGGCCACTTTTGAAAGCCTAGTCGATATGGCATTGCTTCAGGGAGACGATAAGAAGAAAGAAGTCAAGCCTAATGAGACTCAAACCAAGAAGACGGACTCCAAGTGGGAAGGGAACTAGAGCAATCAGAACAACAAGAACAAGGACAACAAGGCAAAGGACCCAAGAAAATACAACTTCTGTGGGATTGTTGGGCACATAGCTAAAGATTGTAGGAAGAAGAAGAGGAAGTTGGGCGAATGCTTTCATTGTGGAGAGACTGGACACTTAAGCAAGGATTGCCCCAAGAAGCAAGGGAAGACTCAGCGTGCAGGACCTTCTGGAGGACAAGTGCATGCTCTCAACACTGCTCCAGTTCAGGACCGAGGTAGTATTTCTGTGGAAAGTCTTGTTTATATTTCTGACTTTTCTGTTCGCACTTTATTTGATTCTGGTGCATCGCATACCTTTATTTCTTCTAACATTGTTGAAAGTTTGCACCTAAGTACTAGTCTAGTAGAGGATCCCGTTAGTGTTTCAAATCCAATTGGGGGTTCCGCCCATTTATCTATGATTTGTGTGGATTTGATGATTTCTATCTTGACCGTAGAATTCACGTGTAATGCTTATGTTCTCGGGTTCACGGGATACAGGTTGATTTTGGGCATGGATTGGTTGTCCAGTTATGGAGCCATTCTCGATTGTGAGCATAGGGTGGTGAGGCTCATGACTCGCCTCGGTAATACCCTAGAGATTTCTTGCAACCCGCTGGATCCCGTCATGTTATGTTATCTTGAATCTCTTGACTCATCCATCGATGATCTGCAATCTGTAAGGGTGGTTCGAGAATATCCTGATGTCTTTGAAGAGGTTAAGGGGTTACCCCCTAAACGAGAGATAGATTTCCGCATTTATCTTGTTGATAATGCCAAGCCAGTTTCATTGCCCGTTAGGCACATGGCCCCACGAGAAAGAAGAGAGCTCAGTAAGAAAATCAAGGAGTTGCTTGAGAAAATTTTTATTAGGCGAATCATTTCTGAATGGGGTTCTCCTGTGGTATTCGCCACTAAGGCGGATGGTTCGCTTCGTCTATGTGTTGATTATCGAGAGTTGAACAAGCTGACAAAGAAGAATAGGTACCCGTTACCGAGGATTGATGATCTCTTTGACCAGCTTGTTGGTGCTTCTGTTTTCTCTCAGCTCGATCTAGCCACCGGATTCCATCAGCTTAGAGTGGCTGAGGATAGTATTAACAAAACTGCGTTTAGGACTCCAGACGGATTCTTTGAATGGCTTGTCATGCCATTCGGTTTGACTAATGCACCCGCCTACTTCGTAGATTTGATGAGTAGGGTGTTCAGGGAGTTCCTTAACAAGTTTGTTGTTGTCTTCGTGGAGGATATCCTGATCTTCTCAAAGGATGAGGAAGAACATGCTAGACATCTCAAGGAAGTAATGGATACGCTTAGAACTCATCAGTTGAAAGCCAAGTTCTCCAAATGCCATTTTTGGAGAAAGGAAGTTAGGTTTCATGGACATATAGTTTCTAAGCAAGGCATAGCTGTAGATCCTGTGAAAGTGGTTGTGGTTCAAGAATGGAAGACTCCTAAGAATGCAACCGAAGTAAGAAGCTTTCTCGGTCTGGCAGGCTACTATAGGAAGTTCATTAGGGACTTCGCTAAGATTTCAGCCCCTCTTACTAAGTTGACGAAGAAGAACTTAATCATTGAATGGGACTTAGAGTGTGAGCTTGCTTTTCAAAGGCTCAAGAAGGCCCTTACCACAGCCCCAGTTTTGGCATTACCCGATGGCGGTAAGATGTTTACCGTGTACACCGATGCATGTGGCATGGGGTTAGGTGCTGTTCTGATGCATGGGGGAAGAGTGATATGTTATGTGGGTAGGCAACTTAAATTTCATGAGAAGAACTATCCCACTAATGATTTGGAGTTGGCGGCGATTGTCTTTGCACTCAAATCCTGGCGCCACTATCTTCTAGGCGAAAGGTTTGAGTTATATACTGATCACAAGTCACTCAAGTACCTCTTCTCGCAGAAAGATCTGAATCTAAGACAGCAAAGGTGGATGGAATTCTTGGCATCATATGACTTCGAGATAGCTTATACCCCTGGCAAGGATAATGTTGTGGCAGATGCACTAAGCAGAAGAAGGTTGACTTTGAGTCCCTTGTTTATTGAGATGAAGAACCTAGAGTTCTTGGCAACCATTGATTTCACGACGGCTGTTGAGTCGATGACGGGTTCATTAGCATCCCTTGAGCTTAGACCCACACTTCTTGATCAAGTAGGGACTTCACAGAAGGAAGACCCGCAGATAGTCGAGATCATGGACAAGTTGATTCGTGGTGAGACGTCTAGTCACCTTGCTAGATATACTATTGATGACAAGGGTTGGCTAAGGCGTGATGGAAGGCTACGCGTTCCACAAGTGGGAGACTTGGTGCATAAAGTTCTCGAAGAAGTACATCACTCGAAGATGACTATACATCCTGGAGGAGATAAGATGTATAAGGATATGAAGCGCATTTTCTTTTGGGCTGGAATGAAGAAGGATGTGGCAGAGTATGTTTCAAAGTGAATGGTGTGCCAACAAGTAAAAGCCAAGTCGAAGAAACCCGGTGGGCTATTACATCCATTGGAGTTCCCACAATGGAAGTGGAAAGTATCTCTATGGATTTTGTGGATGGATTTCCTAGGTCAAGGAAAGGGAATACGAGCATATGGGTCATAGTTGATAGGCTTACGAAGAGTGCTCATTTCATCCCAGTGAAGAGCAAGAGGACCGCATCATGGCTAGCATCCGTTTATCTTCGAGAGATAGTGCGATTGCATGGAGTTCCTTCTAGCATAGTTAGCGATCTTGACCCAATTTTCACTAACCAGTTCTGGAATGGTTTGCAAGAAGCGATGGGTACGCAATTGAATCTAAGTACATCCTATCACCCCCAGACGGATGCCCAAACCGAAAGGGTGAATAGAGTGCTAGAAGATCTTTTGAGGCTTTGTGTTCTTGACTTTGGTGGTACTTGGGAAGACCACCTTCCTCTTGTAGAGTTTGCTTATAGCTATCAAGCCAGCATAAGGATGTCACCATTTGAAGCTTTGTATAGGAGGCCGTGTAGGCCACCATCTTGTTGGTGGAAGACAACGAATAGGTTTATACTTGGGCCCGATATGATACAGGACACATCCGGGAAAGTTGAATTGGTGAGAAGACGGATGAAAGCGGCCCAAGACAGACAGAAATCCTATGCTGACAAGCGAAGGATAGATTTGGAATTCGAAGTGGGAGACATGGTTTTCGTGAAGGTTTCTCCTTTGTGTAATGTGGTTCGTTTTGGAGCATTTGGGAAGCTGGCACCAAGGTTCGTAGGACCCTTCCCTATCATAGAGAGAATTGGGAAGATGGCTTATAAGGTGGAATTGCACGAGAAGCTGGCCGGAGTGCATAATGTCTTTCATGTCTCGCATCTCCGAAACTGCCTACATGAGTCCGTTGAGGTTGTTGAACCTAGCATTCTTGAAGACGTGGAGGTAGAAAAAGAGGCAACCTTGAGGAGAGCTCTGATTCGTATCTTGGGAACGGAGATCAGGAAGCTAAGGAATCGAGAAGTCAAATTGGTGAAAGTTCAGTGGAGTGAAGCCGAAGAGGATGCAACTTGGGAAACCGAGGAGAAGATGCGTGGACTTTATCCATTTCTTTTTGAGGGTACATCCTCGATCTCTTTTCCTTTTTAGCATATTTTTCTTTTTGCTATCCATGTTTATCCTGTTATTTCGTTAACCTTGTCATGAGAACCTTAGGTAGAAACCCTTTGGATGAAACATGTATTTGAAACATGTATGTTTGATGTTTGCAAGTGGTTGCAAGTGTTTGCAAGTGGATACTCGTGGACGCATGATACACGTTAGGCACTAAGATCGCCTCACACACTTTCACATTGCATATGCATGAGTGTCTATTTATTCATGAATGAAACTTGTTAAGCTATCACGTGAATGTTGCATATGGATGAATGTTATGTGCACTCATGTAGAGATTATGAATCATGTTAGGAATTTGCACACATATGGACTCATTTCACTAACATACTTTGCATTAAGGAGGTTTACTGAATCAGTAACCGCCTGATTTTCGCTTTAAATAAGTACATATACACACACCTTTTGCATATGTTCATACAGCATATAGAATCTTGTAAGGACAATGACTGCACGTGGATGATGTTTTGAGTAGATGGATGATGGATGGTAGGATATGTTCTTCCTAACTTAGAGATTTCGGGGACGAAATCCTTTAAGGAGGGGAGAATGTTATAACCCGTATTTTTAAATAACATGTTATAACATAAATCAAGGCATGATTAAATGATAATATCTGAATCAAGGGAAACGGGCTGTCCCATTGCGTTCGTCTCGGAAAAATACGCGAAATAGAGTCCGAGTTTTCGAAAATCGGAGTCCGTATGACCAAGTTATGGCCCGTCAAAGTTTTCAGAAAATTTCTAGTTCAAATTTGAATTCAGAATTCAAATTCAGCTGAGCAGGATAGGCGGGAATAGTTCCCGCCACCCCCACAAGTCGACTGGGGAGTCGACTTGGGAGTCGACACACCCCAGGCTGTGTCGACTGCCCAGTCGACACCCCTGTCGACTTGGGTGGTCGGCCAGTCTGGCCTGGGTGCACCTGACTTGTTTCTCAAGACATGTTTGGAGGCTTGTGACGGATTTTAACGGCCCAGATCTGAATTAGGGTTAATCCTATGGCCTAAACTAACCTAAACTTCTATAAAAGGACCCTAATACCTAGCCTAAACCATCATAAATCAAACCTACAACTAGACTATGCCAAAATGTTTAATCATGGCCTCCACCCTCTTGTCATAGCCTCCACCTTCATTCATATGAGAGTTCCTAAGCTTGTTTGAGAGTTTCTAAGCTTGATTCAAAGCCAAAGTTCAATATTTCTTCATCAAAGCAAGGATCTTTTGCTTGTTTCTCAAGGGTTTTCATTGGAGCTTATTATTTGGGAGTGTTTAGAGTTGCTAGTGGCTTCGTCTCAATCTTATTTTATTTTATAAGTCTTCATAAGCATTGTAATCCCTATACTACTCTTAGATTCTAACTATGAAGTTAAATATGACATGTTGCAAGTTTGAGTTTGGGCCTAAGTATGATATGTGCTTTGATTCTAACATGTTATGCATAGATTTATTCTATGCATGTTTGTAAAGCTATCACCTTGATCTTGTGCATAGAAAGCTATGAGCTTTGATTGGAAATGTTGCATAAAGCAACATAGAAACTCTCATAAACCTTATGTTAGCTTGCATATGATGTTATATGCGAATCACTAGCTATCATCCTATGTCATATATGATCATGTTTCACCTATTTGCTAAAGTTTGATATCATGCATGTTTTGAGGCTTATAATGTAATATGCAAGTTTATGATCTCTCATGAACCTTATGTTATCTTGCATATGATGTTATATGCGAATCACTTGCTATCATTCTATGTCATCTAGGACCATGTATCACTTATTCGCTAAGTTTGAATGTTATGCATGTTTTGAGGCTTATACTGTAACATGCAAGTTTAAATGAACATATTTATGCCTCATATGCCACCATGTTTAACTTGTGGCCAACCTTATTACCTTACGCCCTTTTTGTCATGCTTTTGCTAAGTTCCCTCTTTTGATCTATGTTATGTTATGCGAAACGTACATGCGATGGGAATGCGTTGGGTTTGGGTAATATTAATGACATGAAAACATGGTTTTAAAATATGACATGAACATTGACTTGTGATTATGTTTGTAAACATAATGATGGACATGACACTTAGAAAATATGAGTGTGGCCAACTCGAGGTTGGGTTGAGTTTGTAGCATAAATCTACCCAGAACCGACCGGCTTAACTAGTGGCTACAAACAATAGGACCCAATGTGAGTAGTTGGTCATGTTGTGCTTAAACCGGAGGTTAGCTAGGTTGTGGTGTAAAGCTACCCGGACCCGCCCGGCTTAAGTAGTAACCACAACAAGGTCTAATGTGAGAGGTTAAGGTGCATTAAATTAATTAATGCCACATGATAGGGTTAAGTCATGGACCACGTAACACTTAACCAACATGAACACGATGGGTTGATAGGGTTAAGTCATGAACCTTGGGTACACTTAACCAACTTGATGCTTGATTGGATCTGGTTAACCACATTTAACCCGTTAGGAAACCCTAGTTATGAGGTCCTTTTCACCAGTAACCCTCTTGGTTGTATCATGATACCCTAGGGACTAGGCTAGGGTGGGGCACGATTACTGGGTTGACATGTAAGCGACCAAAACGACGGCTGAGTAGGTGCGCCGGTGTAGGTTCAGACGGACTATGGTCGTGCACATAGTCCGGAGTTGAAAAAGCAGACACGGGCACCAGTAGGTTTAGACTGTGCGTGCTTGATTTGTGTCAGTGGTTGGAACCCTAGGGCTTGATACACCCTAGGGTGGACCTAGCACAGTTTGACTACACTTCGTGATTGGGCCGTATGACACCGATACTTGACGAGTTAGGCTTTTAGGGAGCCGATCGACTAGACCGTGTTGTTGGACCTTGATTTTGGTCATCTCGTGGTATTGGGCCAAGATTAGGCCAAGGGATCACATCTTGTTTGTACTTGACATGGGTTGTAATATTAGTACACTTGGTGCAAAACTTAACCTTGTATATGCGATGCCACACTTGATCTATCTTGTTAACTTTCCGCCATGCCAGTTATCATCCTATGTTTCACCTCTGTTTACATGCCAAGTTAACTTTATAAGTTTTTAAACTAATAGTAGATAAGACTTACCAGTCTTTTGACTGACCCAATTTCTTTCGCCTCTTTTCTTTCGTTTCTCCCCCCCCCCCTCCCTAGGTTTACAGGGTGGGAACACTAGCATCTAGCTTGGATCTTTAGTTGCTTTTCTGGATAGCTCAAGTACGGTTCGGACTTGAGCTTGCTATGGGTTTATTTTACATTGGGGATAGTTACTTTATGATTTTCTTCCCAGATTTCAGTATATGTTTCTAGACTTTGTTTTGTGGGAAGATAATGACCAAGTACTTTGTTGTAACTTGACTATGGTTTTGAAATGTTAGTTTTATTTGCTGCTTTATCTACTCTGTTTTTACTTATATGTACTGTCTTGTGATATCTGCATGCATGTTTACCTTGTTTAACGCCCCTCCAAAGCTAGTGTGCTTGCAAGAGTGGCATTAGCGGAGGTGCGGTGTTACAGCCCCTTTATGAAATCAATGTTTTTACGTGAAAAAATATATTAAACATTACTAGAAATATTGATTATTTAATAGTAGTTACTAATTATTAATTATTAAATTTGGAAGTAAATATGAATAATGAATATTCAACATCGAATATGAGAAACCATTTTTGTATAACATAATTAAATCAAATTATGTTTTAAATATACAAAGTATTAACTTAACATACTGAAAGAAATTATAATAAAATATAACTATCAATGGTTTATAAGTTTTCCTTTTTTCAAAACTTTTATTTTTATGAATACTTTTACATTTATTTTACAATATCTATTAAAAATTATGTTTTATAATCTTTTACGAAATTTCAAAATACTAAATTATTAAATATAATATTTAAATAGAATCACTAAATATTAGATGCTAGATATGCCTGTTCTAAATAGAAACTGTTATGTATAGAGTTGGCTAAACATACGCAATATTTAAGATATCTTTGGTTGAAAAATCCTTTCCATTTATAAATTTCAACAAGGCAACGTTATCATAAAATTACGGTAGCCCACTAATCCACTAATAATATTAAAGATCAAAATATTGTTGAATTGTCTAATAAGGGTTCAATGTTATTTACAACAAGATATATATATATATATATATTGAAAATTAGTACACTTTTTACTAACTACGAAATATAATTACAAGGAAGATCAAAATAAACATGCATGTAAAAAGGAAGTAAAGCTAAATACATACGAAACCTAAAAATGAATTGTAATAACCCGGAAGTCCGAGCCAATTTAAAAAATTTATTTTGGCACTTTTGATGAATTTTGAATATTTAAAATGAATTATTTTAAATAATATCGACGAGAAATTTATTTTGAATAGAGTTAGAACGTATATATTTATTCGAATCGTTGTTAGAATGTAAATAATTATTTATATATATAAAAGGAATTGAAAATGGCGCGGTAGTTCGATAATTCGATTTCAAACTTCCAATGAATGTACCAGGTGCAAAATAAATCGGATTTTAGCGAAACCAAAAATAATGGAATCTAATTGTGAATATCTTTCCAACGAATCCGAATAATCAAAATTTCATAGCAAGGATAAAAAGTTATGTCATAGTTGGTATCATAGGTTTGGTTTACAAAGCTCAGAGAGCAAGACACGTTAGAATAGTGATATCCAATGAGAATGACTCGTTAGAGATGGGATCGGTAGTATCCTAGAACGAGTGTGAATAGTAGATTTTTAAAATGAAAACAAATTTTGTTTTGAAAATTTTAATCACTTATTCATATTTGATTATTTTGTATTGAATTTGGACAATCTAGTATATGAAGATTTTGCATATACGCCTAGCTAGCGTGTATACGAAGTTTTAATATACTGGATAGATATAGAATCATACTCTAGTGGCCCGAAGATGATTCTGATGGTTGAGTACTCATCGTCAGAATTTATATTCGAGTGACGAAAGTGAGGTTTCTATATATTTCCAATTGACTGGTGTGAGAACCAAAATTAGATAGGGCCTATTGTTGTGATTTGGCACCAAAATTGTGATTTTTGACTATATATCAAAGTATGAATTTGAAATGTTAACCAACTAATTGATTGATGGTTGTGTTGTTGATTATTGTCTAATTAATTAAATGTTGAGTCATATAACCAAATTGAATCAAATAGTGAACTGTATTAGAAATTTATCGCATTTGCATGCATGTACATGTACTTACACTGAACAGGTCATAACAAGGAGGCTAGAGCAGAGAATAAAATTTTTTGCCCGACAAATAGGTACATGTTTACCATAATTTACTGTTTTGTTTGGGTGATGATGATTTTGTGAGCCGATTGGCTAGCCGCTTGGCTTTTTCTTTTTGTTTTGGATTGAAGAAGGCCATGGGAGGCTATATGAAATATCCTGAAGTCCCCGGTGCAGGGGAGGTTATGGCGAAATTTTTCGAAAATTTAGGGTGTTAGTCAAATTTTTGAAAAATTTGAAAAGTTCTTAGAAACTGAAAAGTTGAAGAACTTAAGCCGTAATGAAAATAATGAAAGTTGAGTTGGTTTTTAAAACAACTTTCGGCTTCGTTCCTTTTCAGGGATGAAAAATTTTAAGTGGGGGAGATTGTAATAACCCGGAAATCCGAGCCAATTTAAAATTTATATTTTGGCACTTTTTATGAATTTTGAATATTTAAAATGAATTATTTTAAATAATATCGACGAGAAATTTATTTTGAATAGAGTTAGAACGTATATATTTATTCGAATCGTCGTTAGAATATTAATAATTACTTATATATATAAAAGGAATTGAAAATGGCACGGTAGTTCGATAATTCGATTTCAAACTTCAAATGAATGTACCAGGTGCAAAATAAACCGGATTTTAGCAAAACCAAAAATAATGGAATTTAATTGAGAATATCTTTCCAACGAATCCGAATAATCAAAATTTCATAGCGTGGATAAAAAGTTATGTCACATGAATTCTTGATAAGACCCATGATGATAGCTCCCTAAGGCTAGAGATTATCCCGCTTGGTGAACAACTTTGTGCATGTTACTTCCAAACTATAAGCTGTATCATATACCACGTCTTCTCTATAGAGGTTGTTCATAAACCAGTAAAAATTCTCCTCAAGATCAGCATCCACGTATTCAAGCAATTATAATTCTAGATGGAATACTAAACCACAACACGATCTCAAACTACTCCACATATTCAACACATTTTATCCAATAAAAGGCAGTTACGAGGATGACATACTTGTATTAGGTTGAAAAACTTGGCTTACAATAACCAGAAAAGTTACTGAATTTGCAGAAAGAAATCATAAGAAATTCAAACTAAAAGTCCATATCGAATTTCATACACTATCAGCTAACCACATATAAAACAACGCTTATTTCCCAATATTCTTAAAAAATTTAAACCAATAATCATCACCAGTCGTTTTTTCATGAAGCTAATTCAATGACTAATGTGAAACTCAAAGTTACAGCACCTAGGTTTAATCACCAACAATCATATAATTCCATAATAATTTCCAAGTTCATATAAGGGTACACTAAACATGTAATAAGTAGGATCATACGGCATAATGATTAAATCTATACTTCGTACTGAGCGAGTAGCATGCGTGAACTAGCAATGGTACAAAATTCAAGTCCCATTACGTAGATACAAATTGTGTTATCCAGAAACCTCCCACGAATCACTTGTTTGGTGCCGACAGAAAAGCCCAATTTTGATCAAATCAAGTTGAAAAAAATCCAAAATGCAAAATGAAAGATTACTTCTTTGTCCCATAAAATTAAAACTCTTACCCATTCACTTCCTTTGGCCTTTAGAAAAATTGTCATTGGTGATGAAGAACATAACCTGATGTTAAAGAGGGCTTGTCTAACTCCAAAGTCAAACGACGAATCAGAATGGTTGAGAAGCAACATTTTCCAATCTATATGCACTATTTTGGGAAAAGTGTATCGATTTGTGATTGATGCAGGAATCTATGACAACATCATTTCAGAGGAGGCTATTCAAAAGCTTGGAATCAAAACAGAGAATAATCCTCAACCTTACAAGATTGCATGGTTGAAGAAAGGAGGGGAGTAAAAGTTTCCAAATGAGATTTTATTCCTTTTTCTATTAGCAAAAAAATTAAAAAGACATTTGGTGTGACGTTGTGAATATGGTGTATGTCATATTTTGTTGTGGAGGCCATGGCAATATGACAGGGCTATGCAACATGATGTTCGCGTAGAGAGCTACAGTTTCATATTTGAAGACACAAAAATTACTCTAGTCCCAAAGAAGCGTAGTCCAGGTGAAGCAAAACTAGAACAGAAAGCTAAAACTGTTAGTTTGCTTTCATTAAAAGAATTTGGGGACAATATGGAAGATGATGGTGAGTTATATTTGCTAGTAGCATTTGATTCTAAAAAGAATGATGAAATTCCTGGTCCAGTAAATCCATTGCTCAAAGAATTCGAAGATGTGTTTCAAAAAGTGTTATCGAATGTTTTACTACCACTCTGAGACATCCAACATCAGATTAATTTGGAAACTTGTGTTGTTTTACCACGTAGGTCGCATTATCGAATGAGTCCAAGAGAACGTGAAGAATTGCGATGACAAGTGGAGGAATTACCAAGTCAAGGCCGTGTTCGAGAAAGCCTTAGTACTTGTGTTGTGCCTGCATTGTTAGTTCCAAAGAAGGATGGATCATTGAGGATGTGTACAAATAGTCTAGCTCTTAACAAGAGCACAGTGGGATATCAATTTCCTATTCCACGATTGGATGACTTGCTACATCAGATTAGTGGTTCTGCTATTTCCTCAAAGATTGATTTAAAGAGTGGATATCATCAGATCAGAATCAGGCCTGGTGATAAGTGGAAAACTACGTTCAAGACTCGCAAGGGATTACATGAATGGTTCGCTATGACATTCGGGTTGTCAAATGCACCAAGTACCTTCATGAGAGTGATGAATCAAATTTTCAGACCTTATAGTGGAAAGTTTGTGGTTGTTTACTTTGATGATATAATTATCTACAGTGCTTGTCCAGAGGAACATATACAACATCTACGAGCATTTTTCACTATCTTACGACAAGAATAATGTTTCGCCACAACGAAGAAATATACGTTCACGAATCTAAATGTGCTATTTTTGGGATACGTTGTTTCCGAGGAAGGTTTACAGGTTGACCAGAGTAAAGTAACGGCAATTAAAGATTGGCCACAACCGAAGACAATTACTAAAATGCATAGTTTTCATGGTTTGGTGTATTTTTACAGGTGATTCATTCCACATTTCAGTAGCATTATGGCTCCTTTGACAGATTGCATGAAAGCCAAACAGTTTGCTTGGACGGAGGAAGGAAAACATGCTTTCGAGCATATTAAATGTCTGTTGACTTCAGCACCTATTGACACGCTTTTTGGTCGAAGATGTCACACGTCAAGTATTTGGAGAGCGAGGCGCTCAAGCTCAGAAAGTACAAAGCATTTGGGTCAAAGTCGCGTCGCAAATGCAAGGAGATCCAAAGCCTCTATCAGGTGGCCTCTGTCAGACCCAGTGAACTCTTAGTCGAGCCGTGCTCCGAGCCGAAGGCGACCCATCAAGCGTGTCCGGGCGCAGCGCCGGTTGGGGTCCGGGGCACAACAGTCCTAGCGGCGTTCGACCTAACTGGTTAGGTTGAAACTGTGGGCACCGCCCGATTCATTCGATTTTCTCCATGCCAGAAGCCCAGATCCCTATAGTTCAGACTCATGTAAACTCGGATTCCTTCATTTTGCATTCAGGAATTTTGACTCCATCGGTAGTATGATCCAGAAGACATTCTCTATAAATTTAGAACCTCTCCAGGGTGTTCGAAATTTCACACCCCCTGGTGTGGTCGAAATTTCGCACCCCGCCAGGGTGTTCGAAATTTTGTACCCCATTGGTGGGGTCGAAATTTCGAACCCCTTGGTGGGGTCGAAATTTCGTACCCCCTTGGTGGGGTCGAAATTTTGAACCCTCCGGTGGATTCGAAATTTCAAACACCCCTAGTGGGATCGAAATTTTGAACCCTCCGGTGGGGTCGAAATTTCGAACCCCCTGGAGGTGTCGAAATTTCGAACCCCACTGGTAAGTTCGAAATTTCGAACCCCCTGGTGGGGTCGAAATTTTGAAGCCCACTAGTGAGTTCGAAATTTCGAACCCCCCGTAGAAATTTCGAACCTCACTGGAACGACCCACACTCGCCCTCACGGGAAAGCCTGAATTGAGTTGAGAACATGACAAATCAGAACATAAACAGATGAACATTTCATTGCTTATTACAACAATTACATCAGAGTACAAGAATATAACAGAGTATGAATAATTCATAGATGAGAAAAATGTCAGAGATTTAAATTACATTACAACGGAAAAATAATACAAAACACAACTAAAACAAATACCCAGATATAGAGCTTTCTGAATATATCTCCAGTTGTAAACCAAGATCCTGTGAATATAAATCTGCAAAACCATAACTACTAGATGCCCGTATGGAAAATAGGGGCACCCAGAGTTTAGGTTAAAACAACAAAGTCCGGGTCAGTCATGTGACAGGTGTGAGAACAAAAACAATTATTAATTTGAATTTAAAGTTAGGTAAATCAAGGGAACGCGCCGTATAACACGGAATGGGTTTTCCCCAATGAATACCAGTGCATAAAACAAACAGCGCAATGCTAAATAAAGAACAATTAAGCTATTATAAGACTCATGTCCCATCACACAATGCAACGCAAGCCGATAGAGTTTTATCTTATAATTGCCAAAAATGCCTGGTACGTGAAATTTCATATTTTATTATTACTAGGCTCCAATGCCCCATCCCACTATGTCTCCATACTAGGCTCTACAATTAAAACCACATAGTCATGTACTGGAAGTTGGATTTCCATCTGTGAACCAAGGAAAAGGGAACATCCTATGCCAATTCGAGACAATCTAGCCCATGTCTTAGGTCTCAGCCGCAACTGCACCCGGAGCGTCAGGGTCGGTCCACATTTTAAATAGATTAAAAATCTCTGAACATGCGTCTCCCCGGCCTATGGGGAGTGAATCTGATCACTATGTCGACCAGAACATCCATCGGCCCCTTAGTGACCAATATAACCGAGGCGCCTCACTATCCATCATCCACATAAGTAAACCGTCTGGGCTTGCAAAACCCAGACACCACTCCTAGCTAGAAGGAAACACATGTTCTCCCTAAGGTCCTTCCCATTTCAGGTTCACACCGGGGTGCGAGGCTCACGAATTCACTCTATACACAAAGCTATGCTATATTAAAGTCGTGCTTTGATCATCAACCACAAGACTCTGCTTTTCAACAGAAGCCTTGATCATTTGCATCTCAGGATGCCACACAGGAAATTCACACCATGCAATTGATGTCTATCGATATATAACCTCTGAGCTCGTACGTCTCAGAGAAGTGCGTTAAAAAAGAGAATAAATTCTCTGCCGCCAAACAGATATATATATATATTTAATAAAGATCAATAAACACATAATAAAATCCAATGTCACACACACACATCCATATTCAAGTTCGTTCTTGGTCTGAACGAAACCGGAGGCACCTTATTCCTCGTCCCATATGTCCAATACAGTAGAGAGGCCCTCGCATATCCGGTCGATCTCCAAGTATATCTGGACGATCACCACTTATTACCTCATCATGGGTGTACAACTCAATCAAGACATCAGTAATCATCCGAACGATGTGAAGACCTCCAGTCTTCAACCACCATCTTCATCGTCGACTCATCGCCGATTCAGTTATATAGAATGGGATAAACCCGGTCTTTCCGAATAACTCGCGTATATAATAAACAAGTGCTATAAAAACACAACATACGCCTCATTCCAATTCTGAATATTCATTTATTTAAATATTCATATCCTTTAGGAAATGTTCCCATTAATTTTATCAAAGATAAATTCTTTAAATTTATTCTTTAATCTTCCATTGGATATCAATTCACACCAAATTAAGATTTATCCAAACTAGTGGGGATTAGCGAACCTTACGGAAGTAATCATTTGTTTAATTTCTCAATCCCAACCTATTCATCCCATGAAGTAAAACTGGTAATACTTCATATCTAACACCACGGTGTTATCGGTAAAATAATTTACCATTTCACGTTCAAATCTAATTAAAGATTTAGCTATCGCTTGGAGAAAAACTGGTGATACTCCATTCTCGATCATTTCTTGAATTCGATAATTTTAGTTAACATATTCACATTTCAATCTAATTAAAGATTCATTAAAATTCTAATTCAGTTTTTAAATCCAAAAATCATTACTTAATGATTTTCTTCAAAATTAAGAAATTAATCTTATCTTTAACTGGGTTAAAGAACTAATATCATTTAAAACACAGTTCACGATAAATCCAAAATCCCATTCGATAAATTATGGAATCTTCAAGGTAAACAAATCAATATATATAATCGATATAAACTTCCATATCCAACCGATAATATAAATGGAATAACGGCAAAGTCTTTTAAATTCCATATATATTGACAGTATTCCTCCACAGAAATTCACTTCGATTATTACCAAATCAAATTCCATTACATTCCAATTTATTTTATTAATTTGGAAAACTTTACTTTGGAAAATTTCCATTAAATCTTAGTTAAAAGATTTATAAATTCCAAATCACATTTCAATGTAAATCGGTTAAAGAAGGAATGTTGTTACAAACACAGTTCACAATTAACCCAATTCACATTCCATTTTATTCCAATTATTAAATATAATTGGAAAGTCTAACAATCTTAATTAAAAGATTTATTCTTTTCATACAGGGTTTAAGACCAGTGTTAATGAAGACACCATCCACGACAAACCCAAAATCCAATTCTTTTATTCAATTCCAATTAAATATTAATTGGAAAATTTCACTAAATCTTAATTAAAAGATTTATTCTTATCTCAACTGGGTTTAAGAACAGTGTTATTTAAGACACCGTTCACGACAAACCCAAAATCCAATTTGATATTAAATACAAGGCTCTGAATAGAAAATATATCGGCTTATATTCAATATCAAATTCTGCAACCAACAAATATCGTATTGGAAATAACGATATATATATATATATATATATATATATATATATATCTTCCAAATTCCTCAAGAATATCCGTATAATCACGCAATCCGATATTGAAATATTCCGAAGATAATTTCGGTTCAAATCCATTCCAATTCATATATTGAAAATTCTGGTAATTTTTAAAACCATTTCAAATCCAATTTCTTAATTCAAAAATATTGGATTATAATTCTTGCTCATCACTAGTTCATTTCGATAAAAGTATATTTTTATTTTTTCAAACATGGAATTTTTATCTTTTCAAATATGGAAATTTTCATACCAATTCTTTCCAAATAAATTATTATGATTTTACATAATTTTTTATATATTTAGTAATTTTATCAAGGCCCGTACAGTCGGTTTCCAATAACGGCCATCGAACTGCACTTACAACGACCTTTTCCAAATTTGATTTGGACATAATTCCATATACAAGCGATAGATTTCAAATATCTTATATTCGTTGGAAAGCTCTTTTCGATACGAACTCAACGGTTACAGTTTTAGGAGAATCCAACGGTCGGATCTCCCGTATTGTCCATCCGAAGTCAATGGTCGAAATTCGTGAACTACCGCAGCGCGGCGCGTTCTATTCAGGCCATTAAATATATGTAATATATATTATAAATATTTCATCGATTTCCATTTAAAATGTATTTCATAAATCGTTTTAAATTCGTTTTAAAAACGATTTCGACTTCATATTCAATTTTAAATCAAAATTGAATGTTCCATATCATTAGTATATAAATGATAATATTTTCAAAACATTATATTTTGAAATCTCTTCCTTTTTTATATTCATTATAAAAAATGAATAAAACCGATATATATATCGTTCACGTCAAAATAGCGTTAATCTAATCAACACGACTTTATATATTTAAATATTATTGTGTCCATCCCAAATCGGACATCAAAATCATATTTTGATCCATTACTGAATATTAGTTAATTTAAAATATTCATTACTCGTTATTTTAAAAAAATTCTTTAATTTAAAATGTTCATTCTTTCCGAATTGGAATCAGACACAGTCAATTACCATATAATTTTATTTATATGGATTTCATACACACGAGTACACAACCATAACGAAACATAGTCAACCATCATCCAGAGTGCATTACACAACTGCATAAGCGTTAAATATAAATAATTAACGCTTACAACAGTCTGTCAACCCATCGATTGACATACAACTAAATATTGGGATTAATGCATGTTCAATATCGTCCGAATACCCATATGGGGTTTTCAAACAAATAACACTGATTATTATTTGTGCAGTTGGGCGATGTGTAAAATGTATCGTCCTAATCCATATTAGTTAAATGTGTGTACATAAACAAATCGTCAGATTTGTAAATGAATATTTATTCAGTTTCTATATACATTAAAAATGATATTTTTATTGTTCAAATATTTATCCATACATGAATATTTTATTCATTTCATTTCACATCACAATCACAATAGATTTCTACAATACAATCAAGCAAGTCGTCCATGGTCTGTGGACGACGGGGAGCAGTTCATATATGTAGTTATAAAATAAATAACTGTACAAGAAATTATAGTGAGAAGTTCTCACCTTTGGGATCCACTCCTCCATTCTTTATTTCTGAACGGTTTGGATTTGGATTTGACTCCAGTTGGTTCCATCACAATATGTTTCACGCGATTTTATATTAAAAATCCCAATTCTAAACAATGATGTTTATAAATAAAAATCACATTTTTAGTTCAATGCTATCTTTATAAAAATTATATTTTTATACTGCTACTTCGTATATAAAAATCAAATTTTTATAATTCATTTATATATATATATATAAAATCATATCTTTACATCGCTACTTCATTATAAAAATTATATTTCTAAACTGCTTCATATATAATAAAAATCATAATTTTAATTCTTCTATTTCATTTAGAAATACACATTTTTAAATCAAAGTAATTTATAAAAGTCATATTTATAATTTGCAAAGCTATTTTATAAAAAATTACATTTTTATTCCAAAACATCTCTCCTACCAAGCTTTATATATTTTTTAAACAATTTCTATTTTTATTTTTAAAAAAATATCTATTTTTAATTTTAAAACAATATCTATTTTTAATTTTAAAAACAATGTGTATTTTCTTTACAATGTATATTTTCTTTTCAAACCATATTTTAAAAACAAAGTTATATATAAAAAATCATATTTTTATATTCAAACATTAATATATAAAAACATATTTTATTTAGCTATATCTAAATATTTCATATTTTTATTTTTAAAATTATATCTATTTATATATTAAAATTTCATTTACTATTACATATATATATGTAAAATTTCATTTTTATTTCAATGTTGATTTATTTTTGAAAACTAAAAATAAATCAATGCTTTAAACATTAATTACCTTTCAATTAATTAATTACATAATTACTTTACCCTAATTAGTTAATTTAAACCTCACCCCCTTTAACCTTATCTTCCATTTTAGAACCTGCTGTAACGCAGAACCCAAAGTTGCCAAAATAAATTCCGTCGTCGCCACTTAAATTGATGGTCGGAACATCATTGGACTAGCCCACATAAAGCGCCGCTCCGACCTCCTCCTGTGCCCTCCGCGTCAGCCATCTCGGTGGCCCCTCACCTCCAGTAAATCGGCCCAAAGGAGGTGGCTATGAACCCCAAATTTGCATAATCTAATCTATGATAGTCGATCATGTCCATTCTGTTTCTGGATCTTGAAGCATTCTTCATTTTGTATTTGTATGCTTTGAATGTCGTGGAGCGGATTAGAAGAATGGAGAGGAGGAATTTCTAAAGTTTCTGAGCGCCGAAATAGAGGGTGGCGGCTTGCGGTTTTTGATTGGGGGATTAGGGTTGGAGATGTTTATTTGTATAATTATTTTAGTAATATTTAATTTTAATAGCTATTCCATAACGACTTTTGCATCTGGACTCCAAATGAGACCCAACGACTGTCACCCATAGCTAAATACCCCCATTCTGAACACAATAGGATATGTCCCGCAAGCCAATTCAACAGTTTCGATCAGTTTTCATCAAATCTAAAATATAAATCAATATATTTAATTTAAACGAACATTTTAATTTACCAGGCCACATACAGAGTCCAAAAAATTCCAGAAAAATAAATTTGGCAATGTTTTAACGATACGGTCCTAACAAAACTAATTTCATCGAAGTTGGAGACCGTTTGAAAAATGGTCATTTTCTAGTCGATTAAATTCAAACTGAATTAACTTAACATGTTTAAATCCACCACGCTCACATATTGATTCCAAAAATTATGATAATTGGAATCTAGAATAATTTGACAGTACAGATCCAACAGAAGTGGTCTCATCGATTGCCAAAATCACTATTTTTAAGGGTTATATTTTATATAAATTCCATAGCGACTATTCTGAATTTTCAACTGGACATAACTTTTTATTCCCGCTATGAAATCTGGATTTTGCGTATTTGTTTGAAAGATATTTTCAAACAGATTCAAATATTTCATATTTTATCAAAATCCGGTTTATTTTGAATCCTATACATTCAATTGAAATTTGAAATCGTATTTTCAAACTACCGCGCCATTTCCAATTCCTTTTATAATTAAAATAAATATTTATATTCTAACTTCGATTTAAACAAATTTATACGTTATAATTCTATTTAAAATAAATTTCTAGTCGTTATTATTTAAAATAAATCATTTTAAATACTCAAAATTCATTAAAATTGCCAAAATTAAAATTTTAAATTGGTTTTGATTTTCCGGGATGTTACAATCTCCCCCACTTAAAAAAAATTTCGTCCTCGAAAAGCAATGGAGCTGAAAGTTGTTTAAATAACCAACTCAACTTTCAGCTTGGCTATCATTCTTCAACTTTTCAGTTTCTAAGAATTTTCAAATTCTTTAAAAATTTGGCTAACACCCTAAATTTTTGAAAAATTTCACTATAACCTTGTAATAACCTGGAAATCCGAGCCAATTTAAAATTTTTATTTTGGCAATTTTAGTGAATTTTTAATATTTAAAATGAAATATTTTAAATAATATTGACGAAAAATTTATTTTGAATGGAATTCGAATGTATATATTTATATACGTCGTCGTTAGAATGTAAATAATTATTTATAATTATAAAAGGAATTGAAAATGGCGTGGTAGTTCGATAATTCGATTTCAAAATTCAAATGAATGTACCGGTTGCAAAACAAACCGGATTTTAGTGAAACCAAAAATAATGGAATCTATTTGTGAATATCTTTCCAACGAATCCGAAAAATCAAAATTTCATAGCGGGGATCAAAAGATATGTCCAGTTAAAATTTCAGAATAGTCGCTTTGGAATTCTAGCCCTTAAAAATTGAAATTTTGCAAACGATCTCGGATTTCGATGAAACCACATTTGTTGGATCCGTGATGTCAAGTTATTGCTAGATTCCAATTTTCGTAATTTTTCGAATCAATATGTGGGCTTGGCAAAGGAAAACGTGTTTGACCAATTTCGGTTGATTTTAATCGACTGGAAAATGGTCATTTTTCAAACGGTCTCAGAATTTGACGAAATTAGTTTTTTTAGGACCGTATCGTCGATACGAAGTTAGAAAATATTTTTCGGGAATTTTTAGGGGTTGTATGTGGGTCCGGTAAATTGAAATGTGCGTTCAATTTCTATATATAGAGTTATATGTTGATTTTGACGAAAACCGATCGAAACGACCGAACTGGCTTGCGATACATATCCCACTGTGTTCGGGATGGGGGTAATTAACTAGGGACTACAGTCGGTGGGTTTGATTTTGAGTCCGAAATAAAAAGGTACTTTTTGAAAAAAAATTAAAAATAATATAATATAATATATATTATAATAGCCTCTTTCCTTTAACCCCCTCTCCTCTATTGACCTCAAAATCAAATTAAATAAAAAAAAGAGAGCGGCCAACCCTAGCCTAGAGCCACCGTCGATCGTCGAACCCCCCTGCCTCGCCGCCACGCCAACGAGCGCCGCCCTCCTCCCTTCTTCCTCCCACTCGCGTCTTCCCCATTTCGCCACCTTCTTCCCTCCAGCCTCGCCCCCCTCTCCTCTGAAATCCGATCCCCCAAACCCCTCGCATGAGCTACAACGCACCACCCACCGCGTTGCTCACCCCCAGCCTCCGCGAGTCCACCTCCTCCTCAGCCTAGCGCCGACCGCAGGGAGCCCTCCGCTTCCGTCAACTTCCAGAAACCCCCTCTGTGAAAAAAAAACAAAAGTAAGCTTCCTTATTTTGGATATTTATTTCAGTATTTTTTTCTTTTGCATTGGGTAATGATTTTTATATTTGAAAAGCATGATTTTTATATTTGAAAAGATGATATTTTTATATTTGAAAAGCATGATTTTTATTTTTGAAAAGACGATATTTTTATATTTGAAAAGCATGATTTTTATATTTGAAAAGACGATATTTTTATATTTGAAAAGCATGATTTTTATATTTGAAAAGACGATATTTTTATATTTGAAAAGCATGATTTTTATATTTGAAAAGACAATATTTGAAAAGACGATATTTTTATATGTGAAAAGACGATAATTTTATATTTGAAAAGGCGAAATCTTTATATTTGAAAGGGCGAAATCCTTATAGAGAGAATAGCGAGTTAAAAATATAATCTTTATAATATAGAAAAGTTAAAAATATATAATTTTTATACTAGTGGCATATTAAAAATATGAATTTTATATTATAGAAGTAGTAAGAATATAATTTTTATTTATGTAGAGTAATAAAAATATAATTTTTATTTGAATAGCGTGAAAAGAACTGCATTGGAATTTCAAACCGATCCAAACGGTTCAGCAGTTCAAAAGCAAAGCACGGCGGAGTGGAACCCTCTGTGAGAACTCCTCACCTTTAATTTAAGTTTCTAGTTAAAAATATATACTAGGATGCAGACGGTGTTTAGTAGCACTCGACACCCGTCGTCCACAGACCATGGACGACTTGTATGCTTGTTTGTTTGATTTTGATGTGTAGTTGATTGTGTGATGTGAAATAAAATATTTTATAATGGAAAATATTTTATAGTTAAAAATAGAATTTTTAACGTGTATTTAAAATAAATATTTATAAACAAATTGGAGATTTGTTTATATACATTGATTTGATTGATATTGATTGGGACGATAAATTTTACATATCGCCCAACTGAACAAATAAAATCTGTGTTTGATTGTTTGAAAACCCCACACGGGTATTGGGATGATATATGACATACACTGTGACGACCCCAAAACCCGTACTGACGGTGTCAAGGGTAATCTTTGGAATATAACGCAGAAACAGATAATAGCAGAACAGAAATAAATAAATACATCAGATAATGAATAAATGATACACTGGATAAACATAATCATCAGAGTTGCACAGTATACATGATCATACTTAGTACAATTACAGTTCAGCTATACATAAATGTCTACAGCGGAAAACAAACATAATGTACAATAGGAGCTGAACAACTTAAAAAGAGATAAATGATAGAATCCATCTTCAGCTCCAGCTATCCAGAAAATGCCTACTAGAAACCTGAATACAAGGCTGCCCGTGTAGAAAAAGAGGCACTCGATTTTGCAAGTGAAACAAACTACGAGTCAGTCATGGGACTGGTATGAAAAATCTACTAAACACATTTATAATATGGCTAATCACAGGACCACGGCACTTTCGCGGAACGGGTTTACTCCATTGGATTGCCAGTGCTTTAAAACAAAAAATTCCATTAAACATCGCAATGCTTTTTATAAAAATGAATCCATTATAAGACTCAGTTCCCATCACACAATGCAACGCAAACCGGAGGATAGAGTTTTTACCTTATAATGGCCAAAATATGCTTGATATGAATAAAACAAAAGCATTTGATATTATTACTAGTGTTTATATGTTTCGAAAACAATTTCAATCATAACTGTCAATCATAGACGGCATGGGTACCATATATCATGTCGACATATATATATATATATATATATATATACAATCAAAATCGCACAGTCACGTATTTGGAAATTGGATTTCCATCATGAATCAAGGCAAAAGATAGTCCTTACCGACTTCGAGACTGCCTAGCCCGAGTCTCAGGATCAGAGCTCGAGTGACCCTTGGATCGTCAGGGCCGGTCCACCGATGTGGATAAAAATTCCTAAACACTGCGTTTCCCCTCCCTTTGGGGCGTAAGTTAGCCAACGAATGACTCCATCGGTCCCGGATCGACCGATATAACCGAGGCGCCTCGCAACAGCAACAACCACATAGGTGAAAATAATATAAATGTCAGCTAGTTCAAGCACTGACACCACCTCTTAGCTAGGAGGAAACGCATGCCCTCCCTGATGTCCTCTCCCGTTTCTGGTTCATACCAAGGTGTGAGGCTCGCGAATTCACGTTATATACAAAGCTACGCCACATAGGTAGTGCTTTGATAATCAACCACAAGACTTTGCTTTTCAATAGAAGCCCTGATCACTGCATATTAGCATGCCACAGAGGCAATTCATGCCATGCGACTGATGTCCATCGATATACAACCTTTGAGCTCGTTCTTCTCAGAGAAGGGCATTAAGCAAAAGAATAAATTCTCCGCCGCTAAACAGATGTATATTTAATAGATATCAATCAACACAGAATAAAATCCAATGTCAGACACACAGTCCATCTACAAGTCTGTTATGGGTCTGAACTAAACCGGGGGCACTATATACCTCGCAAACCCATCGATCTCCACGTACGCCTGGACGATCACCACTTATTATCCATATTTCGGGATGCCTCCCAATCAGGACATCAGTTACCATCCAAACGAGGTGAAGATTTCTGGTCTTCAACCACCGTCTTCATCTTCGATTCCTTATTGTCGATTCAGTTATTCAGAATGGGATAAACCCGGTCTTTCTGATCAACTCGCGTATATAATAAACAAGTGCTAAACAAACACAACATACACATCATTTCAATTCATTAGTCACTAACCGTAAATCAGTAAAAGAACGATTTCCCAAATATTAACCCCGAAGGCCGAAACCAACATCAGATCAAAATCCAGGAAACCATTCGACTTAGCCAACCTTCAGTTAGTTTCTAAATTTCACATTCCATATCGTTTATAATATTTTATAACGATTTATCGCTTTTTTATTTATTTAAAATAGCCCGTTTATTCAAACGACGCTTCGGGCCATGACGCGGCCGTGGCGCTGTTTTTTCTTCAGATTTGATTTACACATATCTGAAAATCTAACCGTTGGATCTTCACAAAATTTATATCATTAGAAAGATCTTTTCAAAACGAATCCAACGGTTCCAGTTTTGGGAAAATCAGACGGTCGGATCTCCCGGCACACTTGTTTAAAGTTTCGATTTCAAAATACAAACTGCAGCGTCATTATTCGATTTAATTTAATTATATTTATATATATATAAATATAATCGATTCTAGCTCTGTTTTTCTTCAGATTTGAATTAAACATTCCAGACAATCCAACTGTTGGATCTTTACAAAGTTGGTGCCGTTGGAAAGATATTTCCAAAGCGAACCCAACGGTTGAGGTTTCGGGAAAATCCGATGGTCGGATCTCCCGCACTAATCGTTTGGAATCACATTTTCAAAACACATACTGCAGCTTCGTTATTCGATATATTTCAATTCTATTTATATATATATATATATCGATTCTTCGATTTCAAAACTATATTCTTTTCATACATTTGATAAAAATGATATTTTATCCAACCGACAATTATTTCAACACTTCGCTATTTTTTACTATTCATGTATATAGTAAAAATGTGATTTTTATTGTAAAACAATTTATTTCAAAACATGATTATTTTATATAGTTCATATAAATGATAAAAATAGGATTTTTTTTATAAACTAATTTACTTCAAAATATGATTATTTTATATAGTTCATATAGATGATAAAAATAGGATTTTTATTATAAAACAAATTATTTCAAAAAACGACTATTTTATATAGTTCATATACATGATAAAAATATGATTTTTATTACAAAAAATTTATTCAAAACACGAATACCATTCAACACATGAATTTCTATTCAACGAATGAATTTCCATTCAACACACGAATATAGTTTCAACACATGAAAATAATTCTAACACATGAATATTATTCAAAATTTCGGCAGTATAACGGCAGGGTAGTTAAAACCGGGGCCGTCCCTAGTACAGCTCCTTGCTCTACCTTAAAGCCTCGCAGCTTTTGACAATGGTGATTTCATGCATCTAGTTAGCACGCAGGCGGCATGTATATTTTTTCATTTCCACAAACTAATCCTATGTGGTTTCAACCAAATAATTCTCAACCACAAACGGGTATTTTTCAATCACAATCAATCAATTTCAACCACAAACAATTCTAATCAACCATTCGTAATTAATCAATTTTCACACCAATCACCACCAATAATATCGTCCATGGTTTGTGGACGAGGGGCGTATATATATATATATATATATATATATTTATTTATTTATATATAAGCATTTCACTCCTATCCAGCACATATATAATTTTTACAGCGCATATATAACTTATATATCGAACGTACAACTTATATAATGCTTATACATGAGGTGTACAATGCTTATATAAATCATACATCAACTATATAATTTATACATCGTCGTTTTCCATATTGTTTATAATTTAGAAATCTCACATTGGGTTCCACTCCACCAAAAATAGCAGAAGGCTCAGAAAAATATACGGTCTCTTCTAGAATGTAGAAGACGTCCACACGAGTCCACTGTCTCTTGTTTCACTGAATTTCGTTAAGAAACATAAAAGATATGATTTTTACAGTGAAATCAAAAACCGTAGCGCTTTAAACTGCTATTAAATAGTTTCAGCCATTAGCTCACCTCGATCTTCAAAACTTGTTTTGTGAATAACTCAAAATCCGTGCCACTTTAGAACGATCGGCCAGCGCCACAACGTAGAGCTAGGAGAGGCGCACGTGCGCCAGGAGGTGGGGCCAGTTCGGTGGCTCCGGCTAACGGCGGCGGCGGTCCAAAGACCGGAAGTTCTCGAGCTTGATTCGAGCTCCACAGGCCACGAAAAAATCCAAGGTTGGTATGGATTTGAAGATCGTGAGGAGCACTACAAAATTCTCCAAAGGAGCATGGTGATTTATTGCGTGTAGGAGGAGGAATCGAAGGGGGAAGGTTTTGAGGGGTTTCCGTCGTTAATCGCGATGAGCGGGGAGAGAGAAAAGGGAGAGAGAGAAATGAACGGCAAATCAGATTTTTTTATTAATTTATAAATTTTTTAATTTTGAAAATACCCTCTTTCACACATGAACCCCAATCCAGACCCAGCGACTGTCGTCCCCAGCGTTTTACCCCCTTTCTGACCACAATGGGATATGTTTCGTAGGCCGATTCGACTGTTTCAGTCAGTTTTCTTCCAAATTAAAATATATAACATTCAATATTTGCTTTGAACGTACATTTCAATTTGCCAGGGCCACAAATTGACTCGAAAAATTCCAGAAAAATAAATCTTGCTATGTTTTGATGATACGGTCCCAACAAAACTAGTTTCGTCGAATTCTGAGACCGTTTGTAAAATGGCCCTTTTCTGGTCGATCCAATTTAACTATAATTGACCAAAACACATTTTCCTTCGCCACGCTCACATACTAGCTTCAAAAATTATGAAATTTGAAATCTAGCAATAACTTCACCTCCCGGATCCAACAAAAGTGGTTTCGTCGAATTCCGAGGTCGTTTGCAAAATAGCCATTTTCACGGGCTATATAATTTCTATAGCGACCTTTCTGAAAATTCATTTGGACATAACTTTTGCTTCCCGCTATGAAAATTCGATTTTTCAGATTCATTTGAAAGGTATTCACTAACAGATTTTAACATTTTTGGTTTCACTCAAATCAGTTTTTTTTTTTGCACCCTGTACAGTCAGTCAAAGTTTGAATTGAAAATTTGAAACTACCGCGCCATTTCAGGCCTTATTTATAATTAGAATTAATTATATTCATTTTCAATGTCGATTCAAACTTACTTGTTATCGATATTATTTAAAATATTTATTTTAAATATTTAAAATCCACTAAAATAGCCAATTTTAAATTTTTTAAATTGGTTCAGATTTTCCGGGTCGTTACAATCTCCCCCACTTAAAACTTTTCGTCCCCGAAAAGGAACAAAGTCGAAAGTGGTTTGATTAATCAACTCTACTTCCAATCTGGCTTCCATTCTCCAACTTTTCAGTTTCTGAGAATTTTCAAATTCTTCAGAAATTTGGCTAACACCCGGAATTTTCGGAAAATTTCGCCATAACCTCCTTTGTATGGGGAGGGGTTTGGAAATTTATTGGGCCGTATTAGGTACCCAATAAATCCTATAAAGCATACACATGTTTATAGTGATATATTCTGGTGTTTATAGGGGAGCGTGTTTTGATAATAGCTCCGGAGAATAAATTCTCGTCACCCTGTCAAAGCCTGAGGGAGTGTGTATTTTAATTGCTCCAGAGAATAAATTCTCGTCACCTCGTCCCGTGTGGGAAATAAATAATCCATATGCCGTATCTAATGACTAGAGAGACGTGATTATTGTCAACTCCAGACCCGTGTGGGGTTTTTATTAATCTGGCAATTTATCTTTACAATTTTATATGGTCATATCAGTCATCAGTTCAACCTGTAAAATATAGTCATCGCCATACAAGCCTCTCGCTCGTATGGTAAATCTTCCACCTCGTCACACAAGCTCCAAATGCTTATGTGGTATATGATGAAGTATGCCTATCTTCAAGAAGTATGCCATGTAGTGTAGTTCAAAATTAATTGTTACTATCCTATGGCGACATTTATTATTACACACAGAACAACCAGCACTCCGCATCCAATGGCATTCACAGGAGTTTATATAATAATAAAATTGTGCATCCAACTCATTAAGGTTTACCTATTTTTCGGGCATGTAAATAAAATCGTTACTCAACGACTAATCCAATCACCTGTTCAAACATATATAATGCACAAGTATATATTTCTATCTATTTTTATATCAGTTCAATGTGTGATTTATTCGAATAAATTCTACTATCACACAACACAAAAAACAATCAATTTGCTTTTAACTTTTCAAAATCATACACATCAATTCTTACATTCTTTTTAAATTAATCAGACTATAGAATTAAAAGTGCACATCCATGGAAAGAAAATAACAACAAAGTAGAGAACTAAATGTTAATGCAAAGTATGGTAAATGTACCTTGCACCGGCGTCAATCAGAGATATCCACCCGACACTTAGGATAGGCTTTCTGAATGCTCTCCTCAGTTTCCCAAGTACAATCTCGCAGATCTCCACTCCATTGCACTTTGACTAAGTGAACTTTCTTGTTCCTCAGCTCTTTGGTTTCTTTGCCGATGATCTTTAGCGGCTCTCTTCTCACAGCTAATTATGGAGTAATTTCAATATCCTATTGAGCAGCTTCTTCCACGATCAAGTTTGGATCATGAACGTGCTTTCGAAGTTGTGATATGTGAAATACATCATGCACTCCAGGCAACTAATCAGGCAATTGAACCTTATAAGCAAGAGTTCCAATCCATTCAAGAATAGGAAACAGACCAATGAATTTGTTCGCCAATTTCCCTGTTTTACCGAACCGGATAACTCCTCTCATCGGCGATACTTTCAAATATACATAGTCGCCAACAGCAAATGATATATCCCTTCTTCTCTTATCGGCATAACTCTTTTGTCGGCTTTGAGTGGCGGGTAATCGTTTCTTAACGAAATCGACTTTGTCGGCAGCTTCTCGGGTCATATCAGGTCCTAATACAAGTCTATTACCAGGTTCGACCCAACAAGCAGGAGATCGGCATGGTCTACCGTACAATGCTTCGAATGGCGACATTGTCAGGCTCGCTTGGTAGCTGTTGTTATATGAAAATTCAGCCAAATGTAAATGGTCTTCCCATAATCCACCGAAATCTAGAACACAAGCCCGCAATAGATCTTCTAAAATATGATTCACCCTCTCAGTTTGACCAACTGTCTGAGGATGATAAGCGGTGCTCAAGTTCAGCTTCGTTCCCAGCTCTACATGAAATGCCTCCCAGAATTTGCTAGTAAATATTGGATCTCTATCACTAACTATACTGATCGGCACTCCGTGTAGTCTAACAATTTCCTTGAAATAAATCTGCGCCAGACTCTGAGTAGTTCAGTTCGATCTGACAGGTATGAAATGGGCGGTCTTCGTGAAGCGATCTACGATTACCCAAATACTGTCATTTCCTTTTCTGGTTCTGGGCAAACCATCTATGAAGTCCATGGAAATATGTTCCCACTTCCAACCTGGAACGTCCAGCGGTTGCAACAATCCAGCCAGTTTCTGTTGGTCGCTTTTGACTAGCTGGCAAGTAGGCCATCGGCTAACATATAACGAAATGTCCCTCTTCATCGACTTCCACTAGAAAGTGCATTTGATGTCATTATACATTTTGCTTACTCCCGGATGGATACTAAGTTTTGACTTGTGGCACTCATCCAGTACTTCCTTTCGGAGATCAGGAGTGTTAGGAACACAGATTCGACCTTTTAGCCTTAGAATCCCCTCATTATCTACCTGAAAACTCAAGGGCTCGCCTTTCTGAATTATCTCTCTGATCATCTGAATAAAGTGATCATCCTTCTGAAAAGCAGATATTTTATCCATCAATGAAGTCGTGATAATAAAACTGGCGATCATCACATTCTTTCGGCTTAACGCATCTGCCACGACATTGGCTTTCCCTGGAGTGTATAGAATCACAAAATCGTATGCTACAAGGAATTCTAGCCAATGTTGTTGTCTCAGATTCAAGTCTTTCTGGGTTAGCACATACTTTAACGACTGATGATCTGTAAACAGTTCGAATTTCTCACCCAGAAGATAGTGTCTCTAGATTTTCAAAGCGAATACTATAGCCAACAAATCAAGATCGTGAGTGACGTAGTTCCTTTCATGTGGCTTCAGCTGACAGCTAGCATAAGCAACAACTTGACCTCTTTGCATTAATACTGCACCAAGGCCTTCTCTAGAGGCATCTGTCCAGACTTTTAAATCCTGATTGCCGTCGATTATCGTTAACACTGGAGCCGTTGTTAATCTTAACTTTAGCTCTTCAAAAGCCTCCTCACATCCTGGAGTCCACTTGAATTTTGAGTGCTTCTTTGTAAGCTTCGTTAAGTGACTAGATATCTTTGAAAAATCTTTAACGAACTTCTGGTAATAACTAGCCAGGCCTAGAAAACTTCGGACTTCTGTGGGAGTACTGGGTTGTTGCTAGTTTTGAATAGCTGTGATTTTACTTGGATCCACGGCAATTCCTTCTTTCGATACGACATGGACAAGAAATTTCACTTCATCTTGCGAGAATATACATTTGGAAAATTTAGCTTTCAATACATTCTTTCTCAGAATTTCTAGAACATGTTCCAAATGTTTTTCATGTTCGGCTTTTGACTTAGAGAAGATTAGAATATCGTCAATAAAAACCAGAACAAACTTATTCAGGACTCCTCTGAACACTCTATTCATCAAATCGACGAAGTAAGCGGGAGCATTACATAAGCTGAACGGCATTACTAACCACTCATAGAATAAGTCTGGACCTCTGAATGCTGTCATAGGAACAAACTCTTCGGCAATACGAAGCTGATGGAAGCCTGTAGCTAGGTCCATCCTTGAAAATACTTGTGCTCCATTCAGACGATCCAATAAATCATCGATTCGCGGCAATGGATATTTATTCTTTATTGTCTGCTTATTCAAATCACGATAATCCATACATAGTCGTAGAGTACCGTCAGATTTTGGGACAAACACCACTGCTGCTCCCTAATCAGAGAAACTAGGCCTAATCAGACCCTTCCATACGAGCTATCGGGTTTGATTGTCTAGCTCTTCTTTCTCCTTTAGGGTCATCCTCCGAATAGCGTGCACTATTGGCCTAGCATTCAGAATTAAAGCGATCTTGAAATCACTTTCTCTCTGGGGATGTAAGCTGACAACTTCTTCAAACACGTCCGCATAATTCTTTACGACAGGAATACCTTTGACGAGGTCAGGAATATTCTCTGTGACTACAGGGATATTTTCTATTTCAGCAGGAGAAACATCCAAAGCATCCCAGAAGTCTTTTCTATTAGAATTCTGGCCTTCACATGGTATGGTTATATAATTCCCTGATTTAATCTTTGCCCTCACAACTCTCGCGGCGCATCTAACCTCTGCCTCATATTTGGTCAGCCAATCTAATCCTAGAATAAGATCGAATTCAATAAAATTCATGACGATAGAGATAGTAGGGAATTTATTGCAGGAAAAAGAGACAGGTACTGCACAAACCCAACTGAGATCGAGGGAACCCCCAACCGGATTATGGACAGACATTGGTTCCTTGAGCTTCTTCGAGGGTTTACAATTCCTGGTCAAATGCCCCTGTTTATGGCAGTTACTGCATATGGCCGTCGTTACTGGTTCTTTCTCAGATCTGGCCCTTTTCCGATTAACTTTGGGATTCTGACTCACCTCAAACATCGTACTGGCCTCAGGACGATCAGTTTCAGACTCAACTTTATTATTAGAACCGACCTCCTCTTCGTAGCATAACATACCTTTCTTGTCGAGATCCTCGTACTGGTAAGCCATGTATATCATTTCAGAAAAAGGGAGCTTCACATTCCTCATTACACTGTTCTGATATTTTCTTTGAAGCCCGTTGATAAATCTCAGATTTTTCCTCTTCGGATTTTGAATTAGATGAGAGGCAAAGTGAGAAAGTTCATTGAATTTCTTATGATATTCTGGAATGGTCATATCTCCTTATATCAGATAAGAGAATTCATCACATAACCGCTCAGTTGCTTCAGGAGGAGTAAATCTTTCTAGGAAAATCACTTTGAATCTATCCTAGGTGATATCACCTTCTGGATTATCTTTAATAATTGAATCCCACCAGAACAAGGCTTCGTCTTTGAGTGCCCAGGATGCCAGTAATCTTCTCTGGTCATCCCTCAGCTTTAAACCATTAAAGATTTTCTCAGCAGAACGAATCCAAGCTTGTGTTTTCATATAAGATTCTTCGCCCGAGAATGGTATTCCACCCATATTTCGATACTTAATTAATAAGGCCTCAATATCTGGTTCTGCATTCCTTCGGATTCTGAAACTCATTTTCTAGTACTTCTGCAAACAGAAGATCAAGCGTCAGGTCAACAGAAAAGATATTTCAAAACATAGAGACAAATACTTAAATGTAAATGTGTCTATCAAGGTGTTATTTCATTCTGCTACTCATACTAGGATATTACTGATCCTGTCTGTATAGAGTTACCTGTCTTAGAACACTACTAGTTCTATTTCTGACGAGTTCGTTCATATGTTATATTCCAGCACTAAGCTTAACCAAAGCTCTAATACCACGTTGTGACGACCCCAAAACCCGTACTGACGGTGTCAAGGTTAATCTTTGGAATATAACACAGAAACAGATAATAGCAGAACATAAATAAATAAATACACCAGATAATGAATAAATGATACACTGGATAAACATAATCATCAAAGTTGCACAGTATACAGGATCATACTTAGTACAAATACAGTTCAGCTATACATAAATGTCTAAAGCGGAAAACAAACATAATGTACAATAGGAGCTGAACAGCATAAAAGAGATAAATGATAGAATCCATCTTCAGCTCCAGCTATCCAAAAAAAGACTGCTAGAAACCTGAATACAAGGCTGCCCGTGTAGAAAAAGGGGCACCCGAGTTTGCAAGTGAAACAAACTACGAGTCAATCATGGGACTGGTATGAGAAATCTACTAAACACATTTATAATATGGCTAATCACAGGACCACGCCACTTTCGTGGAACGGGTATAATCCATTAGATTGCCAGTGCTTTAAAACAAACAATTCCATTAAACATCGCAATGCTTTTTATAAAAATGAAGCCATTATAAGACTCAGTTCCCATCACACAATGCAATGCAAACCGGAGGATAGAGTTTTTACCTTATAACGGCCAAAATATGCTTGATACGAATAAAACAAAAGCATTTGATATTATTACTAGTGTTTATATGTTTCGAAAACAATTTCAATCATAACTATCAATCATAGATAGCATGGGTACCATATATCATGTCGCCATATATATATACAATCAAACCCGCACAGTCACGTATTTGGAAATTGGATTTTCGTCATGAACCAAGGCAAAAGATAGTCCTTACCGACTTCGAGACTTCCTAGCCCGAGTCTCAGGATCAGTGCTCAAGTGACCCTTGGATCGTCAGGGCCGGTCCACCGATGTGGATTAAAATTCCTGAACACTGCGTTTCCCCGCCCTTTGGGGCGTAAGTGAGCCACCGAATGACTCCATCGGTCCCGGATCGACCGATATAACCGAGGCGCCTAGCAACAACAACAACCACATAGGTGAAAATAATATAAATGTCAGCCAGTTCAAGCACTAACACCACCTCTTAGCTAGGAGGAAACGCATGCCCTCTCTGATGTCCTCTCCTGTTTCTGGTTCATACCGGGGTGTGAGGCTCGTGAATTCACTTTATATACATAGCTACACCACAAAGGCGGTTCTTTGATCATCAACCACAAGACTTTGCTTTTCAACAGAAGCCCTGATCACTGCAACTTTGCATGCTACACAGGCAATTCATGCCATGCGACTGATGTCCATCGATATACAACCTCTGAGCTCGTGCGTCTCAGAGAAGGGCGTTAAGTAAAAGAATAAATTCTTCGCCGCCAAACATATGTATATTTAATAGAGATCAATCAACATAGAATAAAATCCAATGTCAGACACACCGTCCATCTACAAGTCCGTTCTGGGTCTGGACGAAACCGGAGGCACTATACACCTCGCAAACCCATCGATCTCCACGTATGCACGCACGATCACCACTCGTTATTCATATTTCGGGATGCCTCCCAATCAGGACATCAGTTACCATCCAAACGAGGTGAAGATTTCCGGTCTTCAACCACCGTCTTCATCTTCGATTCCTTATCGTCGATTTAGTTATTCAGAATGGGATAAACCCGGTCTTTCTGAGCAACTCGCGTATATAATAAACAAGTGCTAAACAAACACAACATACGCATCATTTTAATTCATTAGTCAATAACCGTAAATCAGTAAGAGAACGATTTCCCAAATATTAACCCTGAAGGCCGAAACCAACATCAGATCAAAATCGAGGAAACCATTCGAATTAGCAAACCTTCAGTTAGTTTCTAAATTTCACATTCCATATCGTTTATAATATTTTATAATGATTTATCGCTATTTTTATTTATTTAAAATAACCCGTTTGTTCAAACGACGCTTCGGGCCATAACGCGGTCGTGGCGCTGTTTTTCTTCAGATTTGATTTACACATATCTGAAAATCTAACCATTGGATCTTCACAAAATTTATATCATTAGAAAGATCTTTTCAAAACGAATCCAATGGCTCTAGTTTTGGGAAAATCCGACGGTCGGATCTCCCGGCACACTCGTTTAAAGTTTCGATTTCAAAATACGAACTGCAGCGTCGTTATTCGATTTAATTTAATTATATATATATATATATAATAGATTCTGGCGCTGTTTTTCTTCAGATTTGAATTAAACATTCCAGACAATCCAACCGTTGGATCTTTACAAAGTTGGTGTCGTTGGAAAGATATTTCCAAAGCGAACCCAATGGTTGAGGTTTCAGGAAAATACAATGGTCGTATCACCCGCACTAATCGTTTGAAATCACGGTTTCAAAACACGAACTGCAGCTTCTTTATTCGATATATTTCAATTCTATATATATATATATATATATATATTGATTCTTCGATTCCAAAACTCTATTCTTTTCATACATTTGATAAAAATGATATTTTTATCCAACCGACAATTATTTCAACACTTCTCTTTTTTTTACTATTCGTGTATATAGTAAAAATGTGATTTTTATTGTAAAACAATTTATTGCAAAACATGATTATTTTATATAATTCATTAATATGATAAAAATAGGATTTTTATTATAAAACAATTTATTTCAAAACACGACTATTTTATATAGTTCATATAGATGATAAAAATATGATTTTTATTACAAAAAAATTTACTTCAAAACACGAATACCATTCAACACATGAATTTCTATTCAACGATTGAATTTCCATTCAACACACGAATATAGTTTCAACACATGAAAATAATTCTAACACATGAATATTATTCAAAATTTCGGCAGCATAACGGCAGGGTAGTTAAAAACGGGGTCGTCCCTAGTACGGCTCCTCGCTCTACCTTAAAGCCTCGCAGCTTTTGACAATGGGGATTTCATGCATCTAGTTCGCATGCAGGCGGCATGTATATTTTTTTCATTTCCACAAACTAATCCTATGTGGTTTCAACCAAATAATTCTCAACCACAAACGGGTATTTTTCAATCATAATCAATCAATTTCAACCACAAACAATTCTAATCAACCATTCGTAATCAATCAATTTTCACACCAATCACAACCAATAAATATCGTCCATGGTTTGTGGACTAGGGGCATATATATATATATATATATATATATATATATATATATATATATAAGTATTTCACTTCTATCCAACACATATATAATTTTTACAATGCATATATAACTTATATATCGAACGTACAACTTATACAACACTTATACATGAGGTGTACAAGATATAACTCATACATCGACTATATGATTTATACATCATCGTTTTCCATATCGTTTATAATTTAGAAATCTCACATTGGGTTCCACTCCATTGAAAATAGCAGAAGGCTCAGAAAAATATACGGTCTCTTCAAGAATGTAGAAGACGTCCACACGAGTCCGCAGTCTCTTGTTTCACTGAATTTCGTTAAGAAACGAAAAAGATATGATTTTTACAGTGAAATCAAAAACCGTAGCGCTTTAAACTGCTATTAAATAGTTTCAGCCGTTAGCTCACCTCGATCTTCAAAACTAGGTTTTCCAATAACTCGAAATCCGTGCCACTTCAAAACGATCGGCCAGCGCCACAGCGTAGAGCTAGGAGAGGCGCACGTGCGCCAGGAGGTGGGGCCAGTTCGGTGGCTCCGGCTGATGGCGGCGATCCAACGACCGGATGTTCTCGAGCTCAATTCGAGCTCCACAGGCCACGAAAAAAATCCAAGGTTGGTATGGATTTGAATATCGTAAGGAGCACTACAAAATGCTCCAAAGGAGCATGGTGATTTATTGCGTGTAGGAGGAGGAATCGGAGGGGGAAGGTTTTGAGGGGTTTCCATCGTTAATCGAGATGAGTGGGGAGAGAGAAAAGGGAGAGAGAGAAATGAACGGACAATTAGATTTTTTTTATTAATTTATAAATTTTTAAAATTTGAAAATACCCTCTTTCACACACGAACCCCAATCCAGACCCAACGACTGTCGTACCTAGCGTTTTACCCCCATTTTGAACACAATGGGATATGTT
Source organism: Allium sativum (assembly GCA_030737875.1). Taxonomy (NCBI): domain Eukaryota; kingdom Viridiplantae; phylum Streptophyta; class Magnoliopsida; order Asparagales; family Amaryllidaceae; genus Allium; species Allium sativum. The sequence goes on along the minus strand of CM060918.1, from coordinate 858,095,021 downwards.
TCGTAGGCCCATTCGACTGTTTCAGTCGGTTTTCTTCCAAATTAAAATATATAACATTTAGTATTTGATTTGAATGTACATTTCAATTTGCCAGGGCCACAAACTGACTCAAAAAATTCCAGAAAAATAAATCTGGCTATGTTTTGACTATACGGTCCCAACAAAACTAGTTTCATCGAATTCTGAGACCGTTTGTAAAATGGCCCTTTTCTGGTCGATCCAATTTAACTATAATTGACCAAAACACATTTTCCTTCGCCACGCTCACATACTAGATTCAAAAATTACGAAATTTGAAACCTAGCAATAAGTTCACCTCCCGGATCCAACAAAAGTGGTTTCGTCGAATTCCGAGGTCGTTTGCAAAATGGCCATTTTCACGGGCTATATAATTTCTATAGCGACCTTTCTGAAAATTCATTTGGCCATAACTTTTGCTTCCCGCTATGAAACTTCGATTTTTCAGATTCGCTAGAAAGGTATTCACTAACAAATTTAAATATTTTTGGTTTCACTCAAATCCGTTTTGTTTTGCACCCGGTACAGTCAGTCAAAGTTTGAATTGAAAATTTGAAACTGCCGCGCCATTTCAGGCCTTGTTTATAATTAGAATTAATTATATTCATTTTCAATGTTGATTCAAACTTACTTTTCATCGATATTATTTAAAATATTTATTTTAAATATTTGAAATCCACTAAAATAGCCAATTTAAAAAAAAATTAAATTGGTTCAGATTTTCCGGGTTGTTACATAAACTAGTCCCAATAATTAGCTGTATGTCAATCGATTGATGGATAGACTGTTATGAGCGTTAAATATTTATAATTGATGCTTATATAGTGTAGAATGCAGTTTGGATGGTGGTTGATTATTCATCGTTGTTATTGTATACATGTGTTGTAGAAAATCTATATAATTAACATTATACGATAATTGATTAGACCTCATTCCAGTTTTGAATAGAAATATTTGAAATAGAAATATTTGAATAGAAATATTTGAAATAGAAATATTTGAAATAGAATATTTGAAAATTGAAATATATGAAGCCATGTTGATTAGATTGACACCATTTTGACGCGAACGATATTTATATCGATTTTATTCATTTTTCAATAAATATCGAAAGTGATTTCAAAATCCGATAAATTGAATAGAATTGAATTCGAATTGAAATTGAATAGAAATGAATTCGAATTGAAATTGAATAGAAATGAAATCGAATTGAAATTGAATAGAAATGAATTCGAATTGAAATTGAATAAAAATGAATTCGAATTGAAATTGAATAAAAATGAATTCGAATTAAATTGAAATGAATTGAAATTCGAACTAAATTGAAATTGAATTGAAATCATTTTGAAATGAAATTAAAATGAATTTATATTGGAATATTCAATTTTGATTAGAAATTGAATATGAAGTTGAAATCGTTTTGAAAACGAATTTAAAACGATTTATATAATACGTTTTAAAAGGAAATCGACGAAGTATATATTATATATATTATATATAATATAATGGCCTGAATAAAACGCGCCGCGCTGCGGCAATTCATGAATTTCGACCATTGACTTCAAATTGACGTTGCGGGAGATCCGATCGTCGGATTCTCCTAAAACCGGAACCATTGGGTTAGTATCGAAAAGAGATTTCTAATGAATATTAGAAATTTGAAATCTAACGGTTGGATTCGGAATTATGTCCAAATCAAATTTGGAAAAGGTCGCTGTAAGTGTAGTTCGATGGCTGTTGATGGAAATCGACTGTACGGGCCTTGATAAAATTATTAAAAACAGTAAAAATTTGTGTAAAATCATAAGAAATGATTTGTGAAGAATTGGGATGAAAAACTCCATATTTGAAAAGATAAAAATAGATTTTTATCGAAATGAACTAGTTTTGAACTAGAATTATAATTATATTTATTTTTAAAAATTAAATAGATTGAATTTGAAATGGTTTTAAAAGTAACCAGAAGTTCCAATAATTGAATTGGAATGGATTTGAATCAAAATTGTCTTTGGAATATTTCGATGTTGGATTTCGTGATTATACAGATATTGTTATGGAAATTTGAAAGATATATATATATATATATCGTTATTTCCAATATGATATTTGTTGGTCGTAGAATTTGATATTGAATATAAGCCGATATATTTTCTATTCAGAGCCTTGTATTTAATTTCAAATGTGATTGGCGTTTGTCGTGAATGGTGTCTTCGTTAACACTGTTCTTAAGCCCAGTTGAGAAAAAGATTAAATCTTTTTATTTAGAATTAATGAAGTGTAACAATTAAATAATATTTAATTGGGATCGAATTGGTATTGATTTTTGGGTTTATCGTGAACTGTGTTTTAAATAACACTTGTTCTTTAACCCGATAATTAATGGAATGTGATTTTGGGTTTATCGTGAACCGTGTTTTAAATGACACTGATTCTTTAACCCAGTTAAAGATTAAAACTAAGTGGAGTTTTAATGAATCTTTAATTAGATTGAAAAGATCGAGAATGGAGTATCACCAGTTTTACTCCAGGCGATAGTTAAATCTTTAATTATATTTGAACGTGAAATGGTAATTGAATTTACCGATAACACCGTGGTGTTAGATATGAAGTATTACCAGTTTTACTTCATGGGATGAATAGGTTAGGATTGGGAAATTAAAATAAATGATTACTTCGGTGTGGTTCGCTGATCCCAACTAGTTTGAATTGATATTCAAAGGAGATTGAAGAATAAATTTAAAGAATTTATCTTTGATAAAATTTATGGAAACCTTTCCCAAAGTGTAAGAATATTTGAATAAAAGAATATTCTGAATTGGAATGAGGCGTATGTTGTGTTTGTGTAACACTTGTTTATTATATACACGAGTTATTCAGAAAGACCGGGTTTATCCCATTCTGGATAACTAATTCGACGTGGTGTCGAAGATGAAGACGGTGGTTGAAGACCGGAGGTCTTCACGTCGTTTGGGTGATTACTGATGATCTTGATTGGGCCGTACACCCAATGAAACGACCCGTAACTTCCCCGTAAAGGAAAGCGCCGGATAGTTCGAGAACAAACCACAACAGAACGCATACAGAAGAACATTTCACTGTATATTACATCAATGCATCAGATTACAAGAATATACAGAGTATAAATGAATATTACACAGAAATATCAGAGATTTAAATTACATTTAAATACATCGTAGAGGAAAATAATACAATACACAACTAGAAGAAGATATACGGATACAAAGCTTTCCGGATATCGTTCCAGCTGTAAACCAGGATCCTGTAAATGTAAATCTGCAAAACCCAAAACTACTAGCTGCCCGTGTCAAAATAGGGGCACCCAGAGTTTAGGTTAAAGCAATAAACTCTAGGTCAGTCATGTGACTGGTGTGAGAACTAAAACAGTTATTATTCTTCATTTTAAAAGTTAGGTAAATCAAGGGACCACGCCGTATAACACGGAACGGGTTTCCTCCCAAGAATACCAGTGCATAAAACAAACAGCGCAATGCTAAATAAAGAAAAATGAAGCTGTTATAAGACCCAGGTCCCATCACACAATGCAACGCAGCCGAGGATAGGGTTTTCCCTTATAACAGCCAAAGAATGCTTGATACGTTTAAAACAAATCATTTAATACTATAATAAGTGCATAGTGTATAAAACAACTTCAATCATAAATATCAATCATAGGCGGCATGAATGCCCCATCCCACTATGTCGCCATACTAGGTTTTACAATAAAACGGCAAATGTTACGTATTTGGAAATTGGATTTCCATCTATGAACCGAGGCAAAAGATAGTCCTCAACCGATGTAGCCGCAACTGCCCCTTGGATCGTCAGGGCCGGTCCACCGATGTGGATTTTTATGCCTGAACACTACGTCTCCCCACCCTACGGGGTGTAAGTCTGGTCCATCAGCCGACCAGAATGCATCGGCCGAAACCGATATAACCGAGGCGCCTCGCAACAGCCACAACCACATAAGTCAAACTCGTCAGGGCGTGTAAAACCACTGACGCCACTTCTAGCTAGAAAGAAACGCAAGTCCTCCCTGAGGTCCGTCTCCCGTTTTTGGTTCATACCGGGTGTGAAACTCGCGAAGTAAACGTTACACAAAGCTACGCCACAAAGGCCGTGCTTTGATCATCACCACAAGACTTTTCTTTCCAACAGAAGCCTTGATCAATTGCCACTTAGGCATGCCACACAGGCAATTCACTCTATGTGTTTGATATCCATCAGTATATAACCCCTGAGCTCGTATGTCTCAGAGAAGGGCGTTAAGCAAGAGAATAAATTCTCCGCCGCCAAACAGATATATATTTAATAGAAATCAATCACACAGACTAAAATCCAATGTCAGACACACAGTCCATTTACAAGTCCGTTCTGGGTCTGAACGAAACCGGAGGCACCTAGTACCCCGCATATCCATCGATCTCCAAGTACGTCTGGACGATCACCAACTATTTCCATCTTCTTGGGTGTACAGCCCAATCAAGATCATCAGTAATTATCCAAACGACGTGAAGACTTCTGGTCTTCGACCACCGTCTTCATCTTCGACACCACGTCGAATCAGTTATTCAGAATGGGATAAACCCGGTCTTTCTGAATAACTCGCATATATATTATAAAAGTGTTACACAAACACAACATACGCCTCATTCCAATTCAGAATATTCTTTTATTCAAATATTCCTATACTTTGGAAAAAGTTCCCATTAATTTTATCCAAGATAAATTCTTTAAATTTATTCTTTAATCTCCTTTGAATATCAATTCCAACTAGTCGGGATTATCGAACCACACCGAAGTAATCATTTATGTTATTTTCCCAATCCCAACCTATTCATCCCATGAAGTAAAACTGGTAGTACTTCATATCTAACACCACAGTGTTATCGGTAATTCAATTATCATTTTCCGTTCAAATCTAATTAAAGATTTAACTATCGCTTGGAGTAAAACTGGTGATACTCCATTCTCGATCCTTTCAATCTATTTAAAGATTCATTAAAACTCCACTTAGTTTTAATCTTTAACTGGGTTAAAGAATCTGTGTCATTTAAAACACGGTTCACGATAAACTCAAAGTCACATTCATTAATTATCGGGTTAAATAACAAGTGTTATTTAAAACACTGTTCACGATAAACCCAAAAATCAATATCGATTCAATTCCGATTAAATATTATTTAATTGGTACACTTCGTTAAATCTAAACAAAAAGATTTAATCTTTTCTCAACTGGGTTCAAGAACAGTGTTAGTGAAGACACCATTCACGACAAACCCAAATCACATTTGATATTCAATATCAAATTCTACGACTAACAAATATCGCATTGGAAATAACGATATATATATATCTTTCAAATTTCCATAACAACACTTGTATAATCACGAATTCTAACATCGAAATATTCCGAAGACAATTTCGATTCAAATCCATTTCAATGCAATCATTGGAAATTTTGGTTGTTTTCAAAACCATTTCAAATTCAATTTATTTATTTAAAAATAAATAGAATTATAATTCTAGTTCAAAACTAGTTCATTTCGATAAAAATCTAATTTTATCTTTTCAAATAGGGAGTTTTTCATCCCAAATCTTCACAAATCATTTCTTATGATTTTACACAAATTATTACTATTTTTAATAATTTTATCAAGGCCCGTACAGTCGATTTCCACCAATGGCCATCGAACTGCACTTACATCGACCTTTTTCAAATTTGACTTGGACATAATTCCAAATCCAACCGTTAGATTTCTAATTTCTAATATTCGTTAGAAAGCTCTTTTCGATACGAACCCAACGGTTCCGGTTTTAGGACAATCCGACGGTCGGATCTCCCGCAATGTCCGTTTGAAATAAATGGTCGAAATTCACGAACTGCCACGGCGCGGCGCGTTCTATTCAGGCCATTATATTATATATATAATATATATATAATATATTTCGTCGATTTCTATTTAAAACGAATTATATAAATAGTTTTAAATTCGTTTCAAAAGCAATTTCAACTTCCATTTCAATTCAAAATCAAAATTGAATTCTTCTCTATAAATTCGTTTTAAAATTCATTTCTATTCAATTCCAATTTCAATTCAATTTGAATTCATTTCGATTTGCTTTCAATTCAATTTGAATTCGTTTTCAATTCATTTCGAAATCGTTTTCAATTCATTTCATTTCAAAATCGTTTTCAATTCATTTCATTTCGAAATCGTTTTCAATTCATTTCATTTCGAAATCGTTTTCTATTCATTTCATTTCGAAATCGTTTTCAATTCAATTTATTTCGAAATCGTTTTCAATTCAATTTATTTCGAAATCGTTTTCAATTCGTTTTGAATTCGTTTTCAATTCAATTCATTTCATTTCGAAATCGTTATAAATATCGTTCACGTCAAAATGGCGTCAATCTAATCAACACGGCTTCATATATTGATATTTTCAAATATTCCATTTCGAATATTTCTATTTCAAATATTTCTATTTCTAAACTGGAATGAGGCCCAATCAATTACCATATAAAATTAATTATATGGATTTTCATACAACACATGTATATAATAGCATTGAAAAATGATCAACCATCAACCAAAGTGCACTACACTGTATAAGCATCAAATAAAGATATCTAACGCTTATAACAGCATGTCAATCAATCGATCGACATATTTAATCAATCAGGATGAGTGAACTTCAAATTTCATCCCAACACCCGTGTGGGGTTTCAAACAACCAAACACAGATTTTATTCGTGCAGTTGGGCGATGTGTAAAATTTATCGTCCCAATCAATGTCATTCAAATAGGTGTACATAAACAAACCGTCCGGTTTGCAAATGAATATTTTATTTTGTTCACTTCACTATTTTCATATTCACGTTAAAAATTATATTTTTAACGATAAAACATTTTATTTCAACCTATGAATTTCTATTCAATTCATTTATTCAATAAAATGATATTTTTATTTTTCTAACGTATTTTAGAAAATTTCGGCGGCATAACGGCACGATACTAGAAACGGGACAAGGCCTAGCCTTATCCCCGGTCTAGTGAAGGCCCACGCCATTCACACATCAATCAAATCAATTCATTTCACCACACAATTCAATTTCAATCAAATAATCTAACCAATTTTTGCAATCAAACAAACAAGTCCATGGTCTGTGGACGATTGTGTCGGGTGCTACTAAACACCGTCTGCATCCTAGTATATATATATAACTAGAAAAGAAATTGAAAGGTGAGAAGTTCTCACATATAGCTATCCTAGCTCCACGGCACTTCTTTTAGAGAAGTCTTCGTCGTCATCGCATCCTTTTTCATCTTCGTTGCTCGCTTTCACTACCTATGTAAAAATCGAATTTTTACTTCGCTATTCAATATATAAAAATCATATTTTTACTTCGATGTTCAATATATAAAAATCGAATTTTTACTATTCTATATAATCAAAATCATATTTTCTCTTCGCTCTTCACCATATAAAGATTTCGCCTTTCCTAATATAAAGATTTCACCTTTTCATATTTAAAAATATCGCCTTTTCATATTTAAAAATATCGCCTTTTCATATTTAAAAATATCGCCTTTTCATATTTAAAAATATCGCCTTTATTTTGCTGCCTATATAAAGATGATATTTTTTTTTTTAATATTTCTACCATGTAAAAATTATATTTTTAATTCTCTACCTAACCAAAAATCATATTTTTACATCTTCTATATAGTAAAGATTATATTTTTAATACTTTAAAAATATAAAAATCATATTTTTACTACGCCATCCTATGTATAAAAATCGAATTTTTTCTATGTTCAAATTATAATCTTCACGTGCTTTTTCAGATTTTAAAACAACGCTAATTTTATTTTCAAAAAGAATGCAAACTTTGTTTTCAAAAATCAAATTCCATTTTTTTTCCAAATCTAATCCATTAAATAAATAAAACAAATAAACTAAGAAATACTTACAGCGAAAAAAACTGAGGGGGGCGTCACCGTTCGACCGGGGGGGGGGGGTTTGCTCATTGGCGGTCGTCGATGGTGGCTTCCGGGTGGCGCGGTGCTTCCTAGGAGGTGGGGTTCGCTCGTTTGAAGGGGGGGTCGTTGGCCAGAGGAACGAGAGGGAGGCGATAGGGGAGGGGCGACGGGGCGAGGGTGGCGGTGCGCGATGGAGGCTGGGGAAGCAGCTCGGTTGGCGGAGGGACAGGCGGAGGGTAGTGGGGTTTTCGATTGGGGGTTGGCGGCTGGTGGTTCGCCATCGGCGACGAGGCGGAGGGTAGGGGGTTCGATTAGGGATTCGGGGATTTTTTTTTCTTTTTTTTTATTTTATCTGAAATAGTTTTCGAACGGGGGGGGGTGGGGGGTGGGGGCAGAGTAAAAGAGGGAAGAGATTTTTTTTATTTAATTACTTTATTCTTATTTAATTATTTTATTCTGCAAAAAGTTGACTTTTACATACGACCTCTAAACGAGGCCCACCGCCTGTCGTCTATAGCGTTTTACCCCCATTCCGAACTCAATGGGATATGTATCGCAAGTTGATTCGAACGTTTTGATCAGTTTTCGTTAAATTTACATTTAAATCATTATATCGAATTTTAAACGTACATTTCAAATTACTGGGGCCACATACTAACTCTAAAAATTCAATAAAAATATTTTCTAGCTTCGTATTAACGATACGGTCCTAACAAAACTAGTTTCGCCGAATTCTGAGACTGTTGGAAAAATGGCCATTTTCCAGTCGATTAAAATCAACTGAAACTGGTCAAACGCGTTTTCCTTTGCCACGCTCACATATTGATTCGAAAAATTATGAAATTTGAAACCTAGCAATAACTTGACATCACGGACCCAACAAAACTGGTTTCGTCGAAACCCGAGGTCGTTTGCACAATGTCCATTTTTAAGGGCCTGAATTCCATAGCGACTATTCAGAATTTTCAACTGGACATATCTTTTGATTCCCGCTACGAAATTTTGATTATTCGGATTCGCTGGAAAGATATTATCAACTAGATCCCATTATTTTTGGTTTCACTAAAATCCGGATTGTTTTGCACCCGGTACATTCAATTGAAGTTTGAAATCGAATTATCGAACTACCGCGCCATTTTCAATTCTATTTATAATTATATATAAATATTTATATTCTAACGACGACGTATATAATATATACGTCGAATTATATTCAAAATAAATATCTCGTCGATTTATTTAAAATAATTCATTTTACATATTCAAAATTCGCTAAAATGGCCAAAATAAAAAATTTAAACTGGCCCAGAATTTCCGGGTTATTACACCCAAGAGGAGGTAATCAGTTAGTGATCGTCCAGACGTATTTGGAGATCGATGGATATGCAGGGTACTAGGTGCCTCCGGTTTCGTTCAGACCCAGAACGAACTTGTAAATGGACTGTGTGTCTCACATTGGATATTAGTCTGTGTGATTGATTTCTATTAAATATATATCTGTTTGGCGGCGGAGAATTTATTCTCTTGCTTAACGCTCTTATCTGAGACATACGAGCTCAGGGGTTATATATTGATGGATGTCAAACGCATGGAGTGAATTGCCTGTGTGGCATGCCTAAGTGGCAATTGATCAAGGCTTCTGTTGAAAAGCAAAGTCTTTTGGTGATGATCAAAGCACCGCCTGTGTGGCATAGCTTTGTGTAACGTTGATTCGCGAGCCTCACACACCGGTTGTGAACCAGAAATGGGAGAGGACATTAGGGAGGGCATGCGTTTCCTTCTAGTTAGAAGTGGCGTCAGTGGTTTTACACGCCCTGACGAGTTTGACTTATGTGGTTGTTGCTGTTGCGAGACGCCTCGGATATATCGGTCGATCCAGGACCGACGTAGTAGTCATTCGTTGGCTTACTCACGCCCCAAAGGGTGGGGAAACGCAGTGTTCAGGCATTTTAATCCACATCGGTGGACCGGCCCTGACGATCCAAAGGCTTGACTGAGTACTTGCCTGAGGGGCAGACTAGAGCGTCTCGAATTCGGTTGAGGACTATCTTTTGCCTCGGTTCACAGATGGTAATCCAACTTCCAAATTCGTGACATTTGCTGTTTTGATTGTAGAGCCTAGTATGGCGACATGATATATGGTGCCCATGCCGTCTATGATTGATATTTATGATTCGAAGTTGTTTTATACACTATGCACCTATAATAGTATCAAATGATTTATTTTAAACATACTAAGCGTGTTTGGCTATTATAAGGGAAAACCCTATCCCCCGGCTTGCGTTGTATTGTGTGATAGGACATGGGTCTTGTAATAGCTTCAATTTTTCCTTATTTAGCATTGCGTTGTTGTTTTATGCACTGGTATTCTTGGGAGGAAACCCGTTCCGTGTTATACGGCGTGGTCCCTTGATTTACCGAACCTTAAAATAAAAATTAATAACTGTTTTAGTTCTCACACCAGTCCCATGACTAACCTGGAGTTTATTGTTTTAACCTAAACTCTGGGTGCCCTTATTTTGACACGGGTAGCCAGTAGTTTTGGTTTTGCAGATTTTTATTCATAGGATCCTGATTTACAACTGGAACGATACTCGGAAAGCTTTGTTTCCGTGTATTACTTCTAGTTGTGTATTGTATTATTTTCCGCTGCTATGTAATGTTTTGTAATCTTTGATATTTTCTGTGTAATATTTATTTATTTATACTCTGTATATTCTTGTAATCTGATAGAATTGTTGTAATATACAATGAAATGTTCTTCTGTCTGCGATCTTTTGTGTGTTGTTCTCGAACAATCCGCACTTTCCTTACCAGGGAAGTTACGGGTTTTCACAGTTGGTATTAGAGATTTGGTTTACAAAGCTCAGAGAACAAGACACATTAGAACCATACGAAAGAATTCATCAGAAGTTGCATTAGTAATATCCAATGGGAATGACTCGTTAGAACGAGTGTGAAGAGTATATTTTTAAAATGAAATAAATTTTGCTTTGAAAATTTAAATCAATTATTCGTATTTGATTATTTATTTTATATTGATTTGGACAATCCAGTATATATATATTTTGCGTATACGTCTCATCCGCGTATATTTGAAGTTTTAATATACTGGATATATATAGATTCACACTCTAGTCGCCCAGAGATGGTACTGATGATAGCACGTGCATCATCAGTATCTATATTCGAGTTGCGAAAGTGGGATTTCTGTATGTTTCCATTAGGCTGGTGTGAGAACCAAAATTAGATAGGGCCTATTGTTGTGATTTGGCATCAAAATCTGATATTTTTTACTATGTATCAAAATTATGGATTTGAAAAGCCAATCAACTAAATGATTGCTGGTTGTGTTGTTTGATTATTGTTTGAATCAATTAAATGTTGAACCATTTAGCCAAATTGAACCAAATAGTGAACTGTATTGAAAATTTGTCGCATTTGCATACATATACATGTGTATCCATTGACCAGGTCAGAGCAAGGGGGCTAAAGCAGAGGAATAAAATTGTTTTCCCGACAAATAGGTACATGTTTATTGTATTTCTTGAGTTTTGGGTGATTTTATGAGCCGATTGGCTAGCCGCTTGGCTTTTTCTTTTTCTTTTGAGTTGAAGAAGGCCATGGGAGGCTATATGAAATATCCCGAAGTCCCCGGTGTAGGGGAGGTTATGGCGAAATTTTTTGAAAATTTAGGGTGTTAGCCAAATTTTTGAAAAATTTGAAAGGTTCTTAGAAACTGAAAAGTTGAAGAACTTAAGCCGTAAGGGAAATAGTGAAAGTTGAGTTGATTTTTGAAACAACTTTCGGCTTCGTTCCTTTTCGGGTACGAAAAGTTTTAAGTGGGGGAGATTGTAATAACCCGGAAATCCGAGCCAATTTAAAAATTTTATTTTGGCAATTTTAGTGAATTTTGAATATTTAAGATGAAATATTTTAAATAATATCAATGAAAAATTTAATTTGAATGGAATTCGAATGTATATATTTATACGTCGTCGTTAGAATGTAAATAATTATAAAAGGAATTGAAAATGGCGCGGTAGTTCGATAATTCGATTTCAAAATTCAAATGAATGTACCGGGTGCAAAATAAACCGGAATTTAGTGAAACCAAAAATAATGGAATCTATTTGTGAATATCTTTCCAACGAATCCAAAAAATCAAAATTTCATAACGGGGATCAAAAGATATGTCCAGTTGAAATTTCAGAATAGTCGCTATGGAATTCTGGCCCTTAAAAATGGAAATTTTGAAAACGATCTAGGATTTCGACGAAACCACTTTTGTTGGATCCGTGATGTCAAGTTATTGCTAGATTCCAATTTTCATAATTTTTCGAATCATTATGTGAGCGTGGCAAAGGAAAACGCGTTTGACCAATTTCAGTTGATTTTAATCGACTGGAAAATGGCCATTTTTCAAATGGTCTCAGAATTTGACGAAATTAGTTTTGTTAGGACCGTATCGTCGATACGAAGTTAGAAAATATTTTTCGGGAATTTTTAGAGGTTGTATGTGGGCCCGGTAAATTGAAATGTTCGTTCAATTTCAATATATAGAGTCATATGTTGATTTTGATGAAAACCGATCGAAACGGCCAAACTGGCTTGCGATACATATCCTGTTGTGTTCAGGATGGGGGTAATTAGCTGGGGACGACAGTCGGTTGGTTCGATTTTGAGTCCGAAATAAAAAGGTACTTTTTGAAATAAAAATTAAAAATAATATAATATAATATATATTATAATAGCCTCTTTCCTTTAACCCCCTCCCCCTCTCCTCTATTGACCTCAAAATCGAATTAAATAAAAAGAAATAAAAAAAAGAGCGGCCAACCCTTGCCTGGAACCACTGTCGATCGTCGAGCCCCCGTGGCCTCGCCACTACGCCATCGAGCGCCGCCCTCCTCCCTTCTTCCTCTCCCTCGTGTCTTCCCCCTCTCGCCACCTTCTTCCCTCCAGCCTCGCCCCCCTCTCCTCTGAAATCCGATCCCCCAAACCCCTCGCGTGAGCTACAATGCACCACCCACCGCGTTGCTCACCCCCAGCCTAGCGCCGACCGCTGGGAGCCCTCCACTTCCGTCAACGTCCAGAAACCCCCTCTGCGAAAAAAAAAGTAAGCTTCCTTATTTTTGCTATTTTATTTCAGTATTTTTTTTATTTTGCATTGGGTAATGATTTTTATATTTGAAAAGCATGATTTTTATATTTGAAAAGATGATATTTTTATATTTGAAAAGCATGATTTTTATATTTGAAAAGACGATATTTTTATATTTGAAAAGAATGATTTTTATATTTGAAAAGACAATATTTTTATATTTGGAAAGACGATATTTTTATATTTGAAAAGACGATATTTTTATATTTGAAAAGACAATATTTTTATATTTGAAAAGGCGAAATCTTTATATTTGAAAGGGCAAAATCCTTATAGAGAGAATGACGAGTTAAAAATATAATCTTTATAATATAGAAAAGTTAAAAATATATAATTTTTATACTAGTGGCATATTAAAAATATGATTTTTATATTATAGAAGTAGTAAAAATATAATTTTTATTTATGTAGAGTAATAAAAATATAATTTTTATTTGAACAGCGTGAAAAGAACTGCATTGGAATTTCAAACCGATCCAGACGGTTCAGCAATTCAAAAGCAAAGCACGGCGGAGTGGAACCATCTGTGAGAACTCCTCACCTTTAATTTAATTTTCTAGTTAAAAATATATACTAGGATGCAGACGGTGTTTAGTAGCACCCGACACCCGTCGTCCACATACCATGGACGGCTTGTATGCTTGTTTGTTTGATTTTGATGTGTAGTTGATTGTGTGATGTGAAATGAAATAAAATATTTTATAGTGGAAAATATTTTATAGTTAAAAATAGAATTTTTAACGTGTACTTAAAATAAATAGTTATAAAAAATCGGAGATTTGTTTATATACACTGATTTGATTGATATTGGTTAGGACGTTAAATTTTACACATCGCCCAACTGCACAAATAAAATCTGTGTTTGATTGTTTGAAAACCCCACACGGGTATTGGGATGATATATGACATACACTAGTCCCAATAATTAGTTGTATGTCGATCGATTGATGGACAGACTGTTATGAGCGTTAAATATTTAAATTTGATGCTTATATAGTGTAGAATGCACTTTGGATGATGGTTGATTATTCATCGTTGTTATTGTATACATGTGTTGTAGAAAATCTATATAATTAACAATATATGGTAATGGATTGGGCCTCATTCCAGTTTTGAATAGAAATATTTGAAATAGAAATATTTGAATAGAAATATTTGAAATAGAAATATTTGAATAGAAATATTTGAAATAAAAATATTTGAATAGAAATATTTGAAATAGAAATATTTGAAATAGAATATTTGAAAATATAAATATATGAAGCTGTGTTGATTAGATTGACGCCATTTTGACGCGAACGATATATATATCGATTTTATTCATTTTTCAATGAATATCGAAAGTGATTTCAAATTCCGATAAATTGAATAGAATTGAATTCGAATTGAAATTGAATAGAAATGAATTCGAATAGAAATTGAATAGAAATGAATTCGAATAGAAATTGAATAAAAATGAATTCGAATTGAAATTGAATAAAATTGAATAAAAATGAATTCAAATTAAATTGAAATGAATTGAAATTCGAATTAAATTGAAATTGAATTGAAATCGTTTTGAAATGAAATTAAAACGAATTTATATTGGAATATTCAATTTTGATTAGAAATTGAATATGAAGTTGAAATCGTTTTGAAAACGAATTTTAAACGATTTATATAATACGTTTTAAAAGGAAATCGACGAAATATATATATTATATATATAATATAATGGCCTGAATAGAACGCACCGCGTTGCGGCAGTTAGTGAATTTCGACCATTGACTTCGAATTGACGTTGCGGGAGATCCGACCGTCGGATTCTCCTAAAACCGGAACCGTTGGGTTCGTATCGAAAAGATCTTTCTAATGAATATTAGAAATTTAAAATCTAACGTTTGGATTTGGAATTATGTCCAAATCAAATTTTGAAAAGGTCGCTGTAAGTGTAGTTCGATGGCCGTTGATGGAAATCGACTGTACGGGCCTTGATAAAATTATTAAAAATAGTAATAATTTGTGTAAAATCATAAGAAATGATTTGTGAAGAATTGGGATGAAAAACTCCATATTTGAAAAGATAAAAATAGATTTTTATCGAAATGAACTAGTTTTGAACTAGAATTATAATTCTAATTATTTTTAAAAATAAAATAGATTGAATTTGAAATGGTTTTAAAAGTAACCAGAAGTTCCAATAATTGGATTGGAATGGATTTGAATCAAAATTGTCTTTGGAATATTTCGATGTTGGATTTCGTGATTATACAGATATTGTTATGGAAATTTGAAAGATATATATATATATCGTTATTTCCAATACGATATTTGTTGGTCGTAGAATTTGATATTGAATATAAGCCGATATATTTTCTATTCAGAGCCTTGTATTTAATATCAAATGTGATTTGGGTTTGTCGTGAACGGTGTCTTCATTAACACTGTTCTTAAGCCCAGTTGAGAAAAAGATTAAATCTTTTTATTCAGATTTAATGAAGTGTAACAATTAAATAATATTTAATTGGAATTGAATTGGTATTAATTTTTGGGTTTATCGTGAACAGTGTTTTAAATAACACTTGTTCTTTAACCCGATAATTAATGGAATGTGATTTTGGGTTTATCGTGAACCGTGTTTTAAATGACACTGATTCTTTAACCCGGTTAAAGATTAAAACTAAGTGGAGTTTTAATGAATCTTTAATTAGATTGATAAGATCGAGAATGGAGTATCACCAGTTTTACTCCAGGCGATAGTTAAATCTTTATTTAGATTTGAACGTGAAATGGTAATTGAATTTACCAATAACACTGTGGTGTTAGATATGAAGTATTACCAGTTTTACTTCATGGGATGAATAGGTTGGGATTGGGAAATTAAAATAAATGATTACTTCAGTGTGGTTCGCTAATCCCAACTAGTTTGAATTGATATTCAAAGGAGATTGAAGAATAATTTTAAAGAATTTAACTTTGATAAAATTTATGGGAACCTTTCCCAAAGTGTAAGAATATTTGAATAAAAGAATACTCTGAATTGGAATGAGGCGTATGTTGTGTTTGTGTAACACTTGTTTATTATATACGCGAGTTATTCAGAAAGACCGGGTTTATCCCATTCTGGATAACTAATTCGACGTGGTGTCGAAAATGAAGATGGTGGTTGAAGACCGGAGGTCTTCACGTTGTTTGGGTGATTACTGATGATCTTGATTGGGCCGTACACCCAAGAGGAGGGAATCAGTTAGTGATCGTCCAGATGTATTTGGAGATCGATGGATATGCGGGGTACTAGGTGCCTCCGGTTTCGTTCAGACCCAGAACGAACTTGTAAATGGACCGTGTGTCTGACATTGGATAGTAGTCTTTGTGATTGATTTCTATTAAATATATATCTGTTTGGCGGCGGAGAATTTATTCTCTTGCTTAACGCTCTTCTCTGAGACGTACGAGCTCAGGGGTTATATATTGATGGATATCAAACGCATGGAGTGAATTGCCTGTGTGGCATGCCTAAGTGGCAATTGATCAAGGCTTCTGTTGAAAAGCAAAGTCCTGTGGTGATGATCAAAGCACCACCTGTGTGGCATAGCTTTGTGTAACATTGATTCGCGAGCCTCACACCCCGGTTGTGAACCAGAAACGGGAGAGGACATCAGGGATGTCATGCGTTTCCTTCTAGTTAGAATTGGCGTCAGTGGTTTTACACACCCTGACGAGTTTGACTTATGTGGTTGTTGCTGTTGCGAGGCGCCTCGGATATATCAGTCGATCCGGGACCGATGGAGTAGTCATTCGTTGGCTTACTCACACTCCAAAGGGTGGGGGAAATGCAGTGTTCAGGCATTTTAATCCACATCGGTGGACCGGCCCTGACGATCCAAAGGCTTGACTGAGTACTTGCCTGAGGGGCGGACTAGAGCGTCTCGAATTCGGTTGAGGACTATATTTTGCCTCGGTTCACAGATGGAAATCCAACTTCCAAATACGTGACATTTGCGGTTTTGATTGTAGAGCCTAGTATGGTGACATGATATATGGTACCCATTCCGTCTATGATTGATATTTATGATTCGAAGTAGTTTTATACACTATGCACCTATAATAGTATCATATGATTTGTTTTAAACGTACTAAGCATGTTTGGCTATTATAAGGGAAAACCCTATCCCCCGGCTTGCATTGCATTGTGTGATAGGACCTGGGTCTTATAATAGCTTCATTTTTTTCCTTATTTAGCATTGCGCTGTTGTTTTATTGTAACAACCCGAAAATCTGGGCCAGTTTAAAATTTTTATTTTTGGCAATTTTGGCGAAGTATGAATATTTAAAATGAATTATTTTAAATAATATCGACGAGAAATTTATTTTGAATATAAATCGAACGTATATATTTATACGCGTCGTCGTTAGAATATAAATATTTATATATAATTATAAATAGAATTGAAAATGGCGCGGTAGTTCGATAATTCGATTTCAAACTTCAATTGAACATACCGGGTGCAAAACAATCCGGATTTTAGTGAAACCAAAAACATTAGGATCTAATTGATAATATCTTTCCAACGAATCCGAATAATCGAAATTTCATAGTGGGGATCAAAAGATATGTCCAGTTGAAAATTCTGAATAGTCGCTATGGAATTCAGGCCCTTAAAAATGGAAATTTTGCAAATGACCTCGGATTTCGACGAAACCAGTTTTGTTGGGTCCGTGGTGTCAAGTTATTGCTAGATTCCAAATGTCATAATTTTTCGAATCAATATGTGAGCGTGGCAAAGGAAAACGCGTTTTACCAATTTCAGTTGATTTTAATCGACTGGAAATTGGCCATATTTCAAACGTTCTCAAAATTTGATGAAACTAGTTTTGTTAGGACCGTATCGTCAATACGAAGCTAGAAAATATTTTAATGGATTTTTTAGAGTTAGTATGTGACCCCGGTAATTTGAAATGTATGTTTAAAATTCAATATAGTGATTTGAATGTAAATTTAACGGAAACTGATTGTAACAGCCGAATCAGCTTGCGTGGCATATCCCATTGTGTACGGAATGGGGGTAAAATGCTATGAACGTCAGGCGGTGGGCCTCGTTTAGAGGTCGTACGAAAAAGTTGCTTTTTGAAAATAAATTAATTAAATAATATCCCCCCTTTCCTTTTTCTCCTTAACCAGCCCCCCACCCCCCCCCCTTTGAAATCATTTTCAAGTCAGATAAAAAAAAAGAGAAAGGAAAAAACAGCGGAGGATCGCGATGCCACCGCCGGCGGCGGAGCCCCACCGCCGCCGCTCGTTCGAGCGCCTCCCCCTTCTTCTTCCCGTCCGCATGTCCTCCTCCTCCACGTTAAATCGAACGACCCAAACCCCACTGTCGCGACCCCTAACCGGCCACCCTCCCCACGACGACGACGCCGCCTCGGGCCTCGACGCTCCCTCCGCTCCTCCTTCAACCCCACGACCTCCCTTTCCTCGTCCAAAGCTGATACCCCGCGCCCCTTTCCCTTCTCTCCTCCTCACAGTGACGCAGCGCCCCCAGCACCCCTACCATCGCCTGAATCCGCCACTGCAGCACCTTCTTTCTGTCGTGCGCGAACTCCCTTGCTCCAGCTATCGAGACCAACGCATGAACATGAGTTTTTCTAATTTATTTATTTTTATTTCATTAAAACCTGATTTTGAATGGCTAAAAGATTTGATTTTGATCGGCTAAAAGATTAGATTTTTTTCTAACCAAAAGATTTGGGTTTTGAAAACAAAAAGGAGTGATCTTTATATAAGTAGTGAGTTCAAAATGTGATTTTCATTCATATGAAAACAATAGAGAAGATTAGATTTTTAAAATAGTAAAATTAGATTTTTGAAATTTGAAAAGGTGGAATCTTTATTTTTGAAAAGGCGAAATTTTATCTATATTGAATAGCGAAATAAAAATATGATTTTTATATATTGAACTTCGAAATAAAAATATGATTTTTATATATTGAACTTCAAAATAAAAATATGATTTTTATATATTGAATAGCGAAATAAAAATATGATTTTTATATATTGAACATCGAAATAAAAATATGATTTTTATATATTGAACTTCGAAATAAAAATATGATTTTTATATATTGAACTTCGAAATAAAAATATGATTTTTATATAGGGAATAGCGAAATAAAAATTCGATTTTTACATATGTAGTGGCTACGGGCGAGGAAAGTGATAAGAGACGAGAACAGTGAAGATTTCCTGCATTTGAAGTGCCGTGGAGCTAGGATAGCTATAGGTGAGAATTTCTCACCTTTCAATTTCTTTTTCTAGTTATATATATATATACTAGGATGCAGACGGTGCTTAGTAGCACGCGACACAATCGTCCACAGACCATGGACTTGTTTGTTTATGTACACCTATTTGAAGGACATTGATTGGGTCGATAAATTTTACACATCGCCCAACTGCACAAATAAAATGTGCGTTTGATTGTTTGAAACCCCACACGGGTGTTGGGATGAAATTTGAAGTTCACTCATCCTGATGGATTAAATATGTCGATCGATTGATTGACAGGCTGTTATAAGCGTTAGATATCTACATTTGATGCTTATACAGTGTAGTGCACTTTGGTTGATGGTTGATTATTTTTCAATGCTATTATATGTGTGTAATGCATGAAAATCCATATAATTAACATTATATGGTGATTGATTGGGCCTCATTCCAATTTGAAAAATAAAGAATATTATAAAATAAAAGTTCATGTGTTGACAGTACTCATCCATTGAGATTGGTCATGTGTTGAACGAAATATTTTAGTAATAAAATTTACATCTTTATCGATATAAAATAAAAGTTCATGTGTTGATAGTACTCATCCATTGAGATTGGTCATGTGTTGAACGAAATATTTTAGTAATAAAATTTACATCTTTATCGATATAAAATAAAAGTTCATGTGTTGACAGTACTCATCCATTGAGATTGGTCATGTGTCGAACGAATTATTTTGATAATAACAACTATTTTGAAAAAGAAATATTTGAAATAAAATATTTGAAATAGAAATTTATGAAGCCGTGTTGATTAGATTGACGCCATTTTGACGTAAACGATATTTATATCGATTTTATTCATTTTGAAATGAATTGAATATAAAACGATTTCGAAATGAATTGAATATATAACGATTTCGAAATGAATTGAATATATAACGATTTCGAAATGAATTGAATATATAACTATTTCAAAATGAATTGAATATATAACGATTTCGAAATGAATTGAATATATAATGATTTCGAAATGAATTGAATTGAAAACGAATTCAAATTGAATTGAAAGCAAATTGAAATGAATTCAAATTGAATTGAAATTTGAATTGAATAGAAATGAATTTTAAAACGAATTTATAAAGAAAAATTCAATTTTGATTTGAATTGAAAAGAAAGTTGAAATTACTTTTGAAACGATTTTAAAACTATTTATATAATTCGTTTTAAATAGAAATCGACGAAGTATATATTATATATATTATATATATAATATAATGGCCTGAATAGAACGCGCCGCGCCGCGGCAGTTCGCGAATTTCGACCATTTATTTCAAACGGACATTACGGGAGATCCGACCGTCGGATTCTCCTAAAACCGGAACCGTTGGGTTCGTATCGAAAAGAGCTTTCTAACGAATATTAGAAATTAGAAATCTAACGGTTGGATTTGGAATTATGTCCAAATCAAATTTGAAAAAGGTCGCTATAAGTGCAGTTCGATGGCCATTGATGGAAATCGACTGTACGGGCCTTGATAAAATTATTAAAAATAGTAATAATTTATGTAAAATCATAAGAAATGATTTAGAAAGAATTGGGATGAAAAACTCCATATTTGAAAAGATAAAAATGGATTTTTATCGAAATCAACTAGTTTTGAAATAGAAATATAATTCTATTTATTTTTAAATAAATAAATTGGATTTGAAATGGTTTTGAAAATAACCAGAATTTCCAATGATTGCATTGGAATGGATTTGAATCGAAATTGCCTTCGGAATATTTCGATGTTGGATTTCGTGATGATACAGATATTGTTATGGGAATTTGAAAGATATATATATCGTTATTTCCAATGCGATATTTGTTAGTCGTAGAATTTGATATTGAATATAAGCCGATATATTTTCTATTCAGAGCCTTGTATTGAATATCAAATGTGATTTGGGTTTGTCGTGAATGGTGTCTTCACTAACACTGTTCTTGAACCCAGTTGAGAAAAGATTAAATCTTTTTATTTAGATTTAATGAAGTGTACCAATTAAATAATATTTAATTGAATTGAATTGATATTGATATTGGGTTTATCATGAACAGTGTTTTAAATAACACTCGTTCTTTAACCCGATAATTAATGGAATGATTTTTGGGTTTATCGTGAACAGTGTTTTAAATAACACTCGTTCTTTAACCCGATAATTAATGAATGTGATTTTGGGTTTATCGTGAACCGTGTTTTAAATGACACTGATTCTTTAACCCAGTCGAAGATTAAAACTAAGTGGAGTTTTAATGAATCTTTAATTAGATTGAAAGGATCGAAAATGGAGTATCATCAGTTTTGCTCTAGGCGATAGTTAAATCTTTAATTAGATTTGAACGTGAGATGGTAATTGAATTTACCGATAACACTGTGGTGTTAGATATGAAGTATTACCAGTTTTACTTCATGGGATGAATAGGTTGGGATGGGGAAATTAAAATAAATAATTACTTCGGTAAGGTTCGCTAATCCCGACTAGTTTAAATTGAGATTCAAAAATAGAACAAAGAATAAATTCAAGGAATTTATCTTGGATAAATTTAATGGGAACCTTTCCCTATGAATGTGAAATTCAGAAACTAACTGTCGGTTAACCAAAAGAAGAAGGGTTTTCTGAATATTGATCTGATGTTGGTTTCGGCCTTCGGGGTTAATATTTGGGGAATTATTCTCTTGATTAATTTACGATTAGCGACTAATGAATTGGGATGAGGCGTATGTTGTGTTTGTGTAACAATTATTTAAAATATACGCGAGTTATTCGGGAAGACCGGGTTTATCCCATTCTGAATAACTGACACGACGATAAGTCGAAGATGAAGACGATGGTCGAAGACCGGAAGTCTTCACGTCGTTTGGGTGATTACTGATGATCTTGATTGGGCTGTACACCCAAGAAGATGGAAACAGTTGGTGATCGTCCAGACGTACTTGGAGATCGATGGATATGCGGGGTACTAGGTGCCTCCGGTTTCGTTCAGACCCAGAACGGACTTGTAAATGGACTGTGTTCATGACATTGGATTTTAGTCCGTGTGATTGATCTCTATTAAATATATATCTGTTTGGCGGCGGAGCATTTATTCTCTTGCTTAACGCCCTTCTCTGAGACGTACGAGCTCAGGGGTTATATATTGATGGATATCAAACGCATGGAGTGAATTGCCTGTGTGGCATGCCTAAGTGGCAATTGATCGAGGCTTCTGTTGAAAAGCAAAGTCTTGAGGTGATGATCAAAGCAAGGCCTTTGTGGCGTAGCTTTGTGTAACGTTTGATTCGCGAGTTTCACACCCGGTATGAACCAAAAACGGGAGAGGACGTCAGGGAGGGCATGCGTTTCTTCCTAGCTAGAAGTGGCGTCAATGGTTTTACACGCCCTGACGAGTTTGACTTATGTGGTTGTTGCTGTTGCGAGGCGCCTCGGATTGATCGGTCGTTCTCGAACCGATGGAGTCATTTAGTTGGCTCGTTTACGCCCCATAGGGCGGGGAAACGCATGTTCAGGGTTTAAGTTTAATCCACATCGGTGGACTGGCCTTGAGGATCCAAGGGTCACTCGAGCTCTGATCCTGAGACTCGGGCTAGGCAGTCTCGAATCGGTTGAGGACTATCTTTTGCCTCGGTTCATAGACGGAAATCCAATTTCCAAATACGTGACTTTGCGGTTTTATTTGTAAACCTATATATGGTGACATAGTGGGATGGGGCGCTCATGCCGCCTATGATTGATACTTATGATTTGAAGTTGTTTTATGCACTATGCACTTATAATAGTATCAAACGATTTGTTTTAACCGTATCAAGCATTCTTTGGCTGTTATAAGGGAAAACCCTATCCTCGGCTGCGTTGCATTGTGTGATGGGACCTGGGTCTTATAACAGCTTCATTTTTCTTTATTTAGCATTGCGCTGTTTGTTTTATGCACTGGTATTCTTGGGAGGAAACTCGTTCCGTGTTATACGGCGTGGTCCCCTTGATTTACCGAATGATTTAAAATAAAGATTAATAACTGTTTTAGTTCTCACACCAGTCACATGACTGACCTGGAGTTTATTGTTTTGACCTAAACTCTGGGTGCCCTTATATTGACACGGGCAGCTAGTAGTTTTGGTTTTGCAGATTTATATTCACTGGATCCTGGTTTACAGCTGGAACGATATCCGGAAAGCTTTGTATCCGTATATCTCCTTCTAGTTGTGTATTGTATTTTTTTCCGCTGCTATGTATTTAAATGTAATTTAAATCTCTGATATTTCTATGTAATATTCCTTTGTACTCTGTATATTCTTGTAATCTGATGCATTGTTGTAACATACAATGAAATGTTCTTTTATATGCGTTCTGTTGTGGCTTGTTCTCGAACTATCCGACGCTTTCCTTTACGCGGAAGTTACGGGTTTTCACAGTTGGTATCAGAGCTTTGGTTTACAAAGCTTAGAGAACAAGGCACATTAGAACCATACGAAAGAATTCATCAGATATTGGATTAGTAATATCCAACGGGAATGACTCGTTAGAGATGGGATCAGTAGCATCCTAGAACGAGTGTGAAGAGTATATTTTTTTAAAATGAAAATAAATTTTTGTTTTGAAAAGTTAAACCAATTATTCGTATTTGATTATTTATCTATATTGATTAGGACAGTCCAGTATATAAAGATTTCGCATATATGCCTTGCAAACGTGTATTTGAAGTTTTAATATACTGGATAGATATAGAATCACACTCTAGTCACCCGGAGATGATGTTGATAATGACCATGGCATCATCAATATTTATGTTCGTGCTCCGAACGTCTAATATCTATATATTTCCTATTGACTGGTGTGAGAACCAAAATTAGATAGGGCCTATTGTTGTGATTTGGCATCAAAAATCTGATTTTTGACTATGTATCAAAGTTATGAATTTGAAAAGCTAATCAACTAATTGATTGATGTTTGTGTTGTTGTTTATTTGTTTGCTAAATTTTGAACCATTATGCCTAATTTGAATCAAATATTGAACTGTATTGAAAATCGGACGCATTTGCTTGCATATATATATACTTACATTGAACAGGTCATAGCAAGGAGGCTAGAGCAGAGAATAAAATTTGTTTGCCCGACAAATAGGTACATGTTTACTACATAATTTACTGTTTTGTTTGGGTGATGATGATTTTATGAGCCTATTGGCTAGCCGCTTGGCTTTTTCTTTTTCTTTTTGAGATCTGAAGGACCGGGGAAGCTATTTGAAATTCCCCGATGCTCCCGGTGCAGGGGAGGTTATGGCGAAATTTTTCGAAAATTTAGGGTGTTAGCCAAATTTTTGAAATTTTAGAAAATTCTCAGAAACTGAAAAGTTGGAGAATGGAAGCCAGATCGAACATAGAGTTGATTAATCAAACCACTTTTGACTTTGTTCCTTTTCGGGGACGAAAAGTTTTAAGTGGGGGAGATTGTAACAACCCGAAAATCTGGGCCAGTTTAAAATTTTTATTTTTGGCAATTTTGGCGAAGTATGAATATTTAAAATGAATTATTTTAAATAATATTGACGAGAAATTTATTTTGAATATAAATCGAACGTATATATTTATACGCGTCGTCGTTAGAATATAAATATTTATATATAATTATAAATAGAATTGAAAATGGCGCGGTAGTTCGATAATTCGATTTCAAACTTCAATTGAACATACCGGGTGCAAAACAATACGGATTTTAGTGAAACCAAAAACATTAGGATCTAATTGATAATATCTTTCCAACGAATCCGAATAATCGAAATTTCATAGCGGGGATCAAAAGATATGTCCAGTTGAAAATTCTGAATAGTCGTTATGGAATTCAAGCCCTTAAAAATGGAAATTTTGCAAATGACCTCGGATTTCGACGAAACCAGTTTTGTTGGGTCCGTGGTGTCAAGTTATTGCTAGATTCCAAATTTCATAATTTTTC
Source organism: Allium sativum (assembly GCA_030737875.1). NCBI lineage: Eukaryota > Viridiplantae > Streptophyta > Magnoliopsida > Asparagales > Amaryllidaceae > Allium > Allium sativum. The sequence goes on along the minus strand of CM060918.1, from coordinate 858,069,597 downwards.
GAATCAATATGTGAGCGTGGCAAAGGAAAACGCGTTTTACCAGTTTCAGTTGATTTTAATCGACTGGAAATTGGCCATATTTCAAACGGTCTCAAAATTTGATGAAACAAGTTTTGTTATGACCGTATCGTCAATACGAAGCTAGAAAATATTTTTATGGAATTTTTAGAGTTAGTATGTGACCCCGGTAATTTGAAATGTATGTTTAAAATTCAATATAGTGATTTGAATGTAAATTTAATGGAAACTGATTGTAACAGCCGAATCAGCTTGCGTGGCATATCCCATTGTGTACGGAATGGGGGTAAAATGCTATGAACGTCAGGCGGTGGGCCTCGTTTAGAGGTCGTATGAAAAAGTTGCTTTTTGAAAATAAATTAATTAAATAATATCCCCCCTTTCCTTTTTCTCCTTAACCAGCCCCCCCCCCCCCCCCCCCCCCCGTTGAAATCATTTTCAAGTCAGATAAAAAAAAAAAGGAAAAAACCGCGGAGGATCGCGATGCCACCGCCGGCGGCGGAGCCCCACCACCGCCGCTCGTTCGAGCGCCTCCCCCTTCTTCTTCTCGTCCGCCTGTCCTCCTCCTCCACGTCAAATCGAACGACCCAAACCCCACTGTCGCGACCCCTAACCGGCCACCCTCCCCACGACGACGACGCCGCCTTAGGCCTCGACGCTCCCTCCGCTCCTCCTTCAACCCCACGACCTCCCTTTCCTCGTCCAAAGCTAAAACCCCGCGCCCCTTTCCCTTCTCTCCTCCTCACAGTGACGCAGCGCCCCCAGCACTCCTACCATCGCCTGAATCCGCCACTGCAGCACCTTCTTTCTGTCGCGCGCGAACTCCCGTGCTCCAGCGATCGAGACCAACGCATGAACGTGAGTTTTTCTAATTTATTTATTTTTATTTCATTAAAACCTGATTTTGAATGGCTAAAAGATTTGATTTTGATCGGCTAAAAGGTTAGATTTTTTTCTAACCAAAAGATTTGGGTTTTGAAAACAAAAAGGAGTGATCTTTATATAAGTAGTGAGTACAAAATGTGATTTTCATTCATATGAATACAATAGAGAAGATTAGATTTTTAAAATAGTAAAGATTAGATTTTTGAAATTTGAAAAGGTGGAATCTTTATTTTTGAAAAGGCGAAATTTTATCTATATTGAATAGTGAAATAAAAATATGATTTTTATATATTGAACTTCGAAATAAAAATATGATTTTTATATATTGAACTTCGAAATAAAAATATGATTTTTATATATTGAATAGCGAAATAAAAATATGATTTTTATATATTGAACTTCAAAATAAAAATATGATTTTTATATATTGAACTTCGAAATAAAAATATGATTTTTATATATTGAACTTCGAAATAAAAATTTGATTTTTATATAGGGAATAGCGAAATAAAAATTCGATTTTTACATATGTAGTGGCTACGGGCGAGGAAAGTGATAAGAGACGAGAACAGTGAAGATTTCCTGCATTTGAAGTGCCGTGGAGCTAGGATAGCTATAGGTGAGAATTTCTCACCTTTCAATTTCTTTTTCTAGTTATATATATATATACTAGGATGCAGATGGTGCTTAGTAGCACCCGACACAATCGTCCACAGACCATGGACTTGTTTGTTTGGTTGCATAGATTAGTTATATGATGTGATTTGAATTTGGTTGTTTGGTGATTTTGATTGATGTGTGAATGGCGTGGGCCTTCACTAGACCGGGGATAAGGCTAGGCCTTGTCCCGTTTCTAGTATCGTGCCGTTATGCCGCCGAAATTTTCTAAAATATGTTAGAAAAATAAAAATATCATTTTATTTAAAGAATGAATTGAATAGAAATTCATATGTTGGAATAAAATGTTTTGCCGTTAAAAATATAATTTTTAACGTGAATGTGAATAAATAAATATTCATTTACAAACCAGACGGTTTGTTTATGTACACCTATTTGAAGGACATTGATTGGGTCGATAAATTTTACACATCGCCCAACTGCACAAATAAAATGTGCGTTTGATTGTTTGAAACCCCACACGGGTGTTGGGATGAAATTTGAAGTTCACTCATCCTGATGGATTAAATATGTCGATCGATTGATTGACAGGCTGTTATAAGCGTTAGAAATCTACATTTGATGCTTATACAGTGTAGTGCACTTTGGTTGATGGTTGATTATTTTTCAATGCTATTATATGTGTGTAATGCATGAAAATCCATATAATTAACATTATATGGTGATTGATTGGGCCTCATTCCAATTTGAAAAATAAAGAATATTATAAAATAAAAGTTCATGTGTTGACAGTACTCATCCATTGAGATTGGTCATGTGTTGAACGAAATATTTTAGTAATAAAATTTACATCTTTATCGATATAAAATAAAAGTTCATGTGTTGACAGTACTCATCCATTGAGATTGGTCATGTGTTGAACGAAATATTTTAGTAATAAAATTTACATCTTTATCGATATAAAATAAAAGTTCATGTGTTGACAGTACTCATCCATTGAGATTGGTCATGTGTTGAACGAATTATTTTGATAATAACAACTATTTTGAAAAAGAAATATTTGAAATAACATATTTGAAATAGAAATTTATGAAGCCGTGTTGATTAGATTGACGCCATTTTGACGTAAACGATATTTATATCGATTTTATTCATTTTGAAATGAATTGAATATAAAACGATTTCGAAATGAATTGAATATATAACGATTTTGAAATGAATTGAATATATAACGATTTCGAAATGAATTGAATATATAACGATTTCGAAATGAATTGAATATATAACGATTTCGAAATGAATTGAATATATAATGATTTCGAAATGAATTGAATTGAAAACGAATTCAAATTGAATTGAAATTTGAATTGAATAGAAATGAATTTTAAAACGAATTTATAAAGAAAAATTCAATTTTGATTTGAATTGAAAAGAAAGTTGAAATTGCTTTTGAAACGATTTTAAAACTATTTATATAATTCGTTTTAAATAGAAATTGATGAAGTATATATTATATATATTATATATATAATATAATGGCCTGAATAGAACGCGCCGCACCGCGGCAGTTCGCGAATTTCGACCATTTATTTCAAACGGACATTACGGGAGGTCCGACCGTCGCATTCTCCTAAAACCGGAACCGTTGGGTTCGTATCGAAAAGAGCTTTCTAACGAATATTAGAAATTAGAAATCTAACAGTTGGATTTGGAATTATGTCCAAATCAAATTTGAAAAAGGTCGCTATAAGTGCAGTTCGATGGCCATTGATGGAAATCGACTGTACGGGCCTTGATAAAATTATTAAAAATAGTAATAATTTATGTAAAATCATAAGAAATGATTTAGAAAGAATTGGGATGAAAAACTCCATATTTGAAAAGATAAAAATAGATTTTTATCGAAATGAACTAGTTTTGAACTAGAAATATAATTCTATTTATTTTTAAATAAATAAATTGGATTTGAAATGGTTTTGAAAATAACCAGAATTTCCAATGATTGCATTGGAATGGATTTGAATCGAAATTGCCTTCGGAATATTTCGATGTTGGATTTCGTGATGATACAGATATTGTTATGGGAATTTGAAAGATATATATATATCGTTATTTCCAATGCGATATTTGTTAGTCGTAGAATTTGATATTGAATATAAGCCGATATATTTTCTATTCAGAGCCTTGTATTGAATATCAAATGTGATTTGGGTTTGTCGTGAATGGTGTCTTCACTAACACTGTTCTTGAACCCAGTTGAGAAAAGATTAAATCTTTTTATTTAGATTTAATGAAGTGTACCAATTCAATAATATTTAATTGAATTGAATTGATATTGATATTGGGTTTATCGTGAACAGTGTTTTAAATAACACTCGTTCTTTAACCCGATAATTAATGGAATGATTTTTGGGTTTATCGTGAACAGTGTTTTAAATAACACTCGTTCTTTAACCCGATAATTAATGAATGTGATTTTGGGTTTATCGTGAACCGTGTTTTAAATGACACTGATTCTTTAACCCAGTCGAAGATTAAAACTAAGTGGAGTTTTAATGAATCTTTAATTAGATTGAAAGGATCGAAAATGGAGTATCACCAGTTTTGCTCCAGACGATAGTTAAATCTTTAATTAGATTTGAACGTGAGATGGTAATTGAATTTACCGATAACACTGTGGTGTTAGATATAAAGTATTAACAGTTTTACTTCATGGGATGAATAGGTTGGGATGGGGAAATTAAAATAAATAATTACTTCGGTAAGGTTCGCTAATCCCGACAAGTTTAAATTGAGATTCAAAAATAGAATAAAGAATAAATTCAAGGAATTTATCTTGGATAAAATTAATAGGAACCTTTCCCTATGAATGTGAAATTTAGAAACTAACTGTCGGTTAACCAAAAGCAGAAGGGTTTTCTGAATATTGATCTGATGTTGGTTTCGGCCTTCGGGGTTAATATTTGGGGAATTATTCTCTTGATTAATTTACAGTTAGCGACTAATGAATTGGGATGAGGCGTATGTTGTGTTTGTGTAACACTTATTTAAAATATACGCGAGTTATTCGGGAAGACCGGGTTTATCCCATTCTGAATAACTGATACGACGATAAGTCGAAGATGAAGACGATTGTCGAAGACCGGAAGTCTTCACGTCGTTTGGGTGATTACTGATGATCTTCATTGGGCTGTACACCCAAGAAGATGGAAACAGTTGGTGATCGTCCAGACGTACTTGGAGATCGATGGATATGCGGGGTACTAGGTACCTCCGGTTTCGTTCAGACCCAGAACGGACTTGTAAATGGACTGTGTGCCTGACATTGGATTTTAGTCCGTGTGATTGATCTCTATTAAATATATATCTGTTTGGCGGCGGAGAATTTATTCTCTTGCTTAACGCCCTTCTCTGAGACGTACGAGCTCAGGGGTTATATATTGATGGATATCAAACGCATGGAGTGAATTGCCTGTGTGGCATGCCTAAGTGGCAATTGATCGAGGCTTCTGTTGAAAAGCAAAGTCCTGAGGTGATGATCAAAGCAAGGCCTTTGTGGCGTAGCTTTGTGTAACGTTTGATTCGCGAGTTTCACACCCGGTATGAACCAAAAACGGGAGAGGACGTCAGGGAGGGCATGCGTTTCTTCCTAGCTAGAAGTGGCATCAGTGGTTTTACACGCCCTGACGATTTTGACTTATGTGGTTGTTGCTGTTGCGAGGCGCCTCGGATTGATCGGTCGTTCTCGAACCGATGGAGTCATTTAGTTGGCTCGTTTACGCCCCATAGGGCGGGGAAACGCATGTTCAGGGTTTAAGTTTAATCCACATCGGTGGACTGGCCCTGAGGATCCAAGGGTCACTCGAGCTCTGATCCTGAGACTCGGGCTTGGCAGTCTCGAATCGGTTGAGGACTATCTTTTGCCTCGGTTCATAGACGGAAATCCAATTTCCAAATACGTGACTTTGCGGTTTTATTCGTAAACCTATATATGGTGACATAGTGGGATGGGGCGCTCATGCCGCCTATGATTGATACTTATGATTTGAAGTTGTTTTATGCACTATGCACTTATAATAGTATCAAACGATTTGTTTTAACCGTATCAAGCATTCTTTGGCTGTTATAAGGGAAAACCCTATCCTCGGCTGCGTTGCATTGTCTGATGGGACCTGGGTCTTATAACAGCTTCATTTTTCTTTATTTAGCATTGCGCTGTTTGTTTTATGCATTGGTATTCTTGGGAGGAAACCCGTTCCGTGTTATACGGCGTGGTCCCTTGATTTACCTAATGATTTAAAATAAAGATTAATAACTGTTTTAGTTCTCACACCAGTCACATGACTGACCTGGAGTTTATTGTTTTGACCTAAACTCTGGGTGCCCTTATATTGACACGGGCAGCTAGTAGTTTTGGTTTTGCAGATTTATATTCACTGAATCCTGGTTTACAGCTGGAACGATATCCGGAAAGCTTTGTATCCGTATATCTCCTTCTAGTTGTGTATTGTATTATTTTCCGCTGCTATGTATTTAAATGTAATTTAAATCTCTGATATTTCTGTGTAATATTCATTTGTACTCTGTATATTCTTGTAATCTGATGCATTGTTGTAACATACAATGAAATGTTCTTTTATATGCGTTCTGTTGTGGCTTGTTCTCGAACTATCCGACGCTTTCCTTTATGGGGAAGTTACGGGTTTTCACAATTATGCCCTGGTATTCTTGGGAGGAAACCCGTTCCGTGTTATACGGCGTGGTCCCTTGATTAACCGAACCTTAAAATAAAGATTAATAACTGTTTTAGTTCTCACACCAGTCCCATGACTGACCTGGAATTTATTGTTTTAACCTAAACTCTGGGTGCCCTTATTTTGACACGGGCAGCCAGTAGTTTTGGTTTTGCAGATTTTTATTCATAGGATCCTGATTTACAGTTGGAACGATACTCGGAAAGCTTTGTATCCGTGTATTACTTCTAGTTGTGTATTGTATTATTTTCCGCTGCTATGTAATGTATTGTAATCTATGATATTTTCTGTGTAATATTTATTCATTTATACTCTGTATATTCTTGTAATCTGACGGAATTTTTGTAATATACAATGAAATGTTCTTCTGTCTGCATTCTTTTGTGTGTTGTTCTCGAACAATCCGCACTTTCCTTATCGGGGAAGTTACGGGTTTTCACAAACCTCCTTTGTATGGGGAGACATTTAAAACTTCTCCTAGCCACGAAGGGCCATCATCATCCAAAAAGAAAAAGAAAAATCCAAGCCGCTATCCAATCGACTCATAAAATCATCCAAACCCAATAAATTTGTAAACATGTACCTATTTGTCGAGCATACAATTTTATTCCTCTTCTCTAGCCTCCTTGCTATGACATGTTCAATGTATATACTTGTATAGGCATGCAATTGCGATCAATTTTCAAGTTAGTTCAACATTTGATTCAATTTGGCTTAATGGTTCAAAGTTTCAATTAATCAAACCAACAATCAAACCACACAATCAGCAATCAATTAGTTGATTATCGTTTCAAACACATAACTTTTATATTCTCAAAATCAGGTTTTTGATGCCAACTCATAACAAGAACCCTATCTAGTTTTGGTTCTAACACTAGTCAATTGGAAATATATAGACATCCCACTTTCGAAACTCGAACATAAATAATGATGATGGCGCGCGATCATCAAAATCATGTCCGGGCGACTAAAGCGTGATTCTTTATCTACCCAGTATATTAAAACTTCGAATATACGTTCATGACGCGTATATGCAAAATCTCATATACTCGATTTTCCAAAATAAAATAAAATAATATACTCAAATACTTATAATTAGATTAAATTTCCAAAACTAAATTTGATTTTAAAATTTTCACTCTTCCCACTCGTTCTAGGATACATCTGATCCTATCTCTTACGAGTCATTCTCATTGGATATTACTAATCCAATCTCTGATGAATTGTTTCGTTTGGTTCTAACGTGTCTTGTTTTTCGAGCTCTGTAAACCAAAGCTCTGATACCAACTAAAACGACCCGGACTCTCCCTCATGGGAAAGCCCGGATAGATTTGAGAACACGACAAATCATAACGTAAACAGAAGACATTTCATTGCTTGTTACAACAATTACATCAGAGTATTAATAATTTATACATCATAAAAATATCAGAGATTTAAATTACGATACAACAGAAAAATAATACATAACACAACTGAAACAAATACCCGGATACAGAGCTTTCCGAATATATCTCCCTTTGTAAACCAGGATCCTGCGAATATAAATCTGCAAAACCATAACTACCAGTTGTCCGTTTGGAAAATAAGGGCACCCAGAGTTTAGGTTAAAGCAATAAACTCTAGGTCAGTCATGTGACTGGTATGAGAACTAAAACAATTATTAATTTGATTTTAAAGCTAGGTAAATCAAGGGACCACGTGTTATAACACGGAACAGGTTTTCCACCAAGAATACTAGTGCATAAAACAAACAGGGCAATGCTAAATAAAGAACAATGAAGCTATTATAAGACTTAGGTCCCATCACACAATGCAACGCAAGCCGGAGGATAGAGTTTTACCTTATAATAGCCAAAAATTCTTGGTACGTGAAATTTCATATTTTATTATCACTATAAGTAAAGAAATCAACTTCAAATAAAAATGTATCAATCATAGACGACATAGTGCCCCATCCCACTATGTCGCCATACTAGGCTCTACAATTAAAACCGCAAAGTCACGTACTGCAAGTTGGATTTCCATCTATGAACCAATGCAAAGGGAACATCCTGTGCCAATTCGAGACAATCTAGCCTATGTCTCAGGTCTCAGCCGCAACTGCACCCGGAGCATCAGGGTCGGTCCACATTTTAAGTGGAATAAAATTCCCTAAACATGCGTCTCCCCGCCCTGTGGGGCGTAAATCTAGTAAGTATGTCGACTAGAACATCCAACGTAGTGACCGATATAACCGAGGCGCCTCGCTATCCATCATCCACATAAGTAAAACGTCTGGGGTTGCAAAACCCAGACACCACTCGTAGCTAGAAGGAAACGCATGTCCTCCTTGAGGTCCTTCCTGTTTCTGGTTCACACCGGTGTGTGAGGCTCGCGAATTAACGCTATACACAAAGCTATGCTATATTAAAGCCATGCTTTGATCATCAACCACAAGACTCTGCTTTTCAACAGAAGCCTTGATCATTTGCATCTTAGCATGCCACATAGGAAATTCACGCCATGCGGTCGATGTCTATCGATATAAAACCTCTGAGCTCGTACGTCTCAGAGAAGGGCATTAAGCAAGAGAATAAATTCTCCGCCGCCAAACAGATACATATTTAATAGAGATCAATCAACACAGAATAGAATCCAATGTCACACACACATCCATATACAAGTTCGTTCTGGGTCTGAACGAAACCGGAGGCACCTTATTCCTCGTCCCATATGTCCAATACAGGAGAGTGGCCTCGCATATCCGGTCGATCTCCAAGTATGTCTGGACGATCACCACTTATTACCTCGTCTTGGGTATACAGCCCAATCAAGACATCAGTAATCATCCAAATGATGTGAAGACTTCCAGTCTTCAACCACCGTCTTCATCGTCGACTCATCGACGATTCAATTATTCAAAATGGGATAAACCGGGTCTTTCCAAATAACTCACGTATATAATAAACAAGTGATATAAAAACACAACATACACCTCATTCCATTTCTGAATATTCTTTTATTTAAATATTTATATCCTTTGGGAAAGGTTCCCAATAAATTTATCAAAGATAAATTCTTTAAATTTATTCTTTAATCTTCCATTGGATATCAATTCACACAAAATTGTGGTTTATCCAAACTAGTCGGGATTAGCGAACATTACAGAAGTAATTATCTATTTAATTTCCCAATCCCAACCTATTCATTCCATGGAGAAAAACTGGTAATACTCCATATCTAACATCACGGTGTTATCGGTAAAATTATTTACCATTTCACTTTCAAATCTAATTAAAAATTTAACTACCACTTGGAGCAAAACTGGTGATACTCCATTCTCGATCATTTCTTGAATTTGATAATTTTAGTTATCAGATTCACATTTCAATCTAATTAAAGATTCGTTAAAACTCTAATTCAGTTTTAATCTCCAAAAATCATTACTTAATGATTTTCTTCAAAGTTAAGAAATTAATCTTATCTTTAACTGGGTTAAAGAACTAATGTCATTTAAAACACAGTTTACGATAAACCCAAAATCCCATTCCATAAATTATGGAGTCTTCACCGAAGACAAATCAATATATATATATATAATCGATATAAACATCCATATCCAATCGATAATATAAATGGAATAACGGCAAAGCCTTTTAAATCCCATATATATTGGCAGTCTTCCTCCACAGAAATTCACTTCAATTATTACCAAATCGATTTCCACTCCATTCCAATTTATTTTATTAATTTGGAAAACTTTACTTTGGAAAATTTCCTTTAAATCTTAGTTAAAAGATTTATAAATTCCAAATCACATTTCACTGTAAATCGGTTAAAAACGGATGTCGTTACAAACACAGTTCACGATTAACCCCATTCCATTTTTTTCCAATTATTAAATATAATTGGAAAGTCTAACAATCTTTATTAAAAGATTTATTCTTTTCAGATAGGGTTTAAGAACAGTGTTAATGAAGACACCATCCACGACAAACCCAAAATCCAATTCTTTTATTCAATTCCAATTAAATATTAATTCGAAAATTTCACTAAATCTTAACTAAAAGATTTATTCTTTTCTCAACTGGGTTTAAGAACAGTGTTATTTAAGTCACTGTTCGTGACAAACCCCAAATCCAATTTGATATTAAATACAAGGCTCTAAATAGAAAATATATTGGCTCATATTCAATATCAAATTCTGCACTCAACAAATATCGTATGGGAAATAACAATATATATATCTTCCAAATTCCTCCTCAATATCCGTATAATCATGCAATCCAATATTGAAATATTCCGAAGATAATTTCAGTTCAAATCCATTCTAATTCATATATGGGAAATTCTGGTTATTTATAAACCCATTTCAAATCCAATTTATTTATTTAAAAATATTGGATTATAATTCTAGTTCATAACTAGTTCATTTCGATAAAAATATATTTTTATCTTTTCAAATATGGAATTTTTCTTCCCAATTCTTACCAAATCATTTTTTATGATTTTACACAAATTATTAATATTTTTAATAATTTTATCAAGGCCCGTACTGTCGGTTTCCAATAACGGCCACCGAACTGCAATTACACAAACCTTTTCCAGATTTGATTTGGACATAATTCCAAATCCAACCGTTAGATTTCAAATATCTTATATTTGTTTGAAAGCTCCTTTCGATACGGACCCAACGGTACCGGTTTTGGGGGAATCCAACGGACGGATATCCCGTTATGTCCATCCTAAGTCAATGGTCGAAATTCGCGAACTACCGCGACGCGGCACGTTCTATTCAGGCCATTAAATATATATACTATGTATAGATATATATATATATATATATATCGTTGATTTCCATTTCAAACGTATTTTATAAATCGTTTTAAATTCGTTTTAAAAACGATTTCGACTTCATATTCAATTTTAAATCAAAATTGAATATTTCACATCATTAATATATAAATGATAATATTTTCAAAACATTAGATTTTGAAATCTCTTCCTTTTGATATTCATTATAAAAAATGAATAAAATCGATATAAATACGTCAAAATGGCGTTAATCTAATCAACACGGCTTTATATATTTAAATATTATCGTGTCCATCCCAGATTGGACATCAAAATCATATTTTGATCCATTACCAAATATTATTTTTAAATATTAGTTATTTTTAAATATTCATTACTCGTTATTTTGAAAATATTATTTAATTTAAAATGTTCATTCTTTCCGAATTGGAATCAGACACAGTCAGTTACCATAAAATTTTATTTATATGGATTTCATACACACGTGTACATAACCATAACAAAGCACAGTCAACCATCATCCAAAGTGCATTACACATCTGCGTAAGCGTTAAATATAAATAATTAACGCTTACAATAGTTTGTCAACCCTTCGATTGACATACAACTAAATATTGGGATTAGTGTATGTTCAATATCATCCCAATACCCGTGTGGGGTTTTCAAACAACAAACACTGGTTATTATTTGTGTAGTTGGGCGATGTGTAAAATATATCGTCCAAATCCATAGCAGTTAAATGTGTGTACATAAACAAATCGTTCGATTTGTAAATGAAAATTTATTCAGTTCATATATACAATAAAAATGATATTTTTATTGTTCAAATATTTTATTCCATACATGAATATTTTATTCATTTTATTTCACATCACAATCACAATCAATTTCTACAACACAATACAATCAAGCAAGTCGTCCATGGTCTGTGGACGACGGGGAGCAATTCATTTATGCAGTTATAAAATAAATAACAATACAAGAAATTATAGTGAGAAGTTCTCACCTTTGGGATCCACTCCTCCATTCTTTATTTCTGAACGGTTTGGATGTGGACTTGATTCCAGTTGGTTCCATCGCAATATGTTTCACGCGGTTTTATATTAAAAATCCCAATTCTGAACAATGATGTTTATAAATAAAAATCACATTTTTATTTCAACGCTATCTTTGTAAATATCATATTTTTATACTGCTACTTCGTATATAAAAATCACATTTTTATAATTCACTTTTATATATAAAAAATCATACCTTTACATCGCTACTTCATTATAAAAATTATATTTTTAAACTGCTTTACATATAATAAAAATCATAATTTTATTTCCGTTGTTTCATTTAAAAATACACGTTTTTAAATCCAAGTAATTTATAAAAATCATATTTTTAATTTGCAAAGCCATTTTATAAAAAAAATACATTTTTATTCCAAAACATCTCTCCTACTAAGCTTTATATATTTTTTAAACAATTTCTATTTATATTTTTAAAACAATATCTATTTTTAATTTTAAAAAATACCTATTTTTAATTTTTAAAACAATGTATATTTTCTTTACAATGTATATTTTCTTTTCAAACCATATTTTAAAAACAAAGTTATATATAAAAAATCATATTTTTATATTCAAACATTAATATATAAAAACCATATTTTATTTAGCTCCATATATATATTTCATATTTCTATCTTTAAAATTATATCTACTTATATAATAAAATTTCACTTACTGTTATATATATATATATATAAAAATTCATTTTTATTTCGATGTTGATTTATTTTTAAAGACTAAAAATAAATCAATGCTTTAAACATTAATTACCTTTAAAATAATTAATTACATAATTACTTTACCCTAATTAGTTAATTTAAACCTCACCCCCTTTAACCTTATCTTCCCGTTCACAACCTGCTGTAATGTAGAGCCAAAAGTTGATAAAACAAATTTCGTGGTAGCCCCTTAGATTGATGATCGGAACACCATCGGACTAGCCCACATTAAGCGCCACTCCGACCTCATCCTGCCCCCTCCACGTCAGCCACTTCGGTGGCCCCCCCACCGCCAGAAAATCGGCCCAAAGGCGGTGGGTTTGAACCCTAAATTTGAACAATATAATCAATGATAATCAATCACATACGTTCAATTTCTAGATCTTGAAGGGTTCTTCATTTTATACTTGGATGCTTTGAATATCGTAGAGCGGATTAGAAGAATGGAGACGAGGAATTTCTGAAGTTTCTAAGAAAAATAGAGGTGGCGGCTTATGGTTTTTGATTTGGGGATTAGGGTTGGAAAGGTTTATTTATATAATTATTTTAATAATATTAAATTTTAATAGCTATTCCATAACGACTTTTGCATCTAGACTCCAAATGAGACCCAACGACTGTCGCCCCTAGCTAAATACCCCCGTTCTGAACACAATGGGATATGTCCCGCAAGCCAATTCAACCATTTCGATCATTTTTCATCAAGTCTAAAATATAAATCAATATAATTAATTTAAACGAACATTTTAATTTACCGGGCCACATGCTGACTCCAAAAATTCCAGAAAAATAAATCTGGCTATGTTTTAACGATACGGTCCTAACAAAATTTATTTCATTGAATTTGGAGACCGTTTGAAAAATGGTCATTTTCCAGTGGATTAAATTCAAACTGAATTTACCAAACACGTTTAAATCCGCCACGCTCACATATTGATTCCAAAAATTATGAAAATTGGAATCTAGCAATAATTTGACATTCCAGATCCAATGAAAGTGGTCTCGTCGAAAATGGAGGTCGTTTGCCAAAATTGCTATTTTTAAGGGCTATATTTTATATAAATTCCATAGCGACTATTCTGAATTTTCAACTAGCCATAACTTTTAATTCCCGCTATGAAATCTGGATTTTTAACATTCTATAGTGACCCGCAAATCCATAATATCAGAGTTGACTACATACATCATACATCCAACCCTAATATCATGAAAATACAAATCATTTTTTTTAGAAGAAAAAGGTAGAAGAAGAACAGAAATAACAACACAGAATCTCACATCGCAGCGGAATAGATATAATATATCATAACTTTTGAAGTACAAAATTTCAACTGTATAACATACACTTATCAGAGTATCACTATCAGAGTACAACTTAAAATACAGCGGAAATAAGAATAACTAGATAACGTTGAAGCCTCCTGCTCCAAGCTCCTTTAAATAGATCTGTAAAATCCTGAACTACTTGACTGCCCGTACAAATTTAGGCACCCAAGAGTTTAGGTAGAACAAAAAAAATAAACTCTGGGTCAGTCATGGGAATGATATGAGTAAACAGTTTAAAACACCTCGAACAAGTAAATGTTATCTCATAAGACCACGCCGTATAACGGAACGGGTTTTTCCCTTATGACAATCCAAAGTATCTTTATATCAAAAACCTTTTGATATTATAATAATGCCTATCAACCATAATATAATAACCATCTAGCAGAAACGCTTTCATCTCACATTCTACATATATAGTATACAATCAAAACCACAAGCACATATTGGGTAATGGATTTCCAACTATGGCAAGGTATGGAACCACCTTCCGCTGGTGTATCTCTAGAGGAGAATACACCGAGTTCAACAAGAACATCTTGCAACTCAGCCACACATGACCGACCACTCATTTCGCTTGAGTGTATTTAATGTATATCACCAATGGTTGGGATCAGCAACCGTTTCCCGAATGGGACAGCATCGACAATAGATTTTTAGAAGTAAATGAAACTCTAGATCAGAACCCTAATATGTGCGACCTACATAGCCATGTTGCCTGCCCGATTTTTGTCATTTCCCGGTTGTTGAGGCCAGAGGATACGATTACTTTCCATTCATTGATAACACGATCACTTTGAATGCCACATTATCAGATCCGTTGATCGCTAATTGATCTGCACAAATATTTTGGATATTATGCTAAGGGAATAAATCCGTTGCCACCATATATAATTGTACAGTTCAACATATGCGATCATTGGAAATATCTTGTTAGACATTCGTCCATAAACGTTCGTTCTGGGACTAAACGAAACCGAAGGCACTATTCAGTACATCCATCCTAGGCAATCTCGACCTAGGACTTATACAACAGCCCTTGCACTGTACTCCGTCTTCAATATATTCAGCATACTTGGTTCGCAACGCTTATGCCAATACGTGGTGTTCTTCGGATAATAATCCAACCGGTCTCTCCATATTGACAGCGATGGTCAAAACTTCGATAGTCTGTGATTTAACTATCGAATAAAAACAAGTGTACATTAAACATATTAAACAAATTACTAGGCTTTTTAATTAATATTTCATTAATTAAATCTCTTCTCCATTTCCTTATCAATATTTGTTAACCAAATATTTTCAATAATCATCTTGTCCCTTTACGTTAATTGGAAAACATTTCCATATATCGTCTTCTTTTATTTTCTATATTTAGAAAATATCTTCTATTAATAATTGGAAAATATTCGAATTACTAATCTCTTTCACGACCATTCATTTCTATACTTAGGAAATATTTAAAATCATATTTCCAAACTTTTACTTCTTCGGGTTAAAACGAATGTTGTGTAAAACATCGCTACGACAACCCAAAACACTGCATTCAACTAACTCTTATTCACGCAGTCCTCTTCGAGACCAGATCTTGCTATTTATCGGTTAAAAACGAAATTAATTAAGTTGGGGTATAACTACCTCTCAGACCTTGACTGAAAACATCCTTAACTTCAAAACGGACAAGACCACTTACCTCGAATAATTAACATTATATAAAACCAATCCTCCATTTCTAAAACACGTATACCCTTCTCTTTCTATTTCCAGATTTATCGATTTCCTTTTTGTTTATAATATTCTATTTTCAAGTTCATTTCCTTATCGAATTCTATATATATCGATACGTTGATTTCTAACTATCAAATTACCTTAAAATTATTCTAACTCCTTAAATTCCCGGAAAAATTCGCCATAACCTCCTTTGTACCGGGAGCATCCGGAAAATCCTCAAACCACCACACAGGCCTCTCCATTCAAAAAGAAAATCAAAAAGCCAAGCGGCTTGCAGATACGGTGCATAAAACCTCATATTCAATTTAAATACATACCTTCTTGTCATGCATTCTATTTATATCTCTTCTAACACTTCATTCCATACCTGGCTCATGTATATCCATACATTTCTATTTCATTTCAACTTAATACACTCGTTTTAACTCAACTCATTAAATTAATTCGTTTAATTAACTCTTTGCCTTTTTTACTTGTATATTTGAATATAACATGTTTTAAATATATTTCAACTTACTCATAAACTAATTGAATTTCCATTTTCCAACTCAGGTTTCATATTCGATTCGAATATGAAGTCACAAGTTAAATTTACTTATTCAAAGTCAACTTGATTCTATCGTTTTAACTTAATTCATTAATCTGTTTGTTAATTAACTCTTTTGCTAATTTCACTTTGAACGTGACATGTTCAAATATGTTTTAATCTACTCATGAAACAATCTAATTCTATTTTCAACTTGAGATATATATTCAATTTCGAATATAAATTTTCAATCTCTTTCACTTATCCAAAAACCCAATTTCGATTCAAATTTCCTTTAACTAATTATTCTCCAATTTAGTTAATTCTATTTAATATTTAAAAAATATGGTTTTTTCCCCAAAAATCATTTCACTTACTTCACTGGAGTTCATATTTATTTTATCTCTCCAGTCTGGATTTTTCTAATGGCAATTCGGTTTTTATTTCTTCAAAATCCTTTTATACATTTAAATAAACCGTTATGGCTTTTAAATGATTTTGGCTCTACTTTTCTGAAAATTTGATTTTGACATAACACAAAATCTATAAGACGAAATCCAGATTTTTCTCTTCCATTAGAAAACTATTATCAAATCGGTCCTGACAATTCTTGTTTCAAAGAATTTCGACTTCAAATGAGTTCTGTATACTCAATTGAAGTTCGAATCGCCAATTTACGAACTGCAGCGCTGCGGCGAGTTTGTTTTATATATATAAACGTTTAAACTTCATTTATAACGAATTCAACTCCATTCTGATATATTTTTAATATATATCAAATACATTTTTCCAATTCAACATTTTATTTCCCATCTTCTGTAATTGTCGATTTTTCCTAATTCGGAAATAAATTTATTTATACTTCGATCTTCTATATTCAAATTCCATTTCAATTCTCTTTGAATTCTATATTCAATTTCCATTTCAACTCTATTTGAATCCTATATTCAAATTTCCATTTTAACTCTATATGAATTCTATATTCAATTTTCCATTTCAACTATATTTGAATCCTATATTCAATTTTCCATTTCAACTCTATTATTCAAATTCTATTTCAAATTCCATTTGAATTTCTATATTAAAAATCTATATTTGAATTCCGTTTGAATTTCTATATTCAAATTCTATATGAATTTCTATATTCAAATTCCCTATATTTAAATCTTCTTTATTCAAATCCCATTTGAATTTCTATATTTGAATCCCCTTTGAATTTTCTATATTCAAATTCTATATTTGAATTCCATTTGAATTTCTATATTCAAACTCCATTTGAATTTCTATATTCAATTTCTATTTGAATTTTCTTTATTCAAATTCTATATTTAATTCCTTTTGAATTCAAATATTCAAATTATCTCTTGATAATTTATTCATTATATTTATAAGCACCATTATTTTACTTGTTCATATATTAAACAAGTCTAGCTTCTAATTTCTTTTGAAATAATTATTTCTACTTTGGAGAAATAAATTTCCCTTTTCGAATTCACCCTTGTATTCAAAATTTCCTGAATTATCCAATGCTAATTCATTTTACTTCATTTATAAACTTCGTTTATAAATGAACTATGTAACACCCCGCCTCCGCTAGGGTCACTCGCAAGGGAATGCACTAGCTTTAGAGGGGCATTATTGGTAAACATCCACAGAAATATCACAAGACAGAACATATAAAAATAGCGGAAGTAAAAACAAACTTTCATAACATTAATAAATGAGGTCAAAAGCCTTTTTACATCAGAGTACATCAAAACCTGTCTTGCTGAAATAAAGAAGCATGAAACCTTTTTCATAAATTATTCCCCAATTAAAACAGTAAAGTAGCCATAGCCAAGGAAAGTCCAAGCCATCCAAGATGACCTTCAAGCCGAAGAAGTCTGAACTAAACAACAGTATTTCCTCCCTGTAACCTGTGGAGGGGGGAAACGGAATACAAGAAGCGAAAGAAACGGGGTCAGTCATAAAGACTAGTAAGTCCTATCTACTTCCAGCATAAAAACAGATAAAGGTGACATGACATGCATAAACTGAAAGTAAACACAAGGATGATGTCAAGATAGATAAACTGAACCAAAATAACAGGATGAACTACTGTACCCAGATAAACTAAGGTGTCATGATAAATTACGATGTCAGATAAAACAAGGTATCAAGCCGTCAGGTTCCTATCAAGCATCACGTCCCATGGTATCTATTTAGTCTAACGTTCTATGGAATTTTTCATATATATATATATATATATATATATATATATATATCTTTACTGGTTTTTACATGTATATTTGCTCTGCACCCTCCGTACTAGTATCCCAGCCTTTTTATGTGTTAACCATGAATGTCCCTTACTCAAAGTCGTGTAATGGTCCATGTCAACCTAATATATCGCATATATAGGTTACTCAAATCATATGTTTCTTTCCATGTATATAAGTTCAGTCCTTTGCCGTACCTCGTACGGGCTTCCCCATGTCGTATTATCCTTGAAATCGTTTGGACTGTCACCCTTGTTCTAGCTAGGCTCTTCCATATGAATCATCGTTTGAACTACTAGGACTTACGCCACCTAGCACCACTAGGGATTACGCTTACCTATTGCACGCTTTCGTATTTCGGTTTGGGTTAAACCACCTAGGCCACTAGGGATTACGCTAACCCTCAACCGCGCCCTTTTTCCCACGCATTCATCGTGAATCGTTTTTCTATAACTCTATGCACATGTATCATATCGTGCCATCCGAGTCCTGTCACAGGGCAAAACAAGAAATACAGGACTCGGTCGGGAGCTTTAGATTTATCTACCGATGCAGATACTAAGGTCTGCTTTTCTACACGTGGCTATGGTCCCACGAGACCCCTCCCTCAACTAGTGAAAAGCAACACAAGAGAAAATCTTGCATGAGAACTACACTCCGGCCAGCCCACATCCTACGGCCTACCTCACCCATAATTAGATAGCAATTATGGTCTGTTGGGTGTTCCCTGCCTTTCCGTACGTACACGCTTGACTCAAGATGGTAGATGATCGACGAACTTGCTATCTCGGGCACCTTATGTATTCGTCGACTCACTGCTATCCACCCCAGTCTTTAGGTCGCTCGCATAGCAACCAAGGCATATTCTTGGTTCTTCTACAGCAGACCTCAACCTCTCGTGAGCCTAGTATAATGACCTGGCAGCTCACAGAGGGATCCCAAGAATATCCTCACGTTCCCCGAAGCCGCTGCTTCGTTACCCAGTTCGTTGGAGCCTTTATCTAAATCAGATAGCCTGCTCCTACACGCATACTTAAACGTTGACCTAACGTATCGGGTTACTAATCTATCTAAGAAATGGTCCAAATTTCCTTGACTAAGCATTATTACTTAGTTTCCCTTAACTAAGGTTTACCACTTAGCCTTATTTCCATAATCCTTGTTAACTATGGTTATTTACCTAATCCTCCGAATTAGGGTTTATCTAATGGGTTAAGTGTCACTTAAGTTCATAACTTAGCCCGTCTACAAACCATGTCAAAATTGGCTAAGTATCCAAGTCCAAGACTTAATCCTACAAACCATGTGTCAAGTTGGCTAAGTATATTAAGCAATCCATAACTTAACCTCGTCTAATTATCATTTTAGATTGGTTAATTATATAAATTAACTTGACCTTGTCAAATTACCGAGTCAAATCGGTCAAGCGTATTCAAGTGATTCGTGACTTAGCCTTATCATGTTTTCACGTTAGATTGGTTAAGTATAGGTCACTTAACTACATCAAACTAACGAGTTGGATTAGTTAAGTGTAAATTAACTTAACCCCGTCCAATTACCATGTTTAGATTAGTTAGGTCGGAGTTGACTTAACCCCATCCATTAACTGTATTAAACGGTTAAGTGTTACTAAGAAAATTTACCTAACCTTATCAAGTTATCGTGTTGGATTGATTAAGTGTTGGTTAACTTAATCCTGTCCCCTCGTCGTATAAAAATGGTCAAGTGTCGTTAGGCAAATCAAGTTACTTAACCTACCCAACCCAGTCATGTTTTGTTAAGTATCATTAGCCTAATCAAATTACTTAACCCATTTGTCCATGTCATATTTGGTTAAGCCTCATTAATCAAATTAACTTAACCCTATTATGTGGCATTAATTATTTAATGCACCCCAACCTCTCACATTAGACTTTGTTGTGGTTACCTAGTTAAGCCAGTGGGTTCCGGGTAGATTTACAGCACAACTTGGTCTAACCTCGGGTCTTAGGCGCGACATGACCAACTTCTCACATTGGATCCTATTGTTTGTAGCTACTAGTTAAGCCGGGAGGGTCCGGGTAGATTTATGCTACAAACTCAACCCAACCTCGAGTTGGCCACTTTCATGTTTAGCCTAGTGTCATGTTCATGGTCAAGTTTTCAAGCAATTGGGTAGACCTAACTTAATAGGTAAATTCCCAATGGGTAGACCTAACTTAATAGGTAAATTCCCAAGCCCATGTTTTTATGCATATTTACATGTTAACTTCCATGTTTATATTTCAAGTCATATTTTCAAGTATAAACACATGTCATATTAAAGTTAAGATTTCGCGACATGTTCATGTTTATCTAACTACCCAAAATCGTGTTTTCCCAACGTAAGCAAAGCGAGTCAACATAGTAAGGATACTATGTCACATATTGGTCTCAAAACATGCATGATGCCAAAAAGGGCTTGGCTTCCACATGCATAACATCATAGAGGGATTGGCCATAAACATGCATAGTGTCATAAGGTAATTTGGCCACAAACATGCATAGCATAAAAGGGGATAACTTGCATAAGTGTTCATGTCATAAACCTATCATGAAGGGATTAACATGCACATGTCACTTATGTCATAAGAAGGGGTTGGTTTTATGTACATGCATAAGCTCCAAAGTTCAACTTATGCAACTATTTCACAAGTCAAAGTGGCTCTAAGTGTTCATGCTATCATACTACAAGTAAAGGTCCAATCTTGCATGGCAAACTAAGTCCAATGCAACATGAATAGAATGGTTTAGTTGCTACAACATCACCCAAAGTCATATGTTCATGTTAAAGAGGAAACTAGGTTCCCATAGGCTAACATACTCATGTTACTTTGCATTTTATCCAATGTCACATCAAAATCATCGTTTAAATCTACAAGTAGCTAGAACTTACATAGGCAAGGCTTAGGAAAGGGATCATGCATCATCTTGACGAAGAAAGGTGGCTCCTTTGAAGAAGAACCATCATGAAACTCGCATAGCAATGTTGATTTGGCCTCTATTTGGTGTAGCAAGCTTGCATCTTTTGATTTGAACCTGATTTGAATGCATAGGCTCTAGGGATTGGAGATGGAGGCCATGATCAAAATTGATTTTGGCAGCACTTAGTTGCTAGGTTTGATTTTTAGGGATTTAGGTTAGGTTTAGGGTCTTTTTATAGAGATTAGGATAGTTTTAGGCCCTTAGATTAACCCTAGGATAGATCAGGACCATCAGATCTCGGAAGCTTCCAGAACCAGCCCAAGAACAAGACCAGGTGAGACAAACAGGTGCGCCAGGCAACTTGCCCCGGCCACCCCCTGTCGACAGGCAAGTCGACAGGGCTGTCGACTTGGTCTAGGCCCAAGTCGACAGGCCTGTCGACAGCCCTGTCGACATGGCCTAGGCGGGAAACTTCCCTCCTAGCCCCAGATCTGATTTCCAAAGCTATTTCCGAAGTTCAAATTTCCAGAAATCTTCTTTGGGCCTTTAACGGATCATACGGACTCCGATTCTAGAAAACTCGGACTCTATTTCGCGTATTTTTCCGAGACGAACGCAATGGCACAGACCGTTTCACTTGATTCAGAATTTATAATTTAATTCTGTCTTGATTCTTGATTTAACGTGTTGTAAAAATTCGGGTTGTTACATTCTCCCCTTCTTAAAGGATTTCGTCCCCGAAATCTCAAAGTTAGGAAGAACATATCCTACCATCCATCATCCATCTACTCAAACCATCATCCACAAGCAACCATTGTCCTTAGACGACTCCTAATGCTTTATGAATGTATGCAAAACGTGTGTGTACATGTTCCTTAGCTAATACTAATGATCAGGCCTGAAAAATCTTTTGAATGCAAAAATATGTTTAGTGCTATGAATCCATCATGTATGCAAATAGTCCTAGTCATATACACTATATGCGTGCACAAACATTCAACCATATGCAACATCCGCATGATAACACATTCAATTTCATCCATAAACAAGTATAAATACTCGTGCATATGCAATATGAAATGTGACCGAGTCGAGCTAATATCTAATGTAAATTCGCGCATCCACGAGCAACCACTTGCAACCATTTGCAACCATATCAACAATAACATGTTTCAAATACATGTTGACATCCACAGGGTTCTACCTAAGATTCCCTAAAACAGGGTCGAGAAGATAAACAAAACAAACTCCGTACGGGGTTTGTAACAGAGACAGAACCGAGAGGATATCCATAAAAGATAGCCTACAAGTAAGCTCAACAGAAAAACAGGGATCGAGGATATATTCCTAAAAGAGATATCATGCACGTATTTAGTCTTCAGTCTCCTGAGTCGCATTACCTTGAGCTTAGTTCCATCGTGCCTTGACCGCCCCTTTTACTTCACGATTTCGCAGCTTCTTATTTCCTGTTTCCATAACATGAGTTGGAACTCATTTCCTCGTCGCCTCTCGTTCCACTTGCACTTATTCTCCTTCTAGAATACTTGGCGCAAACCGGACTGCGTACACATTATTCCATGCGAGCCCTCAAAATTCACTAGTGAATCCTGGACCTTGTACCATAAGGTATTCCACGTAGAAAAACTTTCTCCTGAAAGTAAACAAGTTACCGTGCGCACTTACTAGGGTAATTCCCATAACCCATACATAATCGAAGTAAACCATCCGTCTTATTAGCGAACACCATTCGATCGGGTTTCTAATTTCCAACAAAGGCATCTAGGGATTCTAAGTAACTAATCATGACAGAACCCAAAAGGTTACGCGATACTTCAAGGGTATTACCAAAGCAAGCCAAGAGTCTAACTACCCTCCTTCTAAAACCGAGAGTGGCACCCCTTACTGGATAACCACTTCATCCCTAGAATCCATCCACAACTTATAAACATAAGCATTATTTCCAAGCTCAACACTTGATATAGACATTCTCAAATCCAAACAAGCCATGAGTAAATGGACCGATCTTCCAATAGGACTTGAGACAAAAACGGGATCCTCTACTACGCTAGTACTAAGGTGCAGAGACTCAACTATCGAAGCGGACTTAAAAGATGCGGTGATCAAAACAAAGTCCCGACAGGATGATAGAGAAGAAAAGCTAAACCTTTAAAAAATCATTACCCTCTTTCTGAGGTACCCTAGAAATGAGAGCATACTATTGCCCTTCGAATGATCTTGTCCCTGTTCCATGATACTTAACTATCCGTCCCGTTTCACCATGCCAAAGGTACTCTCTCGTCATGGGTATCATTGTTCATCTTTCTCCCTCCTTTTAGGACTTAGCCATACCAACAAGTTGCTTATCCCTGAGCTCGTATCCTTTATCCTTGTTCTTACTATCCTTTCATGCATAACTCTGCAACGGTCTCTCGAGAACCACCTCCATCGTACGGGAAACACTTACGCAGCTAGAAAGACTAGTCGCAGTCAAAACCACTGTGACTACAGATGGAGGAAAGAAAGGAAAAGAGATTCAATCAAGGAAACAAGGATAATGCTAATGGCCTTTGGGGAATAGCCTTTTTCTTTTTAAAAGAAAATTTTCTTGAAAAATGCTTCTTTGTAAACGGTTTTTCAAATAATTTTCAGAAGGTCTTTAAAAACTTTTGCCCAGTCTAGTAACCTTCTGCTCTGATACCAAATGTAACACCCCGCCTCCGCTAGGGTCACTCGCAAGGGAATGCACTAGCTTTAGAGGGGCATTTTTGGTAAACATCCACAGAAATATCACAAGACAGAACATATAAAAATAGCGGAAGTAAAAACAAACTTTCATGACATTAATAAATGAGGTCAAAAGCCTTTTTACATCAGAGTACATCAAAACCTGTCTTGCTGAAATAAAGAAGCATGAAACCTTTTTCATAAATTATTCCCCAATTAAAACAGTAAAGTAGCCATAGCCAAGGAAAGTCCAAGCCATCCAAGATGACCTTCAAGCCGAAGAAGTCTGAACTAAACAACAGTATTTCCTCCCTGTAACCTGGGGGGGGGGGAAACGGAAGACAAGAAGCGAAAGAAACGGGGTCAGTCATAAAGACTGGTAAGTCCTATCTACTTCCAGCATAAAAACAGATAAAGGTGACATGACATGCATAAAATGAAAGTAAACACAAGGATGATGTCAAGATAGATAAACTGAACCAAAATAACAGGATGAACTACTGTACCCAGATAAACTAAGGTGTCATGATAAATTACGATGTCAGATAAGACAAGGTATCAGGCCGTCAGGTTCCTATCAAGCATCACGTCCCATGGTATCTATTTAGTCTAACGTTCTATGGAATTTTTCATATATATATATATATATATATATATATATATATATATATATATATCTTTACTGGTTTTTACATGTATATTTGCTCTGCACCCTCCATACTAGTATCCCAGCCTTGTTATGTGTTAACCATGAATGTCCCTTACTCAAAGTCGTGTAATGGTCCATGTCAACCTAATATATCGCATATATAGGTTACTCAAATCATATGTTTCTTTCCATGTATATAAGTTCAGTCCTTTGCCGTACCTCGTACGGGCTTCCCCACGTCCTATTATCCTTGAAATCGTTAGGACTGTCACCCTTGTTCTAGCTAGGCTCTTCCATATGAATCATCGTTTGAACTACTAGGACTTACGCCACCTAGCACCACTACGGATTACGCTTACCTATTGCACGCTTTCGTATTTCGGTTTGGGTTAAACCACCTAGGCCACTAGGGATTACGCTAACCCTCAACCGCGCCCTTTTTCCCACGCATTCATCGTGAATCGTTTTTCTATAACTGTATGCACATGTATCATATCGTGCCATCCGAGTCCTGTCTCAGGGCAAAACAAGAAATACAGGACTCGGTCGGGAGCTTTAGATTTATCTGCCGATGCAGATACTAAGGTCTGCTTTTCTACACGTGGCTATGGTCCCACGAGACCCCTCCCTCAACTAGTGAAAGGCAACACAAGAGAAAATCTTGCATGAGAACTACACTCCGGCCAGCCCACATCCTACGGCCTACCTCACCCATAATTAGATAGCAATTATGGTATGTTGGGTGTTCCCTGCCTTTCCGTACGTACACGCTTGACTCAAGATGGTAGATGATCGACGAACTTGCTATCTCGGGCACCTTATGTATTCGTCGACTCACTGCTATCCACCCCAGTCTTTAGGTCGCTCGCATAGCAACCAAGGCATATTCTTGGTTCTTCTACCGTAGACCTCAACCTCTCGTGAGCCTAGTATAATGACCTGGCAGCTCACAGAGGGATCCCAAGAATATCCTCACGTTCCCCGAAGCCGCTGCTTCGTTACCCAGTTCGTTGGAGCCTTTATCTAAATCAGATAGCCTGCTCCTACACGCATACTTAAACGTTGACCTAACGTATCGGGTTACTAATCTATCTAAGAAATGGTCCAAATTTCCTTGACTAAGAATTATTACTTAGTTTCCCTTAACTAAGGTTTACCACTTAGCCTTATTTCCATAATCCTTGTTAACTATGGTTATTTACCTAATCCTCCGAATTAGGGTTTATCTAATGGGTTAAGTGTCACTTAAGTTCATAACTTAGCCCGTCTAAAAACCATGTCAAAATTGGCTAAGTATCCAAGTCCAAGACTTAACCCTACAAACCATGTGTCAAGTTGGCTAAGTATATTAAGCAATCCATAACTCAACCTCGTCTAATTATCATTTTAGATTGGTTAATTATATAAATTAACTTGACCTTGTCAAATTACCGAGTCAAATCGATCAAGCGTATTCAAGTGATTCGTGACTTAGCCTTATCATGTTTTCACATTAGATTGGTTAAGTATAGGTCACTTAACCACATCAAACTAACGAGTTGGATTAGTTAAGTGTAAATTAACTTAACCCCGTCCAATTACCATGTTTAGATTAGTTAGGTCGGAGTTGACTTAACCCCATCCATTAACTGTATTAAACGGTTAAGTGTTACTAAGAAAATTTACCTAACCTTATCAAGTTATCGTGTTGGATTGATTAAGTGTTGGTTAACTTAATTCCGTCCCCTCGTCGTATAAAAATGGTCAAGTGTCGTTAGGCAAATCAAGTTACTTAACCTACCCAACCCTGTCATGTTTTGTTAAGTATCATTAGCCTAATCAAATTACTTAACCCATTTGTCCATGTCATATTTGGTTAAGCCTCATTAATCAAATTAACTTAACCCTATTATGTGGCATTAATTATTTAATGCACCCCAACCTCTCACATTAGACTTTGTTGTGGTTACCTAGTTAAGCCGGTGGGTTCCGGGTAGATTTACACCACAATTTGGTCTAACCTCGGGTCTTAGGCGCGACATGACCAACTTCTCACATTGGATCCTATTGTTTGTAGCTACTAGTTAAGCCGGGCGGGTCCGGGTAGATTTATGCTACAAACTCAACCCAACCTCGAGTTGGCCACTTTCATGTTTAGCCTAGTGTCATGTTCATGGTCAAGTTTTCAAGCAATTGGGTAGACCTAACTTAATAGGTAAATTCCCAATGGGTAGACCTAACTTAATAGGTAAATTCCCAAGCCCATGTTTTTATGCATATTTACATGTTAACTTCCATGTTTATATTTCAAGTCATATTTTCAAGTATAAACACATGTCATATTCAAGTTAAGATTTCGCGACATGTTCATGTTTATCTAACTACCCAAAATCGTGTTTTCCCAACGTAAGCAAAGCGAGTCAACATAGTAAGGATACTATGTCACATATTGGTCTCAAAACATGCATGATGCCAAAAAGGGCTTGGCTTCCACATGCATAACATCATAGAGGGATTGGCCATAAACATGCATAGTGTCATAAGGTAATTTGGCCACAAACATGCATAGCATAAAAGGGGATAACTTGCATAAGTGTTCATGTCATAAACCTATCATGAAGGGATTAACATGCACATGTCACTTATGTCATAAGAAGGGGTTGGTTTTATGTACATGCATAAGCTCCAAAGTTCAACTTATGCAACTATTTCACAAGTCAAAGTGGCTCTAAGTGTTCATGCTATCATACTACAAGTAAAGGTCCAATCTTGCATGGCAAACTAAGTCCAATGCAACATGAATAGCATGGTTTAGTTGCTACAACATCACCCAAAGTCATATGTTCATGTTAAAGAGGCAAACTAGGTTCCCATAGGCTAACATACTCATGTTACTTTGCATTTTATCCCATGTCACATCAAAATCATCGTTTAAATCTACAAGTAGTTAGAACTTACATAGGCAAGGCTTAGGAAAGGGATCATGCATCATCTTGACGAAGAAAGGTGGCTCCTTTGAAGAAGAACCATCATGAAACTCGCATAGCAATGTTGATTTGGCCTCTATTTGGTGTAGCAAGCTTGCATCTTTTGATTTGAACCCGATTTGAATGCATAGGCTCTAGGGATTGGAGATGGAGGCCATGATCAAAATTGATTTTGGCAGCACTTAGTTGCTAGGTTTGATTTTTAGGGATTTAGGTTAGGTTTAGGGTCTTTTTATAGAGATTAGGATAGTTTTAGGCCCTTAGATTAACACTAGGATAGATCAGGACCATCAGATCTTGGAAGCTTCCAGAACCAGCCCAAGAACAAGACCAGGTGAGACAAACAGGTGCGCCAGGCAACTTGCCCTGGCCACCCCCTGTCGACAGGCAAGTCGACAGGGCTGTCGACTTGGTCTGGGCCCAAGTCGACAGGCCTGTCGACAGCCCTGTCGACATGGCCTAGGCGGGAAACTTCCCGCCTAGCCCCAGATCTGATTTCCAAAGCTATTTCCGAAGTTCAAATTTCCACAAATCTTCTTTGGGCCTTTAACGGGTCATACGGACTCCGATTCTAGAAAACTCGGACTCTATTTCGCGTATTTTTCCGAGTCGAACGCAATGGCACAGACCGTTTCACTTGATTCAGAATTTATAATTTAATTCTGTCTTGATTCTTGATTTAACGTGTTGTAAAAATTCGGGTTGTTACAAACTACTTGTTTTATTTTTCAAAACAAGTTTATATTTCAAATCTATTTAAAAATTAAAATTCTATTTCTAAAAAATAGAATTTCCCTTTTAAATCTCAAATATCCCTTTCAGGATATTTTTATAAATTAACACTTAGGCCCAGTGATATTTAAACACCAAACAACCAATTATTTATTTCAGGTTTTCTAACACATCATATATGATAGTATATATGCAAAAAAATAAACAAACAGATAATATATTTTTGAGGAATCCAGTCGGATTCCTCCAACCTGTTTTCCTGCATCCACAGACGTTAGTCAACATAGTAATACCCGTCCTGCTTCGAGGCAGGATATCGCGGTATGAAGGTCATCCACTAAAATATATTATTAGGGCGTATAGGGAAATCATCAGCTATGGTACCGCGGGCATCCGCTAATGAGACTGCGGGAATCAACCAATCACCAAACCAATATATATTATAATAGTCAATCCTAAATAACTAATATATATTTTAACAGCCACATGCATATTTAAATGCAATCAAACAATCAACAGACAATTATTTTTAACTGATAAAAATAATTCTAAATGAAGGTGAGTGAGATTTACTCACTAGGGTTTTATTTGTCGAGTATCCCATTTTAAAATCCCATATCGATTCCACTTTATTTCCAGCTTATGAAATGCTTAGCTACGAATCCATATGACAGATTTCCGTAATATCTGGACCTTAGATTTTTGATGTTGCTCACTCTTCTTCCAGTTGGAGATAAAATCATCTGCTCCTGACAAAGCTTGCCAACCAAACCGGACGTTTCAATCGCTTGAAGCATCAACAAACTCTTCTTCTGGCATCCCCGAGTACTGACACAACTCCACCACTCTCCCTTTACAGTCCTATCATCGTCGAACCAATATCCCGTAGCTCCAATCGTCGCTGCAAAGATTCCAAAATCTGTAGCCCTCCCGTCAGTCACGAGAGCCCCTATTATTCCCAATCGCAACTCAGACCAGCTCCACTCGATCCAGATACCCCCTGACATTGACTTCGCCAGTCACTGATGGTCCCCCCAGAAACCTACGCGCAATCAAAATCGAGAACACCCAGATTTAAATCGCAACACCCCATTACCATCGCATACCTCGACCATGTCTAAACCCATTCTTAACTCCATCGCGCACAAACCCTGTATCGAACGAGACTTGAACTTCGAACCACACTCGCGATTTTTAAAAGTAAGAGGCGCGGTATTTTTTTTCGATTTACTGGAAGTGATAAGGGGATTCGGCTTCGAAGGAATTTTAACTGAGCAGGGCTTTTCATTTTATAAGAAGGGTTCACGGTTTGAGAGGAAGAAAAGGGGCCACGTTTGTTTTCGATTGAGGAGGAGAAAAGGACAGGAGTTCCTTTATTTATTGGTGAGAAAAGGGCCAATGAGAAATTTTTTTATTTTTTTATTTATTTATTTTTTCTTTGAATCGAACTAGTATCCTTAAATTAAAATACCTCAAAATTCCGAACTCCTTTCTGAACCCAACAACTGCCAATTCTAGGGTAAAACCACTATTTTGAACCCACTGGGATAAGTATCGAAGTCCAGTTTGATCATCCGAAACAGCTATTAATTTAAATTGATATAAACTAAAATTCAAACCATTTAAATTCATCAATAATAATTTAAATATTATTATTCTAACAAAAGTTTGTATTGCTTATCTGAACTGTTTTCAAATCAGTTTTAACTTTGAATTCAGTTATTCGCTGATTCCTTATTTTGATAATTTAATATTTACGATATTAAGTCGAAATCGATAACATAAATATAAAAATTCATTTATATTATCAACTAAATATTTAAATCCATTTTAAATATTTAAAATTAACTCGATAGAAATCTGGGTCATTACATTCTTCCCCCATTAAAAGAATTTCGTCCCCGAAATTACTAAGGTAAAAAAAATATTACTAACCTATTAACCCTTCAAAATCAATTTATACTGAAACTCAACATTCCATACTTCTACAAATTTTAGTTTTACTCAAACTTTTGGTTTTCATTCATTTAATTTGAATGATCTACAATCAATACATTCACATCTGATTCATATTCCATTCAAATTGAGTTTAATCAATTTATTCCTTTCGATCCATTTAACTTGATTACGTTAAATTTTAAATTCTTGAATTCAAATACCCAGGTTTTTATTTCAAGTCCTTTTGAAATCCCATACATATAGACATATATTTATTTTCAGTTCAAAAAATTTGAATTTTAAACAACTTGTTTTCCTCAAAAACTTTTCTAAGGTAGCAATCCATCACTTAGAAACTCGAAAATGAACACTGATGATGTTGCAGTCATCATCAGAATTATTTTCCAGCCACTAAAGTGAGTTCAGTGCTTAAACAATTTCAAAATCCTTTTAAAACAAAACTGTATTGTTCTAATATACTTCAGAAAATATTTTCCAACTTCCCAGGATTTTAAATTCTTAATTCTGATTCTGAATCCAATTTCAATTCATCTCATTTGTATATATTTCATTCTTATACAAATCATATTTGGTTATAACCAAACATTTCAATTTTTATAATCTTATTCGATTATAATTTTAACATCCAACACATCCATATATAATAATTTCAGAAAAAAATTCCCTTTCTATCAAAATAGAATTTTGAGTAAAATTATTTCATTTACCCACCTTAAAACAATATCGTGTTCAATTTTCTGTTCAAGTATTTACAAACTCTTATCGACGTCGTGGCGTCCCACGATTCGACCAGAATTCATAAACCACCAACCAGATTAGCCAACACAATATAAAAAATAGTTTTCATATCAATTAATAAATACGCGCTCTCGTACACATATATATATATACGCACTCAACTCATTCTAGGGTACTACTGACCCTATCTCTAATGAGCACATTTCCATAAAGCCTAGGTGTTCGCTCAACCTAAGCTCTGATACCAACTGTAGTGACCCGCAAATCCATAATATCAGAGTTGACTACGTACATCATACATCCAACCCAAATATCACGAAAATACAAATCATTTTTTTTAGAAGAAAAAGTAGAATAACAACAGAAATAACAACACAGAATATCACATCACAGCGGATTAAATATAATATATCATAACTTTTGAAATACAAAATTTCAACTGTATAACATACACTTATCAGAGTATCACTATCAGAGTACAACTTACAACACAGCGGAAATAACAATAACGCTGAAGCCTCCTGCTCCAAGCTCCTTTAAATAGATCTGTAAAATCCTGAACTACTTGACTGCACATACAAATTTAGGCCCCCAAGAGTTTAGGTAGAACAAAACAAAATAAACTCCGGGTTAGTCATGGGACTGGTATGGGTAAACAGTTTAAAATAGCTCGAACAAGTAAACGATATCTTATAAGACCACGTCGTATAACGGAACGGGTTTTTCCCTTATGAGAATCAAAAATATCATTATATCAAAAACCTTTTGATATTATAATAATGCCTACCAACCACAACATAATAATCATCTAACAGAAACGCTTTTATCTCACGTTCTACATATATTGTATACAATCAAAACCGCAAGCACGTATTGGGTAATGGATTTCCAACTATGACAAGGTATGGAACCACCTTCCGCTGGTGTATCTCTAGAGGAGAATACACCGAGTTCAACAAGAACATCATGCAACTCAGCCACACATGACCGACCACCCATTTCGCTTGAGTGTATCGAAAGTATATCACCAACGGTTTGGATCAACAACCGTTTCCCGAATGGGACAGCATCGACAATAGATTTTTAGAAGTAAATGAAACTCTAGATCAGGTGATTATACACCCTAATAGGTGTGACCTACATAGCCATGTTGCCTGCCCGATTTTTGTCATTTCCCGGTTGTTGAGGCCAGAGGCTACGATTACTTTCCATTCATTTATAACACGATCACTTTGAATGCCATATTATCAGATCTGTTAATCACTAATTGATCTGCACAAATATTCTGGATATTATGCTGGGGGAATAAATCCATTGCCACCATATATAATTGTACAGTACAACATATGCGATCATTGGAAATATCTTATCAGACATTCGTCCATATACGTTCGTTCTGGGACTGAACAAAACCGTAGGCACTATTCATTACATCCATCCTAGGCAATCTCAACCTAGGACTTATACAACAGCCCTTGCACTTTACTCCGTCTTCAATATATTCAGCATACTTGGTTCGCAACGCTTATGCCAATACGGAGTGGTTCTTCGGATAAGAATCCAACCGGTCTCTCCATATTGACAACGATGGTCAAAACTTCGATAGTCTGTGATTTAACTAACGAATAAAAACAAGTGTACATTCAACATATTAAACAAATCACTGGGCTCTTTAATTAATATTTCATTAATTAAATCTCTTCTCCATTTCCTTATCAATATTTGTTAACCAAATATTTTCAATAATCATCTTGGCCCTTTACGTTAATTGGAAAACATTTCCATATATCGTCTTCTTTTATTTTCTATATTTAGAAAATATCTTCTATGAATAATTGGAAAATATTCCAATTACTAATCTCTTTCACGACCATTCATTTCTATACTTAGGAAATATTTATAATCATATTTCCAAAATTTCACTTCTTCGGGTTAAAACGAATGTTTGTAAAACATCGCTACGACAACCCAAAACACTGCATTCAACTAACTCTTATTCACACATTCCTCTTCGAGACTGGATGTTGCTATTTATCAGTTAAAGACGAAATCAATCAAGTTGGGGTATAACTACCTCTCAGACCTTGACTGAAAACATCCTTAACTTCAAAATGGACAGGACCACTTATAAAACGACACGAACTTCCCCGGTAAGGAAAGCCCGGATTGAATTAAGGACAAGACGAATCAGAACTCAAACAGAGAACATTTCATTGCTTATTACAACAATTCATCAAAATACAAGAATATACAGAGTATTAACAAATAATATACATTATAAAATATCAGAGATTAAAATACATTACATAGCAGCGGAAAATAATACAATACACAACTAGAAGTAACACACGGATACAGAGCTTTCTGAGTATCGTTCCAGCTGTAAATCAGGATCCTGTGAATATAAATCTGCAAAACCAAAACTACTAGCTGCCCATGCGGAAAATAGGGGCACCCAGAGTTTAGGTTAAAACAATAAACTCCAGGTTAGTCATGTGACTGGTGTGAGAACTAAAACAGTTATTAATCTTTATTTCAAAGTTAGGAAAATCAAGGGACCACGTCGTATAACACGGACAGGTTTCCTCCCAAGAATACCAGTGCATAAAACAACAGCGCAATGCTAAATAAAGAACAATGAAGCTATTATAAGACCCGGGTCCCATCAAAAAATGCAACACAAGCCGGAGGATAGTGTTTTTACCTTATAATAGCCAAAGAATGTTTGATACATGAAATTTCATGTTTTATTATTACTATAAGTGTATAGTGTCAAAACAATTTCAAATCATAAGTATCAATCATAGACGGCATAAGCACCCCATACCACTATGTCGCCATATATAGGTATACAATCAAAACCGCAAAGTCACGTATTTGGAAATTGGATTTCCATCTATGAACCGAGGCCAGGGATCGTCCTCTACCGAATTCGAGACTGTCTAGCCCGAGCCTCAGGCTACAGCCGCAACTGCACCTAGGAGCCACAGGGTCGGTCCACCGATGTGGATTAAAATGCCTGAACACTACGTTTCCCGCCCTTTGGGGCGTAAACGAGCCAACGAATGACTCCATAGGTCCCGGATCGACCGACATAACTGAGGCACTTCGCAATAGAAAAAACCACACAGGTGAAAAGTATATAAATGTCAGCCAGTTTAAGCACTGACACATCCACTAGCTAGAAAGAAACGCATGCCCTCCCTGGACCCTTCTCCAGTTTCTAGTTCACAACCGGGGTGTGAGGCTCGCGAATCAACGCTACACAAAGCTATGCCACACAGGCCGTGCTTTTATCATCAACCACAAGACTATGCTTTTCAACAGAAGCCTTGATCATATTGCCACTTAGGCATGCCACACAGGCAATTCACTCCATGCGATTGATATCCATCGATATATAACCCCTGAGCTCGTACGTCTCCGAGAAGGGCGTTAAGGAATAGAATAAATTCTCCGCTGCCAAACAGATATATATTTAATAGAAATCAATCACACAAAATAAAATCCAATGTCAGACACACAGTCCATTTGCAAGTTCGTTCTGGGTCTGAATGAAACCAGAGGCACCTAGTACCCCGCATCTCCATTGATCTCCAAGTACGTCTGGACGATCACCAACTGATTCCCTCCTCTTGGGTGTACAACCCAATCAAGATCATCAGTAATCACCCAAACGACGTGAACGCCTCCGGTCTTCGACCACCATCTTCATCCTCGACACCACGTCTAATCAGTTATTCAGATTGGGATAAACCCGGTCTTTCCGAATAACTCACATATATAATAAACAATTGTTACACAAACACAACACACGCCTCATTCCAATTCAGAATATTCTTTTATTCCCATATCCTTATACTTTGGGAAAGGTTCCCATCAATTTTATCAAAGATAAATTCTTTAAATTTATTCTTTAATCTTCTTTGAATATCAATTCAAAGTAGTCGGGATTAGCGAACCACACCGCAGTAATCATTTATTTTATTTCCCAATCCCAACCTATTCATCCCATGAAGTAAAACTGGTCATACTACATATCTAACACCACGGTGTTATTAATAAATTTAATTGCCATTTGACGTTCAAATCTAATTAAAGATTTAACTATCGCCTGGAGCAAAACTGGTGGTACTCCATTCTCGATCATTTCAGTCTAATTAAAGATTCATTAAAACTCCACTTAGTTTTAATCTTCACAGAAATCAATATCCTATCTTTAACTGGGTTAAAGAACCAATTTCATTTAAAACATGGTTCACTATAAACCCAAAATCACATTACATTAATTAATCGGTTAAAGAACAAGTGTTATTTAAAACACCGTTCACGATAAACCCAAAAATCAATTTCAAATTCAATCTAAATAAAAAGATTTAATCTTTTCTCAACTGGGTTTAAGAACAGTGTTAATGAAGACACCATTCACGACAAACCCAAATCCCATTTGATATTAAATACAAGGCTCTGAATAGAAAATATATCGGCTTATATTCAATATCAAATTCTATGGTATAATCACGAAATCCAACATCGAAATATTCCATAGACAATTTCGATTCAAATCCAATTCCACTTTATATATTGGAAATCCTGGTTATTTTGAAAACCATTTCGAATTCACTTTATTTATTTTAAAAATAAATAGAATTATAATTCTAGTTCAAAAATAGTTCATTTCGATAAAAAAATATTTTTATCTTTTCAAATATGGAATTTTTCATCCCAATTCTTCACAAATCATTTCTTACGATTTTACACAAATTATTACTATTTTTAATAATTTTATCGAGGCCCGTTCAGTCGACTTCCATCAACGGCCATCGAACTGCACTTACAACGACCTTTTCCAAATTTGATTTGGACATAATTCCAAATCCAAACGTTAGATTTCTAATTTCTAATATCCGTTAGAAATCTCTTTTCGATACGAACCCAAGGTTTCGGTTTTAGGAGAATCCGACGGTCAGATCTCCCGTAATATCCGTTCGAAGTCAATGGACGAAATTTGCGAACTGGCGCAGCGCGGCGCGTTCTATTCAGGCCATTATATATATATATATATTTCGTCAATTTCCTTTTAAAACGTATTTTATAAATCGTTTTAAATTCGTTTTCAAAACGATTTCAACTTCCATCTCAAATTCAAATAAAAATTGAATCTTTCCAATATAAATTCATTTTAAATTCATTTCAATTCGATTTCAATTCAAATCCATTTCAATTCAAATCGGTTTCAATTCAAATCAATTTCAATCCAAATCGGTTTCAATTCAAATCGATTTTAGTTCAATTTCAATACGTTTTAAATTCAATTTAAAACGATTTCATTTCTATATCAATCTAATTCTAATTTCAATTCTTTTCATTTTAATTCGAATTTCAATTCATTTCAATTTAATTCGAATTTCTATTCAATTCAGTTTAATTCGAATTTCAATTCATTTCAAATTAATTCGAATTTCAATTCTATTCAGTTTAATTCGAATTTCAATTCTATTCAGTTTAAATCCGAATTTCAATTCATTTCAAAATAACAGATTTTGAAATCACTTTCGATATTCATTATAAAATGAATAAAATCGATAAAAATATCGTTCACGTCAAAATGGTGCCAATCTAATCAACACGGCTTTTATTCAACACATGAATTTATTTTCTATTCAACACATGAATTTATTTTCTATACTGGAATGAGGCCCAATCAATTACCATATAACGTTTATTATATGGATTTCCATACAACACATGTATATAATAGCAATGATAAATAATCAACCATCATCCAGAGTGCACCACATAATTGCATAAGCATTAAATATAAATAATTAACGCTTACACAGTCTGTCAACCCATCGATTGACATACAACTAAACAATCGGGATTAGTGTATGCCAAATATCATCCTAATACCCGTGTGGGGTTTGAAATCAACAAACACATATTTTATTTGTGCGGTTGGGCGATGTGTAGAATTTATCGTCCCAATCAATATCAGTCAAATCAGTGTATATAAACAAATCGTCAAATTTGTTTATAAATATTTATTTTATATTTTTATATACACGTTAAAAATTATATTTTTATCTACAAAATATTTTCCACTATAAAATATTTTATTTCATTTCAACATCACACAATCAAATTTCACAACACAGCAACCAAACAAACAAGTCATCCATGGTTTGTGGACTACGGGTGTGGGGTGCTTGTAACACCCCGTAATTCTGTTAATATTAATAGCCACAAATTAAAGAATAACTAATTACAGATGTGAGAATTAAGGGAAACGGGTTTCGCAGTTGCGTTCATCTCGGAAAAATACGCGAAATAGAGTCCGAAATTTCGTAAATCGGAGTCAGTATGACCAAGATATGACCTTCAGAAGTTTCACGAAAAATCAGAAAAACGAAACAGATTTCAAAAATGCAGAAAACGAGCCAGGCGGAAAAATTCCCGCCCAGACCAGGTCGACCTGGGGGTCGACCTACGAGTCGACCTGGAGGGGACCAGGTCGACATGGGTGTCGACCCTAGGGTCGACCTGGGGGTCGACCTCCCTGGTCGAGCCAGGTCGGCCTGGGTGCATCTAGATGGGTTTTTGCGCTGTTTTGGTGAGTCTGTGACGAATTCTGACGGTTCTGATCTGTTTTAGGGGTTATCTAAAGGCCTAAAACAACTAACTACACCTATAAATACATCCTAAGACCTAGCCTCCTCTACACACAATTCTATTCTGCTTCTTCTTTGCCTCTGTTCTAATAAAAATAAAAATGGCGTCGCTACTCTGCTAGAATCAAAACTAGAAGCTAATCAACATCAACCTAAGCAATTCAATTCAAATTTGAGATAAAAACTTCTGCAACAATTCTGCAAAGTTCTTTCTTTAATCCAATCAAGGCAAGTACAGTTATTTTCCGCTATAAACGTTAATTCTGATTTTGACATGAATTGTGAATCTGAATCTGAGATTGTATATCTATCAGATTTGTTTTTCTGTGACTGTTTTGTATCCCTTTCTGCTTCCTTTCTGTTTCTATAGCCAGGCTACCACGAGCCTGTGCCTAATCTCATAAGAGATTAACGTATGAACGCAAATTTTGGGACAAATAATGAATGATGCGAAATTTGACAAGACTGAATTGAACGTATGACTTTAGATCTGAGGCATAAAATATATTGACATATGACTTGAGATTTGATGCATGAATTTGACTGTAAACATGTAATTTATATATGTTGTATGCATAGTGTACGTTGTAATCTAGATCTGTAACTAATTAGAGAAATGAACATATGTTATTTAGATCTGTAATTAATTAGAAAAATAAGCCTATGTTGTAAACTAGTTTTAAGCCTATGCATATTCTGTGATGAAAGAAGAGAGGAATCATTGTAAGATTACAAATGATTTGAGACTTTGGACAAAATGCATATAAAAGTCAAGATCTGATTTTTAGAAGATATAATTTAAAGATTTAGATTGTTGGGTATATTTTGCATATTGATTCATGAGTTGAAAAGAAGAAGGATATGGAAACTTAGGTGTAAAGATTTACATTAATTAGGATATCTATTATTGTGATCACAACTAAACAGGGATTTTTGGATATATGGCATGCATTGAAATTAATGGTTATATTTGGTATAATTTATATGTGAATCTGCTGTAAAATGCTAGTTTAACAAAAATTGGAACATATGTTATATGGCAAATTATGTCCACATTCTGCGCTATGTAACTTTGTGCAAACATGGAGTATATGTTCATATTGGGAATCATGAAAATTAGGTAGGCATATGAATTTAGGCCTAATTTATGACTAGGCAAGGCATGTAAATAGAACCCTTAGAAATATTAAATTTGCTAAATCTGCTAATTTGCCAAGTTGCCTAAACTGCTAGTTTTGTTATATTGCCTAGACTGCTAATTAGATTGAAATGCCAAATCTGTTAAATTTGTCTGTTGAAATGCCTAATCTGTTGAATTTGTCTGTTGAGATGCCTAACCTGTTATATGCCAAAATCTGCTAGGTTGCTAAATCTGTTAAATCCGTAAGTCAAATAATCTGGAAAATCTGTTATCTGCTAAAATCTGTTATCTGCTGTGTTGATATAATCATCCTGTTATTGATATAATCTGAATTGGCATATATATATTGGGCGTGCGCATAAACAGTAAATTATTAATTAATTGGCCGCAAAGATAAACATGGCTAACTCGAGATTAGAATGAGTTTGCGGCGTAATTCTGCCCGGAACCGCCCGGCACATCCAGTGGCCGCAAACAATAGGTTCTAATGTGAGAAGTTAGTCATAATCTGCTTAAGACACGAGGTTAGGTCTGGCTTGTGGCAGAAGTCTTCCCGGAACCGCCTGGCCCATCCAGTGGCCACAAGCTAGCGACCTGATGTAAGAAGTCTGGGCATTAATAATTAATTAATGCAAATCTGAGATAAGAATGACGTCTGAAACGTATTGGGGGGAAATAGGGTTAATCCAACTGGATTAATAGGTGTAGTAAACCCGTCCATGAATCTGTAAGCCCAGTACAATGTTAGACAAATCTGAAAAATCTGTACAACTGATCTGTTAGTCTGAAATCTGTGAACTAGTAAATCTGAATTCTGTATGTCTGAACTTGTAAACAAGTTAATCTGAAAACTGTTAGTCTGGGGACACAAGGTTGGGAGGGGAATTACTTGTGTCATCTGTTGTTTGGGACCCATATTAGTCAGTAACCCTTTCTGGTATCAAAACTCTGACCCAACAGTAGGTAGTGGAACACCCCACCTCCGTTAGGGTCACTCTCAAAGGGAATGCCCTAATTTTGGTGGAGGTTTATAAGTATAAGTCACAGATATACAAGACAGATATAATAACACATATTTTTGAACAGCGGAAAGCAACAACTTTTATTTCTTCAAAATACGTGTTACACAAACCATGCCATAATACTTCCCAAAATCATAACTGCCTTGATTACATTATTTAAAGAAGCATGAAGAAAACATAAATAAACTGCAAAAGTCCCCTAATTGCTATCCAAAGCCATAGTCCAAAACGGGAAAGATCCAAGCAATACATTCTTTCTCTTTAAGCTGGATGTGAAAACTGGTCAAGCTGCGGTATTCCCTCCCTGAGAACCTGGGGGGAGGGGGAACGGAAGAAAAAGAGGCGAAAGGAAAAAGGGTCAGTCATAAAGACTGAGTAAGTTCTAGTGACTTTCAGTGTAGAAACGGTTAAAACAACCTATCATGTATGAACTAGAACTAAACTTAAGAATGGTGTCAAGGTGAACAAGATAGACTAAGGTGATCAGGATAAGTCAAGACAAGTCAAGTAAAACATCACATGTTCGAGATTCGTTGCATCGACTACACTAGTATACTAAGCCCATATCACAAGTTAATCATGAAATAAATCCCACGGCCCAATATCATGAAATGACCCTGAAACGGGGTCTGACCCAAGTACGAGGTCCTATGGAGCGATTATCTAGTCGATCGGCTCCCTACAAGTTCTAGCTCGTCAAGTGTCCGTGTCATACGGCTAATCACGAATGTAGTCACCTGTGCTGTGTCCACCTTCGAGTGTATCAGCCTTAGGGTGTCAACCCCTGACACGATTCAAGATGCACAGATAAATCTACGGATACCCAGTGTCTACCCCGGATACATGCACGATCGTAGTCCACTGAACCTACACTGGCGTACCCCACTGCCGTCGTTCACCTCTTACAATCAGCCCAGTAATCGTGCCCCACCCGGCCTAGCCCCAGGGTACCTTGATACATCTAGAGGGTTACTGCTGAAAGGGGTCGTGTCTAGGGTTTCGCCTAATAGATTAGGTCATGTAATTCGTGACCTAACCCGCCTAACAGATTAAGTCATGTAATTCGTGACTTAATCCTTTTCCAGTCTAGTCATGCCAAGATGGTTAAGTATGTCATTTCAGTTCACGACTTAACCCGCCTACGTGTCATGTCAAGTTGGCTAAGTGTTGTCATTTTCAAGTTCATGACTTAGCCCTACAAATCGTGTTCAATTTGGTTAAGTTGTCTTTTCATGTTCATGACTTAACCCTAATTGGCATTAATTGATTCGTTAATGCACCGAACCACTCACATTGGATCCTGTTGTTCGATCCACTGGATTTGCCGGGCGGTTTCGGGCAGGTTTATGCTACGAACTCAACCCAACCTCGGGTTTCAAGCGCGATGTGACCAACTACCCACATCGGATCCTATTGTTTGTAGCAACTGGATTTGCCGGGCGGTTCCGGGCAGATTTACACTACAAACTCAACCCAACCTCGAGTTGGCCACTTTCTTGTTTTCTAAAGTCATGCCCATGTTCTTTACGATATTTCCATAGCATGTTCATATGTAAATTTCGTGCCCAACTAAGGCATGTTTTAAGGTCAAGTTATGGCATGTTCAAGTCAAGTTTTCGTGCCATATTTCATGTTCTACTTATGCCAAATTTCACAGTTTATGCTTATAATTAATTCAAGTTTTGCCTATTCTACCCAATCGTATCCCCAACGTATACAAACGTACTTCGTTCTCAAGCATAAACAATTTAAGAGATAGAGGGGAATAACACCAAACATGTGATAGGCATATGTAACAATTCCAACATCACTTGCATAATAAATAGACTATAACATATCACATGGTTTCAATGCTAGCATGATGATAACTTGGCATAGTAATGATTCCAACTTAGTTTAACATGATGATTTCAACTTTACATCATAGGCATAATAATCATTGCGGGCATAATGATAATTTTATTACAAACATGAAACATTAAAGGCATAGTAATCCTAATAGGCATAGTGGATTCCAATTTAGCATTTTTAACATAATGATTCTCATAGACATAATGATTCCAATTTATCATAATGATTCTCATCTAACATTATAAACATAATGGTTCCAATTTAGCGTTTTTATCATAATGAT
Organism: Allium sativum; assembly: GCA_030737875.1. NCBI lineage: Eukaryota > Viridiplantae > Streptophyta > Magnoliopsida > Asparagales > Amaryllidaceae > Allium > Allium sativum. The sequence goes on along the minus strand of CM060918.1, from coordinate 858,027,228 downwards.
CCACAACTAACATTATAGACATAATGATTCCAATTTAGCGTTTTTAACATAATGATTCTCAACTAACATTATAAACATAATGGTTCCAATTTAGCATTTTAACATAATGATTCTCAATTAACATTATAGACATAATGATTCCAATTTAGCATTTTTAACATATCTCACATTATAAACATAATAATTCCAACTTTTCATCATAACCTAGCAATACCCAATTTTTCATTAATCATGATGGATATATTAACATCACAGGCATAATTACATCAATAGTCATAGCCATGGTTTAATTAGCATCATAGGCATGGTTTATTCAACATAAAGATTTCAATAAACATAGTGATTCCATGGACATGTATTAGTCCAACTTGGCAAACAATTAAGCCCAAGTGATTCATAACAACATCAAAATCATGACAAGTTTAACTTGCAACGTTGCCATAGCAATATCCCCAAATTATAATTCAAAGGTAAACAATATAAATATGGATTAACAATAGTTCCTAAATCCGGTTTCAATTCATGGCATGTCCATATTGTTTTAGCGTTTTTGCCTAAAAAGTAACATAGAACTTACAATATGAAGCAAATAATCTGAATAAAAATCCCAAATTAATTAGTCCCAAATTCGTTGTCTGGAGCGTCGTAGTTGTTGTAGCTTCTAGTTGTAGCCTTCAAGAATCGTCCTCCATCTTTTATAATCTTATTCTTTGTATTTTTAATTCAGAGCTCTAGGTTTAATGGCGGCGGCCTAAGGCTAAAATGAATTAGTATGATTTAGGCTAGGTCTAGGTGTTATTTTATAGGTGAATAGGGTGATTTAGAGCCTTCAGATCAGTCCAGAAGTCATCAGAATCGCACAGCTCGAATACACATCATCTAGCCACTCAAAAGAAGACACGTCACCTCAGAACACTCCAGAATTCGGTGCTGGATTTGTACGGGCGCACTTGGCAGGTGCACCAGTGTATTTTTGTACTGGCGCACTTCACAAGTGCGCATTGTATTCTGGACTGTTTTCGGTTTTTCTGCCTAACTTCGTTCGTCCATATCTTCTTCATACGGTATCCGATTTTCAAAAACTCGGACTCTATTTTGCGTATTTTTCCGAGACGAACGCAATGACTTAACCCATTTCCCTTGATTTCATCATTTATAATTAATTATACTTTAATTCGTGAAGCTTAATGTTATAGAATTCACGGGGTGTTACATTCTCCCCCACTTAAAAGGATTTCGTCCCCGAAATCTTCAAGTTCAGGAAGAATGTACATCCTAACATCCAAACATCCATCTACTCATCCATCAAACACGAGCATCCATTGTCCTTAAAAAAACTTCTAATTCTTTATGATCATATGCGAAGTGTGTGTATATGTTTCTTAGCTAATGCTAATGATCAGGCCTGATTGATCTTCTAAATGCAAAATATGTTTAGTGAAATGAATCCAATATGTATGCAAATTTTTCCTATTATAATTCATAATTTCTACATGAGTGCTCGAACATTCAATCATATGCAACAACCAAATGATAGCACAACCAAGTTTCCAAAATAAACACTCATGCATATGCAACATGAAAATGTGTCTGAGCCGATCTAGTGCCTAATGTGTATTCATGCATCCACGAGCAACCACTTGCGACCACTTGCAACCATTTCGTAATCATAACATGTTTCAATTACATGTTTACATCCAAAAAGATTCTAACTATGGTTCTCAAGATAGGATCGAGGAGAGAAATAAGATAAAACAAAGCATCTAGAATAGGTTAACGATGTACCGCCAGAAGGTCTGGTCTGCTTCTTAGGGCAGTCTTTGCTGATGTGTCCAGTCTTCCCATAATGAAAACATTCACCTTGCTTTCTCTTCCTCTTTCTACAATCCTTGGCTATGTGCCCTTCCGTACCACAGTAATTGCATTTCCTTTTATCACGTGAGTTGTTGTTCTTGCCTCCTTTCTCGGAGTCTACCTTCTTATTCTTAGAATCGTTGGGCTTGACCTCTTTCTTCCCTTGAGAGTTTTCTGCCTCTGTCTCCTTCTTGCCCTTATCTTCCTCGTTCAGCAATGCCATCTGCACCAACCTTTCGTACGTAGCTCCCATGGGTATATGGGTCATGGCCAAACTGTGTAATGGCTCATTCAGCCCTTTGACAAAGCGGAGAGCGTTCTTGTGCGGCGTGTTGACTAGGTCAGTCCGAACCTATCCAGCTCATCGAATTGATTAACATACTCTTTGACTATCATATTCCCTTGCTTAAGAAATAAGAATTTTTCCAACTGAAGACTTCTTTCATCTTCTGAGAGAAATTTAGCCTCAAACCTTGCCCTAAAGTCCTCCCATGTTTCCACTGGTCTTTCTGCATTAGTAACTTCCCACCAGTAGGAAGCCTCGCCCTTTAGTAGCCACACTGCCAGTTGTACCTTCTGCCTATCTTCTACCTCAAAGATGACGAATAAGTCCTCGGTTTCCTTTAACCAATTCCTAGCTGCCACGAAGGACTCAGTTCCATGAAAGTCCTTTCCTCCCATAGCCTTAAAATCTTTACATATCTTAGCAAAAGTGTTTCCCCGTGGAGGAGGTGGAGGAAGAGGTGCTGCTGCAGCTGGATGATTTCCTGCAGCTGGGGGAGGAGGAACGGTAGGACCTGGCTGGGTGGCCCTTGCTTCTAAGAATCGTCTAAACCAACCAGGTATTGGTACACCCTCTGGCAAGTTAAGTTCTTCGGACATGCTGAAACAAGAAGGATAGATTCAAAACGAAGGATAAGAGATAACACCTATGGCTTTGGGGGACTTTGCCTTTTTAAAATAAAATAATATTTTATCTTTTAAAAATGCTTCTTTAAATTTTCCTTTAAAAATAAATTTTCGAAACTTTTATCTTATATGGTAAACCTATGCTTTGATACCAAGTGGAATACCCCACCTCCGTTAGGGTCACTCTCAAAGGGAATGCCCTAATTTTGGTGGAGGTTTATAAGTATAAGTCACAGATATACAAGACAGATATAATAACACATATTTTTGAACAGCGGAAAGCAACAACTTTTATTTCTTCAAAATACGTGTTACACAAACCATGCCATAATACTTCCCAAAATCATATCTGTCTTGATTACATTATTTAAAGAAGCATGAAGAAAACATAAATAAACTGCAAAAGTCCCCTAATTGCTGTCCAAAGCCATAGCCCAAAACGGGAAAGATCCAAGCAATACATTCTTTCTCTTGAAGCAGGATGTGAAAACTGGTCAAGCTGCGGTATTCCCTCCCTGAGAACCTGGGGGGGGGGGGAACGGAAGAAAAAGAGGCGAAAGGAAAAAGGGTCAGTAATAAAGACTGAGTAAGTTCTAGTGACTTTCAGTGTAGAAACGGTTAAAACAACCTGTCATGTATGAACTAGAACTAAACTTAAGAATGGTGTCAAGGTGAACAAGATAGACTAAGGTGATCAGGATAAGTCAAGACAAGTCAAGTAAAACATCACATGTTCGAGATTCGTTGCATCGACTACACTAGTATACTAAGCCCATATCACAAGTTAATCACGAAATAAATCCCACGGCCCAATATCATGAAATGAGCCTGAAACGGGGTCTGACCCAAGTACGAGGTCCTACGGAGCGATTATCTAGTCGATCGGCTCCCTACAAGTTCTAGCTCGTCAAGTGTCCGTGTCATATGGCTAATCACGAATGTAGTCACCTGTGCTGGGTCCACCTTCGGGTGCATCAGCCCTAGGGTGTCAACCCCTGACACGATTCAAGATGCACAGATAAATCTACGGATACCCGGTGTCTGCCCCGGATACGTGCACGATCGTAGTCCACCGAACCTACACTGGCGTACCCCACTGCCGTCGTTCACCTCTTACAATCAGCCCAGTAATCGTGCCCCACCCGGCCTAGCCCCAGGGTACCTTGATACATCTAGAGGGTTACTGCTGAAAGGGGTCGTGTCTAGGGTTTCGCCTAATAGATTAGGTCATGTAATTCGTGACCTAACCCGCCTAACAGATTAAGTCATGTAATTCGTGACTTAATCCTTTTCCAGTCTAGTCATGTCAAGATGGTTAAGTATGTCATTTCAGTTCACGACTTAACCCGCCTACGTGTCATGTCAAGTTGGCTAAGTGTTGTCGTTTTCAAGTTCATGACTTAGCCCTACAAATCGTGTTCAAGTTGGTTAAGTTGTCTTTTCATGTTCATGACTTAACCCTAATTGGCATTAATTGATTCGTTAATGCACCGAACCACTCACATTGGATCCTGTTGTTCGTAGCCACTGGATTTGCCGGGCGGTTTCGGGCAGGTTTACGCTACGAACTCAACCCAACCTCGGGTTTCAAGCGCGATGTGACCAACTACCCACATTGGATCCTATTGTTTGTAGCAACTGGATTTGCCGGGCGGTTCCGGGCAGATTTACACTACAAACTCAACCCAACCTCGAGTTGGCCACTTTCTTGTTTTCTAAAGTCATGCCCATGTTCTTTACGATATTTCCATAGCATGTTCATATGTCAATTTCGTGCCCAACTAAGGCATGTTTTAAGGTCAAGTTATGGCATGTTCAAGTCAAGTTTTCGTGCCATATTTCATGTTCTACTTATGCCAAATTTCACAGTTTATGCTTATAATTAATTCAAGTTTTGCCTATTCTACCCAATCGTATCCCCAACGTATACAAACGTACTTCGTTCTCAAGCATAAACAATTTAAGAGATAGAGGGGAATAACACCAAACATGTGATAGGCATATGTAACAATTCCAACATCACTTGCATAATAAATAGACTATAACATATCACATGGTTTCAATGCTAGCATGATGATAACTTGACATAGTAATGATTCCAACTTAGTTTAACATGATGATTTCAACTTTACATCATAGGCATAATAATCATTGCGGGCATAATGATAATTTTATTACAAACATGAAACATTAAAGGCATAGTAATCCTAATTGGCATAATGGATTCCAATTTAGCATTTTTAACATAATGATTCTCATAGACATAATGATTCCAATTTATCATAATGATTCTCATCTAACATTATAAACATAATGGTTCCAATTTAGCGTTTTTATCATAATGATCGACAACTAACATTATAGACATAATGATTCCAATTTAGCGTTTTTAACATAATGGTTCTCAACTAACATTATAAACATAATGGTTCCAATTTAGCATTTTAACATAATGATTCTCAATTAACATTATAGACATAATGATTCCAATTTAGCATTTTTAACATATCTAACATTATAAACATAATAATTCAAACTTTTCATCATAACCTAGCAATACCCAATTTTTCATTAATCATGATGGATATATTAACATCACAGGCATAATTCCATCAATAGTCATAGCCATGGTCTAATTAGCATCATAGGCATGGTTTATTCAACATAAAGATTTCAATAAACATAGTGATTCCTTGGACATGTAATAGTCCAACTTGCCAAACAATTAAGCCCAAGCGATTCATAACAACATCAAAATCTTGACAAGTTTAACTTGCAACGTTGCCATAGCAATATCCCCAAATTATAATTCAAAGGTAAACAATATAAATATGGATTAACAATAGTTCCTAAATCCGGTTTCAATTCATGGCATGTCCATATTGTTTTAGCGTTTTTGCCTAAAAAGTAACATAGAACTTACAATATGAAGCAAATAATCCGAATAAAAGTCCCAAATTAATTAGTCCCAAATTCGTTGTCTAGAGCGTCGTAGTTGTTGTAGCTTCTAGTTGTAGCCTTCAAGAATCGTCCTCCATCTTTTATAATCTTATTCTTTGTATTTTTAATTCAGAGCTCTAGGTTTAATGGCGGCGGCCTGAGGCTAAAATGAAATAGTATGATTTAGGCTAGGTCTAGGTGTTATTTTATAGGTGAATAGAGTGATTTAGAGCCTTCAGATCAGTCCAGAAGTCATCAGAATCGCACAGCTCGAATACACATCATCTAGCCACTCAAAAGAAGACACGTCACCTCAGAACACTCCAGAATTCGTTGCTGGATTTGTACGGGCGCACTTGGCAGGTGCGCCGGTGTATTTTTGTACTGGCGCACTTCACAAGTGCGCTAGTGTATTCTGGACTGTTTTCGGTTTTTCTGCCTAACTTCGTTCGTCCATATCTTCTTCATACGTTATCCGATTTTCGAAAACTCAGACTCTATTTCGCGTATTTTTCCGAGACGAACGCAATGACGTAACCCATTTCCCTTGATTTCATCATTTATAATTAATTATACTTTACTTCGTGAAGCTTAATGTTATAGAATTCACGGGGTGTTACTGGTAGGGTCCGGGCACGCTTACTGAACTAATTATAAGTGGTTCATTCTGATAATGGCGAGGGGTGTTGATGGTGCGTTCCAACCGGGTCATGTGCGTGCATGGATCTCGGTCTGCCTCTGAGGATGTAAGACGCCATGACATCTGTAAATAGGTCTGTGCCAATTGGTTGTCACTTTAGGGAGTGATACACCCTAATGTGGGGCCGACAAAGGATATTTATGTATTAGGGAGCCGATCGCTTGGAGTAGGGTTTTAGGGTACACTTAGTTCTGTCTGTTTCTGTTGGTACTGTCTGTTTCTGTTGGGTGGTAACACCTGTCTGTTTCTGTGTGGTACCGTCTGTTCGGGTGGTAAAGGCCCATTACTAGTGTACACCTAATTCTATATTCTGTTTCCATAGGGATTAATCTGTTTTTGCTTCTGTCTATTTCTGATCGTGTAGTAAAGGCCCATTATTAGTCATATCTTTCTGTTAAATTATTCTGTGCCCGTTTTTGTTTCAGTTTAGACATTAGGGTGACACCTAATTCTATTATACTAGTATTAGTGCAGAGAAGTGTAAAGCAATTGTTTATGTCATTCTGTTCTTCTGTTATATCTGCTACACCTATTACAGTTATCTCATCCAGTTTTATGTTCATGTCATATTATTATTATCTGTTCATTTGTTGAAAGTCACTGGACTTGCCAGACTTTATGTCTGACCCTTGTTGTTTCGCCTCTTTTCTTCCGTTTCCCCCCAGGTTTTCTAAGGAGGGAATACTCTAGCTAGATCCGGATTTCTTCTGCTTCAAGTGCTTAAAGTATGGCTTGTCTTCTTCTGTGGGGATTATGATTTTAAACTATGCATTTTGAAGGCTTTTGTACAAGACTGATATTTTGTACTTGAATTCTGAGATTTGCAAGGATGTAACCATATTGATTTCTGTTTCCGCTGTGATAAAGTTAAAAATTTTCAAGTACTATTTTATCTGTCTTGTAAGTTTCTGTTCTGTTTACTAAAATGCTCCACCAAAGTTAAGGCATTCCCTTTGTGAGTGACCTTAACGGAGGTGGGGTGTTGCAGTGCTGCTAAACACCGTCAGCATCCTAGTATATATTTCAAACTAGAAATAAAAATAAAAGTGAGGAGTTCTCACCGAGGGTTCCACTCCGCCGGTCTTTCAAAGCAAAGAAGATGAACACTTCGACTACAAACTAAGCGAGCACAATATCCTACATGATTTATTTTTATTAGTAACATTCATAAGCTAAAATTCATATTTTAACCCGCTATTTCATATATAAATATCTAATTTTATGTTCTTCCTTTCATGATAAAAATCATATTTTTAATCGCTCTTCAAATAAATAAAAATCATATTTTTATTCTTACTATAATATAAAAATCATATTTTTATTCTTTCTATAATATAAAAATCATATTTTTATTCTTCTAAAAATATAAAAATCATATTTTTATTACTCTACATACATATAATAATTCAGTTTTTATTCCTAAGTTATTTTTAAATTTAAACTGAGATTAAAACCTAATTTAAAACTAAAAAAATCACCTTTGCTAGAGGGCTGTTGTACTATAGTCGGAGGGGGCCAGAGCGGAGGTCGTGGGGGTTGAAACCGACGCTGGCGACGAGCTTGGGGTGGGGGGGGCGACTATCTTCTTCAATTTGGGAGGGGGTTCGCGGTATTGGGGTTTGGGGCTGCGTGCTGGGGAAGGAGGAGGGAGGAGTAAGGGGGTACGGAGGAGGAAGGGCGGTGGTGGTGAGGCGGTCGGCGTATGGTGGGCTAGGGCTTCAGGGGGTTGCGGTTCGGTTTAAAAGCAGAGGGGGGGGGAAGAAGGAAGGAGCGGAGGGCGGCGCGTTGAGGATCGGAGGGGGAGGCCTCTGTCGATGGCCGTCGCCTGGCGACGGTCCCGATGGGGTAAGAGGGGGGAAAGCAACGGGTCGAACGAGTTTTTTTTTCTCTTTTTAAAATCGGGATTGAACGAAATGAAGGGGGGTTGACTGAGGAGATAAAGGGGGGAGGGATATAAGTGTATAAAAATATTATTTTATTCTTTTAAATTTCAAAAATGTTAGTTTTCATGTCCGGTCCTCAAATCAAACCCAATCATTGTCATACCTAGCTAATTACCCCCATTTCGAACACAATGGGATATGTATCGTAAGCCGATTCGATCGTTTGATCAGTTTCCATCAAAATCAAAATAGAACTATCTATATTGAATTTGAACGCACATTTCAATTTACCAGGGCCATATACGTACTCTAAAAATTCCCGAAAAATTATTTCTAGCTTCGTATCGACGATATGTTCCTAACAAAACTAATTTCGTCAAATTCTGAGACCGTCTGAAAAATGGCCATTTTCCAGTCGATTAAAATCAACTTAAACTGGTCAAACGCGTTTTCCTTTGCCACGCTCACATATTGATTCGAAAAATTATGAATTTTGGAATCTAGCAATAACTTGACATAGCGGATCCAACAAAAGTGGTTTCATCGAAAACCAAGGTCGTTTGCGAAATGGCTATTTTTAAGGGCTAGAATTCCATAGCGACTATTCTGAATTTTCAACTGGTCATAACTTTTTATCCCCGCTATGAAATTTCAATTTTTCGAATTCGTTGGAAAGATATTCTCAATTAGATTCTAATATTTTTGGTTCTGTTAAAATCCGGTTTATTTCGAATCCCGCACATTCATTTGAATTTTGAAATCGAATTTTCAAACTACCGCGCCATTTTCAATTCCTTTTATAATTTAAAATAAATATTTATATTCTAACGACGATTCAAATAAATATATACGTTCTAATTCTGTTCAAAATAAATTTATCGTCGTCATTATTTAAAATAATCTATTTTATATAATCAAAATTCATTAAAATAGCCAAAATAAAAATTTTAAATTGGCTCAGAATTTCCGGGTTATTACAATCTCCCCCACTTAAAACTTTTCGTCCTCGAAAAGGAACTAAGCCGAAAGTTGTTTAACTAATCAACTCAACTTTCACTATTTTCTTTACGGCTTAAGTTCTTCAACTTTTCAGTTTCTAAGAACTTTCCAGATTTTTCAAAAATTTGGCTAACACCCTAAATTTTCAAAAAATTTCGCCATAACCTCCCCTGCACCGGGGACTTCGGGATATTTCATATAGCCTCCCATGGCCTTCTTCAATCCAAAAGAAAAAAAAAGGCCAAGCGGCTAGCCAATCGGCTCACAAAATCATCCAAAACCCAATAAATACAATAAACATGTACCTATTTGTCGGGCAAATAATTTTATTCCTCTTCTCCTTGCTATGACCTGTTCAATGTAAATACATGTATATGCGTGCAAATGTGACAAATTTTCAATACAATTCAATATTTGATACAATTTGGCTAAATGGTTCAAATTTTAATTAATCAACCAATAATCAAAGAACACAATCAGCAATCAATTAGTTGATTAGCTTTTCAAATTCATAACTTTGATACATAGTCAAAAATCACATTTTCGGTGCAAAATCACAACAATATATTCAAACTATATTTTGGTTCTTACACCAGCCAATGGAAATATATAAATATTACACCTTCGAAACCCGAACACAAACTGTTGATGCTACGTAGTCATCAACAAAATCATCTCCGGGAGACTAGAGTGTAATCCTATATCAATCCAGTATATTAAATTTTCAAATACACGTGGATCAGACGTATACGCAAAATCTATATATACTGGATTGTCCAAATTCAATATAAAATAAATAATCAAATACAAAAAATTGATTTAATTTTTCAAAACAAAAATTGCTTTCATTTTAAAAATATACTCTTCGCACTCATTATAGGATACTACTGATCCCATCTCTAACAAGTCATTCCCGTTGGATATTCCTAATCCAATTTCTGATGAATTCTTTCGTTTGGTTCTAATGTGTCTTGTTCTCCAAGCTCTGTAAACCAAAGCTTTGTTACCAAACTAAAACGACCCGAACTTCCCCGGTAAGGAAAACCCGGATTGAATTGAGGACAAGACGAATCAGAACTCAAGCAGAAGAGCATTTCATTGCTTATTACAACAATTCATCAGAATACAAGAATATACAGAGTATTAACAAATAATATACATAATAAAATATCAGAGATTACAATACATTACATAGCAGCAGCAAATAATACCATACACAACTAGAAGTAATACACAGATACAGAGCTTTCCGAGTATCGTTCTAGCTATAAATCAGGATCCTGTGAATATAAATCTGCAAAACCAAAACTACTAGCTACCCGTGCGGAAAATAGGGGCACCCAGAGTTTAAGTTAAAACAATAAACTCCAAGTCAGTCATGTGACTGGTGTGAGAATTAAAATAGTTATTAATCTTTATTTCAAAGTTGGGTAAATCAAGGGACCACGCCATATAACACGGAACGGGTTTCCTCCCAAGAATAACAATGCATAAAACAACAGCACAATGCTAAATAAAGAACAATGAAGCTATTATAAAACCCAGGTCCCATCACACAATGCAACACAAGCCGAAGGATAGGGTTTTTACCTTATAATAGCCAAAGAATGCTTGATACGTGAAATTTCATGTTTTATTATTACTATAAGTGTATAGTGTGAAAACAATTTCAAATCATAAGTATCAATCATAGACGGCATAAGCGCCCCATACCACTATGTCGCCATATATAGGTATACAATCAAAACCGCAAAGTCACGTATTTGGAAATTAGATTTCCATCTATGAACCAAGGCCAGGGATCGTCCTCTACCGAATTCGAGACTGTCTAGCCCGAGCCTTAGGCTACAGCCGCAACTGCACCTAGGAGCCATAGGGCCGGTCCACCGATGTGGATTAAAAAGCCTGAACACTACGTTTCCCCGCCCTTTGGGGCGTAAACGAGCCAACGAATGACTCCATCGGTCCCGGATCGACCGATATAATCGAGGCGCTTTACAACAGAAACAACCACACATGTGAAAAGTATTTAAATGTCAGCCAGTTTAACAACTGACACCACCACTAGCTAGAAATAAATGCAAGCCCTCCCTGGATCCTTCTCCCGTTTCTGGTTCACAACCGGGGTGTGAGGCTCGCGAATCAACACTACACAAAGCTATGCCACACAGGCCGTGCTTTGATCATCAACCACAAGACTCTGCTTTTCAACAGAAGCCTTGATCATATTGCCACTTAGGCATGCCACACAGGCAATTCGCTCCATGCGATTGATATCCATCGATGTATAACCTCTGAGCTCGTACGTCTCAGAGAAGGGCGTTAATTAAGAGAATAAATTCTCCGTCGCCAAACAGATATATATTTAATAGAAATCAATCACACAGAATAAAATCCAATGTCAGACACGCAGTCCATTTGCAAGTTCGTTCTAGGTCTGAACGAAACCGGAGGCACCTAGTACAGCGCATATCCATCGATCTCCAAGTACGTCTGGACGATCACCAACTTATTCCCTCCTCTTGGGTGTACAGCTCAATCAAGATCATCAGTAATCACCAAAACGACGTGAACACCTCCGGTCTTCGACCACTGTCTTCATCCTCGACACCACGTCGAATCAGTTATTCAGAATGGGATAAGCCCGGACTTTCCGAATAACTCGCGTATATAATAAACAAGTGTTACACAAACTTAACACATGTAAAAACCCGTAACTTCCCCGGTAAGGAAAGCCCGGATACTTTTGAGGACAAGACAAATCGGAACGCAAACAAAAGATCATTTCATTGCTTATTACAACAATTCCATCAGAATACAAGACTATACAGAGTATGAATAAAGATTACACAGAAAATATCAGAGATTTAAATTACATTTAAATACATCGCAGTATAAAATAATACAATACACAACTAGAAGAGATATACGGATACAGAGATTTCCGGATATCATTCCATCTGTAAACTAGGTTCCTGTGAATATAAATCTGCAAAACCAAAACTACTACCTGCCCGTGTCAAAATAAGGGCACCCAGAGTTTAGGTTAAAACAAATAAACTCCAGGTAAGTCATGTGACTGGTGTGAGAACTAAAATAGTTATTTAAAACTTTACTTTAAAATAAAGTATCAAGGGACCACGCCGTATAACATGGAACGAGTTTCCTCCCAAGAATACCAGTGCATATAACAAAACAGCGCAATGCTTTTTGGAAAAAATGAAGCTATTATAAGACCCAGGTCCCATCACACAATGCAACGCAAGCTGGAGCATAAGGATTTCCCTTATAATAGCCAAACATGCTTGGTACGTTAGAAACAAATCATTTGATACTATTATAAGTGCATATTGTCAAAACAATTTCAATCATAAATATCAATTATAGACGACATGGGTACCATATATCATGTCGCCATACTAGGCTCTACAATCAAAACCGCAAATGTCACGTATTGGAAGTTGAATTTCCATCTGCGAACCAAGGCAAGGGATCATCCTCAGCCGATTCGAGACTGTCCAGCCCGAGCCTCAGGATCAGAGCTCGAGTGACCCTTGGAGCGACAAGGCCGGTCCACCGATGTGGATTAAAATGCCTGAACACTACTTTTCCCCGCCCACTGGGGGCGTAAATGAGCCAACGAATAACTCCATCGGCTCCACATAGTCACCGATATATCCGAGACGCCTCGTGTAATAACCCAGAAAATCTGAACCAGTTTAAAATTTTTATTTTGGCAATTTTAGCGAATTTTGAAATTTAAAATGGATTATTTTAAATAATATAGACGAGAAAGTTATTTTGAATAGAATTCGATGTATATATTATATGCGCCGTCGTTAGAATATAAATAATTATATATAATTATAAATAGAATTGAAAACGGCGCTGTAGTTCGATAATTCGATTTCAAATTTCAATTGAACATACCGGGTGCAAAACAATCCGAATTTTGGCGAAACCAAAAACTATAGGATCTATTTGATAATATCTTTCCAACGAATCCGAAAAATCAAAATTTCATAGTGGGAATCAAAAGATATGTCCAGTTGAAAATTCTGAATAGTCGCTATGGAATTCAGGCCCTTAAAAATGGGAATTTTGCAAACGACCTCGGATTTCGACGAAACCACTTTTGTTGGGTCCGTGATGTCAAATTATTGTTAGATTCCAAATTTCATAATTTTTCGAATCAATATGTGAGCGTGGCAAAGGAAAACGCGTTTGACCAGTTTTAGTTGATTTTAATCGACTGGAAAATGGCCATTTTTCCAACGGTCTCATAATTCGACGAAACTAGTTTTGTTAGGACCGTATCGTCAATACGAAGCTAGAAAATATTTTTCAGGAATTTTTCTAATTAGTATGTGACCCCGGTAAATTGAAATGCGCGTTTAAATTCAATATATAGAGTTATATTTCGATTTTAACGGAAACTGATTGTAATGATCGAATCAGCTTGCGATACATATCCCATTGTGTTCGGAATGGGGGTAAAACGCTATGGACGGCAGGCGGTGGGCCTCGTTTAGAGATCGTATGTAAAAGTCAACTTTTTGAAAATAATAATAATAATAAAAAAATCTCTCTCCTCACCCTCTCCTATACCTCTGCCCCCCCCCCCTCGTTTTAAATCATAACATAAGAAAAAAAATAAAAAAAAAGGAAAAAAAGGGGGCGACGGGGGGGATGAGCCGCCGCCGACGCCAGGCAAGGCCCCCCCCCCCCGATGGACCGCCGCCGCCGCTGCAAAGGAGGGGCACCACCTCCGAACCCCCACCCCCTGCGCCCAATCGCGATACCCCCCCTCCTCTGCCTCGCGCCGACACCCCCCCATCCTCCTCCTCACCCCCTTCCGCCGCTACCTCCTCCCTCCATTTCCCCAAAACCCGAAACCCTAAAACCACCGACCAAGTAGACCCACTGTAAGTTTTTTATTTATTTATTGATCATTATTTATTTTTATTATTTTCTTTTAAATAGTTAGATTTTTATGGTAGAAAAGAAATCAGATTTTGTTTATTTAAATAAAATAGGAAAGTTTAGATTTTAGTATTAGGAAAAAATTAGATTTTTATTATAAGGAAGATAGTAAAAATATGATTTTTATATTTTTAAAGTATTAAAAATATGATTTTTATATTTTTAAAGTATTAAAAATATAATCTTTAACATGTAGAAAGTGTAAAAATATGATTTTTATTTATGTAGAGAATTAAAAATATAATTTTTACATGATAGGAATATTAGAAATATCATCTTTGTATATGTAGCGAAATAAAAATCTGATTTTATATACATCGAAATAAAGAGGTGATTTTTATAATGATGAAATCTATATTTTTGAAAAGGCGAAATCTTTATATGAAGAATAGCATGATAAAAATAGAATTTTTATCTATAGAATAGCATGATAAAAATAGAATTTTTATCCATATAATAGCGGTGTAAAAATTCGATTTTTATATATTGAATAACAAAGTAAAAATTCGATTTTTATATATTGAATAACAAAGAAAAAATTTGATTTTTATATATTGAATAGCAAAGTAAAAATTCGATTTTTATATATTGAATAACAAAGAAAAAATTCGATTTTTATATATTGCATAACAAAGTAAAAATTCGATTTTTATATATCGAATAGCGAGGTAAAAATGTGATTTTTACATTTGTAGAGAATACGGGCAACGAAAGTGACAAAAGGCGAGAACGACAGGATTTCCTGCATTATGAAGTGGCGTGAAGTTGGATAGCTATTGGTGAGAATTTCTCACCTTTCAATTTCATTTTCCAGTTATATATATACACTAGGATGTAGACGGTATTTAGTAGCACCCGACACAATCGTCCACAGACCATGGACTTGTTTGTTTGGTTGTGTAGTTAGTTAGATTATTTGATTGTAATTTGATTGTTTGGTGAAATAGAATGGATTTGATTGATGTGTGAATGGCGTGGGCCTTCACTAGACTGGGGATAAGGCTAGGCCTCGTCCCGTTTCTAGTATCATGCCGTTATGCCGCCGAAATTTTCTAAAATATGTTAGAGAAATAAAAATATCATTTCATTTAAAGAATGAACTGAATAGAAATTCATATGTTGAAATAAAATGTTGTATCGTTAAAAATATAATTTTTAACGTGAATATGAATATAGTGAATTTGAATAAATAAATATTTATAAACAAATCGGCCGATTTGTTTATATACACTGATTTGACTGATATTGATTGGGTCGATAAATTTTACACATCGCCCAACTAAACAACTAAAATCTGTGTTTGATTGTTTGAAACCCCAAACGGGTGTTGGGATGAAATTTGAAGTTCACCCATCCTGATTGATTAAATATGTCGATCGATTGATTAACATGCTGTTATAAGCGTTAGATATCTATATTTGATACTTATACAGTGTAGTGCACTATGGTTGATGGTTGATTATTTTTCAATGCTATTATATACGTGTGATGTATGAAAATCCATATAATTAACATTATATGGTGATTGATTGGGCTTCATTCCAATTTAGAAAATAAAGAATATTATAATATAAAGGTTCATGTGTTGAGTGTACTCATCCGTTGAGATTAGTCATGTGTAGAACAAGATATTTTAATAATAAAATTTACATCTTTATCAATATAATATAAAGGTTCATGTGTTGACTATACTCATCCGTTGAGATTGGTCATGTGTTGAACGAAATATTTGAAATAGAAATATTTGAAAACGAAATATTTGTAATAGAAATATTTGAAAAGGAAATATTTGAAATAGAAATATTTGAAATAGAATATGTGAAAATAGAAATATTTGAAGCCGTGTTGATTAGATTGACGCTTTTTTGACGTGAACGATATTTATATCGATTTTATTCATTTTAAAATGAATATTGTAAAACGATTTCGAAATGAAATGAATATTGTAAAACGATTTCGAAATGAAATGAATATTGTAAAACGATTTCGAAATGAATTGAATATAAAACGATTTCGAAATGAATTGAATATAAAACGATTTCGAAATGAATTGAATATAAAACGATTTGAATTGAATTGAATATAAAACGATTTGAATTGAATCGAATAGAAAACCAATTTGATTTGAATCGAATAGAAAACCAATTTGAATTGAATCGAATAGAAAACCAATTTGAATTGAATCGAATAGAAAACCGATTTGAATTCGAATCGAATAGAAAAGGAATTTGATTTCAATTGAATAGAAAACGAATTTGATTTCAAATGAATATATAAAGAATTTGAATTGAATCGAATAGAAAACGAATTGAATTTGAATTGAATAGACATGAATTTTAAAACGAATTTATAAGGAGAAAATTCAATTTTGATTTGAATTGAAATGGAAGTTGAAATTGTTTTTGAAACGAATTAAAAATTATTTATATAATTCATTTTAAATAGAAATCGACGAAATATATATTATATATATAATATAATGGCCTGAATAGAACGCGCCGCGCCGCGGCAGTTCGTGAATTTCGACCATTTATTACAAATGGACATTATGGGAGATCCGATCGTCAGATTCTCCTAAAACCAGAACCGTTGGGTTCGTATCAAAAAGAGATTTCTAACGAATATTAGAAATTTGAAATCTAATGGTTGGATTTTGAGATATGTCCCAATCAAATTTGAAAAAGGTCGTTGTAAGTGCAGTTCGAGGGCCGTTGATGGAAATCGACTGTACGGGCCTTGATAAAATTATTAAAAATAGTAATAATTTGTGTAAAATCATAAGAAATGATTTGGGAAAAATTGGGATGAAAAAATCCATATTTAAAAAGATAAAAATAGATTTTTATCGAAATGAACTAGTTTTGAACTGAAATTAAAACCCATTTATTTTTAAATAAATAAATTGGATTTGAAATGGGTTTTAAATAGAATTGATGTGGGTTTATCGTGAACAGTGTTTAAAATAACACCAGTTCTTTAACCCGATAATAAATATAATGTGATTTGGGTTTGTCGTGAACTGTGTTTTAAAAGACATTAGTTCTTTAACCCAGTAAAAGGAGTTTTATTGAATCTGCAATTAGATTGAAATGTGAATTGATAATTTACATTATCAAATTTAGAAAGTGAGCGAGAATGGAGTATCACCAGTTTTGCTCCAAAGCGATAGTTAAATCTTTTATTAGATTTGAACGTGAAATGGTAATTAATTTTACCGACAACACTGTGGTGTTAAATATGGAGTATTACCAGTTTTGTTTCATGGGATGAATAGGTTGGGATTGGGAAATAAAATAAATAATTACTTCGGTGTGGTTCGCTAATCTCAACTAGTTTGGAAAACCATAATTTGGCTTGAAATGACATCCAAAGGAAGATTAAAGGATAAATTTTAAAGAATTTATCTTGGATAAAATTAATTGGAACTTTCCCCTAAGAATGTGAAATTTAGAAACAAGCTGTAGGTTAGTTAAGAAGAATGGTTTCCTGGCTATTGATTTGATGTTGGTTTCGGCCTTCGGGGTTAATATTTGGGGAATTGCTCTCTTACTGATTTATGGTTAGTGACTGATGAATTGGAATGAGGCGTATGTTGTGTTTGTGTAACATTTGTTTTTGATATACGCGGGTTGTTCGGAAAGTCCGGGTTTATTACCATTCTGAATAACTGATTCGACGATATGTCGAAGATAAAGACGGTGGTCGAAGACCGGAAGTCTTCACATCGTTTGGATAATTACTGACGATCCTGATTGGGCTGTACACCCAAGAGGATGGAAATAGTTGGTGGTCGTCCAGACGTACTTGGAGATGGATGGATATGCGAGGAAAGTGCCTCCGGTTTCGTTCAGACCCAGAACGAACTTGTAAATGGATTGTGTGTCTGACATTGGATTTTATTCTGTGTTGATTGATTTCTGTTGAATATATATCTGTTTGGCGGCGGAGTATTTATTCTCTTGCTTAACGCCCTTCTCTGAGATGTACGAGTTAGAGGTTATATATCGATAGATATCAATCGCATGGCATCTGTAAGAACCCGTAACATCCCCGTAAAGGAAAGCACGAATACTTTGAGAACAAGACAAAATAGAACGCATACAGAAGAACATTTTATTGCTATTACAACAATTCCATCAGATACAAGAATATACAGAGTATAAGTGAATAAATTACATTCGATAAATATCAGAGATTACAATAAATTACATAGCAGCGGAAAATAATACAAAATCACAACTAGAAGTGATACACGGATACAGAGCTTTCCGAGCATCGTTCCAGCTGTTAATCAGGAACCTGTGAATATAAATCTGCAAAACCAAATTACTAGCTGCCCGTGCGGAAAATAGGGGCACCCAGAGTTTAGGTTAAAACAATAAACTCCAGGTCAGTCATGGGACTAGTGTGAGAACTAAAACAGTTATTTAAAACTTTACTTTAAAAGAGAGTAATTCAACGGACCACGCCGTATAACACGGAACGGTTTCCTCCCAAGATTACCAGTGCATAGAATAAACAGCGCAATGCTTTTTCGAAAAATGAAGCTATTATAAGACCCAGGTCCCATCACACAATGCAACGCAAGCCGGAGGATAGGGTTTTCCCTTATAATAGCCAAACATGCTTGATACGTTTAAAACAAATCATTTGATACTATAATAAGTGTATAGTGTCAAAACAATTTCAATCATAAATATCAATCATAGACGGCATGGGTACCATATATCATGTCGCCGTACTTGTTCTACAATTAAAACCGCAATACCCGTATTGGAAATTGGATTTCCGTCATGAGCCGAGGCAAGGGGCAAGCTCCTCTCCGCGTTCGAGACACTCTAGCAAATGTCCCAGGACCCCACTTTGATCCTTGGAATCGGCTGGGCCGGTCCTCTCTTACTATTGAGGATTAGTTATTCCTGAACACACGTTTCCCGGTCCTTACAGACCTATATCCGAGGCGCCTCGTATCCAACAACCACACAGGTGAAAAGTATATAAATGTCAGGGCTGGTAGGTCACTGACACCACCCTAGCTAGAAAGAAACGTCATGCTCTCCCAGCGGTCCGTCTCCCGTTTTTGACTCATACTGAGGTGTGAGGCTCGCGAATTCACGTTATACACAAAGCTACGCCACACAGGCCGTGCTTTGATCATCAACCACAAGACTTTGCTTTTCAACAGAAGCCTTGATCAATTGCCACTTGCGCATGCCACATTGGCAATTCACTCCATGCGACTGATGTCCATCGATATACAACCTCTGAGCTCGTACGTCTCAGAGAAGGGCGTTAAGCAAGAGAATAAATTCTCCGCCGCCAAACAGATGTATATTTGATAGAGATAAATCAACACAGAATAAAATCCAATGTCGGACACACAATCCATTTACAAGTTCGTTCTGGGTCTGAACGAAACCGGAGGCACTTTCCTCGCATATCCATCCATCTCCAAGTACGTCTGGACGATCACCAACTGATTCCCTCATCCTGGGTGTACAGCCCAATCAAGATCATGAGTAATCACCCAAACGATGTGAAGACTTCCGGTCTTCAACCACCGTCTTCATCTTCGACATCTCGTCGATTCGGTTATTCAGAATGGGTATAACCCGGCCTTTCTGAATAACCCACGTATATAATAAACGAATGTTACACAAACACCACAAACGCCTCATTCCAATTCAGAATATTCTTTTATTCACAAAATCACATTCTTAGGGAAAGGTTCCCATTAATTTTATCAAAGATAAATTCTTCTAAATTTATTCTTTAATCCTCCTTTGGATATCATTTCAAACTAGTCGGGATTAACGAACCACACCGAAGTAATTATTTATTTTATTTCCCAATCCCAACCTATATATCCCATGGAGAAAACTGGTAATACGCCACAACTAACACCACGGTGTTATCGGTAAAATTAATTACCATTTCACGTTCAAATCTAATTAAAGATTTAACTATCGCTTTGGAGCAAAACTGGTGATACTCCACTCTCGATCACTTTTCAGATTTGATAATTTAAATTATCAATTCACATTTTAATCTAATTAAAGATTCATTAAAACACCATTTAGTTTTAATCTTTTCAGAAATCAATATCCTGTCTTTAACTGGGTTAAAGAACCAATGTCATCTAAAACACGATTCACGATAAACCCAAATCACATTTGATATTAAATACAAGGCTCTGAATAGAAAATATATCGACTTATATTCAATACCAAATTCTGAAACCAACAAATATCGTATTGGAAATAACAATATAAAATATATCTTTCAAATTCCCATAACAATATCTGTACAGTCACGAAATCCAACATCGAAATATCCCGAAGATAATTTCGATTCAGCTCCAGTCCAATCCACGTATTGGAAATTATCGATTATTTTCAAAATCACTTTCAAATTCAATTTATTTATTTCAAAAATAAATTGATTTTAATTCTAGTTCAAAACTAGTTCATTTCGATAAAAATCTATTTTTATCATTTCAAATGTGGAGTTTTCCAGCCCAATTCTTTCCAATTCACATACTATAATTTTACACAAATTATAGATATTTTTAATAATTTTATCAAGGCCCGTACAGTCGATTTCCATGAACGGCCATCGAACTGCACTTACAGCGACCTTTTCTGAAATTGATTTGGACATAATTCCAAATCCAACCGTTAGATTTCAAATTTCTAATATTCATTGGAAAGCTCTTTTCGATACGAACCCAACGGTTCCGGTTTTAGGAAAATCCGACGGTCGGATCTCCCGCAATGTCCGTTTGAAATAAATGGTCGAAATTCACGAACTGCCGCGGCGCGGCGCGTTCTATTCAGGCCATTATATTATATATATAATATATATTTCGTCGATTTCCATTTAAAACGAATTTTATAACTCGTTTTAAATTCATTTCTGAAACAATTCAACTTCTATATTCAATTCAAATCAAAATTGAATTCTTCTTTATAAATCCGTTTTAAAATTCATTTCTATTCAATTCAAATTTTAATTCAATTTGAATTCATTTCAATTCACTTTCAATTCAATTCGAATTCGTTTTCAATTCAATTCATTTCGAAATCGTTTTCAATTCAATTCATTTTGAAATCGTTTTCAATTCAATTCATTTCGAAATCGTTTTCAATTCAATTCATTTCGAAATCGTTTTCAATTCAATTAATTTCGAAATCGTTTTCAATTCAGTTCATTTCGAAATCGTTTTCAATTCAATTCATTTCGAAATCGTTTTCAATTCAATTCATTTCGAAATCGTTTTCAATTCAATTCATTTCGAAATCGTTTTCAATTCAATTCATTTTAAATTTCAATTTCAAAAAATTTAATTTCGAAATCACTTTTCAATATTCATTATACAACGAATAAAATCGATATAAATATCGTTCACGTCAAAATGGCGCAAAACTAATCAACACGGCTTTATATTTTTCACAACTTCTTTATTTTATTCAACAAATGAATATTCATCCCATTCAACACATGAATCTATATTTTTTTCAACCCACGACTAATCTCAACACATGAGTACTGTCAACACATCACTATTTTTGTTATGTAAAATATTTTATAAAACTATGGTATCTATCGTTTGATTTTCAATTAGACTTCTACTGGGAAGTAGTTCTAATTTTAAATATGATAAAGATGTAAATTTTTATTATATAAAATATTTCACTCAACACATGAACATCGTCAACACATGACTATTTTTATATTCAACACATGAATTTTCTTTTATAATATTCATTATTTTCCCGATTGGAATGAGGCCCAATCAATCACCATATAATGTTAATTATACGGATTCCATACAACACATGTATATAATAGCAATAATAAACAATCAACCATCATCCAAAGTGCACCACACTGTATAAGCATCAAATATAGATATCTAACGCTTATAACAGCCTGTCAATCAATCGATCGACATATTTAATCAATCAGGATGAGTGAACTTCAAATTTCATCCCAACACCCGTGTGGGGTTTCAAACAATCAAACACAGATTTTATTTGTGCAGTTGGGCGACGTGTAAAATTTATCGACCCAATCGATATCAGTCAAATCAGTGTATATAAACAAATCGGCCGATTTGTTTATAAATATTCATTTATCCATTTTCACGTTAAAAATTATATTTTTAACGATAAAACATTTTATTTTAACACCTGAATTTCTATTCAGTTCATTTATTCAATAAAAGGATATTTTTATTTTTCTAACATATTTTAGAAAATTTCGGCGGCATAACGGCACGATACTAGAAACGGGACGAGACCTAGCCTTATCCCCGGTCTAGTGAAGGCCCACGCCATTCACTCATCAATCAAATCCATTTCAATTCACCAAACAATTCAATTCAAACCAATAACCTAACCAACTACACAATCAAACAATTTAACAAACAAGCCATCCATGGTCTGTGGATGACGGGTGTCGGGTGCTACTAAGCACCGTCTGCATCCTAGTATATATATATATATATAACTAGAAAAGAAATTTAGAGTGAGAAATTCTCACCGAAAGCTATCCAATACCACGACTCTTCTTTTATAGAAATCTTCTTCGTTATCCCATCTTCGTCATCTTCGTTGCCCGTAGTCACTATATTTATAAAAATCACACATTTTTATATTTCGATGTCTTTAAAATAAAAATCACATTTTTATTTGTTTACTTTCAATTTAAAAATCATATTTTTATAATCACTTCATATATTTAAAAATCGAATTTTTACTATGTTATTCAATATATAAAAATCGTATTTTTCTTCTAATGAACTTCATATAAAAGTCGCATTTTTCTTATTTAAGAATATAATGTTTTCATATTTAAAAATATCGCTACTTCATGCTAAGATTTATATATATTTTTAACTTCATCCTCATATAAAAAATTATATTTTTAACTTCATCCTCATATAAAAAAAAAATTATATTTTTAACTTCATCCTCATATAGAAAATTATATTTTTATAAATAAAAATATAATCTTTTCAGTTTTAAATCGAATCTTTTTGAGTTTAAAAATCAATTCTTACTATAAGGAGAAATCATGTTTTAGCCTTATGTCTTACATACAAAAACCATATTTTAGACAATGTTATATAATTTGAAAATCCAATTTTTATATCATTAACATAATAAAAATTATATTTTTAAACTTATGCTATATAAAAAAAACTGATTTTTAAACTTATTAAAATTAATTACATAGAAAATGAACAGAAACAAATAAGGGGCAAAAGGCTTACAGAAGAAATCGAAGTGGGGGAGGAACCTACGCTCGCCGGAGGAAATGCTCGCTGGCGGTCTGGTGGCGGTCGTACATCGGAGGGTGGCGGAGGACGGCTCGAGCTCGCGGTGGTGCACTGGACGTTGGCGGCTAGGGTTTGTTGCGGCGGTTCTTTGAAGAAGTGGGGTTTTAGGGGTTGCGTGCTGACTGGATAAGGAGGGAGGGAGATCAGCGGTGGAAGTGGGAGCTGGGGAGGGGAAAGGCGGTGGCGGCTGCGACGTGGGGGGGGGGGCGACGGGGTTTCGGGGTTTTTTTTCTTCTGAAATAATGATTTGGAGGGGGGGGGATTATGTAAATATATATATAATAATTATATTTTTTTTCCTTTAAAACCCTAATGTTGACTTTTCGTTTCAACTCAGATTTGAACCCGTCGACTGTCGTCCTTAGCGTAATACCCCCATTCCGAACACAATGGGATATGCCACGTAGGCCAATTCGACTGTTTGCATCAGTTTCCGTTGAATTTAAAGTATAATTCTTTGTATATTCAATTTAAACGCACATTTCAAATTACCGGGGTCACATACGAACTTTAAAAATTCCTGAAAAATATTTTCTAGCTTCGAATTGACAATACGGTCCTAACAAAACTAGTTTCGTCGAATTCTGAGGCCGTTGGAAAAATGGCCATTTTTCAGTCGATTAAAATCAACTGAAACTGGTCAAACGCGTTTTCCTTTGCCACGCTCACATATTGATTCGAAAAATTATGAAATTTGGAATCTAGCAATAATTTGACACTGCGGATCCAACAAAAGTGGTTTCGTCGAATTTCGAGGTCATTTGCAAAATGTCCATTTTTAAGGGCCTGAATTCCATAGCGACTATTCAGAATTTTTAACTGGACATATCTTTTGATTCCCGCTATGAAATTTCGATTTTTCGGATTCGTTGGAAAGATATCATCAATTAGATCCTAATGTTTTTGGTTTCACTAAAATCCGGATTGTTTTGCACCCGGTACATGCAATTGAAGTTTGAAATCGAATTATCGAACTACCGCGCCATTTTCAATTCTATTTATAATTATATATATAAATATTTATATTCAAATGACGACGCGTATAAAATATACGTCGAATTCTATTCAAAATAAATTTCTCGTCGATATTATTTAAAATAATTCATTTTAAATATTCAAAATTCGCTAAAATCGCCAAAATAAAAATTTTAAACTGGCCCAGATTTTGCGGGTTATAACAATCTCCCCCACTTAAAACTTTTCGTCCCCGAAAAGGAACAAAGTCGAAAGTGGTTTGATTAATCAACTCTACGCTCGATCTGGCTTCCATTCTCCAACTTTTCAGTTTCTGAGAATTTTCAAAATTTCAAAAATTTGGCTAACACCCTAAATTTTCGAAAAATTTCGCCATAACCTCCCCTGCACCGGGAGCATCGGGGAATTTCAAATAGCTTCCCCGGTCCTTCAGATCTCAAAAAGAAAAAGAAAACGCTAAGCGGCTAGCCAATAGGCTCACAAAATCATCATCACCCAAACAAAACAGGAAAATATATAGTAAACATGTACCTATTTGTCGGGCAAACAAATTTTATTCTTCGGCTCTAGCCTCCTTGCTATGACCTGTTCAATGTAAGTATATGTATATGCAAGCAAATGCGACCAATTTTCAATACAATTCAATATTTGATGCAATTAGGCATAATGGTTTAAAATTATCAATCAAATAAACAAACAACACAAACATCAATCAATTAGTGAATTAGAGTTTCAAATTCATAATTTTGATATATATACAAAAATCATGTTTTTGATGCCAATTCACAACAAAGTGTTCTAGCTATATAAGTTTTGGTTCTCACACCAGTCTAATGGAAATATATAGAAATCACACCTTCGAAACACGAACATAAATACTGATGATGCGGCCACATCATCAGAATTATCCCCGGGTGTCTAGAATGTGATTCTATATCTATCCAGTATATTAAAATTTCGAATATACGTTCATGACGCATATACGCGAAATCTATATATACTCAATTGTCCATATTCAAAATAAATAAATAATCAAATACGTATAAAACGATTTAAATTTTCAAAAAAAATTGTTTTCATTTGAAAAATATACTCTTCACACTCTTTCTAGGATACTACTGATCCTATCTCTAACGAGACATTCTAATTGGATATTACTAATCCAATATCTGATGAATTCTTTCGTATGGTTCTAATGTGTCTTATTCTCGAGCTCTGTAAACCAAAGCTCTGATACCACTGTAAGAACCCGTAACTTCCCCGTAAAGGAAAGCACGAATACTTTGAGAACAAGACAAAATAGAATGCATACGGAAGAACATTTTATTGCTATTACAACAATTCCATCAGATACAAGAATATACAGAGTATAAGTGAATAAATTACATTCGATAAATATCAGATATTACAATAAATTACATAGCAGCGGAAAATAATACAAAATCACAACTAGAAGTGATACACGGATACAGAGCTTTCCGAGCATCGTTCCAGCTGTTAATCAGGACCCTGTGAATATAAATCTGCAAAACCAAAACTACTAGCTGCCCGTGCGGAAAATAGGCGCACCTAGAGTTTAGGTTAAAACAATAAACTCCAGGTCAGTCATGGGACTGGTGTGAGAACTAAAACAGTTATTTAAAACTTTACTTTAAAAGAGAGTAATTCAAGGGACCACGCCGTACAACACGGAACGGTTTCCTCCCAAGAATACCAGTGCATAGAATAAACAGCGCAATGCTTTTTCGAAAAATGAAGCTATTATAAGACCCAGGTCCCATCACACAATGCAACGCAAGCCGGAGGATGGGGTTTTCCCTTATAATAGCCAAACATGCTTGATACGTTTAAAACAAATCATTTGATACTATAATAAGTGTATAGTGTCAAAACAATTTCAATCATAAATATCAATCATAGACGACATGGGTACCATATATCATGTCGCCGTACTAGTTCTACAATTAAAACCGCAATACACGTATTGGAAATTGGATTTCCGTCATGAGCCGAGGCAAGGGGCAAGCTCCTCTCCGCGTTCGAGACACTCTAGCAAATGTCCCAGGACCCCACTTTGATCCTTGGAATCGGCTGGGCCGGTCCTCTCTTACTTTTGAGGATTAGTTATTCCTGAACACACGTTTCCCGGTCCTTACAGACCTATATCCGAGGCGCCTCGTATCCAACAACCACACAGGTGAAAAGTATATAAATGTCAGGGCTGGTAGGTCACTGACACCACCCTAGCTAGAAAGAAACGTCGTGCTCTCCCAGCGGTCCGTCTCCCGTTTTTGACTCATACCGAGGTGTGAGGCTCGCGAATTCACGTTATACACAAAGCTACGCCACACAGGCTGTGCTTTGATCATCAACCTTAAGACTTTGCTTTTCAACAGAAGCCTTGATCAATTGCCACTTGCGCATGCCACATTGGCAATTCACTCCATGCGGCTGATGTCCATCGATATACAACCTCTGAGCTCGTACGTCTCAGAGAAGGGCGTTAAGCAAGAGAATAAATTCTCCGCCGCCAAACAGATGTATATTTGATAGAGATCAGTCAACACAGAATAAAATCCAATGTCGGACACACAATCCATTTACAAGTTCGTTCTGGGTCTGAACGAAACCGGAGGCACTTTCCTCGCATATCCATCCATCTCCAAGTACGTCTGGACGATCACCAACTGATTCCCTCATCCTGGGTGTACAGCCCAATCAAGATCATCAGTAATCACCCAAACGATGTGAAGACTTCCGGTCTTCAACCACCGTCTTCATCTTCGACATCTCGTCGAATCGGTTATTCAGAATGGGTATAACCCGGCCTTTCTGAATAACCCACGTATATAATAAACGAATGTTACACAAACACCACAAACGCCTCATTCCAATTCAGAATATTCTTTTATTCACAAAATCACATTCTTAGGGAAAGGTTCCCATTAATTTTATCAAAGATAAATTCTTCTAAATTTATTCTTTAATCCTCCTTTGGATATCATTTCAAACTAGTCGGGATTAACGAACCACACCGAAGTAATTATTTATTTTATTTCCCAATCCCAACCTATATATCCCATGGAGAAAACTGGTAATACTCCACAACTAACACCACGGTGTTATCGGTAAAATTAATTACCATTTCACGTTCAAATCTAATTAAAGATTTAACTATCGCTTTGGAGCAAAACTGGTGATACTCCACTCTCGATCACTTTTCAGATATGATAATTTAAATTATCAATTCACATTTTAATCTAATTAAAGATTCATTAAAACTCCACTTAGTTTTAATCTTTTCAGAAATCAATATCCTGTCTTTAACGGGGTTAAAGAACCAATGTCATCTAAAACACGATTCACGATAAACCCAAATCACATTTGATATTAAATACAAGGCTCTAAATAGAAAATATATCGACTTATATTCAATACCAAATTCTGAAACCAACAAATATCATATTGGAAATAACGATATAAAATATATCTTTCAAATTCCTATAACAATATCTGTACAGTCACGAAATCCAACATCGAAATATCCCGAAGATAATTTCGATTCAGCTCCAGTCCAATCCACGTATTGGAAATTATCGATTATTTTCAAAATCACTTTCAAATTCAATTTATTTATTTCAAAAATAAATTGATTTTAATTCTAGTTCAAAACTAGTTCATTTCGATAAAAATCTATTTTTATCATTTCAAATGTGGAGTTTTCCAGCCCAATTCTTTCCAATTCACATACTATAATTTTACACAAATTATAGATATTTTTAATAATTTTATCAAGGCCCGTACAGTCGATTTCCATCAACGGCCATCGAACTGCACTTACAGCGACCTTTTCTGAAATTGATTTGGACATAATTCCAAATCCAACCATTAGGTTTCAAATTTCTAATATTCATTGGAAAGCTCTTTTCGATATGAACCCAACGGTTCCGGTTTTAGGAGAATCCGACGGTTGGATCTCCCGCAATGTCCGTTTGAAATAAATGGTCGTAATTCACGAACTGCCGCGGCGCAGCGCGTTCTATTCAGGCCATTATATTATATATATAATATATATTTCGTCGATTTCCATTTAAAACGAATTTTATAACTCGTTTTAATTTCGTTTCTGAAACAATTCAACTTCTATATTCAATTCAAATCAAAATTGAATTCTTCTTTATAAAACATTTTAAAATTCATTTCTATTCAATTCAAATTTTAATTCAATTTGAATTCATTTCAATTCACTTTCAATTCAATTCGAATTCGTTTTCAATTCAATTCATTTCGAAATCGTTTTCAATTCAATTCATTTCGAAATCGTTTTCAATGCAATTCATTTCGAAATTGTTTTCAATTCAATTCATTTCGAAATCGTTTTCAATTCAGTTCATTTCGAAATCGTTTTCAATTCAGTTCATTTCGAAATCGTTTTCAATTCAGTTCATTTCGAAATCGTTTTCAATTCAGTTCATTTCGAAATCGTTTTCAATTCAATTCATTTCGAAATCGTTTTCAATTCAATTCATTTCGAAATCGTTTTCAATTCATTTCGAAATCGTTTTCAATTCAATTCATTTCGAAATCGTTTTCAATTCAATTCATTTCGAAATCGTTTTCAATTAAATTCATTTCGAAATCGTTTTCAATTCAATTCATTTCGAAATCGTTTTCAATTCGATTCATTTTAAATTTCAATTTCAAAATATTTAATTTCGAAATCACTTTTCAATATTCATTATACAACGAATAAAATCGATATAAATATCGTTCACGTCAAAATGGCGCAAAACTAATCAACACGGCTTTATATTTTTCACAACTTCTTTATTTTATTCAACAAATGAATATTCATCCCATTCAACACATGAATCTATATTTTTTTTCAACCCACGACTAATCTCAACACATGAGTACTGTCAACACATCACTATTTTTGTTATGTAAAATATTTTATAAAACTATGGTATCTATCGTTTGATTTTCAATTAGACTTCTACTGGGAAGTAGTTCTAATTTTAAATATGATAAAGATGTAAATTTTTATTATATAAAATATTTCACTCAACACATGAACATCGTCAACACATGACTATTTTTATATTCAACACATGAATTTTCTTTTATAATATTCATTATTTTCCCGATTGGAATGAGGCCCAATCAATCACCATATAATGTTAATTATACGGATTCCATACAACACATGTATATAATAGCAATAATAAACAATCAACCATCATCCAAAGTGCACCACACTGTATAAGCATCAAATATAGATATCTAACGCTTATAACAGCCTGTCAATCAATCGATCGACATATTTAATCAATCAGGATGAGTGAACTTCAAATTTCATCCCAACACCCGTGTGGGGTTTCAAACAATCAAACACAGATTTTATTTGTGCAGTTGGGCGACGTGTAAAATTTATCGACCCAATCGATATCAGTCAAATCAGTGTATATAAACAAATCGGCCGATTTGTTTATAAATATTCATTTATCCATTTTCACGTTAAAAATTATATTTTTAACGATAAAACATTTTATTTTAACACCTGAATTTCTATTCAGTTCATTTATTCAATAAAAGGATATTTTTATTTTTCTAACTTATTTTAGAAAATTTCGGCGGCATAACGGCACGATACTAGAAACGGGACGAGGCCTAGCCTTATCCCCGGTCTAGTGAAGGCCCACGCCATTCACTCATCAATCAAATCCATTTCAATTCACCAAACAATTCAATTCAAACCAATAACCTAACCAACTACACAATCAAACAATTTAACAAACAAGCCATCCATGGTCTGTGGATGACGGGTGTCGGGTGCTACTAAGCACCGTCTGCATCCTAGTATATATATATATAACTAGAAAAGAAATTTAGAGTGAGAAGTTCTCACCGAAAGCTATCCAATACCACGACTCTTCTTTTATAGAAATCTTCTTCATTATCCCATCTTCGTCATCTTCGTTGCCCGTAGTCACTATATATATAAAAATCACACATTTTCATATTTCGATGCCTTTAAAATAAAAATCACATTTTTATTTGTTTACTTTCAATTTAAAAATCATATTTTTATAATCACTTCATATATTTAAAAATCGAATTTTTACTATGTTATTCAATATATAAAAATCGTATTTTTCTTCTAATGAACTTCATATAAAAGTCGCATTTTTCTTATTCAAGAATATAATGTTTTCATATTTAAAAATATCGCTACTTCATGCTAAGATTTTTATATATTTTTAACATCATCCTCATATAAAAAATTATATTTTTAACTTCATCCTCATATAAAAAAAATTATATTTTTAACTTCATCCTCATATAGAAAATTATATTTTTATAAATAAAAATATTATCTTTTCAGTTTTAAATCGAATCTTTTTGAGTTTAAAAATCATTTCTTACTATAAGGAGAAATCATGTTTTAGCCTTATGTCTTACATACAAAAACCATATTTTAGACAATGTTATATAATTTGAAAATCCAATTTTTATATCATTAACATAATAAAAATTATATTTTTAAACTTATGCTATATAAAAAAAAACTGATTTTTAAACTTATTAAAATTAATTACTTAGAAAATGAACAGAAACAAATAAGGGGCAAAAGGCTTACAGAAGAAATCGAAGTGGGGGAGGAACCTACGCTCGCCGGAGGAAACGCTCGCTGGCGGTCTGGTGGCGGTCGTACATCGGAGGGTGGCGGAGGCCGGCTCGAGCTCGCGGTGGTGCACTGGACGTTGGCGGCTAGGGTTTGTTGCGGCGGTTCTTTGAAGAAGGGGGGTTTTAGGGGTTGCGTGCTGACTGGAGAAGGAGGGAGGGAGATCAGCGGTGGAAGGGGGAGCTGGGGAGGGGAAAGGCGGTGGCGGTTGCGACGTGGGGGGGGGGGGGGGCGACGGGGTTTCGGGGGTTTTTTTCTTTTTTTTCTGAAATAATGATTTGGAGTGGGGGGGATTATGTAAATATATATATAATAATTATATTTTTTTTCCTTTAAAACCCTAATGTTGACTTTTCGTTTCAACTCAGATTTGAACCCGTCGACTGTCGTCCCTAGCGTAATACCCCCATTCCGAACACAATGGGATATGCCACGTAGGCCAATTCGACAGTTTGCATCAGTTTCCGTTGAATTTAAAGTATAATTCTTTGTATATTCAATTTAAACGCACATTTCAAATTACCGGGGTCACATACGAACTTTAAAAATTCCTGAAAAATATTTTCTAGCTTCGTATTGACAATACGGTCCTAACAAAACTAGTTTCGTCGAATTCTGAGGCCGTTGGAAAAATGGCCATTTTCCAGTCGATTAAAATCAACTGAAACTGGTCAAACGCGTTTTCCTTTGCCACGCTCACATATTGATTCGAAAAATTATGAAATTTGGAATCTTGCAATAATTTGACACTGCGGATCCAACAAAAGTGGTTTCGTCGAATTCCGAGGTCATTTGCAAAATGTCCATTTTTAAGGGCCTGAATTCCATAGCGACTATTCAGAATTTTTAACTGGACATATCTTTTGATTCCCGCTATGAAATTTCGATTTTTCGGATTCGTTGGAAAGATATCATCAATTAGATCCTAATGTTTTTGGTTTCACTAAAATCCGGATTGTTTTGCACCCGGTACATTCAATTGAAGTTTGAAATCGAATTATCGAACTACCGCGCCATTTTCACTTCTATTTATAATTATATATATAAATATTTATATTCAAACGACGACGCGTATAAAATATACGTCGAATTCTATTCAAAATAAATTTCTTGTCGATATTATTTAAAATAATTCATTTTCAATATTCAAAATTCGCTAAAATCGCCAAAATAAAAATTTAAAACTGGCCCAGATTTTGCGGGTTATTACAGCATGAATTGCCTGTGTGGCTTACTGAGTTGCATGGATCGAGGCTTCTGTTGAAAAGCAAAGTCTTGTGGTTTATGATCAAAGCACGACCTTTGTGGCGTAGCTTTGTGTATAACGTGAATTCGCGAGCCTCACACCTCGGTATGAGTTAAAAACGGGATACGGACCGTTGGGAGAACACGACGTTTCTTTCTAGCTTTGGTGGTGTCAGTGACTTACCAGCCCTGACATTTATATACTTTTCACCTTTGTGGTTGTTGGAATGAGGCGCCTCGATTATAGGTCTGTAAGAACCGGGAAACGTGTGTTCAGGAATAAATAATCCTCTAACGTAAGTGAGGACCGGCCCAACCGATCCAGTGGCTGCCCAGAGTGTGTAGTCCTGAGCATTTGCTAGAATGTCTCGAAGCAGAGAGGAGCTTGCCGCTTGCCTCGACTAATGACGGAAATCCAATTTCCAATACGAGATATCTCAGTTTTAATTGTAGAACTAGTATGGCGACATGATATATGGTACCCATACCGTCTATGATTTATATTTATGATTGAAATTGTTTTGATACTATACACTTATTATAGTATCAAATGATTTGTTTTAAACGTACCAAGCATGTTTGGCTATTTTAAGGGAAAACCCTATCCTCCGGCTTGCGTTGCATTGTGTGATGGGACCTGGGTCTTATAATAGCTTCATTTTTCGAAAAAGCATTGCGTTGTTTATTCTATGCACTAGTATTCTTGGGAGGAAACCTGTTCCATGTTATACGGCGTGGTCCCTTGAATTACACTCTTTTAAAGTCAAATTAATATCTGTTTTAGTTCTCACACCAGTCATATGACTGACCTGGAGTTTATTGTTTTAACCTAAACTCGGGGTGACCCTATTTTCCGCACGGGCAGCTAGTAGTTTTGGTTTTGCAGATTTATATTCACAGGATCCTGATTTACAACTGGAACGATGCTCGGAAAGCTCTGTATCCGTGTATCACTTTCAGTTTTGTTTTGTATATTTTTCCGCTGCCATGTAATTTATTGTAATCTCTGATATTTATCGAATGTAATTTATTCAATTATACTCTGTATATTCTTGTATCTGATGGAATTGTTGCAATAACAATGAAATGTTCTTCTGTGTGTGTTCTGATTTGTCCTGTTCTCAAACGATCAGGGGTTTCGAATGGTCTAGATCGGTTTAACGACCGATTCGGATCGAGCGAAATTCCTTGTCATCACATTTGGTATCATTTCTTTGGTTTACAGAGCTCGAGAACAAGGCACATTAGAACCATACGAAAGGATTCATCAGATATTGGATTAGTAATATCCAATTAGAATGACTCGTTAGAGATAGGATCAGTAGTATCCTAGAACGAGTGTGAAGATATTTTTTCCAATTGAAAACAATTTTGTTTTGAAAATTTAAATCATTTTATACGTATGTGAATATTTTATTTACTTTGAATTTGGACAATCTAGTATATAAAGGTTTTGCATATACGCGTCATGAATGTATATTCGAAGTTTTAATATACTGGATAGATATAGAATCACATTCTAGTCGCCCGGAGATGGTACTGATGATAGCACGTGCATCATCAGTATTTATGTTCGTGTTTCGAAGGTGAGATATCTATATATTTCCATTAGACTGGTGTGAGAACCAAAACTAATATAGATAAATTCATTTGTTGTGATTTGGCACCAAAACATGATTTTCTGTATATGTATCAAAATTATGAATTTGAAACGTTAATCCACTAATTGATTGATGTTTGTGTTGTATGTTTAGTTGTTTGATAATTTTTGAGTCAAATATTGAACTGTATTGAAAATTGGTCGCATTTGCTTGCATATACACGTACTTACATTGAACAGGTCATAACAAGGAGGCTAGAGCCGAAGAATAAAATTTGTTTGCCCGACAAATAGGTACATGTTTACAATTATTTACTGTTTTGTTTAGGTGATGATGATTTTATGAACCTATTGGCTAGCCGTTTGGCCTTTTCTTTTTCTTTTTGAGATCAGAAGGCCTGTATGGCAATTTCGGGATTTTCCCGTGGCTCCCGGTGCAGGGGAGGTTATGGCGAAATTTTTCGAAAATTTAGGGTGTTAGCCAAATTCTTGAAGAATCTGAAAATTCTCAGAAACTGAAAAGTTGGAGAATGGAAGCCAGATCGAACGTAGAGTTGATTAATCAAACCACTTTCGACTTTGTTCCTTTTCGGGGACGAAAAGTTTTAAGTGGGGGAGATTGTAATAACCCAGAAAATCTGAACCAGTTTAAAATTTTTATTTTGGCAATTTTAGTGAATTTTGAACATTTAAAATGGATTATTTTAAATAATATCGATGAGAAAGTTATTTTGAATAGAATTCGATGTATATATTATATACGCCGTCATTAGAATATAAATAATTATATATGATTATAAATAGAATTGAAAACGGCGCGGTAGTTCGATAATTCGATTTCAAACTTCAATTGAACATACCGGGTGCTAAACAATCCAGATTTTGGCGAAACCAAAAACAATAGGATCTATTTGATAATATCTTTCCAACGAATCCGAAAAATCAAAATTTCATAGCGGGAATCAAAAGATATGTCCAGTTGAAAATTCTGAATAGTCGCTATGGAATTCAGGCCCTTAAAAATGGGAATTTTGCAAACTGCCTCGGATTTCGACGAAACCACTTTTGTTGGGTCCGTGATGTCAAATTATTGTTAGATTACAAATTTCATAATTTTACGAATCAATATGTGAGCGTGGCAAAGGAAAACGCGTTTGACCAATTTTAGTTGATTTTAATCGACTAGAAAATGGCCATTTTTCCAACGTTCTCGGAATTCGACGAAACTAGTTCTGTTAGGACCGTATCGTCAATACGAAGCTAGAAAATATTTTTCAGGAATTTTTCTAATTAGTATGTGACCCCGGTAAATTGAAATGCACATTCAAATTCAGTATATAGAGTTATATGTCGATTTTAACGAAAACTGATTGTAACGATCGAATCAGCTCGCGATACATATCCCATTGTGTTCGAAATGGGGGTAAAACGCTATGGACGACAGGCGCTGGGCCTCGTTTAGAGATCGTGTGTAAAAGTCAACTTTTTGGAAATAATAAAATAATAATTAAATCTCTCTCCTCACCCTCTCCTATACCTCTGGCCCCCCCTCTCGTTTTAAATCGTAACAGAAGAAAAAAATTAAAAAAAAAGGAAAAAAAGGGGCGACGGGGGGGATGAACCGCCGCCGCCGCCAGGCAAGCGTCCCCCCCCCCCCCCCCGATGGACCGCCCCGCCGCTGCAAAGGAGGGGCGCCACCTCCGAACCCCCACCCCCTGCGCGCAATCGCGATACCCCCCCTCGTCTGCCTCACGCCGACACCCCCCCATCCTCCTCCTCACCCCCTTCCGCCGCTACCTCCTCCCTCCATTTCCCCTAAACCCGAAACCCTAAAACCACCGACCAAGTAGACCCCCTGTAAGTTTTTTATTTATTTATTTATCGATCATTATTTATTTTTATTATTTTCTTTTAAATAGTTAGATTTTTATGGTAGAAAAGAAATCAGATTTTGTATATATAAATAAAATAGGAAAGTTTAGATTTTAGTATTAGGAAAAATTTAGATTTTTATTATAAGGAAGATAGTAAAAATATGATTTTTATATTTTTAAAGTATTAAAAATATGATTTTTATATTTTTAAAGTATTAAAAATATAATCTTTATTATGTAGAAAGTGTAAAAATATGATTTTTTTTATGTAGAGAATTAAAAATATAATTTTTACATGATAGGAATATTAGAAATATCATCTTTGTATATGTAGCGAAATAAAAATCTGATTTTATATACGTCGAAATAAAGAGGTGATTTTTATAATGATGAAATCTATATTTTTGAAAAGGCGAAATCTTTATATGAAGAATAGCATGATAAAAATAGAATTTTTATCTATAGAATAGCATGATAATAATAGAATTTTTATCCATATAATAGCGGTGTAAAAATTCGATTTTTATATATTGAATAACAAAGTAAAAATTCGATTTTTATATATTGAATAACAAAGAAAAAATTCGATTTTTATATATTGAATAGCGAAGTAAAAATTCGATTTTTGTATATTGAATAACAAAGAAAAAATTCGATTTTTATATATTGCATAACAAAGTAAAAATTCGATTTTTATATATCGAATAGCGAGGTAAAAATGTGATTTTTACATTTGTAGAGAATACGGGCAACGAAAGTGACAAAAGGCGAGAACGACAAGATTTCCTGCATTATGAAGTGGCGTGAAGTTGGATAGCTATTGGTGAGAATTTCTCACCTTTCAATTTCATTTTCCAGTTATATATATACACTAGGATGCAGACGGTGTTTAGTAGCACCCGACACAATCGTCCACAGACCATGGACTTGTTTGTTTGGTTGTGTAGTTAGTTAGATTATTTGATTGAAATTTGATTGTTTAGTGAAATAAAATGGATTTGATTGATGTGTGAATGGCGTGGGCCTTCACTAGACCGGGGATAAGGCTAGGCCTCGTCCCGTTTCTAGTATCGTGCCGTTATGCCGCCGAAATTTCCTAAAATATGTTAGAGAAATAAAAATATCATTTTATTTAAAGAATGAACTGAATAGAAATTCATATGTTGAAATAAAATGTTTTATCGTTAAAAATATAATTTTTAACGTGAATATGAATATAGTGAATGTGAATAAATAAATATTTATAAACAAATCGGCCGATTTGTTTATATACACTGATTTGACTGATATTGATTGGGTCGATAAATTTTACATATCGCCCAACTGCACAACTAAAATCTGTGTTTGATTGTTTGAAACCCCACATGGGTGTTGGGATGAAATTTGAAGTTCACTCATCCTGATTGATTAATTATTTCGATCGATTGATTGACAGGCTGTTATAAGCGTTAGATATATATATTTGATGCTTATACAGAGTAGTGCACTTTGGTTGATGGTTGATTATTTTTCAATGCTATTATATACGTGTGATGTATGAAAATCCATATAATTAACATTATATGGTGATTGATTGGGCCTCATTCAAATTTAGAAAATAAAGAATATTATAATATAAAGGTTCATGTGTTGACTGTACTCATCCGTTGAGATTAGTCATGTGTTGAACGAGATATTTTAATAATAAAATTTACATCTTTATCAATATAATATAAAGGTTCATGTGTTGACTGTACTCATCCGTTGAGATTAGTCATGTGTTGAATGAAATATTTGAAATAGAAATATTTGAAAACGAAATATTTGTAATAGTAATATTTGAAAAGGAAATATTTGAAATAGAATATGTGAAAATAGAAATATATGAAGCCGTGTTGATTAGATTGACGCTATTTTGACGTGAACGATATTTATATCGATTTTATTCATTTTAAAATGAATATTGTAAAACGATTTCGAAATGAAATGAATATTGTAAAACGATTTCGAAATGAAATGAATATTGTAAAACGATTTCGAAATGAATTGAATATAAAACGATTTCGAAATGAATTGAATATAAAACAATTTCGAAATGAATTGAATATAAAACGTTTTGAATTGAATTGAATATAAAATGATTTGAATTGAATCGAATAGAAAACTAATTTGATTTGAATCGAATAGAAAACCAATTTGAATTGAATCGAATAGAAAACCAATTTGAAATTAATCGAATAGAAAACCGATTTGAATTCGAATCGAATAGAAAACGAATTTGATTTCAATTGAATAGAAAACGAATTTGATTTCAATTGAATATATAACGAATTTGAATTGAATCGAATAGAAAACGAATTGAATTTGAATTTAATAGAAATGAATTTTAAAATGAATTTATAAGGAGAAAATTCAATTTTGATTTGAATTGAAATGGAAGTTGAATTTGTTTTTGAAACGAATTTAAAACTATTTATATAACTCGTTTTAAATAGAAATCGACAAAATATATATTATATATATTATATATATAATATAATGGCCTGAATAGAACGCGCTGCGCCGCAACAGTTCGTGAATTTCGACCATTTATTTCAAACGGACATTACGGGAGATCCGACCGTCGGATTCTCCTAAAACCAGAACCATTGGGTTCGTATCGAAGAGAGATTTCTAACGAATATTAGAAATTTGAAATCTAACGGTGGGATTTGGAGATACGTCCAAATCAATTTTGAAAAAGGTCGTTGTAAGTGCAGTTCGAGGGCCGTTGATGGAAATCGACTGTACGGGCCTTGATAAAATTATTAAAAATAGTAGTAATTTGTGTAAAATCATAAGAAATGAGTTGGTAAAAATTGGGATGAAAAACTCCCTATTTAAAAAGATAAAAATAGATTTTTATCGAAATGAACTAGTTTTGAACTGAAATTAAATCCCATTTATTTTTAAATAAATAAATTGGATTTGAAATGGGTTTTAAATAGAATTGATGTGGGTTTATCGTGAACAGTGTTTTAAATAACACCAGTTCTTTAACCCGATAATAAATAGAATGTGATTTGGGTTTGTTGTGAACTGTGTTTTAAAAGACATTAGTTCTTTAACCCAGTAAGAGGAGTTTTATTGAATCTGCAATTAGATTGAAATGTGAATTGATAATTTAAATTATCAAATTTAGAAAGTGTGCGAGAATGGAGTATCACCAGTTTTGCTCCAAAGCGATAGTTAAATCTTTTATTAGATTTGAACGTGAAATGGTAATTAATTTTATCGACAACAATGTGGTGTTAAATATGGAGTATTACCAGTTTTGCTTCATGGGATGAATAGGTTGGGATTGGGAAATAAAATAAATAATTACTTCGGTGTGGTTCACTAATCTCGACTAGTTTGGAAAACCATAATTTGGTTTGAAATGACATCCAAAGGAAGATTAAAGGATAAATTTTAAAGAATTTATCTTGAATAAAATTAATGGGAACTTTCCCCTAAGAATGTGAAATTTAGAAACTAGTTGTAGGTTAGTTAAGAAGAATGGTTTCCTGGGTATTGATCTGATGTTGGTTTCGGCCTTAGGGGTTAATATTTGGGGAATTGCTCTCTTACTGATTTACAGTTAGTGACTGATGAATTGGAATGAGGCGTATGTTGTGTTTGTGTAACATTTTTTTTTGATATACGCGGGTTGTTCGGAAAGTCCGGGTTCATACCCATTCTGAATAACCTATTCGACGATATGTCGAAGATAAAGACGGTGGTCGAAGACCGGAAGTGCTCACATCGTTTGGATAATTACTAACGATCCTGATTGGGCTGTACACCCAAGAGGATGGAAATAGTTGGTGGTCGCCCAGACGTACTTGGAGATGGATGGATATGCGAGGAAAGTGCCTCCAGTTTCGTTCAGACCCAGGACGAACTTGTAAATGGATTATGTGTCTGACATTTGATTTTATTCTGTGTTGATTGATTTCTGTTGAATATATATCTGTTTGACTGCGGAGAATTTATTCTCTTGCTTAACGCCCTTCTCTGAGACGTACGAGCTTAGAGGTTATATATCGATAGATATCAATCGCATGGCATGAATTGCCTGTGTGGCATACTGAGTTGCATGGATCAAGGCTTCTGTTGAAAAGCAAAGTCTTGTGGTTGATGATCAAAGCACGGCGTTTGTGGCGTAGCTTTGTGTATAACGTGAATTCGCGAGCCTCACACCTCGGTATGAGTTAAAAACAGGATACGGACCATTGGGAGAACACGACTTTTCTTTCTAGCTTTGGTGGTGTCAGTGACTTACCAGCCCTGACATT
Source organism: Allium sativum (assembly GCA_030737875.1). Taxonomy (NCBI): domain Eukaryota; kingdom Viridiplantae; phylum Streptophyta; class Magnoliopsida; order Asparagales; family Amaryllidaceae; genus Allium; species Allium sativum. The sequence goes on along the minus strand of CM060918.1, from coordinate 857,986,943 downwards.
TATATACTTTTCACCTTTGTGGTTGTTGGAATGAGGCGCCTCGATTATAGGTCTGTAAGGATCGGGAAACGTGTGTTCAGGAATGAATAATCCTCTAACGTAAGTGAGGACCGGCCCAACCGATCCAGTGGCTGCCCAGAGTGTGTAGTCCTGAGCATTTGCTAGAATGTCTCAAAGCGGAGAGGAGCTTGCCCCTTGCCTCGACTCATGACAGAAATCTAATTTCCAATACGAGATATCTCGGTTTTAATTGTAGAACTAGTATGGCGACATGATATATGGTACCCATGTCGTCTATGATTTATATTTATGATTGAAATTGTTTTGACACTATACACTTATTATAGTATAAAATGATTTGTTTTAAACGTACCAAGCATGTTTGGCTATTATACGGGAAAACCCTATCCTCCGGCTTGCGTTGCATTGTGTGATGGGACCTTGATCTTATAATAGCTTCATTTTTCGAAAAAGCATTGCGTTGTTTATTCTATACACTAGTATTCTTGGGAGGAAACCCGTTCTGTGTTATACGACTTGGTCCCTTGAATTACACTCTTTTAAAGTCAAATTAATAACTATTTTAGTTCTCACAACAGTCACATGACTGACTTGGAGTTTATTGTTTTAACCTAAACTCTGGGTTCCCCTATTTTCCGCACGGGCTGCTAGTAGTTTTGGTTTTGCAGATTTATATTCACAGGATCCTGATTTACAGCTAGAACGATGCTCGGAAAGCTCTGTATCCGTGTATCACTTTCAGTTGTGTTTTGTATATTTTTCCGCTGCCATGTAATTTATTGTAATCTCTGATATTTATCGAATGTAATTTATTCAATTATACTCTGTATATTCTTGTATCTGATGGAATTGTTGCAATAACAATGAAATGTTCTTCTGTGTGTGTTCTGATTTGTCCTGTTCTCAAACGATCAAGGGTTTCGAACGGTCTAGATCGGTTTAACGACTAATACCAAATGAAACGACCCCAAACCGCGTACTGATGGCGGCAAGGGTAATCCATGGAATATAACACAGAAAACAGATAATAGCAGAACAGAATTAAATAAATACCTCAGATAATGAACAATAGAATATACTGGATAAAAGTAATCATCACAGTTACACAGCATACATGATCTTACTTAGTACAATAACAGTTCAGCTATACATAAATGTCTACAGCGGAAAACAAACAAAATATGTACAATAGGAGCTTAACAACATAAAAAGAGATAAATGATAAAATCCGTCTTCAGCTCCAGCTATCCAGAGAAAGCCAGCTAAACCTGAATATAAGGCTGCCCGTGTAGAAAAAGGGGCACCCGAGTTCGAAAGTGAAACAAACTACGAGTCAGTCATGGGACTGGTATGAGAAATCTACTCAACACATATATGATATGGCTAATCACAGGACCACGCCACTTTCGTGGAACGGGTTTACTCCCTTGGATTGCCGGTGCTTTATAACAAATCTTTCTTTTAAACATCGCAATGCTTTTTATAAAAATGAAGCCATTATAAGACTCAGTTCCCATCACACAATGCAGTGCAAACCGGAGGATAGAGTTTTTACCTTATAACGGCCAAAATATGCTTGATACGAATAAAACGAAGGCATTTGATATTATTGCTAGTGTTTATATGTTTTGAAAACAATTTCAAATCATAACTATCAATCATAGACGGCATGGGTACCATATATCATGTTGCCATATATATACACAATCAAAACTGCACAGTCACGTATTTGGAAAGCAGATTTCCATCATGAACCAAGGCAAAAGATAGTCCTTACCGACTTCGTGACTCTCTAGCCCGAGCCACAGGGTCAGAGCGCATCGACCCATGGATCGTCAGGGCCGGTCCACCGATGTGGATTATAATGCCTGAACAATACGTTTCCCCGCCCTTTGGGGTGTAAACGAGCCAACGAATGACTCCATCGGACCCGGATCGTCCGATCAAACCGAGGCGCCTCGCAACAGCAACAACCACATAGGATTGTTTGTGGTTGATATTGATTGATTGTGGTTGAAAAATACCCATTTGTGGTAGAGAAATATTTGGCTGAAACCACAGAGAATATTCCCGACCTAGTGAAAGATATCCCTGTCGTCAAGAACTATGCGGATGTGTTCGAAGAAGTTGTTCGCTTACCTCCGCGGAGAGAAATAGATTTCAAGATTGCTTTGATTCCCAATGCAAGGCCGGTAGTTCACGCTATTCGAAGAATGTCCTTGAAAGAGAAAGAGGAATTAGACAATCAAACACGATAGCTAGTATGGAAAGGTCTGATCAGGCCTAGTTTCTCTGATTCGGGAGCAGCAGTGGTGTTTGTCCCAAAATCTAACGGTACTCTCCGTCTATGTGTGGATTATCGTGATCTGAACAAACAGACAATAAAGAACAAATATCCATTGCCGCGGATTGATGATTTGTTGGATCGATTAAATGGAGCATAAGTATTTTCACGAATGGACCTAGCTACTGGCTTCCATCAACTTCGAATTGCCGAAGAGTGTGTTCCAATGATAGCGTTCAGAGGCCCCGACTTATTCTACGAATGGTATTCGTGTTTTAAATATAAAAATCATATTTTTATCTGTATATAGAAACTATAGAAAACCTTCATGTGTTGAATCGATATTCATTCGTTGAATTGAAATTCATGTGTTGAATGGTATTCATATTTTGAAATAAATCGTTTTATAATAAAAATCATCTTTTATCGACTATATGAACTATGTAAAATAATCTCGTTTTAAAAGAATTTGTTTTATAATAAAAATCCTATTTTCATCACCTATATAAACTATATAAAATAATAGTGTTTTGAAATGAATTGTTTTACATTAAAAATCACATTTTTATTATATTCACGAATTGTTGAAATGTGAAGTGTTAAAAATAGCAACTCGTTCAAACAAATATGCATGAGTTGAAATATTCATTGATTAGCTAATGATATGATTTTTGCCTATACATGCAACATTAGAATGAATGGTGTTTTAAAACCAAATGGAATCAAATATGAAGTTGAATAGAAAATGATAAGTGATAAGAACTATATATATGTACATGCATATTTATTGAACAGGTTATAGCAAAGGGGCTAGAGAAGAGGAATAAAACTTTCTGCCCGACAAATAGGTACACATTTACTGTTTTGTTTGGGTGATGATTTTATGAGCCTGTTGGCTAGCCGCTTGGCGTTTTCTTTTTCTTTTCGACATGAAACGCCCGTGTGGCTATTTGGGAATTTTCCCAGCCCCTCCCGTACAAAGGAGGTTATGGCGAAATTTTCCAAAATTTAAAGGCGTTAGTGAAATATTTGAAGTGAAAACGATATTGAAATTTTTGAATGAACTATATTTATATAAATATATAAATATAAATAAAATTAAAACGAAACGTGGCCGTGCAGTTCGTGTTTTGAAACTGTTAGACCAAAAAGTGGTTCTAACACCCAAATTAACTGAAATCAGAATAAGATAAGATCAAAAGTAAAATAGAGACACAGAATTTATAGTGGTTCGGCGTTGAAAAGCCTACGTCCACTTTTCAATCACTATTCTCGATGATGTAGTTGCAATTACAATGAGATATTCACTCAATTTCACTCACAACTCACATACATTCACTCAATTGTCTCAAAACAAATGTTGAAAGACGATTTGGATTATCCGGGAGTGCTGGAATTCGGTTTATGAAAGTGGTTGAACTCTCAAAGTGCCAAAAAGAAGATCCTCTTAATTGTCTCCAGACAGGGTATTTATATGTGAAAATTTGCTCAGAAACCGATCCGGATCGGATCCACGTGTCTTCCATCCCATCATCCTCGGGTTCGGATGGGTTCTAGTGCAGACAGCGCATTAGAGTAGTGGTTTTCGTGGGTTGGAACTGGTCATAACCTCTCCGAATAATCAGGCGAGCATGGGGGAAAGTGGTATGGAATATGGGTTCGGATCGGAGGAGCCTGCAGAGGGGGTTCGGATCGGGTTAACCAATCCGACCCGGATTAACCTAAAACTAAGTCCTTATCCACTTTGCTCTTCTCCGTTCCGACCCGATAGTATGTAGCCCTCTGATCCGATTGACAGTAGGTAGCTCTTCGAACCGATTGACAGTAGGTAGCTCTTCGAACTGAACAGCAGTGCCTCTTTGATTCAAACAGTAGCAGCTCTCCGATCCGAACAGCCAAAATCTCTCTGATCCGATCCGCTACATCTCTCCGATCCGATCCGCTATGATGCTTTCCAAGTTTTTCAACGTTTCACATCTCGACTTTGTGTTGCCCAGTTCACAAAGTGGGCTAACATTTTGCCCTTTCAAAGGGTGCTCCTATTGGAAACAGAGCATGCTTTGATTATCACTGCATATCGCCTCCTAGGTAATCTTTCTTTTGACTTTCCTCGTGCTTCCATCCTCTTCTTTAAATTTTAGATTTATTCATATGCCAAGCTGAGATATGACATCCTGTTCGGTTTGGACTCCGACTCGAACAGATCCACTTCTTCTTCTATTTCGTATTGGACTATTGGGCCATGCTGCGTTACTGGGCTGTCAAACCGATCCGAACGGGGAGACGAATAGTCACCCTGTTTTTCTATATAAACTCAGCCTTCACTTCCTTCTTACTTTCTTTTTACATTATCGTTTTACTATTTCTGCTTTGGAACTCCAGAATTCAAAAGAGAAATATTTTTTACAATTCTTGCGCGAATCTTCCATTTATACACCTCGGTAGGTTTGAATCCTTGATCGGTTTCGTGATAACAGGTTTTAATTGAATTTGATGGTAAATTCGACTGATCTGGACATGGTTTCCACGCCGCTGTCTCCTCTTCCTTCGTTATTGTCGTTGGTGGCTTCGTTGCTACTTCGATGCGTTGGAAGAGGGAGTTGTGGTTTGAGGCCAAAAAGGAGGAAGAAGAAGACCATAGGGAGTCGGTTCGGGCAGTGGAGTATGAAAAGTGGAGAAAGGGAAAAAGAAGAGAAGTCCAGAATGTCGGATCGGGTCGGGGCAAGTAGAGAAAGGGAAAGAGAAAAAGAAGTCCAGAGGATCGGATCGGGTCGGGGCAAGTAGTCAAATAAAAAAAAGGGGAAATGGATCGCACCTAACCGGATCGGTCGGACTGTAAGATAAAGGAGGAGAGGCATGACTGCGTGATCCGACCCGAACCGTTCGGGGAATCTACTTCCGAGCCGATCCGATTTTGATTCCTGAGCTTCAATTTTCGTCCAAGCCCAAGGCATGGTTACGCCCCCGATACGATCCCAATGAATGTTCCCGAACCGAACCGAAGTGCAGTCCATCTCAATGCATAAAAACTCGTTTAACTGGCCCAATCAACCTTTGGCATAGTCTTCAACTTAATGGACAGTTAGGATAGTGCCTTGCGAAAATAACTGGACGTCAAGAATTACCTTGACCCTTATTACCTTGCCAAAATTTTGCGTCGCACTTTCAAATGTTAACTTTACACTTTCTGCATACACTGTTTACACTTTAGTTTGCACATTAGCACGGGGGGATACGGGCTAATTTACTCTAACTTATGCTACTGCTTCTTCAATAGTTTTGTGACCATGAGACCCAGACGCTCTTCTAGACTTGCTGAGAAGAAAGACGCCCCGGAGACATCCAACAAAGTTACTCTCGAGGACATATCTTCTCCCTCGGATTGAGAATGGAATGATGAGGGTTCAGACTACGAGGTTGGAAATAGCGAAAGTGACAATATGTCTTCGGAGGGTGAAGTTTCTTTAGGTTTTGAAGAGGAAGGATGTGACGACCGGGCTCCTGATGAGTTTGAATCGGCTGTCATATTGGAATCACCCCAAGATTCTGCTGAATCAACAATCGACAACGACAGACTTATCCGAATTTGTTTAAAATACGGGATACTAAAAGGGGACACTCTAGTGCCTTCGAGAACTGACCATCCCCATAACCCTCCAGAAGGGTATACGGCAATTATTCGGTTGATGTGCATGGTCGGTGCTATCCCCCCATTTTCTCCTTTTATCGTCAATTTTCTAAGACAAATGCGGATTGCCCCCATGCAGCTGCACCCTAATTCTTATGCTTACTTATACACCTTATATGTAGCATACCGTGAGATCTTAGGCATAGAGCTCACATTCGATGACGTTCATTTCTTCTACAACTTCAAGCATCGGACTCGAGAGACTCCTTCTTTCTGCTATTTTGAGTCTGTCCCTAAGAGGAAGCTAATTTCAGCGCCATTCAGTAGTAAAGCTGGAGATTCCAGGCTGGAATGGTTTTATGTGAAGCGACAACCAGGGTGTGCTAGGAGGTGGACGAAATCTAGTAAAGCACTGGTTTTCTAAATCTCGGCTCTATACATTCAAGTCATCGCCTTAACTTGTTTTTCTTTTTGTTTGCAGTCGATAACCCAAAACAAATATCAGACCAAGTATTCTTTGACCGGATGCACCAGCTCCTTAATGACGATCAGAAGTTCTTGACTATTGATGAAGTCCTTAAGGACGAATATCTTCATTTTCATGGGTTGCTATCTGTTACTCGTAGTATTGGTCATGGGACGGCTCCATACGTATATATTCCTCCAGTGGATGTAGTCCCAGAGACAGGGGAAGGTTCGGGAGCTCCTATAGTGCCTCTTCAAATTTCACCCTCTCCATCTTCTACTCAAGATGATGAATTGGCTAACTTGGCCGAAAAGCATCGCGAAGGTTATATTGTTCCTGAGGATGCCATTTCTCCAGAAAGGTCAATGTCTTCCAAAGAGTTGCCAATTGATGCTTCTGAGGGAGATTTCCCTAGTACTGATGACCCATTATTTCAGGGTTTGGGGGATCTTCCCTTACCTGAAACTATATACACTTCAGAGGATTTTAGGAAGGATCCTTTAGTTTTCACCTCTTCTGAAGAGACCACTCCTGCTAAGGCCAAAGATCCCGCCCGTACTAGTCTAGCTTCGGACTCGGGTTTGTCGGGGGGAAAAACACCACTTAGGACGCACTTTACACAAAAACATTACCACTCATTGCATCTTTCTCTTTGTGAAAATATTGATCCTGAATTTCATTTGTCTTATTGTGCAGGCACGATGTCCCGATCTTACTATGATATCAGGAAACTCCGCCGCAGCATGTCTAATCCACCTTATGATACTGAGTATGATCGCCACGACGATCGCAGTAGGGAGAAGAGAAGGCCTTATGAACCCTATCGCTCTCGAACCTCGCGTTCTCGCTCTCCTGTTCGGACGGACCCAGAGAGATATAAAGGTTACCAAGGTCGTCGGGAAGAGGACAGGCCGCAACCGAAAGACTCCACCTCTTCTCAAGAAAAGCGCAGCAGGGAGAGAAGTCTGCCAAAAGATACTGAGTCGCGAAGTAAACGCAAGGTCTCTGCTAAACGGCCTAGAACAAATAAAGAGTCTATTGAATCCTCTACGCTTAGGGATACTGAGCTGACGATCCCCGCCCCTCCACCACTAGATGCTGAAGCTGCAATCAAGCGGGCGTATCTGGAGGAGCAATTTCCCGAACATTACTTCGAGAACTTGACTTTTTTACCTGCCGTTGAGCCTATTTCTTCCAAGTGGGCAGATGAGGCCAAAGCAAAGATAGATGCGGTCGAAAAACGGTATTTTGAAATGTTCAAATATTCACGCAACATTTCCAGAATCATCCGTACTGTAATCACGAATGCTGATTCAATGCAAAAAACCGCGGAAGACGATGCAAAGGCCTTAAAGTATCTAGGAAAAGATTTGGAGGACACACAGGCCCAGCTTGCTGCTGCTCAAAGGGACGCTGCTAGCTTCAAACAACAGTTTGAAGATATGCAAAAACGCTACCATGATTTGCTTAAATCTCACACTCAAGAGCGTTCTGAGTTAAAAAAGCAAGCCGAAGATGCTAAGTCAGATGCCGCTAAAACGCGCCTTGCTTACGCTGACCTTGAACGGAAAAATGCTGAGTTAGCAAGGAGGAATGCCGAACTAGAAAAGAAAAATACTGACTTGGCTTCTAAGCTAATGGAGGCGAAGAACAGAGCTGCCCTGGCGGAGGGTAACGTCGAATGTGCTATCAAATCCGCTGAGGAGGCCCGCAAACAATTGTCAGAGGCGGAGGTAGAGATCCAGGGTTTCGGCGAATTAATGATTGAATTCTTTGCACATATCATCCGTCGCCGGAACATTTCTTGGATTGAGGATTATCCATCTACTCTAGTCCAAGTATGGAGTCAGATCGTTGAGTGGGAGAAAGAGGAGCTCAAGGTTGATTCCATTTACGAGGACAAGCTGATGGAGAAATATTTAAGAGATGATGAGCCAGAACGCCTAGCTGAAGAGCGTAGCCTCATTGCCGCTGCTATGGATGAAGAGAGGCGGAGGACTAAGAAAAAGAACATTCCCGAGGCTGGATCCTCTTCTACTGCCCCCCGCAACTTCTAAAATAGAGGGATATGATCCCGAAATCCCGGGGATTCCTCGAACAACTCTTATAACCCCTATTCCCGAAACTGCATCGGAGACGGCAGTTACTCCAGCTGAGAAGTCTTCGGAAGGTATCTCTACCTTTTCACCTCAATTCGTCAAGGCTATCTCTACCTTTCGCCACGTGATTGAGCAATCAATGAAAAAAAAATTATTTCCTCCTAAGTCGATAACTGTTGCTTCTCACCCTGTAGGTACTGTGTCGTCCGGAAAGATAGATGTACCCCAGGGAACCGCCTCTGGGGTGGAGCCCACGGAGAAATCAAAAGGGGGAAAGGACAAGGCTGCTCCCATAGATTTGGGAGAAGGAAGCGAACCATCTAAGGCTGACACTCCTCGTGATGACGAAATGATATATGTCTTAAAGGATGATTGTGGCGACGGGGGACATGAAGATCCGGAGGTGGCCATAGTCGGGGAGTCGAAAAGCACTGATGATGTTACTTTAGCTGCACTGAAAGCTGACCAAGATAAACGCTTGCAGTTAAAAGCTGAAGACTTAGACCCCGAAAGCCTCAAGCCTCTCGCAGTTGTGGATGCGGGATCAAGGTTAGTTGTTAAGCTTTCAACTAGATCTATTACAGAGGAACTCGCTAAAAAGTCTTCTCTTGATTCCAGCGCTCCGCCCTCCGGGAAGAAGTCAACCGATTCCACCACCTCAGCTTCAGGAAAGAAAAAATCAAAGCGCTTCTTGACGGAGGCCGAAAAAGAGGTGAAGGATGCGGAGAAAGCCGCCAAGAAGTCCAAGCCTCCTTCAAAGTCTAAATAGTGAGCTGTCTTGCGTTATTTTAGCATTTGGTTGTCCAATAATTGTTGCTATAAGGGTGGCCCTTGCACCTTCTTTTTGACTATTTTCCTGTACAAATTAATTCATTTGTAAATAAAAAATAATTCATTTTCTGCAATGTCTGTTAGCCATTAGTTTTGCACTTATGTAAGAATGCATGTCCTACGATAGTCGTGTAATGAAGTTATGGTGGGGGGAAATACATGTATACATATATGCCCCCAGTCAATCTCAAAAAACTTTTCAAGACTTAATCAAGTAGTCTGAATGTCCCCGATTTTTTGACGGGATTGCATTCTCTGTGCCGTCAATGCCTGTCATTTTTTCTGGCACTTTTTATACTCTCCTGTCTTATACTCAGGTTAGAGTTCTTAATGAGGCGGTCTCTTGTCTAGGTGCACCTTCACGCCTCAGAGGACGTCGTCTTCCTGTCCTTTATGCTCTCTCTCAATTCTCGAGAGTTAGAGTTAAGAATGTCTTCTTCCCATTCTTTTATGTCTTATCGCACAAATAGTCATTGTGCTTTTTCTTACATATAAACTGTTTTCAACCTTTCAGGTTTTAAATCGTCTTATATTCCATAATCGCAACAGAATAGTAGATGAAGGTACATATATAATGCATGAAAGTAAATGACACACGATATTTTTATAGTGGTTCGACTAAGTCGTAGCCTACATCCACTTTATAGTTCTTTATTCATATCATCAGACTTTCCTAAGGCAAGTCGTGCCTTTTTTACAGAGTTCATAAGAAAAATAGCAACGAGTACAACGTTTCTAATCCAAATATCGCATCAAGTGCTGGGCATTCCATGCTCTAGGTACCTCTTCGCCATCTACGGTCGTTAACTTGAAGGTTCCTGTTTCAAGTTTCCGTCGGATGACAAAGGGTCCTTCCCACTTTGGACCGAGGTGAGGAAGGGATGGAAAGATTCTCTTTAGCACCAAATCTCCTGCTTCAAAAGTCCTAAGGCGAACTTTTTTGTCGTAATAGCGTGCCATCTGACGTCGATGTCTTACCGCGTGCAAATCTGCTTCGTCCCTTTTTTCTTTGATTTCATCAAGAGACTCAAGTAAGAGCGCCCGATTCGTCATCGGGTCATAATACGTCACCCGGTGGGAAGGAACTTCAAGCTCTATTGGAATTACTGCTTCTGAACCAAAAGAGAGAGAGAAAGGGGTATGACCAGTAGCTGTCTTAAATGTTGTTCGATATGCCCATAAAGCTAAGGGCAATTCGTCAACCCATTTTGCCTTTGCGCGCTCTAACCATTTCTTGAGGATGGATTTTATAACTTTGTTTATTGCTTCTACTTGCCCGTTCGACTACGGATAAGCAACCGCAGTATACCGTTTGTCGATCTTATATTTTTGGCAAAAAAATTCTGAATTCAGCACCATCGAACTGGGTTCTGTTATCAGTTATAATGGTCCTTGGGATCCCGAATCGGCATATAATATTTCTAACCACAAAACTTATCACCTTTCTCGCCGTGATTTTGGTTAGGGGCTCAGCTTCCACCCACTTCGTAAAATAGTCCACAGCGACTATTGCATATTTCGCTCCTCCTTTAGCAATTGGTAGAACTCCGATGATATCAATTCCCCACGTGGAAAAAGGCCAAGGACTCACCATCGATTTGAGTTGGGTCGACGGTGCCCTGGGGATTTTGGCGAATCTCTGGCACTTATCGCAGCGTCGTGAATAATCAGCCGCATCTTTATTAATGGTGGGACAGAATTATCCATACCGCAGTATCTTTTTCGCTAAAGTCTGACCTCCTGTATGATCTCCACACTCACCTTCGTGTACTTCTCTCAGTACACGTTTGATGTCGTCGTGTGTTATACATCGTAACAGGGGCATAGAAAATCCTTGTCTATAAAGAGTATCATCTTGAAGAATGTATCTGGTAGCCTTGCGAACTATAGCCCGTCTCTCACTCTTCTTTGATGGGAGTATTCCATTCTTAAGGAAGTTCTTAATTGGGGTCATCCACGACTCCTTCTCCGATTCCGCTTCGAAAGCGAACTCAATTTCCATCGACTCAAAGCTTGGCGATTCCAACGTTTCAGTTGGAATTATTTCAGTTTCTTCCGGGTTGTCGGAACTAGCTAGCTTTGCCAGCTTATCTGCCTTCTGATTTTCGGCACTTGGCATATGCGTTATGTTATACATCTCCAGGTTGCTCAATAGTTTTTTCACTTTCCCAAGGTAGGCGATAAGTCGAGGTCCCCGAGCCACAAATTCCTCTCGGACTTGGCAAACAACGATCTTGGAGTCGCAGAATATGTCCAACGTTTTTATTCTGAGGTCTTTAGCAAGCTTCAGCCCGGCAATCAGGGCTTCATATTCAGAGTCATTGTTAGTCGCCGAAAATTCGAATCGTACAGCGTAATATAACGACCGTTGTAACACCCCACGTCCGTTAGTGTCACTCGCAAAGGGAATGCACTAAGTTCTGTGGAGCATTATGGGTAAAAGATGCAGATAAATTACAAGACAGACAAACAATTAACAGCGGAAAATAAAACTTTGCTTTATTGATAAAATAGATTGTACAAGATTGCTTTACAATATCAGAGTATCATCTGTCTTTACTAGATAAAGAAGCATAAAAATACATTTATATTCCCCAATGTAGCATAAGCCAGCCATAGCATCTGAAAAAGAGAATCCAAGCAAAACTTCGACAAATCTTCAAGCTGGGAAAGAGTGACGGTCCAACTTAACCTGAGCTATACTACTCCCTCCTCTACTACCTGGGGGGGAAACGGAAGAAAAGAAGACGAAAGAAAAACAGAGTCAGACATAAAGCCTGAGTAAGTTCAGTAACTTCTAGCATGTGAACATGGAAAAACAAAACGACATGAATTAACTGAATACAAGATTACACCATGACGATAGGGTCAACAAGATTAGTCAAGGTAGTCACAAGATATTCTAAGATGACTGGATACGCTCTAATACTTTCACAGCTTCGCTATTTCCTTGTTATATTGGTTTCTATATCTCTGCACCACCTAACTAGTGTTCAACTAGTAACGATAACGTGATCCCAACCCCTGTAGTTTCCATTGCCTTCAGGCATACATTTATTATTTATTACCTAGATCTAATCTAGGGTTTCCTATCAAGTGCTTTCTAGATTTAACTAGAGTTTTACGCTATCTGCTGAACGCTTTTCGAGTTCAGGGTTTACACCACCTAGTCCAACTAGGGATTACGCTACCTGTCGAACAATGCCCCCAAGTCTAGGACACACTACCTAGAGTGGTATATGCTCCTAGGCTTCCCCACGCATGTATCGCGAATCGTTATCGCTTGTCTAGATGCACATGTCCTGTAATGTGCGATCCGAGTCCTGTGACAGGGCAAATCAAGGAATACAGAACTCGGTCGGGAGCTTTCAGATATCTGCCGATGCAGATGCTAAGGTCTGTTTTTATTCCAGTGGCTATGGTCCCACTTGACCCCTCCCTCAGCTAATGAAAGGCACACCTTGTAAAATGAGAACTATACGCCGGCCCCCGGTGCCCCACTATCCTATGGCCATCCGCAACCATAACTAGATAGCAAGTATATGGTCTTTTGGAGTTCTCCGCCTTTCCGCTTCACGTATCTCGATTGACTCAAGATGGATGGTAGACGACGAGTTGCTATCACAGGGCTACCGTCTTCTCGCCGAATCACGCTGGTCCATCCTAGTCTTTAGGTTGCCACATATATATTGCAACCAAGGCATACCCTCGGTTCTTCTAACGCAGACCTTAACCTCTGTGAGCCCAGGATGATCATCTGCAGCCTCACAGAGGGATACCAAGAGTACCCTCACGTCCCCTCGAAGCCTCGGGCTTCGTAACCCAATTCGTTGGAGCCTTCTTAAAACCAGATGGATGTCTGCTCCTTCGTGTTATACTAAGAATTACTACTTAGTTCTACTAACTAAGGTTTACCACTTAGTTTCCAAATTCCTTGTTTTCTTAACTAAGTTTTACTACTTAGTCCCTTTTTCAACTGAGGTCTACTACTTAGTTTTCTTTCTCGCCAGGTTGGGTTGGTTAAGTTTCTTTAGTCGATTCAAGCTATCTTAACCCTCTTCCCTTATCCTATTACACTGGTTAAGTGTTATCCCTTCATGCTTTTTACTTAACTCTATTCATTTATCATATTCTGATGGTTAAGCGTTCAAGTTTACTTAACCCTATGGTCTAGTCCAGTTAACATATTAATTTGGCTAAGTGTATTACTTAACCCCAACCTCTAGTCTAATTAACATGTTAAATTGGCTAAGTGTATTAACTTTACTTAACCCCACCTTCTAGTCTAGTCAACATGTTAATTTGGCTAAGTATTCCCATGGACTTAACCCTCCCATTCTAGCTTTAACTGTGCTAAGTTGGTTAAGTGTTCCTTAACCTTCCCATTCTAGCTTAACCGTGTTAGGTTGGTTAAGTGTTCCTATGGACTTGACTCTCCCATTCTTGTTCTAGCTTTAATTAATAAATTAAAGCCGCAACCTCTCACATTAGACAGATATTGCTGCGGTTACTGGATGTGCCGGTCGGTTCCGGGCAGGTTTACACCGCAACTCAGTCTAACCTCGGGTTAGGCATATTCATGTTTTCTAAGTTCAAAGGGTTTTTGATTAATTTCCAAATCTGGTTTTTAAAACAAACATCCCGTCCTTCGGATCAGTTGGGGATAGCCAGGGAGGGCAGAAAACTTGTATTTTCCAAACCCAAGCCTAGACACTATCCTCTCTGTCACCCTAGAACCTTCTGGTCTATGTGTTATAAAAAGGGATGTTATCAAAATACTTTTCTTTTGTTTGTAAATTGTTAACAATTTATTTCAAAAGCCCATTTCCCCTTTTTAGACAAATTTGGCCTATATTTATTTGTCAAGCCTACTAGTATACTTATATTCTAGGCCCAAGTCCTAACCCAACATGCAGTTTAGGCCATTTCCTATTTCATTGCCGAAACTAGATTAAATATCCTAGTTTATAATTTATGGCCAAAACTTAACCAAGTTACATATTTTGTGGTAAATGAACAATTTAACATTTATGACGAATTCTATAAGTAAATTACTCCTAATTTACTTATTTCATTACTACTCTTTTAATGTACATTGTCACATTTATTATTATGGTCCATTCTCTCTTATTTATCATATTTATATTTTTTGGTATGTATATTATACCAAATTTAGTGTCGCTAACCATAATTTATTCTAAACATGACAGTTGCTCACACTTATGAATAAATTCAAAATTGTGCTAATATACTTATTCCAAATCAACCTTAATTAACCCAATCTTGGTTTAACTTCCTAATTCACAATTTATGGCAAAACTAGAATTATTTTTCTAGTTTACATTTTATGCCTAAAATTTAGCTTACTTACTAACGCTAAATTTAATATGTCAAAATCACATATTCCCTAATCCATGTCAAATTTCCCCGTTTTCATTTTAATATGCATGTCATAATACATATTCCATATTAGGCCAATTTCCAAGTTTACAATTACGTTCATATTCATTTCCATGTTTTTCCCCAAATCGCATTCCCACCGTTCGAATAATCGTGATTCAACCTAGATTATAAATAAATCTAGATTCGTAGATAAAAAGGGAATGAATCAAAATGACAAGAAGGAATAATTGGCATAAAAAGGTTTGGATAACAATGTAGGTTCAAGAATATGGGTAGACCTAACTAAATAGGTAAATTCCCACTGTCTTAAAACCAAAGAATGGGCAAAATAGGTTCAAGAACGTGGGTAGACCTAACTTAATAGGTAAATTCCTACTGTCTTAAAACCAAAGAAAAAAAAAACCAAGGACCAGGTAGAATAAATAATTGGGTTTAGACCCAATTTCACAATCACCAAACTAAAGCAATATTTTCCTAATCATGAATCATGGGTGTCAAAATCACAATTGTCCTCATTATGTCATAAGCAATAGTTTATGTCCAATTCAAAGGCTTATGTTCTTAGTCATAAGTAATGTCCATGGTCATAGGCAATATAGGCGATGTTCATAGTCCAAAAGGGAAAATAATTCCCATAGTCCTAAGTCATTGTCATAGGCAATGTTTATATGTCCCAAAATCAAAGGCTTATGTCATAGTCCAAAGGCATATGCTTTCAAAGGCCACAGTTCTATAGTCATAGTCACGGTTACAGTCTTATTTGTCCTCGAATCATAACAGTTCTTAATTCAGTCCAAGAGTATAAACACTGATTCGAAGAGAGAGAGAGAGAGAGATTTGGCATATTCCTTTATTCCTTTAATTTCATGTCACAAATAAAACAAAATATTCAGATCTAGAAATAACCAACTTACAGAAAATAGATCTAGAAAAGAAGGAAAGCGTGGCTATGATTCGTGCGTCGTTGCTTGAAACTTGTTTGAGCTAGCCTTTGAATTCTTCACTTGAAACTTTGATTTGAATCCCTCGTTAAAAGTCTTTTAGCAGCATCTCCTCGTCTTGAATCATATTTTATTTTATTTATTTAAGAAAATTTAGAGGAGGGGAAGAAGCCATGAATCTTAGCAGCATAAGGATAGAAGAGAATTGGTGCAAAGAGAATGAAGACTAGGGCTGTTTATATAGCTGCTTAAGACCTTATCGTACACGCAGCGCTGAGTCAGCATTGAACCTAGTTAAGAAAATAGTCCAGGTACGTAGATGAATCTAGCCAAACCTTATCATACACGCAGTGCTGAGTCAGCATTGGGTCCCACAAGCTATTTTGGCGTAAAAGTTTGATTTTCAAACTTTTGAATTTCTGGAATTTATCTAACTGTTTTATTCACATGAAATATTCTTATATGTATACAATTCCTCTAATGACCATTTTACGCGTATATATATACGCACAACTTTCATTTTATTTTCAAAATTCAAATGATGTTGCCATATTTCATTGACTGTAGCCTTATCTTGAATTTTATCTTTCGTATACATATATTTTTGCATATATATATATATTTATATTCTCATATGTATATATATATATATATATTCTTTATTTCCTTATATGTACGTTCTTATCCTTTCAAATTTTGAATTTGTATACGTACATATATTTGCATGTTCAGTTGGCCCTCTCTAAAACAAAGATAAAAAAATTATGCCGCCGCCGGGGTTCGAACCCCCGACCTCCATGCTACAAATCCAATGCCTTAACCAACTGAGCTACAGAGGCTTTTGTTAATAAGTCTTAGAACAATAATAATTATTGTTCTCTCCTTACTTCTCTTTTTCATGTTAGTTACAATACTTAAATTAAACAACTGCATGGATCTTTTTCTTTTAATTTTTCTTTTAAAAATTAATTATACTTTAATTTGAGAATCTTAATGTCGCAGAATTACGGGGTGTTACATTCTCCCCCACTTAAAAGGATTTCGTCCCCGAAATCTTCAAGTTAGGAAGAATGTGTCCTACCATCCAATCACCCATCTACTCAACCATTCAATCACAGGCATTCATTGTCCTTAAAAGATTTCTAATGCTTTCATGTTCATATGCATAGTGTGTGTATATGTCTCTATCTAATGCAAAATCAGGCGGTCTACTGATTCAGTTGACCTCCTTAATGCAAATCATGTTAGTGCCATGCGTCCAATCATGCATGCAAACATCCCTAGTCATGTAAATACTACATGCGTGCACAGCCATTCATCCATATGCAACGTCCATATGATATCATATCAAGTTCAACTTATAAACAAATGCATATATGTAAATGCAATATGAGAGCGTCCGAACTTGATCTAGTGCCTAATACGTATGCATATGCATCCACGAGCAACCATTTGCAACCACTTGCAACCATTCAACCATAACATGTTTCAAATACATGTTTACATCCATTGGCTTCTACCTAAGGATCGCAGATACGACCTAGAGGATATACTTTGGAAAGAGAGAAACAACTACGCGTAAAGCTCCTAAACAGAGAAATAAAGGATGCACCCTTAAGGAAAAAGGGCATGTTGCTAGTATCTAGCCTTCTTGAGCTTTACTCCACCGTATCTTAACCAATTTATCTTCACGATTGTGAAGTTCCTAATCTCCATTTCCAAAATAAACAGATGTCAATCACGGCGCCAAGTATATGTACTAAGATGATTAGAGGCCTCCCTCTTAGCTTATCCATCACGCCATAACTATGAGAGTCAAAAGATCACTCCGTACTTTTTAGAGTACCTACCACAACTATTCATCTTTCATGAAAACCATCCAAACCGAACTCGACATTCCTCAAGTACAAGCCCCAAAGGCCTAAACCAATATCAGACAAGCATCCAAGGAATATCTTCACCAAATTTAGACGATCTACGTGAGATGATATAAGCAAACTCGATAGCTATCCTCAAATCCCTACTAACCAAAAACTGGTCGGACCACCAATTGGATTTGAGACTCTAGTGGGATCTTTCTACTATACACGTACTATGGTGCAGAGACTCAACTATGGAAGTGGGTATGAACAATTAAGAAGCGCTGGAACCTAAGGAAATAGTACGAACAGAAAACTAGACTCTTCCAACAGAACTTTACTACCTTTCTCCTAGGTGCGCTTCGTGGCGAAAGCATGTACTTGTCCTTCTGAAAATCCTGTCCTCGTTCTTGCCCTTGTCCTTAAGTATATGCCCTATCATACCCTAGTAAAAATACTTCCTCTTGTCTTAGGTTTCATAATTTCTTCCTCCTTCGTGTGCTAAGTCTACATCCATGATTTTCCTCATCCTTGGGTTGTGCTCTTTTGCCAAACTCCTCATCCTTTTCCGTGTGTAACCACATTGGCAAATCTCTCGAAAGCCACCTCCATCGCACGCAAAACCCTATAACCTTAAAACAAGACTGGTCGTAAGTGAAACAACTACGGCTATAGACGGAAGTCGTGCACTACTTCGCCCTTCGATGAGGTTACCTCGCAGAAAGCTAGGAGCCCCAGAGACTCAAGAAAGAAGGAGACAAGAATTCAAACAGAGGAAGAGGAGACAATGCGTATGGCTTTGGGGAATATGCCTTTAAAACAAATCCTTTCTTTTAAAAATGTTTCTTTAAAAACCTTTTGAAAACAATTTTTCAAATCTTTTATCTGCTCCGGTAACCTTCAGCTCTGATACCACGTGTAACACCCCACGTCCGTTAGTGTCACTCGCAAAGGGAATGCACTAAGTTCTGTGGAGCATTATGGGTAAAAGATGCAGATAAATTACAAGACAGACAAACAATTAACAGCGTAAAGTAAAACTTTGCTTTATTGATAAAATAGATTGTACAAGATTGCTTTACAATATCAGAGTATCATCTGTCTTTACTAGATAAAGAAGCATAAAAATACATTTATATTCCCCAGTGTAGCATAAGCCAGCCATAGCATCTGAAAAAGAGAATCCAAGCAAAACTTCGACAAATCTTCAAGCTGGGAAAGAGTGACGGTCCAACTTAACCTGAGCTATACTACTCCCTCCTCTACTACCTGGGGGGGAAACGGAAGAAAAGAAGACGAAAGAAAAACAGAGTCAGACATAAAGTCTGAGTAAGTTCAGTAACTTCTAGCATGTGAACATGGAAAAACAAAACGACATGAATTAACTAAATACAAGATTACACCATGACGATAGGGTCAACAAGATTAGTCAAGGTAGTCACAAGATATGCTAAGATGACTGGATACGCTCTAATACTTTCACAGCTTCGCTATTTCCTTGTTATATTGGTTTCTATATCTCTGCACCACCTAACTAGTGTTCAACTAGTAACGATAACGTGATCCCAACCCCTGTAGTTTCCATTGCCTTCAGGCATACATTTATTATTTATTACCTAGATCTAATCTAGGGTTTCCTATCAAGTGCTTTCTAGATTTAACTAGAGTTTTACGCTATCTGCTGAACGCTTTTCGAGTTCAGGGTTTATACCACCTAGTCCAACTAGGGATTATGCTACCTGTCGAACAATGCCCCCAAGTCTAGGACACACTACCTAGAGTGGTATATGCTCCTAGGCTTCCCCACGCATGTATCGCGAATCGTTATCGCTTGTCTAGATGCACATGTCCTGTAATGTGCGATCCGAGTCCTGTGACAGGGCAAATCAAGGAATACAGAACTCGGTCGGGAGCTTTCATATATCTGCCGATGCAGATGCTAAGGTCTGTTTTTATTCCAGTGGCTATGGTCCCACTTGACCCCTCCCTCAGCTAATGAAAGGCACACCTTGTAAAATGAGAACTATACGCCGGCCCCCGGTGCCCCACTATCCTATGGCCATCCGCAACCATAACTAGATAGCAAGTATATGGTCTTTTGGAGTTCTCCGCCTTTCCGCTTCACGTATCTCGATTGACTCAAGATGGATGGTAGACAACGAGTTGCTATCACAGGGCTACCGTCTTCTCGCCGAATCACGCTGGTCCATCCTAGTCTTTAGGTTGCCACATATATATTGCAACCAAGGAATACCCTCGGTTCTTCTAACGCAGACCTTAACCTCTGTGAGCCCAGGATGATCATCTGCAGCCTCACAGAGGGATACCAAGAGTACCCTCACGTCCCCTCGAAGCCTCGGGCTTCGTAACCCAATTCGTTGGAGCCTTCTTAAAACCAGATGGATGTCCGCTCCTTCGTGTTATACTAAGAATTACTACTTAGTTCTACTAACTAAGGTTTACCACTTAGTTTCCAAATTCCTTGTTTTCTTAACTAAGTTTTACTACTTAGTCCCTTTTTCAACTGAGGTCTACTACTTAGTTTTCTTTCTCGCCAGGTTGGGTTGGTTAAGTGTCTTTAGTCGATTCAAGCTATCTTAACCCTCTTCCCTTATCCTATTACACTGGTTAAGTGTTATCCCTTCATGCTTTTTACTTAACCCTATTCGTTTATCATATTCTGATGGTTAAGCGTTCAAGTTTACTTAACCCTATGGTCTAGTCCAGTTAACATATTAATTTGGCTAAGTGTATTACTTAACCCCAACCTCTAGTCTAATTAACATGTTAAATTGGCTAAGTGTATTAACTTTACTTAACCCCACCTTCTAGTCTAGTCAACATGTTAATTTGGCTAAGTATTCCCATGGACTTAACCCTCCCATTCTAGCTTTAACTGTGCTAAGTTGGTTAAGTGTTCCTTAACCTTCCCATTCTAGCTTAACCGTGTTAGGTTGGTTAAGTGTTCCTATGGACTTGACTCTCCCATTCTTGTTCTAGCTTTAATTAATAAATTAAAGCCGCAACCTCTCACATTAGACAGATATTGCTGCGGTTACTGGATGTGCCGGTCGGTTCTGGGCAGGTTTACACCGCAACTCAGTCTAACCTCGGGTTAGGCATATTCATGTTTTCTAAGTTCAAAGGGTTTTTGATTAATTTCCAAATCTGGTTTTGAAAACAACCATCCCGTCCTTCGGATCAGTTAGGGATAGCCAGGGAGGGCAGGAAACTTGTATTTTCCAAACCCAAGCCTAGACACTATCCTCTCTGTCACCCTAGAACCTTCCGGTCTATGTGTTATAAAAAGGGATGTTATCAAAATACTTTTCTTTTGTTTATAAATTGTTAACAATTTATTTCAAAAGCCCATTTCCCCTTTTTAGACGAATTTGGCCTATATTTATTTGTCAAGCCTACTAGTATACTTATATTCTAGGCCCAAGTCCTAACCCAACATGCAGTTTAGGCCATTTCCTATTTCATTGCCGAAACTAGATTAAATATCCTAGTTTATAATTTATGGCCAAAACTTAACCAAGTTACATATTTTGTGGTAAATGAACAATTTAACATTTATGACGAATTCTATAAGTAAATTACTCCTAATTTACTTATTTCATTACTACTCTTTTAATGTACATTGTCACATTTATTATTATGGTCCATTCTCTCTTATTTATCATTTTTATATTTTTTGGTATGTAAATTATACCAAATTTAGTGTCGCTAACCATAATTTATTCTAAACATGACAGTTGCTCACAATTATGAATAAATTCAAAATTGTGCTAATATACTTATTCCAAATCAACCTTAATTAACCCAATCTTGGTTTAACTTCCTAATTCACAATTTATGGCAAAACTAGAATTATTTTTCTAGTTTACATTTTATGCCTAAAATTTAGCTTACTTACTAACGCTAAATTTAATATGTCAAAATCACATATTCCCTAATCCATGTCAAATTTCCCCGTTTTCATTTTAATATGCATGTCATAATACATATTCCAAATTAGGCCAATTTCCAAGTTTACAATTACGTTCATATTCATTTCCATGTTTTTCCCCAAATCGCATTCCCACCGTTCGAATAATCGTGATTCAACCTAGATTATAAATAAATCTAGATTCGTAGATAAAAAGGGAATGAATCAAAATGACAAGAAGGAATAATTGGCATAAAAAGGTTTGGATAACAATGTAGGTTCAAGAATATGGGTAGACCTAACTAAATAGGTAAATTTCCACTGTCTTAAAACCAAAGAATAGGCAAAATAGGTTCAAGAACGTGGGTAGACCTAACTTAATAGGTAAATTCCCACTGTCTTAAAACCAAAGAAATAAAAAACAAGGAACAGGTAGAATAAATAATTGGGTTTAGACCCAATTTCACAATCACCAAACTAAAGCAATATTTTCCTAATCATGAATCATGGGTGTCAAAATCACAATTGTCCTCATTATGTCATAAGCAATAGTTTATGTCCAATTCAAAGGCTTATGTTCTTAGTCATAAGTAATGTCCATGGTCATAGGCAATATAGGTGATGTTCATAGTCCAAAAGGGAAAATAATTCCCATAGTCCTAAGTCATTGTCATAGGCAATGTTTATATGTCCCAAAATCAAAGGCTTATGTCATAGTCCAAAGGCATATGCTTTCAAAGGCCACAGTTCTATAGTCATAGTCACGGTTACAGTCTTATTTGTCCTCGAATCATAACAGTTCTTAATTCAGTCCAAGAGTATAAACACAGATTCGAAGAGAGAGAGAGAGAGATTTGGCATATTCCTTTATTCCTTTAATTTCATGTCACAAATAAAACAAAATATTCAGATCTAGAAATAACCAACTTACAGAAAATAGATCTAGAAAAGAAGGAAAGCGTGGCTATGATTCGTCCGTCGTTGCTTGAAACATGTTTGAGCTAGCCTTTGAATTCTTCACTTGAAACTTTGATTTGAATTCCTCCTTAAAAGTCTTTTAGCAGCATCTCCTCGTCTTGAATCATATTTTATTTTATTTATTTAAGAAAATTTAGAGGAGGGGAAGAAGCCATGAATCTTAGCAGCATAAGGATAGAAGAGAATTGGTGCAAAGAGAATGAAGACTAGGGCTGTTTATATAGCTGCTTAAGACCTTATCGTACACCTAGCGCTGAGTCAGCATTGAACCTAGTTAAGAAAATAGTCCAGGTACGTAGATGAATCTAGCCAAACCTTATCATACACGCAGTGCTGAGTCAGCATTGGGTCCCACAAGCTATTTTGGCGTAAAAGTTTGATTTTCAAACTTTTGAATTTCTGGAATTTATTTAACTGTTTTATTCACATGAAATATTCTTATATGTATACAATTCCTCTAACGACCATTTTACGCGTATATATATACGCACAACTTTCATTTTATTTTCAAAATTCAAATGATGTTGCCATATTTCATTGACTGTAGCCTTAACTTGAATTTTATCTTTCGTATACATATATTTTTGCATATATATATATATATTTATATTCTCATATGTATATATATATATATTCTTTATTTCCTTATATGTACGTTCTTATCCTTTCAAATTTTGAATTTGTATACGTACATATATTTGCATGTTCAGTTGGCCCTATCTAAAACAAAGATAAAAAAATTATGCCGCCGCCGGGGTTCGAACCCCCGACCTCCATGCTACAAATCCAATGCCTTAACCAACTGAGCTACAGAGACTTTTGTTAATAAGTCTTAGAACAATAATAATTATTGTTCTCTCCTTACTTCTCTTTTTCATGTTAGTTACAATACTTAAATTAAACAACTGCATGGATCTTTTTCTTTTAATTTTTCTTTTAAAAATTAATTATACTTTAATTTGAGAATCTTAATGTCGCAGAATTACGGGGTGTTACAACCGTCCTTCAGGAGTAACTAAGACGATTCCGGCTCCGGACCTTCGGTCGTTCTTGGCTCCGTCTGTGTATAGCTTCCATGGATCTATCTTCAACTCATCTTCGGACTTGACCACTCTATCATCGATTACTTCCTCCTCTGGGATTCTGAACTCCGCGATAAAGTCTGCCAGAGCTTGCCCCCTGATCGACCTTCGTGGCTGAAAATTTAAATCAAACTGACTTAATTCAATATTCCATTGGATCAATCATCCCGATGCTTCGGGTCTCTACAACACCTGCCTTAGAGGTTGGTCAGTGTATATGGTTATCGGGTGAGCTTGGAAATAGTGACGAAGTTTTCGGGAGGCGATTAGGAGGCTGTAAGCGAGCTTCTCAATCTTTGGGTAGTTGCGTTCTGCCACTGCCAATTTCTTGCTTACATAATATACTGGTTTTTGCACTTTATCTTCTTCTCGAACCAAGGCTGTGCTAACAGCGTGAGCCGAAACTGCCAAGTAAACAAATAACTCTTCGTGGTCCACTGGCTTTGACAAAATCGGTGGTTTTTCTAGCAATTCCAATAAATTTCGAAAGGCCTCAACACAGTCCGGAGTCCACTCGAAGTTCTTCTTTCCCCTTTTAATCAAATCAAAAAATGGGACGCATTTTTCCATGGCTTTGGAGATAAACCTACTCAACGCAGCTATTTTCCCCGCAAGACTTTAGACGTCTTTAATTCTCCTCGGCTCTTCAATGTTTCTAATCGCTGCTATTTGGTTGGGATTGATTTCAATTCCTCGGGAGCTCACAATGAAGCCTAGAAATTTTCCCGATGCTACTCCAAATGAACATTTCAAAGGATTCAACTTCATCCGATACTTTCGCAGGATACCAAACATTTCTGCCAAGTCTTGCGTATGGCTGGAGGACTGTTTCGATTTGACAAGCATATCATCCACATAAACTTCCATAGTCTTCCCTATTTGATTATAAAACATCCTGTTCACCAAGAGCTGACAAGTGGCTCCGGCGTTTTTCAATCTGAACGACATGACCACGTAACAGTATAACCCCAAATTTGTAATGAAGCTCGTGTGTTCTTGATCTGGCACGTGCATAGGAATTTGGTTCTACCCGGAATATGCGTCCATGAAAGAAAGAAGTTCGTGTCCCGATGTCGAATCTACAAGCTGGTCGATCCTAGGAAGTGGGAAACTATCTTTCGGGCAAGCTTTGTTCAAATCTGAAAAATCAATGCAAGTCCGCCACTTTCCATTCGGCTTTTTTACTAAGACGGGATTTGATATCCAGTCGGGATATGTCGAATCTCTAATAAATCCGTTCTGTTTCAGCTTCTCCACTTCTTCTTTCAAAGCGGCCGACCTCTCTGGGCCCAGCATACGTCTCTTTTGCTTTACAGGCGGGTGTTTCGGATTTACATTTAGTAAATGACTTATGACGGCGGGCGATATACCACACATGTCGGCGTGGGTCCAGGTAAACACGTCCAAGTTTGCTTTCAGGAAGTCAGTTAGTTCTTTGGCTCGATGTGGATCCAACTGAGATCCAATCTTCAAAACTCTTGTCGGATCAGCTTCATCAATGGGAATATCCACTGTCGCTTCATTAGGAGTTGCATTTCTAGTCTCTGGTTCCTCGTCTTTTCTGGGATCCAGGTCTTCAGGCGTTCCTTTGGGTAACTCCTTCAGGGCCAATCCCTCTAATTACTACGCCAAGCCCTCCGTTGGAGGAGGCGAGGCACCTTTACTCTCGATGTTAAGTCCCTTCATCAACATCTTTAATTCGGCAACATAGCAGGCCCGTTCGGAGACTTGATCCCCTCTCATTACTCCAGTTCCGGCTTCAGTTGGGAACTTAAGCAATAAACACCAAGGGGCGATGTAAGCCCTCAACTCAGCAAGGGAAGGCCTTCCCAAAAATGCATTATAAGGCGAATCTACGTCCAACACTACGAACTAAAGCATCCGTACTCTTCGGCATTCTCCTTGACCCAAGGTTACGGGCAATTCTATGTACCCCATTGGAGCTGTCGATGCTCCGTTGAAGCCTCGGATCCAACCTTCGCATGGCTTCAAATCTTCAGATTCAAGCTTCATCTGATCGAATGACTTTTGAAATAAAATATTAACAGAGCTTCCGTAGTCTACTAACACGTTATGAACCAAAGCCGGCCCAATGGTGGTAGTAATGACCAACGGATCATCGGTGGGTGACTGGATCCCAGTATTATCTCTTCTACGGAATACCACGTCGTCAAACATTGTCTTCTGTTGCTTTATGGGGGCGGTGTCTTCCAAATCATCACATTCACCCACATCTACGTGCTTGGCAGCATTTACATATTGATCCATTGCTCTAAAACTGCGGATTGCTGGGTGGGGTCCACCCACTATGGAGTTGATAACAATTCCCTTGCCTTTCTGCTGCGCCGTAGGCTTGGGAGCAGATTGAATCTGTTTTGGAGCCTGTTCTCCTTGCCCCCTGTCTCTCGGGGAAACCTTATATTCATCCAATTTCCCTTCGTGCAGCAGCTTCTCAATCACGTCTCTCAAATGTCGACATTCATTGGTTGAATGCCCATGAGTTCCATGAAACAAACAAAACTTTCCATTTGCCATTTCTTTCTCCGTTGAGTCGCGAGGCGGCGTTCTTTTATATTGCAAAACATTGTATGTATCCAAGTAAATATTCTCCAGAGTGTCTTTCAACGGTGTATAATTCTCATAAGTCTGGAATCGGGGTCTTTTGTTAGGATCACTTCCCCTATTTCTATTTCTTCTGTTACCATTCGCGTTACGGTTATTGTTGTTGGCCCCGTTTCCAATATTTTCGTTTCCACTCTTGTTTCCCACATTCACTTCAACTTTTCCGGAACTTTCTCCAGACTGCTTCACGGCGACATTACTCTGAACATTTTCTTTTGAAGCCGCTCCAGACTTTCTCTTTCGTTTTGCCCTGGCCTCCTCTCGTCCTAAGTGAATATCGACCTTTTCATAGAATAACTCTCTCGTGGGGGGTGTCTTCCCAGAAAGGTAATCTCCAAACTCGGAGTCAGGATCGACCCCTTCCATCAAAGCCATCAAAATGGTGGGCTCATGCGGGTCACTAACTTAAGTCACAACTAAGTTGAAACGGTCGAGATATGACCTCAAAGACTCTCCTGGCGCCTGCTTAATTCTTGATAATTCAATAACACTTTTAAACTTTCGGGTATGGAGTCGGAACTGATTCATAAAACGTTCGCTCAATTCCCTATAATTCGATATCGAACGTGGGGGAAGTCGGGTAAACCATAGCAGCGCCACATCTTCCAAATAGATCTGGAATGCTTTACACATCAATGCGTCAGGAGCAGCAGCAGCATTCATGAGCCACGAGTATCGCATCAAATGATGTCCCGGATCGGTTCTCCCATTGTACTTGTCCATATGCGGCAGGTTAAAACGTCGGGGAAACTGAAAATTGAGGATGTCGTCAGTGAAAGGAGTATGGCTTCACTCAATGCCATAATCTTCATTGGTATAGTTCCGGCTTTCGGACATAATCTGGCGTACCATTGCATGTACGTCAGCATTAGTCAGGGGCCGTTCAGGTTCCCTGGCCCTGGTATCCGGGTTCTTTCCGGGGCTCTTGTTCAGGAGATGCCCTTCTTCTTTGAGCTGCTTCTGCTCTACTTCGTTCCCTACGCTCCCGGTCGATCTCGGGAGGAGGGGGCTGGAGCATCTGCCCCTGAGTGGGATTAGTAAGGTTAGGGTCTCTCAAGCTTGGATCATTAGTTCCTAGTGCTCGTGCAACATCCTCGCGGGACCCCAAAGATCCGAACGTCGGTTGCTCCAAATTCTGAGGTCGTTCGAGCGGCCTTCTTTCACGGGGCCGTTCTTCCTCGGAAGAAGAAGACTGATCCATTGGTGTGTGGCGAACCGGGGATGGGGTTCTCTGTCTACGGAGTTCGCTAATTTCCTTGCTCATGAGTCTCATGTTTTCTTGCATCATGAGGTTGGTGCGCTCGTGGATTTTCATAGCCTTCCTAGTACTCTCAAGCATGTCAAGTAGGCGCGAGAAATCTCCTTGAGTAATAGGTGCAGATGGATTGACCTGATCATTGACCCTGGTGGCTGGATTCGGAGCATTTGTAGGGGCTCGAGTAGAGGTTCCAACATCACCAAGTGACGGGTCGGTTCAGAGATGGGAAATCGGGTCGGGTCGGAGTTGGGAAGCCTGTTCGGGTCGGAGCTGGGAAGCCAGGTCGGGTCGATGTAGGGCGAGTTGCTCGGGTCGGTTCAGGTTGGGGGAGTGCACTGCTTCATATTCTCCTACCCGGATCGGATCGCAGCTCTCCCCTTGAGTGCGGTTCAGATTTCCTGTATCAGTCCATTCTGCTGTTGAGCTATGCCGACGAGACCATGTCACAACTGCATTTTGCTGATCTTCACCAACTCCGTTCCCTCGACTAGTTTGAACTTCCTTGCCTTTCCCTTTGGCCATAGTTTTTCAGCAATCAATCAACAAATATTCATGAGCGTCGAAACTTTGAGGATTAACTTCTTTGAACTCGGCGTTCCAAAAAGTAGAACGATAACCCCGAAAAACAGAGAATTCAGATGTTTCTCGGTGAAAGCACCAAAATGTTAGACCAAAAAGTGGTTCTAACATCCAAATTAACTGAAATCAGAATAAGATAAGATCAAAAGTAAAATAGAGACACAGAATTTATAGTGGTTCGGCGTTGAAAAGCCTACGTCCACTTGTCAATCACTATTCTCGATGATGTAGTTGCAATTACAATGAGAAATTCACTCAATTTCAATCACAACTCACATACATTCACTCAATTGTCTCAAAGCAAATGTTGAAAGACGATTTGGATTATCCGGGAGTGCTGGAATTCGGTTTATGAAAGTGGTTGAACTCTCAAAGTGCCAAAAAGAAGCTCCTCTTAATTGTCTCCAGACAGGGTATTTATAGGTGAAAATTTGCTCAGAAACCGATCCGGATCGGATCCACGTGTCTTCCATCCCATCATCCTCGGGTTCGGATGGGTTCTAGTGCTGACAGCGCATTAGAGTAGTGGTTTTCGTGGGTTGGAACTGGTCATAACCGCTCCGTATAACCAGGAGAGCATGAGGGAAAGTGGTATGGAATATGGGTTCGGATCGGAGGAGCCTGCAGAGGGGGTTCAGATCGGGTTAACCGATCCAACCCGGATTAACCTAAAACTAAGTCCTTATCCACTTTGCTCTGCTCCATTCCGACCCGATAGTATGTAGCCCTCCGATCCGATTGACAGTAGGTAGCTCTTCGAACTGATTGACAGTAGGTAGCTCTCCGAACCGAACAGCAGTGCCTCTTTGATTCAAATAGTAGCAACTCTCCGATCCGAACAGCCAAAATCTCTCCAACCGATCCGCTACATCTCTCCGATCCGATCCGTTATGATGCTTTCCAAGTTTTTCAATGTTTCACATCTCGACTTTGTGTTGCCCAGTTCACAAAGCGCGCTAACAGAAACCGTGATTTCAAACAACTAACGCGCGAAATCCGACCATTGGATTTTCCCGAAACCGCAACCGTTGGGTTCGCTTTGGAAAAATCTTTCCAACGGCACCAACTTTGTAAAAATCCAACGGTTGGATTGTCTGAAATGTTTAATTCAAATCTAAAGAAAAACAGCGCCAGAAACGATTATATATATATATATATATAATTATATTTAATCGAGTAACGACGCTGCAGTTTGTATTTTGAAATCGAAACTTCAAACGATTGTACCAGGAGATTCGACCGTCGGATTTTCCCGAGACTGGAACCGTTGGATTCGTTTTGAAAAGACCTTTCTAATGATGTAAATTTTGTGAAGATCCAACAGTTAGATTTTCAGATATGTGTAAATCAAATCTGAAGAAAGACAGCGCCACGGCCGCGTTATGGCCCGAAGCGTCGTTTTGAATAAATTGGCTAGTTTAAAATAAATAAAAATAGCGATAAATCGTTATAAAATACCATAAACAATATGGAATGGAAATAAACTGAATTTGCTCGATTTATGTGGTATTCGATGGTTGAATGTGTTTGGTGTGAAAATTACCTTAAAGAACAAAGTTGGTGTTGTCGAATAATTTAACCATTGAAGTAAATTGATTTGAAATTCTAAATATACGTGAATTATTTGAAAAGGCTGAGTTAATTCTCATTTGAAATAATTGACCGACGATTGAAAGTCGAAGATGAAGTCGGTGGTCGAAGACCGGAGATCTTCACCTCGTTTGGATGGTAACCGAGGTCCTGATTGGGAGGCATCCCGAAATACGGATAATGAGTGGTGATCATCCAGACGTACGTGGTGATTGATGGGTTTGCGAGGTATTTAGTGCCTCCGGTTTCGTTCAGACCCAGAACGGATTTGTTAATGGACTGTGTGTCTGACATTGGATTTTATTCTGTGTTGATTGATCTCTGTTAAATACACATCTATTTGGCGGCGGAGAATTTATTCTTTTGCTTAACGCCCTTCTCTGAAACACACGAGCTCAGAGGTTGTATAGCCGCATGGCATGAATTGCCTGTGTCGCATGCTATGATGCAGTGATCAGGGCTTCTGTTGAAAAGCAAAGTCTTGTGGTGATGATCAAAGCACCGCCTGTGTGGCGTAGCTTTGTGTATAATGTGAATTAGCGAGCCTCACACCCCGGTATGAACTAGAAACGGGAGTAGGACCTCAGGGAGGGCATGCGTTTCTTTCTATGTAGGGTGGTGTCAGTGACCTACCAGCCCTGACATTTATATACTTTTCACCTATGTGGTTGTTGCTGTTGCGAGGCGCCTCGGTTTGATCGGACGATCCGGGTCCGATGGAGTCATTCGTTGGCTCGTTTACGCCCCAAAGGGCGGGGAAACGTATTGGTCAGGCATTTTAATCCACATCGGTGGACCGGCCCTGACGATCCAAGAGTCGATGCGCTCTGACCCTGTGGCTCGGGCTAGAGAGTCAAGAAGTCGGTAAGGACTATCTTTTGCCTTGGTTCATGACGGAAATCCACATTCCAAATACATGACTGTGCGGTTTTGATTGTATGTATATATATATATATATATATATATATATATATATATGACAACATGATATATGGTACCCATGCCGTCTATGATTGATAGTTATGATTTGAAATTGTTTTCAAAACATATAAACACTAGCAATAATATCAAATGCCTTTGTTTTATTCGTATCAAGCATATTTTGGCCGTTATAAGGTAAAAACACTATCCTCCGGTTTGCGTTGCATTGTGTAATGGGAACTGAGTCTTATAATGGCTTTATTTTTATAAAAAGCATTGCGATGTTTAAAAGAAAGATTTGTTTTAAAGCACCGGCAATCCAAGGGAGTAAACCCGTTCCACGAAAGTGGCGTGGTCCCGTGATTAGCCATATCATATATGTGTTGAGTAGATTTCTCATACCAGTCCCATGACTGACTCGTAGTTTGTTTCACTTTCGAACTCGGGTGCCCCTTTTTCTACACGGGCAGCCTTGTATTCAGGTTTAGCTAGCTTTCTCTGGATAGCTGGAGCTGAAGATGGATTCTATCATTTATCTCTTTTTATGCTCTTCAGCTCCTATTGTACATATTTTGTTTGTTTTCCGCTGTAGACATTTATGTATAGATGAACTGTAATTGTACTAAATAAGATTCTGTATGCTGTGTAACTCTGATGATTACTTTTATCCAGTATATTCTATTGTTCATTATCTGGGGTATTTATTTAATTCTGTTCTGCTATTATCTGTTTTCTGTGTTATATTCCACGGAATACCCTTGCCGCCGTCAGTACGCGGTTTGGGGTCGTCTCATTTGTTTATAAATTAGAAATCTCACATTGGGTTCCACTCCACCAAAAATAGCAGAAGGCTCAGAAAAATATGTGGTCTCTTCTAAAATGCAGAAGACGTCCTCACGGTCTCGATGTTTCCTGTTTCATCGAATTTCGTTAACACAGCAAAAAGATATGATTTTTCAAAATTTGCAACGGTTTTAAACTGTTAAAATCAGTTTTAAATTAAAACAGCCGATACCTCATAAAACTGTTCGAAACTAGAAAACTGTTCGAAACTAGAAATCTGTTCAAAGTTTGCAACGATTTTTCAAAGTTTGCTATTATCTGATACCAAATGTGACGGCTGGGAATTTCGCTCGATCCGAATCAGTCGTTAAACCGATCTAGACCGTTCGAAACCCCTGATCGTTGAGAACAGGACAAATCAGAACGCAGACGGAAGAACATTTCATTGTATATTACAACAATTCCATCAGAATACAAGAATATACAGAGTATAATTTAATAAATTACATTCGATAAATATTATAGATTACAATAAATTACATAGCAGCGGAAAATAATACAAAGCACAACTGAAGGTGATATACGGATACAGAGCTTTCCGGATATCATTCCAGCTGTAAACCAGGATCCTGTGAATATAAATCTGCAAAACCAAAACTACTAGCTGCCCGTGTCGAAAATAAGGGCACCCAGAGTTTAGGTTAAAACAATAAACTCTAGGTCAGTCATGTGACTGGTGTGAGAACTAAAACAGTTATTTAAAACTTTACTTTAAAAGAGAGCAATTCAAGGGACCACGCCGTATAACACGGAACGGGTTTCCTCCCAAGAATACCAGTGCATAGAATAAACAGCGCAATGCTTTTTCGAAAAATGAAGCTATTATAAGACCCAGGTCCCATCACACAATGCAACGCAAGCCGGAGGATAGGGTTTTCCCTTATAATAGCCAAACATGCTTGGTACATTTAAAACAAATCATTTGATACTATAATAAGTGTATAGTGTCAAAACAATTTCAATCCAAATATCAATCATAGGCGGCATAGCTACCATCTACTATGTCGCCGTACTAGTTCTACAATTAAAACAGCAATATCACGTATTGGAAATTGGATTCCGTCATGAGTCGAGGCAAGGGGCAAGATCCTCTCTGCTTTGAGACACTCTAGCAAATTCTCAGGACTACACACTCTGGGCAACCCTGGATCGGTTGGGCCGGTCCTCACTTACGTTAGAGGATTTGTAATTCCTGAACACACGTTTCCCGGTCCTTACAGACCTAATATCGAGGCGCCTCATTCCAACAACCACAAAGGTGAAAAGTATATAAATGTCAGGGCTGGTAAGTCACTGACACCACCAAAGCTAGAAAGAAACGTCGTGCTCTCCCAACAGTCCGTATCCCGTTTTTAACTCATACCGAGGTGCGAGGTTCGCGAATTCACGCTATACACAACGCTATGCCACAAAGGCCGTGCTTTGATCACCAACCACAATACTTTGCTTTTCAACAGAAGCCTGGATCCATGCAACTCAGCGTGCCACACAGGCAATTCATGCCATGCGATTGATATCTATCGATATATAACCTCTAAGCTCGTACGTCTCAGAGAAGGGCGTTAAGCAAAAGAATAAATTCTCCGCCGCCAAACAGATATATATTTAACAGAAATCAATCAACACAGAATAAAATCCAATGTCAGACACACAATCCATTTACAAGTTCGTTCTGGGTCTGAACGAAACCGGAGACACATTCCTCGCATATCCATCGATCTCCAGGTACGTCTGGACGACCACCAACTATTTCCATCCTCTTGGGTGTACAGCCCAATAAGGATCATCAGTAATTATCCAAACGATGTGAAGTCTTCCGGTCTTCGACCACCGTCTTCATCTTCGACATATCGTCGAATCGGTTATTCAGAATGGGTATAAACCCGGCCTTTCCGAACAACCCGCGTATATTAAAAACAAATGTTACACAAACACAACATACGCCTCATTCTAATTCTGAATATTCTGTTATTTAAATATTCACATCTTTTGGGAAAGGTTCCCATTAATTTTATCCAATATAAATTCTTTAAAATTTATTCTTTAATCTTCCTTTGGATGTCGTTTCAAACCAAATTATGGTTTTCCAAACTAGTCGAGATTAGCGAACCACACCGAAGTAATTATTTATTTTATTTCCCAATCCCAACCAATTTATCCCATGAAGAAAAACTAGTAATACTCCATACTTAACACCACAGTTTTATCGGTAAAATTAATTACCATTTCACGTTCAAATCTGGTTAAAGATTTAACTATCGCTTCGGAGCAAAACTGATGATACTCCATTCTCGCCCATTTTCTAAAGTTGATAATTTAAATTATCAATTCCCATTTCAATCTAATTGCAGATTCATTAAAACTCCTTTTTCTGGGTTAAAGAACTAATGTCTTTTTAGAACACAGTTCACGACAAACCCAAATCACATTCTGTTTATTATCGGGTTAAAGAAAAAGTGTTATTTAAAACACCGTTCACGATAAACCCACAAATCAATTCTATTTACAATTCATTTCAAATCCAATTCATTTATTTAAAAATAAATGGGTTTTGATCTTAGTTCAAAATTAGTTCATTTCGATAAATATCTATTTTTATCTTTTCAAATATGGGGTTTTTCATCCCAATTTTTCCCAAATCATTTCTTATGATTTTACACAAATTATTACTATTTTTAATAATTTTATCAAGGCCCGTACAGTCGATTTCCATCAATGGCCATCGAACTGCACTTACAACGACCCTTTTCAAATTTTATTTGGACGTATCTCCAAATGCAATCGTTAGATTTCAAATTTCTAATATTCGTTAGAAAGCTCTTTTCGATACGAACCAAACGGTTCCGGTTTTAGGAGAATCGGACGGTCGGATCTCCCGAACTGTCCGTTTGAAATAAACGGTCGAAATTCATGAACTGTCGCGGCGCGGCGCGTTCTATTCAGGCCATTATATTATATATATAATATATATTTCGTCGATTTCTATTTAAAAAGAATTATATAAATAGTTTTAAATTCGTTTCAAAAACAATTTCAACTTTTATTTCAAATTCAAATCAAAATTGAATTTCCTATTATAAATCCTTTTTACTTTCATTTCTATTTGATTTCAATTCAAATCGATTTTAATTCGATTTGAATTCATTTCGTTTTCTATTCAATTTAAATTCAATTCGTTTTCTATTCAATTTGAATTCAAATTGGTTTTCTATTCAATTCAAATCAAATTCGTTATATATTCAATTGAAATCAAATTTGTTTTCTATTCAATTCAATTCGAAATCGTTTTATATTCAATTCATTTCGAAATCATTTTATATTCAATTTATTTCGAAATCGTTTTATATTCAATTCATTTCGAAATCGTTTTATATTCAATTCATTTCGAAATCGTTTTATATTCAATTCATTTCGAATTCGTTTTATATTCAATTTATTTCGAAATCGTTTTATATTCAATTCATTTCGAAATCGTTTTATATTCAATTCATTTCGAAATCGTTTTCTATTCAATTTGAACTCGTTTTCTATTTAATTCAATTTAAATTGGTCTTATATTCAATTCAATTCAAATTGGTTTTCTATTCGATTCAATTCAAATTTCATTTCAAAATATTCGATTTCGAAATAACTTTTCAATATTCATTTTAAAATGAATAAAATCGATATAAATATCGTTCACGTCAAAATGGCGTCAATCTAATCAACACGGCTTCATATATTTCTATTTTCAAATATTCTATTTCAAATATTTCTTATATCAAAATGTTTCGTTCAACACATGACTAATCTCAACGGATGAGTACTTCCAACACGTGAACCTTTATTTTATATTGATAGAGATGTAAATTTTATTGTTAAAATATTTAGTTCAACTCATGACTAATCTCAACGGATGAGTATAGTCAACACATGAACCTTTATATTAAAATATTATTTATTTTCTAAATTGGAATGTGGCCCAATCAATCACCATATAATGTTAATTATATGGATTTTCATACATCACACGTATATAATAGCATTGAAAAATAATCAACCATCAACCCAAGTGCACTACAATGTATAAGCATCTAATATAGATATCTAACGCTTATAACAGCCTGTCAATCAATCGATCGACATATTTAATCAATCAGGATGAGTGAACTTCAAATTTCATCCCAACACCCGTGTGGGGTTTTCAAACAATCAAACACTGCTTTTATTTGTGCAGTTGGCGATGTGTAAAATTTATCGTCCTAGTCAATGTCAGTCAAATCAGTGTACATAAACAAACCATCCGGTTTGTAAATGAATATTTTATTTTATTCACTTCCACGTTAAAAATTATATTTTTGACGATAAAATATTTTATTCAACCTATGAAAATATTCTATTCGGTTCATTTATTAAATAAAATGATTTCTTTATTTTTCTAACTTATTTTAGAAAATTTCGGCGGCATAACGGCACGATACTAGAAACGGGACGAGGGCTATCCTTATCCCCGGTCTAGTGAAGGCCCACGCCATTCACACATCAATCAAATCCACGACAACAGCAAAAACCACAGAGGCGAAAATACTATAAATGTCAGGGCTTGTAGGTCACTGACATCACCCTAGCTAGAAGGAAACATATGCCCTCCCTGAGGTCCTCTCCCGTTTCTGGTTCACAACCGGGTTGTGAGGCTCGCGAATTCACGTTACACAAAGCTATGCCACACAGGTGGTGCTTTGATCATCAACCACAAGACTCTGCTTTTCAACAGAATCCTTGATCAATTGCCACTTATGTGATAGCCCGTAACTTCCCCGGTAAGGGAAGCCCGGATTATCTTGAGAACTCGACAAAATAGAACACAAACAGAAGAACATTTCATTGTTTATTACGATAATTCCATCAGAATACAAGAATATACAGAGTATGAATAAATATTATACAACACAGGATATCAAAGATTTAAATTACATTTAAATACATAGCAGCGGAAAAACAATACAACACACAACTGAAAGAAATACACGTAAACAGAGCTTTCTGAGCATCATACAAGCTGTAAATCAGGATCCTGTGAATATAAGTCTGCAAAACCAAAACTACTAGCTGCCCGTGTCGAAAATAGGGGCAACCAGAGTTTACGTTAAAAAAATAAACTCCAGGTCAGTCATGTGACTGGTGTGAGAACTAAAACAGTTATTATTTTAACTTTAAAGAAGAGTAATTCAAGGGACCACGCCGTATAACACGGAATGGGTTTCCTCCCAAGAATACCAGTGCACGTAATAAACAACGCAATGCTTTTTCGGAAAATGAAGCTATTATAAGACCCTGGTCCCATCACACAATGCAACGCAAGCCGGAGGATAGGGTTTTCACTTATAATAGCCAAACATGCTTGGTAGTTTAAAACAAATCATTTGATACTATTATAAGTGTATAGTGTCAAAACAATTTCAATCATAGACGGCATAGTATCCCATGCTACTATGTCGCCATACTAGGCTCTACAAATAAAACCGAAATATCTCGTATTGGAAATTGGATTTCCGTCATGAGTCGAGGCAAGGGGCAAGCTCCTCTCCACTTCGAGACACTCTAGAAAATGCCTCGGGACTACACACTCTGGGTAACCCCTGGAATCGGCTGGGCCGGTCCTCCCTTACGTTTGAGGATTAGTTATTTCTAAACACACGTTTCCCGGTCCTTACAGACCTAAAATCGAGGCACCTCGCAATCCAACAACCACAAAGGTGAAAATAATATAAATGTCAGCCAGTTTAAGCACTGACACCGCCGTAACTAGAAAGAAACGTCATGTTCTCCCAGCGGTCCTTATCCCGTTTTTGACTCATACCGAGGTGTGAGGCTCGCGAATCTACGCTATACACAAAACTATGCCATGTAGTCCATGCTTTGATCATCAACCACAAGACTTTGCTTTTCAACAGAAGCCTTGATCATTTGTCACTCAGGCATGCCACACAGGCAATTCACACCACGCGACTGATGTCCATCGATATACAACCTCTGAGCTCGTACGTCTCAGAGAAGGGCGTTAAGCAAGAGAATAAATTCTCCACCGCCAAACAGATGTACATTTAATAGAGATCAATCAACACAGAATAAAATCCAATGTCAGACACACAGTCCATTTACAGGTTCGTTCTGGGTCTGAATGAAATCGGACGCACTTTCCTCGCATATCCATCAATCTCCAAGTACGTCTGGACGATCACCAACGGATTCCCTCCTCTTGGGTGTACAGCCCAATCAAGATCATCAGTAATCACCCAAATGATGTGAAGACTTCCGGTCTTCACCACCATCTTCATCTTCGACATATCGTCGAATTGGTTATTCAGAATGGGTATAAACCCGGCCTTTCGGAATAACCCGCGTATATAATAAACAAATGTTACGCAAACACAACATACGCCTCATTCCAATTCATCAGTCACTAACCGTAAATTAGCAAGAGAACAATTCCCCAAATATTAACCCCGAAGGCCGAAACCAACATCAGATCAATACCCAGGAAACCATTCTTCTTAGCTAACCTACAGTTAGTTTCTAAATTTCACATTCTTAGGGAAAGGTTCCCATTAATTTTATCAAAGATAAATTCTTCTAAATTTATTCTTTAATCTTCCTTTGGATATCATTTCAAACTAGTCGGGATTAGCGAACCACACCGAAGCAATTATTTATTTTATTTCCCAATCCCAACCTATTCATCTCATGAAGAAAAACTGGTAATACTCCATATCTAACACCACGATGTTATTGGTAAAATTAATTACCATTTCACGTTCAAATCTAATTAAAGATTTAATTATCGCTTTGGAGCAAAACTGGTGATACTCCATTCTCGCTCACTTTCCAAATTTGATAATTTAAATTATCAATTCACATTTCAATCTAATTACAGATTCATTAAAACTCCTTTTACAGGGTTAAAGAACTAATGTCATTTAAAACACAGTTCACGATAAACCCAAATCACATTCTATTTATTATTGGGTTAAAGAACAAGTGTTATTTAAAACACCGTTCATGATAAACCCACAAATCAATTCTAATTCAATTCCAATTAAATATATTAGAAATTCTGGTTATTTAAAACCTATTTCAAATCCAATTTATTTATTTAGAAATAATTGGGTTTTAATTTTAGTTCAAAACTAGTTCATTTCGATAAAAATCTATTTTTATCTTTACAAATGTGGGATTTTTCATCCTAGTTCTTCACAAATCGTTTCTAATGATTTGACAGAAATTATTGATATTTTATCAAGGCCCATACAGTCGATTTCCAACAACGGCCATCGAACTGGACTTACAGCGACCTTTTCTGAAATTGATTTGGACGTATCTCCAAATCCAACCATCAGATTTCAAATCTCTTGTATTTGTTAGAAAGCTCTTTACGATATGAACCCAACGGTTCCGGTTTTAGAAGAATCCGACGGTCGGATCTCCCGCAATATCCATTCGAAATCAATGGTCGAAATTTCGTGAACTGCCGCGGCGCGGCGCGTTCTATTCAGGCCATTACATATATATGTGCAATATATATATATATATATATATATATATATATATATATATTTCGTCGATTTCCTTTTAAAATGAATTTTATAAATCGTTTCTAATTTGTTTCAAAAACAATTTCAACATTCATTTCAAATTCAAATCAAAATTGAATTTTCCATTATAAATTCTTATTACATTCATTTCTATTTGATTTCAATTCAAATCGATTTCAATTCGATTTGAATTCATTTCAATTCGAATTCACTTTATATTCAATTCAATTCGAATTCATTTTCTTTTCAATTCAATTCGAAATCATTTTCTTTTCAATTCAATTCGAATTCATTTTATACTCAATTCGAATTCATTTTCTATTCAATTAAATTCGAATTCATTTTCTATTCAATTTAATTCGAATTCATTTTCTTTTCAATTCAATTCGAATTCATTTTCATTTCAATTCAATTCGAATTCATTTTCTAAATATTCAATTCTTAAATCTCTTTTCAATATTCATTATAAAAACGAATATAATCGATATAAATATCGTTCGCGTCAAAATAGCGCATCTCTAATCAACACGGCTTTATATTTCTCAATAACTTCGTTATTCTATTCAACAAATGAATATTTATTCCATTCAACAAATGAATATATATTCCTTTCAACACATGAATATATATTCCTTTCAACACATGACTAATCTCAACAAATGAGTACTGTCAACCCGATAATCTATATTTATTATTTAATATATTTTATAAAATTATGATTTCTATCGTTTAATTTTTAATCAGACTCTAACCGTAAATTATTAAGAGAACGATTCACTAAGCATTAACCCCGAAGGCCGAAACCAACATCAGATCAATACCCACGAAACCACTCATCTTATCTACTTTCCAGTTAGTTTCTAATCTTATATATGATAAAGATGTAAATTTTATTGTTAAAATATCTCATTCAACACATGAATATATATTTGTTACAACACATGACTAATCTCAACAAATGAGTACTGTCAACACATGAATCTATATTTTATAATATTCTTTATTTTCCTAATTGAAATGAGGCCCAATAAATTACCATATAATGTTAATTATATGGATTCCATACAACATATGTATATAATAGCAACGATAAATAATCAACCATCATCCAAAGTGCACCACACAACTGCATAAGCATCAAATATAAATAATTAATGCTTACACAGTCTGTCGACCAATCGATCGACATACAACTAAATAATTGGGATTAGTGTACGCCCAATATCATCCCAACACCCGTATGGGGTTTTAAATCCACAAACACTGAATATTATTTGTGCAGTTGGGCGATGTGTAAAATTTATCGTCCCAGTCAATGTCCTTCAAATAGGTGTACATAAACAAACCGTCCGGTTTGTAAATGAATGTTTATTTATTCACATTCACTTTAAAAAAAATATTTTTAAATATATTAATTTATTTCAATACATGAAGGTTTTACTATCGATTTCACATCAACATCACACACAAATTTCACAACACATCAAACAAGCATACAAGCCGTCTGTGGTCTGTGGACGACGGGTGTCAGGTGCTACTAAACACCGTCTGCATCCTAGTATATTTTTAACTAGAAAAGAAGGTTTAAAGTGAGTAGTTCTCATCGACTAGCTAAACCAACGCCACGACTCTTCATATGTAGAAATCTTCGCCGTGCTCGCCTTTTGTCAATTTCGTTGCCCGTATTCACTACATATATAAAAATCAAATTTTTATATCCTCTATTATATAAAAATCATATTTTTATCTACACTACTTCGTTATAAATATTATATTTTTAACCTTCCTATAATATAAAAATTATTTATTTATTCCACTATCTTTAAAGCAAAAATCCCATTTCTATTTCGATGTTTATAAATAAAAATTCACATTTTCAATTCACTTCACATATAAAGATCCTATTTTTATCGAAGTAAAAATCACATTTTTACTTCACTACTTAATTAAAAATTATATTTTTATTAATCTACATAAATAAATATTATATTTTTATATTCGTTACTTCACTATATTTAAAAATCTAATCTTGTTCATTGTAAAAATCTCACTTTCTTCGCTTTAAAATATCAACTTTCTTCGATTAAAAATCCTATTTTTATTTCATTAAGTATACAAAAATCATATATGTTTACCAATGGCCTAATAGCTATAAAACCGATTTTACTTAATCTGTAAAATGTATTTAAACTAAATAAATAAATAAAATGACATACAAAGTCACCTTTTTTTTATTTTCAGCGAAGGGGGAGGGAATGGCGAGACTAAGGTGGAGCTGAGGAAGGTCTGGACGTCAGGGGGTTGCAGATGGCGTCACTGGCGGGTGGCGCGCCTCGATTTGGGGTTCGAGCAGGTGGGGCGTCTGCGGTGGGCCTAGGGTTTTGGGTTTGTGGCCTGGGTCGTTCGAGCCTTGACGTTGAGGGAGGGGAGAGAGAAAAGAGGGGTGGGTGTTGACTTATATAATTTCTTTAATTATTTTATTTTATTTTGAATCCATAAAGTACCCTTTTCATTCGAACTCGAAATCAAACCCGCCGACTGTCGTCCTAGCGTATTACCCACATTTCGAACATAATGTGATATGTATCGTAGGCCAACTCGACCGTTACGATCAGTTTCCATCAAAATCAACATATAACTCTATATATTGAATTTGAGCGGCATTTCAATTTACCGGGGCCACATACTAACTCGAAAAATTACAGAAAAATATTTTCTAGCTTCGTATTGACGATATTGTCCTAACAAAGCTAATTTCATCAAATTCAGAGACCGTTTGAAAAATGGCCATTTTCCAGTCGATTATAATCAACTAAAACTGGTCAAACGCGTTTTCCTTTGCCACGCTCACATATTAATTCGAAAAATTACGAATTTTGGAATCTAGCAATAACTTGACATCACGGATCCAACAA
Organism: Allium sativum; assembly: GCA_030737875.1. Taxonomy (NCBI): domain Eukaryota; kingdom Viridiplantae; phylum Streptophyta; class Magnoliopsida; order Asparagales; family Amaryllidaceae; genus Allium; species Allium sativum. The sequence continues at coordinate 857,945,121 of CM060918.1, read as the reverse complement.
AAGTGGTTTCGTCGAAAACCGAGGTCGTTTGCAAAATTCCCATTTTTAATGGCCGAAATTCCATAGCGACTATTCTGAATTTTCAACTGGACATAACTTTTGATTCCCGCTATGAAATTTTAATTTTTCGGATTCATTGGAAAAATATTCTCAAATATATTCTATTATTTTTGGTTTCTCCAAAATCCGGTTTATTTTGCACCCGGTATGTTCAATTGAAATTTGAAATCGAATTATCGAACTACCGCGCCATTTTCAATTCCTTTTATATATATACAAAAAATTTATATTCTAACGACGATCTATATAAATATATACGTTCGAATTCTATTCAAAATAAATTTCTCGTCGTTATTATTTAAAATAATTCATTTTAAATATTCAAAATTCATTAAAATTGCCAAAATAAAAAAATTAAATTGGCTCAGATTTCCGGGTTATTACAACCTCCCCCACTTAAAACTTTTCATCCTCGAAAAGGAACGAAGCCGAAAGCTGTTTAACTAATCAACTCAACTTTCGTTATTTTCATTACGGCTTAAGTTCCTCAACTTTTCAGTTTCTAAGAACTTTTCAAATTTTTCAAAAATTTGGCTAACACTCTTAATTTTCGAAAAATTTAACCATAACCTCCCCTGCACCGGGGACTTGGGGATATTTCATATAGCCTCTCATAGCCTTCTTCAATCCAAAACAAAAAGAAAAAGCCAAGCGGCTACCCAATCGGCTCATAAAATCATCATCACCCAAACAAAACAGTAAATTATGGTAAACATGTACCTATTTGTCGGGCAAACAATTTTATCCTCTTCTCTAGCCTCCTTGCTATGACCTGTTCAATGTAAGTACATGTACATGCATGCAATTGTAATCATTTTTCAATACAGTTCGATATTCAGTTCGATTTGGCATAATGGTTCAAAATTTCAAACAAATAAACAAACAACACAACCATCAATCAATTAGTGGATTATCGTTTCAAATTCATAATTTTGATATTTATACAGAAAATCATGTTTTTGATGCAAAATCACAAAAATAAAACAATCTAGTTTTGGTTCTCACACCAGTCTAATGGAAATATATAGATATCACACTTTCGAAACTCGAATATAAATTCTGACGACGAGTACTCAACCGTCAGAATCATCTTCAGGCCACAAGAGTATGATTCTATATCTATCCAGTATATTAAAACTTCGAATATACGTTCATGACGCGTATATGCAAAACCTTTATATACTCGATAGTCCAAATTCAATACAAATAAAATATTCAAATACGAATAAAATGGTTTAAATTTTCAAAACAATATTGTTTTCATTTGAAAATTATACTCTTCACACTCGTTCTAGGATACTACTGATCCCATCTCTAACGAGTTATTCTAATTGGATATTACTAATCCAATATCTGATGAATTCTTTCGTTCGGTTCTAATGTGTCTTGTTCTCGAGCTCTGTAAACCAAAGCTCTGATACCAACTGTGATAGCCCATAACTTCCCCGGTAAGGAAATCCTGGATTATCTTGAGAACACGAAAAAATAGAACGCAAACAAAAGAACATTTCATTGTTCATTACGACAATTCCATCAGAATACAAGAATATATAGAGTACGAATAAATATTATACAACAGAGGATATCAGAGATTTAAATTACATTTAAATACGTAGCAGCGGAAAAACAATACAATGCACAACTGAAAGAAATACACAGATACAGAGCTTTCCAAGCATCGTTCCAGCTGTAAATCAGGATCCTGTGAATATAAATCTGCAAAACCAAAACTACTAGCTGCCCGTGTCGAAAATAGGGGCACCCAGAGTTTAGGTTAAAACAATAAACTCTAGGTTAGTCATGTGACTAGTGTGAGAACTAAAACAGTTATTATTTTAACTTTAAAGAAGAGTAATTCAAGGGACCACGCCGTATAACACGGAAAGGGTTTCCTCTCAAGAATACCAGTGCACAGAATAAACAACGCAATGCTTTTTCGAAAAATGAAGCTATTATAAGACCCAGGTCCCATCACACAATGCAACGCAAGCCGGAGGATAGGGTTTTCCCTTATAATAGCCAAAATTGCTTGGTACGTTTAAAACAAATCATTTGATACTATTATAAGTGTATAGTGTCTAAACAATTTCAATCATAAATATCAATCATAGACGGCATAGTATCCCATGCTACTATGTCACCATACTAGGCTCTACAAACAAAACCGAAATATATCGTATTAGAAATTGGATTTCCTTCATGAGTCGAGGCAAGGGGCAAGCTCCTCTCCACTTCGAGACACTCTAGCAAATGCCTCGGGACTACACACTCTGGGTAACCCCTGGAATCGGCTAGGCCAGTCCTCCCTTACGTTTGAGGATTAGTTATTCATGAACACATGTTTCCCGGTCCTTACAGACCTAAAATCGAGGCACCTCACAATCCAACAAACACAAAGGTGAAAATAATACAAATTTCAGCCAGTTTAAGCACTGACACCACCGTAACTAGAAAGAAACATTGTGTTCTCCCAGCGGTCCTCATCCCATTTTTTACTCATACCGAGGTGTGAGGCTCGCGAATCTACGCTATACACAATGCCATGCCATGTAGGTCGTGCTTTGATCATCAACCACAAGACTTTGCTTTTCAACAGAAGCCTTGATCATTTGCCATTCAGGCATGCCACACAGGCAATTCACTCCATGCGACTGATGTCCATCGATATACAACCTCTGAGCTCGTATGTCTCAGAGAAGGGCGTTAAGCAAGAGAATAAATTCTCCGCCGCCAAACAGATGTATATTTAATAGAGATCAATCAAAACAGAATAAAATCCAATGTCAGACACACAGTCCATTTACAGGTTCGTTCTGGGTCTGAACGAAACCGGAGGCACTTTCCTCGCATATCCATCGATCTCCAAGTACGTCTGGATGATCACCAACTGATTCCCTCCTCTTGGGTGACAGCCCAATCAAGATCATCAGTAATCACCCAAACGATGTGAAGACTTCCGGTCTTTAACCACCGTCTTCATCTTTGACATATCGTCAAGTCGGTTATTCAGAATGGGTATAAACCCGGCCTTTCTGAATAACCCGCGTATATAATAAACAAATGTTACACAAACACAACATACTCCTCATTCCAATTCATCAGTCACTAATCGTAAATTAGCAAGAGAACAATTCCCCAAATATTAACCTTGAAGGTCGAAACCAACATTAGATCAATACCCAGGAAACCATTCTTCTTAGCTAACGTACAGTTAGTTTCTAAATTTCACATTCTTAGGGAAAGGTTCCTATTAATTTTATCAAAGATAAATTCTTCTAAATTTATTCTTTAATCTTCCTTTGGATATCATTTCAAACTAGTCGGGATTAGTGAACCATACCGAAGTAATTATTTATATTATTTCCCAATCCCAACCTATTCATCCCATGAAGAAAAACTGGTAATACTCCTTATCTAACACCATGGTGTTATCGGTAAAATTGATTACCATTTCACGTTAATATCTAATTAAAGATTTAACTATCGCTTTGGAGCAAAACTGGTGATACTCCATTATCGCTCACTTTCCAAATTTGATAATTTAAATTATCAATTCACATTTCAATCTAATTATAGATTCATTAAAACTCCTTTTACTGGGTTAAAGAACTAATGTCATTTAAAACACAGTTCACAATAAACCCAAATCACATTCTATTTATTATCGGGTTAAAGAACAAGTGTTATTTAAAACACCATTCATGATAAACCCACAAATCAATTCTAATTCAATTCCAATTAAATATATTAGAAATTCTGGTTATTTAAAACCTATTTCAAATTCAATTTATTTATTTAGAAATAATTGGGTTTTAATTTTAGTTCAAAACTAGTTCATTTCGATAAACATCTATTTTTATCTTTACAAATGTGGGATTTTTCATCCCAGTTCTTCACAAATCGTTTCTTATGATTCTACACAAATTATTAATATTTTTGATAATTTTATCAAGGCCCGTATAGTCGATTCCAACAAAGACCATCGAACTACACTTACAGCGACCTTTTCTGAAATTGATTTGGACGTATCTCTTAATCCAACCGTCAGATTTCAAATCTCTTGTATTTGTTAGAAAGCTCTTTATGATACGAACCCAACGGTTCCGGTTTTAGGAGAATCCGACGGTCGGATCTCCCGCAATATCCATTCGAAATCAATGGTCGAAATTCGCGAACTGCCGCGGCGCGGTGCGTTCTATTCAGGCCATTATATATAATATATATATATATATATATATATATATATATATATATATATATTATATTTCGTCGATTTCCTTTTAAAACGAATTTTATAAATCGTTTCTAATTTGTTTCAAAAATAATTTCAACTTTCATTTCAAATTCCAATCAAAATTGAATTTTCCATTATAAATTCTTTTTACATTCATTTCTATTTGATTTCAATTAAAATCGATTTCAATTCGATTTGAATTCATTTCAATTCGAATTCACTTTATATTCAATTCAATTCGAATTCATTTTATATTCAATTCGAATTCATTTTCTTTTCAATTCAATTCGAATTCATTTTCTTTTCAATTCAATTTGAATTCATTTTCTTTTCAATTCAATTCGAATTCATTTTATATTCAATTAAATTCGAATTCATTTTCTATTCAATTCAATTCGAATTCATTTTCTATTCAATTCAATTCGAATTCATTTTCTATTCAATTCAATTCGAATTCTTTTTCTTTTCAATTCAATTCGAATTCATTTTCTTTTCAATTCGAATTCATTTTCTAAATATTCGATTCTTAAATCTATTTTCAATATTCATTATAAAAATGAATATAATCGATATAAATATCGTTTGCGTCAAAATAGCGCATCTCTAATCAACACGGCTTTATATTTCTCAATAACTTCGTTATTCTATTCAAAAAATGAATATTTATTCTATTCAACAAATGAATATTTATTCTACTCAGCACATGAATCTATATTCCTTTCAACACATGACTAATCTCAACAAATGAGTACTGTCAACACGTGAATCTATATTTGTTATTTAATATATTTTATAAAATTACGATTTCTATCGTTTAATTTTTAATCAGACTCTAACCGTAAATTAGTAAGAGAACGATTCCCTAAGCATTAACCCTGAAGGCCGAAACCAACATCAGATCAATACCCAGGAAACCACTCATCTTATCTACTTTCCAGTTAGTTTCTAATTTTATATATGATAAAGATGTAAATTTTATTTTTAAAATATTTTGTTCAACACATGAATATATATTTCTTTCAACACATGACTAATCTCAGCAAATGAGTACTGTCAACACATGTATCTATATTTTATAATATTCTTTATTTTCCCAATTGGAATGAGGCCCAATCAATTACCATATAATGTTAATTATATGGATTCCATACAACATATGTATATAATAGCAACGATAAATAATCAACCATCATCCAAAGTGCACCACACAACTGCATAAGCATCAAATATAAATAATTAACGCTTACACAGTCTGTCGACCAATCGATCGACATACAACTAAATAATTGGGATTAGTGTACGCCCAATATCATCCCAACACCCGTGTGGGGTTTTAAATCCACAAAGACTGAATATTATTTGTGCAGTTGGGTGATGTGTAAAATTTATCGTCCCAATCAATGTCCGTCAAATAGGTGTACATAAACAAACCGTCTAGTTTGTAAATGAATATTTATTTATTCACATTCACGTTAAAAATTATATTTTTAACTATATTAATTTGTTTCAACACATGAAGGTTTTATTATCGATTTCACATCAACATCACAAACAAATTTCACAACACATCAAACAAGCATACAAGCCGTCCATGGTCTGTGGACGACGGGTGTTCGGTGCTACTAAACACCGTCTGCATCCTAATATATTTTTAACTAGAAAAGAAGGTTTAAAGTGAGAAGTTCTCACCGACTAGCTAAACCAACGCCACGACTCTTCATATGTAGAAATCTTCGTCGTGCTCGCCTTTTGTCAATTTCGTTGCCAGTATTCACTACATATATAAAAATCAAATTTTTATATCCTCTATTATATAAAAATCATATCTACACTACTTCGTTATAAAAATTATATTTTTAACCTTCCTATAATATAAAAATTATTTATTTATTCCACTATCTTTAAAGCAAAAATCCCATTTCTATTTCGATGTTTATAAATAAAAATTCACATTTTCAATTCACTTCACATATAAAGATCCTATTTTTATCGAAGTAAAAATCACATTTTTACTTCACTGCTTAATTAAAAATTATATTTTTATTGCTCTACATAAATAAAAATATTTTTATATTCGTTACATCACTATATTTAAAAATCTAATCTTGTTCATTGCAAAAATCTCACTTTCTTCGCTTTAAAATCTCAACTTTCTTCGATTAAAAATCCTATTTTTATTTCACTAAGTATATAAAAATCATATATGTTTATCAATGGCCTAATAGCTATAAAACTGATTTTACTTAATCTCTAAAATGTATTTAAACTAAATAAATAAATAAAATAACATACAAAGCTCACCTTTTTTTTTTGATTTTCAGTGAAGCGGGAGGGGATTGCGAGACTAAGGTGGAGCTGAGGAGGGTCTGGACGTCAGGGGGTTGCGGGAGGCGTCACTCGCGGATGGCGCGCCTCGATTTGGGGTTCGGGCAGGTAGGGGGTGTGCGGTGGGCCTAGGGTTTTGGGTTTGGGGCCTGGGTCGTTCGAGGCTTAACGGTGAGGGAGGGGAGAGAGAAAAGAGGGGTGGGTGTTGAATTATATAATTTCTTTAATTAATTTATTTTATTTTGAATCCATAAAGTACCCTTTTCATTCGAACTTGAAATCAAACCCGCCGACTGTCGTCCCTAGCGTATTACCCACATTCCGAACACAATGGGATATGTATCGTAGGCCAATTCGACCGTCACAATCAGTTTCCATCAAAATCAACATATAACTCTGTATATTGAATTTGAACGCGTATTTCAATTTACCGGGGCCACATACTAACTCGAAAACTTACAGAAAAATATTTTCTAGCTTCGTAATGACGATATGGTCCTAACAAAGCTAATTTCGTCAAATTCTGAGACCGTTTGAAAAATGGCCATTTTCCAGTCGATTAAAATCAACAGAAACTGGTCAAACACGTTTTCCTTTGCCACACTCACATATTGATTCGAAAAATTACTAATTTTGGAATCTAGCAATAACTTGACATCACGGATCCAACAAAAGTAGTTTCGTCGAAAACAGAGGTCGTTTGTAAAATTCCCATTTTTAAGGGCCGAAATTCCATAGCGACTATTTTGAATTTTCAACTGGACATAACTTTTGATTCCCGCTATGAAATTTTGATTTTTCGGATTCGTTGGAAAGATATTCTCAAATAGATTCTATTATTTTTGGTTTCGCCAAAATCCGGTTTATTTTGCACCCGATATGTTCAATTGAAATTTGAAATCGAATTATCGAACTACCGCGCCATTTTCAATTCCTTTAATATATATATATATATAATATATATTCTAACGACGATCTATATAAATATATACATTCGAATTCTATTCAAAATAAATTTCACATCGTTATTACTTAAAATAATTCATTTTAAATATTCAAAATTCATTAAAATTGCCAAAATAAAAATTTTAAATTGGCTTAGATTTACGGGTTATTACAACTTTGGCATGCCACATAGGCGGTTCACTCCATGCGTTTGATATCCATCAATATATAACCTCTGAGCTAGTACATCTCTGGGAAGGGCGTTAAGCAAGAGAATAAATTCTCCGTCGCCAAACAGATATATATTTAATAGAAATCAATCACACAGAATAAAATCCAATGTCAGACACACAATCCATTTACATGTCCGTTCTGGGTCTGAACGAAACTGTAGGCACCTTGTACCTCGCATATCCATCGATCTCCAAGTACGCCTGGACGATCTCCAAGTACGTCAGGACGATCACCAACTGATTCCCTCCTCTTGGGTGCAAAGCCCAATCAAGATCATCAGTAATCACCCAAATGATGTGAAGACCTCCGGTCTTCGACCACCGTCTTCATCTTCGACTAATCGTCGAATCAGTTATTCAGAATGAGATAAACCCAGTCTTTCTGAATAACTCACGTATATAATAAACAAGTGTTACACAAACAAAACATACGCCTCACTCCAATTCATCAGTCACTAACCGTAAATTAGCAAGAGAATAATTCCCCAAATATTAACCCCGAAGGCCGAAACCAACATCAGATCAATACCCAGGAAACCATTCTTCTTAGCTAACCTATAGTTAGTTTCTAAATTTCACATTCTTAGGGAAAGGTTCCCATTAATTTTATCAAAGATAAATTCTTTTAAATTTATTCTTTAATATATAAAATCAAACTAGTCGGGATTAGCGAACCACACCGAAGTAATAATTTATTTTATTTCCTAATCTCAACCTATTCATCCCATGGAGTAAAACTGGTAATACACCATATCTAACACCACGGTGTTATCGGTAAATTCAATTACCATTTCACGTTTAAATCTAATTAAAGATTCAACTATCGCCTAGAGCAAAACTGGTGATACACCATTCTCGTTCATTTCAATCTAATTAAAGATTCATTAAAACTCCACTTAGTTTTAATCTTTAACTGGGTTAAAGAACCGATGTCATTTAAAACACGGCTCACGATAAACTCAAAATCACATTCTGTTTCATCAGCCTTTAACCATAAATTAGCAAGTGAACCATTCCCTAAGTAATAACCCCGAAGGCCGAAACCAACATCAGATCAATACCCAGGAGACCATTCAACTTAACTAATCTCCAGTTAGTTTCTGATTTTCTTAACTCCATTGGATCTAAGAACAGTATTATTGAAGATACCATTCACGACAAACCCAAATCACATTTGATATTAAATACAAGGCTCTGAATAGAAAACATATTGGCTTATATTCAATATCAAATTCTACAACCAACGAATATCGTATTGGAAACAACGATATAAATATATCTTTCAAATTTCCATAACAATATCTATATCATCACGAAATCCAACATTGAAATATCCCAAAGACAATTTCGATTCAAATCCATTCCAATCCAAATATTGAAACTTCTGGTTACTTTTAAAACCCTTTCAAATCCAATTTATTTATTTAAAAATAAATAAATTATTATTCTAGTTCAAAACTAGTTCATTTCGATAAAAATCTATTTTTATCTTATCAAATATGGAAAATTTCATCCCAATTCTTCTCAAATCATTTCTTATGATTTTACACAAATTATCACTATTTTTAATAATTTTAACAAGGCTCGTACTGTCGATTTCCATCAACGGCCATCCAACTGCACTTACATCGACCTTTTCCAAATTTGATTTGGACATAATTCCAAATCCAACAGTTAAATTTCAAATCTCTAATATTCGTTAGAAAGCTCTTTTCAATATGAACCCAACAGTTCCGGTTTTAGGAGAATCCGACGGTCGGATCTCCCGTAATATCCATTCAAAGTCAATGGTTGAAATTCGCGAAATGCCGCGGCGCGTTATGTTCAGGCCATTCTATATATATAATATATATATTACATATATTTCATCGATTTCGTTTCAAAACATATTTTATAAATCGTTTTAAATTCGTTTTCGAAATGATTTCAACTTCATAATCAATTTCGAATCAAAATTGAATATTCCACATCATCGATATACAAATGATAGTATTTTCAAAACGTTATATTTTGAAATCACTTTCTTTTCTATATTCATTATAAAAATGAATAAAATCGATATAAATATCATTCACTACAAAATGGCGTCAATCTAATCAACATGGCTTTTATTCAACACATGAATATTTATTCTATTCAACAAACGAATATTTATTCTCTATTCAACACATGAATATTTATTTTCTATTCAACACATGACTTTATTTTCTATTCAACACATGAATATTTATTTTCTATTCAACACATGAATTTATACTTCTATCTTCCAAATTGGAATTAGGCCCAACCAATTACCACATAACGTTAATTATATGGATTCTCTACAACACATGTATAAAACAGCAACGATAAATCATCAACCATCGTCCTGAGTGCACCACACAACTGCCTAAGCATTAAATATAAATAATTAACGCTTACACAGTCTGTCAATCCATCGATTGACATACTACTAAACAATCGGGATAAGTGTACGTCAAATCTCATCCCAATACCCGTGTGGGGTTTCAAATCAACAAACACATATTTTATTTTTGCAGTTGGACGATGTGTAAAATTTATCGTCCCAATCAATATCAGTCAAATCAGTGTATATAAACAAATCGTCCTATTTGTTTATAAATATTTATTTTTATATATACGTTAAAAATTATATTTTTAACCATAAAATATTTTCCACTATAAAATATTTTATTTCATTCCACATCACATAATCAATTGCACAACATAGCAACCAAACAAACAAGTCATCCATGGTCTATGGACGATGGGTGTCAGGTGCTACTAAGCAACGTCTGCATCCTAGTATATATTTTTAATTAGAAAACAAGAATTAAAGTGAGAAGTTCTAACCTTTGGGATCCACTCCTCCATTCTATTCTGAATTTCTGATCGATTGGATTTGTCCGAAATTCCTATGCCATCCCTTTCACGCTGTTCATATTAAAAATCACACTTTTAATATTATGTTTATATATTTCTAAAAATCTCGTCTTTCTATTTTTTTAAAAATCTAAATTTTCACTTATAAAAACATGATCTTTTTATCGCTACTTCAGATATAAAAATAGAATTTTTATCGCTACTTCACATATATAAAAATCGAATTTTTATCTCAATGACATTTTCAAAACAACGTATATGATTTAAAAATTATATTTCTAACTTACCATTCATATGATAAAAATTATTTCTTTACAACGCTTTAAAAATCTTACCTTCATTTGATTAAAAATCATGTTTTCATTATCTTGAAAATCATATGATTATTATTAAAAATCATATTTTTTTTATACTTCTAAAAATCGATCCTTTATATTATTAAAAATCTTATTTTTATATATATTTTTTTAAATCAAGTCTTTCTATTTTTAAGAATCAAATCTATTCGTTTCGCTATATATATAATTCGAATTTCTATGTCTCCACATATATAACAAAGATCGTTTTTTTAAAACAATGTCTATTTATATTTTTTTTAAAACATTTCTATTTTTATTTTTAATCCAAATGTTATTTATATAAAAATCACATTTTTATGCAATGCCTTAATATGTAGAAATCACCTTTTTAACTATTGATTTTCTTATAAGAGATCCTATTTTTGAAACAATATATATATATATATATATATAATTTCTGATTTTTAAAAAGTGCTTGAAAATAAATTACTGCTAATTTTCTAATTAACTAATTAATCATGTAAATTGAACGTTACCTTCTGCTTTTAACTACTCCTGGTTCTTCACGAATCACGCCCTATTCAGATCGCAACCTAGGGCATGCTATCGAGCCATCGTCGGAGCGTCGGAGGATCATCGGCGCCTCCCCTTGCGTGCGCCTCAGCCGCGCCTACCCCGACCCAAAATCCCATGCCCATCGATTTTGCCATCACCGAGAAATCCGCGTTCAAATGCCTCGAGTTGTCGATGAAATTCCCGCCAGCCTCGCCACTGATAGAAGATCGTCGTCGTCAATCTTGAAGCCGTCGTCGAGCTGGTGAAATTGGCAGTTGAGATCATCTTGATTGGTGGGTGGATGAGAAGAAAGAAGAGGGAGAAGATCAGAGCATTAGGGTCGTAGAAATCGCCTGGAGGTGGGATGATGCGGGTTTGACCACGCTGAGTTGGATTTTAGGTTTTGACCAAGAATATATTTATATACTAAGTTATTTTATTATTTTATTTTCTTTTAATTTGAAAAATCTTTGTTCGTTGATACTAACTCCAATTTGAACCTAACAACTATCGCCCTTTGCTAAATACCCCCATTCCGAACACAATGGGCTATGCTGTGTAAGCCATTTCAGCCATTTCAATCAGTTTACATTTAAATCAAAATCAAAATCTATATATTATATTTTAAACTTACATTTCAATTTACCAGGGACGCATACTAACTAGAAAATTCCCGAAAAATTATTTCTAGCTTCGTACTGACGATACAGTCCTAACGAAACTAATTTCGTCAAATTCTGAGACCGTCTGAAAAAAGGCCATTTTCTAGTCGATCGAAATTGACCAAAACTGTCAAAACACGTTTTCCTTTGTCACACTCACATATTGCTTCCAAAAACTATGAAAATTGGAATCTAGCAATAACTTGACATCGCTGATCCAACAAAAGTGGTTTCGTCGAAAACCGAGGTCGTTTGCAAAATTTCCATTTTTACGTGCTAGAATACCATAGCGACTATTCTGAATTTTCAACTGGACTTGTCTTTTGATTCCCGCTATGAAATTTCAATTTTTCGGATTCGTTGGAAAGATATATTCAAATAGATTCTAATATTTTTGGTTTCATTAAAATCCGGTTTATTTTGAATCCTATACATTCATTTGAAATTTGAAATAGAATTTTCGAACTACAACGCCATTTTCAATTCCTTTTATATTTAAAATAAAATATTAATATTCTAACGACGATTCAAATAAATATACACGTTCGAATTCTATTCAAAATAAATTTCTCGTCGTTATTATTTAAAATAATCATTCTAAATAATCAAAATTCGCTAAAATCGCTAAAATAAAAATTTTAAATTGACTTAGATTTCCGGGTTATTACAATATCCCCCACTTAAAACTTTTCATCCCCGAAAAGGAACGAAGCCGAAAGTTGTTTAACTAATCAACTCAACTTTCATTGTTTTCATTACGGCTTAAGTTCTTCAACTTTTCAGTTTCTAAGAACTTTTCAAATTTTTCAAAAATTTGGCTAACACCATAAATTTTCGAAAAATTTCGCCATAACCTCCCCTGCACCAGGGACTTCGGGATATTTCATATAGCCTCCCATGGCCTTCTTCAATCCAAAAGAAAAAGCCAAGTAGCTAGCCAATCGGCTCATAAAATCATCCAAACCCAAAGAAATACAATAAACATGTACCTATTTGTCGGGCAAACAATTTTATTCCTCTTCTCTAGCCTCCTTGCTATGACCTGTTCAAGATAAGTACATGTATATGCATGCATATGCGATAAATTTTCAATACAATTCACAATTTGGTACAATTTGACTAACGGTTCAACATTTAATTAATCAACCAATAATCAAACAACACAATCAGCAATCAATTAGTTGATTATCTTTTCAAATTTTTTAACTTTGATATATAGTAAAAAAATCAGATTTTTGATGTCAAATCACAACAATAAGCCCTATCTAGTTTTGGTTCTCACACCAGTCTATTGGAATCATATAGATATCCCACCTTCTACACTCGAATATAAATGCTGATGATGATGCACCATCATCAGGTGACTAGAGTGCGATTCTATATCTATCCAGTATATTAAAACTTCAAATACACGCGGATAAGACGTATACTCAAAATCTTTATATAATGGACTGTCCAAATCAATACAAATAAATAATCAAATACAAATAATTGATTTAAATTTTCAAAACAAAATTGTTTTCATTTTAAAAATATACTCTTCACACTCGTTCTAGGATACTACTGATCTCATCTCTAACGAGTCATTCTCATTGGATATTACTAATCCAATTTCTGATGAATTTTTTTGTTTGGTTCTAACGTGTCTTGTTCTCGAACTTTGTAAACCAAAGCTCTGATACCAAATGTAAAAACCCGTAACTTCCCCGGTAAGGAAAGCGCGGATACTTTTGAGGACAAGACAAATCGGATTGCAAACAGAAGAACATTTCATTGCTTATTACAACAATTCCATCAGAATACAAGAACATATAGAGTATGAATAAATATTACACAGAAAATATCAGATATTTAAATTACATTTAAATGCATCACAGCAGAAAATAATACAATACACAACTAGAAGAGATACACGGATACAGAGCATTCCGGATATCATTCCAGCTGTAAACCAGGTTCCTGTGAATATAAATTTGCAAAAAAAAAACTACTAGCTGCTCGTGTCAAAATAAGTGCACCCAGAGTTTAGGTTAAAACAATAAACTCCAGGTCAGTCATGTGACTGGTGTGAGAACTAAAATAGTTATTTAAAACTTTAATTTAAAATAAAGAAAATCAAGGTACCACGTCGTATAACACGGAACAGGTTTCCTCCAAAGAATACCAGTGCATATAACAAAACAGCGCAATGCTTTTTGGAAAAATGAAGCTATTATAAGACCCAGGTCCCATCACACAATGCAACGCAAGCCGGAGGATAGGGTTTTCTCTTATAATAGCCAAACAAGCTTGGTACGTTAGAAACAAATCATTTGATACTATTATAAGTGCATAGTGTCAAAACAATTTCAATCATAAATATCAATCATAGACGGCATGGGTACCATATATCATGTCACCATACTAGGCTCTACAATCAAAACCGCAAATGTCACGTATTGGAAGTTGGATTTCAGGGATCATCCTCAACCGATTCGAGACTGTCTAGCCAGAGCCTTAGGATCAGAGCTCGAGTGACCCTTGGAGCGACACGGCTGGTCTACCGATGTGGATTAAAATACCTGAACACTACGTTTCCCCGTCCGTTGGGGCGTAAATGAGCCAACGAATGACTCCATCGGCTCCACATAGTCACCGATATATCCGAGGCGCCTCGCAACCGCAACAACCACACAGGTGAAAATAATATAAATGTCAGGGTAGTAGGTCACTGTCACCACCCTAGCTAGAAGGAAATGCATGCACTCCCTGAGGTCCTCTCCCGTTTCTGGTTCACAACCGGGGAGTGAGGCTCGCGAATTCACGTTACACAAAGCTATGCCACACAGGCGGTGCTTTGATCATCAACCACAAGACTCTGCTTTTCAACAGAAGCCTAGTTCAATTGCCACTTAGGCATGCCACATAGGCGGTTGACTCCATGCGTTTGATATCCATCAATATATAACCTCTGAGCTCGTACGTCTCAGAGAAGGGCGTTAAGTAAGAGAATAAATTCTCCGCTGCCAAATAGATATATATTTAATAGAAATCTATCACACAGAATAAAATCCAATGTCAGGCACACAGTCCATTTACAAGTTTGTACTAAGTCTGAACGAAACCGGAGGCACCTTGTACCTCGCATATCCATCGATCTCCAAGTACGTCTTGACGATCACCAACTGATTCCCTCCTCTTGGGTGTACAGCCCAATCAAGATCATCAGTAATCACCCAAACGATGTGAAGACCTCCGGTCTTCGACCACCGTATTCATCTTCGACTAATCGTCGAATCAGTTATTCAGAATGAGATAAACCCAGGCTTTCTAAATAACTCGCGTATATAATAAACAAGTGTTACACAAACACAACATACGCCTCATTCCAATTCATCAGTCACTAACAGTATATTAGCAAGAGAATAATTCCCCAAATATTAACCCCGAAGGCCGAAAAAAACATCAGATCAATACCTAGGAAACCATTCTTCTTAGCTAACCTATAGTTAGTTTCTAAATTTCTCATTCTTAGGGAAAGGTTCCCACTAATTTTATCGAAGATAAATTCATTTAAATTTATTCTTTAATCTTCCTTTGAATATCAAATCAAACTAGTCGGGATTATCGAACCACACCGAAGTAATCATTTATTTTATTTCCCAATCCCAACCTATTCATCCCATGGAGTAAAACTGGTAATACTCCATATCTAACACCACGGTGTTATCGGTAAATTCATTTACCATTTCACGTTTAAATTTAATTAAAGATTCAGCTATCACCTGGAGCAAAACTGGTGATACTCCATTCTCGATCATTTCAATCTAATTAAAGATTCATTAAAACTCCACTTAGTTTTAATCTTTATCTGGGTTAAAGAACCAATGTCATTTAAAACACGGCTCACGATAAGACCAAAATCACATTCCATTTCATCAGCCTTTAACCGTAAATTAGCAAGTAAACAATCCCTAAGTAATAACCCCGAAGGCCGAAACCAACATCAGATCAATACCCAGGAGACCATTCAACTTAACTAATCTCCAGTTAGTTTCTGATTTTCTTAACTCCATTGGATCTAAGAATAGTATTATTGAAGATACCACTCACGACAAACCAAAATCACATTTGATATTAAATACAAGGCTCTGAATAGAAAATATATCGGCTTATATTCAATATCAAATTCTACGACCAACGAATATCGTATTGGAAACAACGATATAAATATATCTTTCAAATTTCCATAACAATATCTGTATCATCACGAAATCCAACATTGAAATATACCAAAGAAAATTTTGATTCAAATCCATTCCAATCCAATTATTGAAACTTTTGGTTACTTTTAAAACCCTTTTGAATCCAATTTATTTATTTAAAAATAAATAAATTATTATTCTAGTTCAAAATTAGTTCATTTCGATAAAAATCTATTTTTATCTTTTCAAATATGGAAAATTTCATCCCAATTCTTCCCAAATCATTTCATATGAGTTTACACAAATTATCACTATTTTTTAATAATTTTATCCAGGCCCGTACATTCGATTTCCATCAACGGCCATCGAACTGCACTTACAACGACCTTTTCCAAATTTGATTTGGACATAATTCCAAATCCAACCGTTATATTTCAAATCTATAGTATTCGTTAGAAATCTCTTTTCGATACGAACCCAATGGTTCCGGTTTTAGGAGAATCCGACGGTCGGATCTCCCGTAATATCCATTCGAAGTTAATGGTCGAAATTCGCGAACTGCCACGGCGCGACGCGTTCTATTCAAGCCATTATATATATATATAATATATATATTATATATATTTCGACGATTTCCTTTCAAAACGTATTTTATAAATCGTTTTAAATTCGTTTTCGAAACGATTTCAACTTCATACTCAATTTCGAATCAAAATTGAATATTCCACATCATCGATATACAAATGATAATATTTTCAAAACATTATATTTTGAAATCACTTTCTTTTCTATATTCATTATAAAAATGAATAAAATCGATATAAATATCGTTCACGTCAAAATGGCATCAATCTAATCAACACGGCTTTTATTCAACACATGAATATTTATTCTATTCAACACATGAATATTTATTCTCTATTCAACACATGAATATTTATTTTCTATTCAACACATGAATTTATTTTCTATTCAACACATGTATATTTATTTTCTATTCAACTCATGAATTTATACTTCTATTTTCCAAATTGGAATGAGGCCCAATCAATTACCTTATAACGTTAATTATATGGATTTTCTACAACACATATATATATAACAGCAATGATAAATCATCAACCATCATCCAAAGTGCGCAACACAACTGCCTAAGCATTAAATATAAATAATTAACGCTTACACAGTCTGTCAATCCATCGATTGACATACAACTAAACAATTGGGATTAGTGCACGTCAAATCTCATCCCAATACCCGTGTGGGGTTTCAAATGAACAAACACATATTTTATTTGTGCAGTTGGACGATGTGTAAAATTTATCATCCCAATCAATATCAGTCAAATCAGTGTATATAAAAAAATCATCCGATTTGTTTATAAATATTTATTTTATATATACGTTAAAAATTATTTTTTTAACCATAAAATATTTTCCACTATAAAATATTTTATTTCATTCCACATCACACATTCAATTGCACAACACAGCAACCAAACAAACAAGTCATCCATGGTCTGTGGACGACGGGTGTCGGGTGCTACTTTGCACCGTCTGCATCCTAGTATATATTTTTAACTAGAAAACAAGAATTAAAGTGAGAAGTTCTCACCTTTGGGATCCACTCCTCCATTCTATTCTGAATTTCTGATCGATTGGATTTGTCCTAAATTCCTACGCCATCCCTTTCACGCTGTTCATATTAAAAATCACATTTTTAATATGATGTTTATATATTTCTAAAAATCTCATCTATCTATTTTTTTTAAAATATAATTTTTCACTTATAAAAACATAATATTTTTATCGCTACTTCAGATATAAAAATTGAATTTTTATCGCTACTTCACATATATAAAAATCGAATTTTTATCTCAATGACATTTTCAAAACAACGTATATGACTTAAAAATCATATTTTTGACTTACCATTCATATGATAAAAATTATTTCTTTACAACGCTTTAAAAATCTTACCTTCATTTGATTAAAAATCATGTTTTTATTATATTGAAAATCATATGATTATTATTAAAAATCATATTTTTTTTTATACTTCTAAAAATCGATCCTTTATCATATTAAAAATCCTATTTTTATATTTTTTTTAAATTAAGTCTTTCTATTTTTAAAAATCAAATCTATTCGCTTCGCTATATATATATATATATATATATATATATATATATATATTTATAAATCGAACTTCTATGTCTCCACATATATAACAAAGATCGTATATTTAAAACAATGTCTATTTATATATTTTTTGAAACATTTCTATTTTTATTTTTAATCCAAATGTTATTTATACAAAAATCACATTTTTATGCAATGCCTTGATATGTAGAAATCACCTTTTTAACTATTGATTTTCATATAAGAGGTCCTATTTTTGAAACTATATATACATATATATATATATATATATATATATATATATAATATCTGATTTTTAACAAGTGCTTGAAAATAAATTACTGCTAATTTTCTAATTAACTAATTAATCATGTAAATTGAACGTTACCTTCTACTTTTAACTGCTCTTGGTTCTTCACGAATCACGCCCTATTCAAATTGCCACCTAGGGCATGCCATCGAGCCATCTACGGAGCCCCGGAGGATCATCGGCGCCTCCCATTGCGTGCGCCTCAGGCGCGCCTACCCCCACCCAAAATCCAATGCCCATCGATTTTGCTATCACCGAGAAATCCACGTTCAAATGCCTCGAGTTCTCGATGAAATTTCCGCCAGCCTCGCCACTGATAGAAGATCGTCGTCGTCAGTCTTGAAGCCGTCGTCGAGCTGGTGAAGTTGGCAGTTGAGATCATCTTGATTGGTGGTTGAATGAGAAGAAAGAAGAGGGAGAAGATCAGAGCATTAGGGTCGTAGAAATCGCCTGGAGGCGGGATGATGCAGGTTTGACCACGCTGAGTTGGATTTTAGGTTTTGACCAAGAATAGATTTATATACTAAGTTATTTTAATATTTTATTTTCTTTTAATTTGAAAAATCTGCGTTCGTTGATACTAACTCCAATTTGAACCTAACAACTATCGCCCCTAGCTAAATACCCCCATTCCGAACACAATGGGCTATGCTGTGTAAGCCAATTCAGCCGTTTCGATCAGTTTTCATTTAAATCAAAATTTAAATCTATATATTCTATTTTAAACTTACATTTCAATTTACCGAGTACACAAACTAACTAGAAAAATTCCCGAAAAATTATTTCTAGCTTCGTACTGACGATACGGTCCTAACGAAACTAATTTCGTCGAAATCTGAGACAGTTTGAAAAATGGCCATTTTCTGGTCGATCGAAATTGACCGAAACTGTCAAAACACATTTTCCTTTGCCATGCTCACATATTGCTTCGAAAAATTAGGAAAATTGGAATCTAGCAATAACTTGACATCTCGGATCCAAGAAAATTGGTTTCGTCGAAAACCGAGGTCGTTTGCAAAATTTCCATTTTTAAGGGCCAGAATTCCATAACGACTATTCTGAATTTTAAACTGGACTTATCTTTTGATTCCCGCTATGAAATTTCAATTTTTCGGATTCATTGGAAAGATATATTCAAATAGATTCTAATATTTCTGGTTTCGTTAAAATCCGGTTTATTTTGAATCCTGTACATTCATTTGAAATTTGAAATTTGAAATCGAATCTTCGAACTACCGCGCCATTTTCAATTCCTTTTATATTTAAAATAAAATATTTATATTCTAACGACGATTCAAATAAATATACGCGTTTGAATTCTATTCAAAATAAATTTCTCGTCGTTATTATTTAGAATAATCATTCTAAATAATCAAAATTCGCTAAAATCGCTAAAATAAAAATTTTAAATTGGCTCAGATTTCCGGGTTATTACAATCTCCCCCACTTAAAACTTTTCATCCCCGAAAAGGAACGAACCCGAAAGTTGTTTAACTAATCAGCTCAACTTTCATTGTTTTCATTACGGCTTAAGTTCTTCAACTTTTCAGTTTCTAAGAATTTTTCAAATTTTTCAAAAATTTGGCCAACACCATAAATTTTCGAAATTTTTTGCAATAACCTCCACTGCACCGGGGACTTCGGGATATTTCATATAGCCTCCCATGGCCTTCTTCAATCCAAAAGAAAAAGAAAAAGCCATGCAGCTAGCTAATCGACTCACAAAGTCATCCAAACCCAAAGAAATACAATAAACATGTACCTATTTGTTGGGAAAACAAATTTATTCCTCTTCTCTAGCCTCCTTGCTATGACCTGTTCAAGGTAAGTACATGTATATGCATGCATATGCGATAAATTTTCAGTACAATTCACAATTTGGTACAATTTGGCTAACGGTTCAACATTTAATTAATCAACCAATAATCGAACAACACAATCAGCAATCAATTAGTTGACTATCTTTTCAAATTTATAAGTTTGATATATAGTCAAAAAATCAGATTTTTGATGTCAAATCACAACAATAAGCCCTATCTAGTTTTGGTTCTCACACCGGTCTATTGGAATCATATAGATATCCCATCTTCGACACTCGAATATAAGTGCTGATGATGATGCACCATCATCAGGATTATCCCCGGGTGACTAGAGTGTGATTCTATATCTATCCAGTATATTAAAACTTCAAATACACGCGGATCAGACGTATACTCAAAATCTTTATATAATGGACTGTCCAAATCAATACAAATAAATAATCAAATACGAATAATTGATTTAAATTTTCAAAACAAAATTATTTTCATTTTCAAAATATACTCTTCACACTCGTTCTAGGATACTACTGATCCCATCTCTAACGAGTCATTCTCACTGGATATTACTAATCCAATTTCTGATGAATTTTTTCATTTGGTTCTAACGTGTCTTGTTCTCGAGCTTTGTAAACCAAAGCTCTGATACCAAATGTAAAAACCCGTAACTTCCCCGGTAAGGAAAGCGCAGATACTTTTGAGGACAAGACAAATCGGATTGCAAACAGAAGAACATTTCATTGCTTATTACAACAATTCCATCAGAATACAAGAACATACAGAGTATGAATAAATATTACACAGAAAATATCAGATATTTAAATTACATTTCAATACATCGCAGTGGAAAATAATACAATACACAACTAGAAGAGATATACGGATGCAGAGCTTTCCGGATATCATTCCAGCTGTAAACCAGATTCCTGTGAATATAAATCTACAAAACCAAAACTACTAGCTGCCCGTGTCAAAATAAGGGCACCCAGAGTTTTGGTTAAAACAATAAACTCCAGGTCAGTCATGTGACTGGTGTGAGAAATAAAATAGTCATTTAAAACTTTACTTTAAAATAAAGTAAATCAAGGGACCACGCCGTATAACACGGAACGGGTTTCCTCCCAAGAATACCAGTGCATATAACAAAACAGCGCAATGCTTTTTGGAAAAATGAAGCTATTATAAGACCCAGGTCCCATCACACAATGCAACACAAGCCGGAGGATAGGGTTTTCCCTTAAAATAGCCAAACATGCTTGGTACGTTAGAAACAAATCATTTGATACTATTATAAGTGCATAGTGTCAAAACAATTTCAATCATAAATATCAATCATAGACGGCATGGGTACCATATACCATGTTGCCATACTAGGCTCTACAATCAAAACCGCAAATGTCACGTATTGGAAGTTGGATTTCCATCTACGAACCGAGGCAAGGGATCGTCCTAAACCGATTCGAGACTGTCTAGCCCGAGCCTTAGGATCAGAGCTCGAGTGACCCTTGGAGCGAGAAGGCCGGTCCACCGATGTGGATTAAAATGCCTGAACACTACGTTTCCCCTCCCGTTGGGGCGTAAGTTAGCCAACGAATGACTCCATCGGCTCCACATAGTCACCGATATATCCGAGGCGCCTCGCAACAGCAACAACCACATAGGTGAAAATAATGTAAATGTCAGGGCTAGTGGGTCACTAACACCACCCTAGCTAGAAGGAAACGCATGCCCTCCCTGAGGTCCTCTCCCGTTTCTGGTTCACAACCGGGGTGTGAGGCTCGCGAATTCACGTTACACAAAGCAATGCCACACAGGCGGTGCTTTGATCATCAACCACAAGACTCTGCTTTTCAACAGAAGCCTTGATCAATTGCCACTTAGGCATGCCACATAGGCGGTTCACTCCATGCGTTTGATAAACATCAAAATATAACCTCTGAGCTCGTACGTCTCAGAGAAGGGCGTTAAGCAAGAGAATAAATTTTCCGCCGCCAAACAGATATATATTTAATAGAAATCAATCACACAGAATAAAATCCAATGTCAGACACATAGTCCATTTACAAGTCCGTTCTGGGTCTGAACGAAACCATAGGCACCTTGTACCTCGCATATCCATCGATCTCCAAGTATGTCTGGACGATCACCAACTGATTCCCTCCTCTTGGGTGTACAGCCCAATCAAGATCATCAATAATCACCCAAACGATGTGAAGACCTCCGGTCTTCGACCACCGTCTTCATCTTCGACTAATGATCGAATCAGTTATTAAGAATGAGATAAACCCGCTCTTTCTGAATAACTCGCGTATATAATAAACAAGTGTTACACAAACACAGCATACGCCTCATTCCAATTCATTAGTCACTAACCGTAAATTAGCAAGAGAATAATTCCCCAAATATTAAACCCGAAGGCCGAAACAAACATCAGATCAATACCCAGGAAACCATTCTTCTTAGTTAACCTATAGTTAGTTTCTAAATTTCACATTCTTAGGGAAAGTTTCCCATTAATTTTATCAAAGATAAATTCATTTAAATTTATTCTTTAATCTTCCTTTGAATATCAAATCAAACTAGTCGGGATTATCGAACCACACCGAAGTAATCATTTATTTTATTTCGCAATCCCAACCTATTCATCCCATGGAGTAAAACTGGTAATACTCCATATCTAACACCACGGTGTTATCGGTAAATTCAATTACCATTTCACGTTTAAATCTAATTAAAGATTCAACTATCGCCTGGAGGAAAACTGGTGATACTCCATTCTCGATCATTTCAATCTAATTAAAGATTCATTAAAACACCACTTAGTTTTAATCTTTAACTGGGTTAAAGAACCGATGTCATTTAAAACACGGCTCACGATAAACCCAAAATCACATTCTATTTCATCAGCCTTTAACCGTAAATTAGTAAGTGAACAATTCCCTAAGTAATAACCCCGAAGGCCGAAACCAACATCAGATCAATACATAGGAGACCATTCAACTTAACTAATCTCCAGTTAGTTTCTGATTTTCTTAACTCCATTGGATCTAAGAATAGTATTATTGAAGATACCATTCACGACAAACCCAAATCACATTTGATATTAAATACAAGGCTCTGAATAGAAAATATATCGGCTTATATTTAATATAAAATTCTACGACCAACGAATATCGTATTGGAAACAACGATATAAATATATCTTTCAAATTTCGATAACAATATCTGTATCATCACGAAATCCAACATTGAAATATCCCAAAGACAATTTCGATTCAAATCCATTCCAATCCAATTATTGAAACTTCTGGTTACTTTTAAAACCCTTTCGAATCCAATTTATTTATTTAAAAATAAATAAATTATTATTCTAGTTCAAAATTAGTTCATTTCGATAAAAATCTATTTTTATCTTTTCAAATATGGAAAATTTCATCCCAATTCTTCCCAAATCATTTCTTATGAGTTTACACAAATTATCACTATTTTTAATAATTTTATCCAGGCCCGTACATTCGATTTCCATCAACGGCCATCGAACCGCACTTACAACGACCTTTTCCAAATTTGATTTGGACATAATTCCAAATCCAACCTTTAGATTTCAAATCTATAATATTCATTAGAAATCTCTTTTCGATACGAACCCAATGGTTCCAGTTTTAGGAGAATCCGACGGTCGGATCTCAAGTAATATCTATTCGAAGTCAATGGTCGAAATTTGCGAACAGCCGCGGCGCGTTCTATTCAAGCCATTGTATATATATAATATATATATTATATATATTTCGTCGATTTCCTTTCAAAATGTATTTTATAAATCGTTTTAAATTCGTTTTCGAAACGATTTCAACTTCATACTCAATTTCGAATAAAAATTGAATATTCCACATCATCGATATACAAATGATAATATTTTCAAAACGTTATATTTTGAAGTCACTTTCTTTTCTATATTCACTATAAAAATGAATAAAGTCGATATAAATATCGTTCACGTCAAAATGGCGTTTATCTAATCAACACGGCTTTTGTTCAACACATGAATATTTATTCTATTCAACACATGAATATTTATTCTCTATTCAACACATGAATATTTATTTTCTATTCAACACATGAATTTATTTTCTATTCAACACATGAATATTTATATTCTATTCAACACATGAATTTATACTTCTATTTTCCAAATTGGATTGAGGCCCAATCAATTACAATATAACGTTAATTATATGGATTCTCTACAACACATATGTATATAACAGCAATGATAAATCATCAACCATCATCCAAATTGCGCAACACAACTGCCTAAGCATTAAATATAAATAATTAACGCTTACACAGTCTGTCAATCCATCGATTGACATACAGCTAAACAATCGGGATTAGTGTACGTCAAATCTCATCCCAATACCCATGTGGGGTTTCAAATAAACAAACACAGAATTTATTTGTGCAGTTGGACGATGTGTAAAATTTATCATCCCAATCAATATCTGTCAAATCAGTGTATATAAACAAATCGTCCGAATTGTTTGTAAATATTTATTTTATATATACGTTAAAAATTATATTTTTAACCATAAAATATTTTATTTCATTCCACATCACACAATCAATTGCACAACACAGCAACCAAACAAACAAGTCATCCATGGTCTGTGGACGACGGGTGTCGGGTGCTACTTAGCACCGTCTGCATCCTAGTATATATTTTTAACTAGAAAACAAGAATTAAAGTGAGAAGTTCTCACCTTTGGGATCCACTCCTCCATTCTATTCTGAATTTCAGATCGATTGGATTTATCCTAAATTCCTATTCCATCCCTTTCATGTTGTTCATATTAAAAATCACATTTTTAATATGATGTTTATATATTTCTAAAAATCTCGTCTTTCTATTTTTTTTAAAATATAATTTTTCACTTATAAAAACATAATCTTTTTATCGCTACTTCAGATATAAAAATCGAATTTTTATCGCTACCTCACATATATAAAAATCGAATTTTTATCTCAATGACATTTTCTAAACAACGTATATGATTTAAAAATCATATTTTTAACTTACCATTCATATGATAAAAATTATTTCTTTCCAACCCTTTAAAATTCTTACCTTCATTTGATTAAAAATCATATTTTTATTATCTTGAAAATCATATGATTATTATTAAAAATCGTATTTTTTTTAAACTTCTAAAAATCGATCCTTTATAATATTAAAAATCCTATTTTTATATATATTTTTGTAAATTAAGTCTTTCTATTTTTAAAAATAAAATCTATTCGCTTCGCTATATATATATATATATACACATATATATATATATAAATTGAATTTCTATGTCTCCACATATATAACAAAGATCGTATATTTAAAACAATGTCTATTTATAATTTTTTTTAAACATTTCTATTTTTATATTTAATCCAAATGTTATTTATACAAAAATCACATTTTTATGCAATGCCTTAATATGTAGAAATCACCTTTTTAAATATTGATTTTCATATAAGAGATCCTATTTTTGAAACAATATATATATATATAATTTCTGATTTTTAACAAGTGCTTGAAAATAAATTACTGCTAATTTTTTAATTTACTGATTAATCATGTAAATTGAACGTTACCTTATGCTTTTAACTGATCCTGGTTCTTCACGAATCACGCCCTATTCAGATCGCCACCTAGGGCATGCCATCGAGCCATCGTCGGAGTGCCGGAGGATCATCGGCGTCTCCCCTTGCGTGCGCCTCAGGCGCGCCTACCCCCACCCAAAATCCCATGCCCATCGATTTTGCCATCACCGAGAAATCCGTGTTCAAATGCCTCGAGTTCTCGATGAAATTCCTGCCAGCCTCGCCACTGATAGAAGATCGTCGTCGTCGGTCTTGTAGCCCTCATCGAGCTGGTGAAGTTGGCAGTTAAGATCATATTGATTGGTGGGTGGATTAGAAGAAAGAAGAGGGAGAAGATTGGAGCATTAGGGTCGTAGAAATCGTATGGAGGCGGGAAGATGCAGGTTTGACCACGCTGAGTTGGATTTTAGGTTTTGACCATGAATAGATTTATATACTAAGTTATTTTACTATTTTATTTTCTTTTAATTTGAAAAATCTTTGTTCGTTGATACTAACTCCAATTTGAACCTAAAAACTGTCGCCCCCAGCTAAATACCCCCATACCGAACATAATGGGCTATGCTGTGAAAGCCAATTCAGCCGTTTCGATCAGTTTTCGTTTTAATCAAAATTTAAATCTATATATTCTATTTTAAACTTACATTTCAATTTACCGGGGACATATAGTAACAAGAAAATTTCCAGAAAAATTATTTCTAGCTTCGTACTGACGATACGTCCTAAAGAAACTAATTTCGTCGAATTCTGAGACCGTTTGAAAAATGGCCATTTTCTGGTCGATCGAAATTGACTAAAACTGTCAAAACACGTTTTCCTTTGCCATGCTCGCATATTGCTTCGAAAAAGTATGAAAATTGGAATCTGGCAATAACTTGACATCACGGATCCAACAAAAGTGGTTTCATCGAAAACCGAGGTTGTTTGCAAAATTTCCATTTTTAAGGGCCAGAATTCCATAGCGACTATTCCAAATTTTCAACTGGACTTATCTTTTGATTCCCGCTATGAAATTTCAATTTTTCGGATTCGTTGGAAATATATATTCAAATAGATTCTAATATTTTTTTTGTTAAAATTCGGTTTATTTTGAATCCTGTACATTCATTTGAAATTTGAAATCAAATTTTCGAACTACCGTGCCATTTTCAATTCCTTTTATATTAAAAATAAAATATTTATATTCTAACAACGATTCAAATAAATATACACGTTCGAATTCTATTCAAAATAAATTTCTCGTCGTTATTATTTAAAATAATCATTTTAAATAATCAAAATTCACTAAAATCTCCAAAATAAAATTTTTAAATTGGCTCAGATTTCCGGGTTATTACAACACACGCCTCATTCCAATTCAGAATATTCTTTTATTCCCATGTCCTTATACTTTGGGAAAGGTTCCCATTAATTTTATCAAAGATAAATTCTTTAAACTTATTCTTTAATCTTCTTTGAATATCAATTCAAACTAGTCGGGATTAGCGAACCACACCGCAGTAATCATTTATTTTATTTCCCAATCCCAACCTATTCATCCCATGATGTAAAACTGGTCATACTTCATATCTAACACCACGGTGTTATCGGTTAATTTAATTACCATTTCACGTTCAAATCTAATTAAAGATTTAACTATCACCTGGAGCAAAACTGGTGATACTCCATTCTCGAGCATTTCAATCTAATTAAAGATTATTAAAACTCCACTTAGTTTTAATCTTCACAGAAATCAATATCCTGTCTTTAACTAGGTTAAAGAACCAATGTCATTTAAAACATAATTCACTATAAATCCAAAATCATATTACATTAATTATCGGGTTAAAGAACAAGTGTTATTTAAAACACTGTTCACGATAAACCCAAAAATCAATTTCAAATTCAATTCCAATAAAATACCATTTAATTGGTACACTTCATTAAATCTAAATAAAAATATTTAATCTTTTCTCAACTGGGTTTAAGAATAGTGTTAATGAAGACACAATTCACGACAAACCCAAATCCCATTTGATATTAAATACAAGGCTCTGAATAGAATATATATCGTCTTATATTAAATATCAAATTCTACGACCCACAAATATCGTATTGGAAATAACGATATCAATACATCTTTCACATTTCCATAAAAATATCTGTATAATCACGTAATCCAACATCGAAATATTCCACAGATAATTTCGATTCAAATCCAATTCCAGTTTATATATTGGAAATCCTGGTTATTTTCAAAACCATTTCGAATTCACTTTATTTATTTTAAAAATAAATAGAATTATAATTCTATTTCAAAACTAGTTCATTTCGATAAAAATCTATTTTTATCTTTTCAAATATGGAATTTTTCATCCCAATTCTTCACAAATCATTTATTATGATTTTACACAAATTATTACAATTTTTAATAATTTTATCGAGGCCCGTACAGTCGATTTCCATCAACGGCCATCGAACTGCACAAACAACGACCTTTTCCAAATTTGATTTGGACATAATTCCAAATCCAACCATTAGATTTCTAATTTCTAATATCCGTTAGAAAGCTCTTTTCGATACAAACCCAACGGTTTCGGTTTTAGGAGAATCCGACGGTCGGATCTCCCTTAATATCCGTTTGAAGTCAATGGTCGGAATTCGCGAACTGCCGCAGCGCGGCGCGTTCTATTCAGGCCATTATATATATAATATATATTATATATATTTCGTCGATTTCCTTTTAAAACATATTTTATAAATCGTTTTAAATTCGTCTTCAAAACGATTTCAACTTCCATCTCAAATTCAAATCAAAATTGAATCTTTCCAATATAAATTCGTTTCAACTCGATTTCAATTCAAATCCATTTCAATTCAAATCGGTTTCAATTCAAATCAATTTCAATGCAAATGGGTTTCAATTCAAATTGATTTCAGTTCAATTTCAATAAGTTTTAAATTCAATTCAAAATGATTTCAATTCTATTTCAATCTAATTCGAATTTCAATTCTTTTCAATTTAATTCGAATTTCAATTCTTTTCAATTTAATTCGAATTTCAATTTATTTCAATTTAATTCGAATTTCAATTCAATTCAGTTTAATTCGAATTTCAATTCATTTCAATTTAATTCGAATTTCAATTCTATTAAGTTTAATTCGAATTTCAATTCTATTCAGTTTAAATCCGAATTTCAATTCATTTCAAAATATCAAATTTTGAAATCACTTTCGATATTCATTATAAAATGAATAAAATCGATATAAATATCGCTATAAATATCGCTCATGTCAAAATGGCTTCAATCTAATCAACACGGCTTTTATTCAACACATGAATTTATTTTCTATTCAACACATGAATTTATTTTCTATATTGGAATGAGGCCCAATCAATTAACATATAACGTTTATGATATGGATTTCCATACAACACATGTATATAATAGCAACGATAAATAATCAACCATCATCCAGAGTGCACCACACAACTGCATAAGCATTAAATATAAATAATT
The DNA here is from genome assembly GCA_030737875.1 of Allium sativum. NCBI lineage: Eukaryota > Viridiplantae > Streptophyta > Magnoliopsida > Asparagales > Amaryllidaceae > Allium > Allium sativum. Next base: position 857,915,321 of record CM060918.1, on the reverse strand, counting down.
AACGCTTACACAGTCTGTCAACCCATCAATTGACATACAACTAAACAATCGGGATTAGTGTACGCCAAATATCATCCCAATACCCGTGTGGGGTTTCAAATCAACAAACACATATTTTATTTGTGCGGTTGGGCGATGTGTAAATTTTTTCGTCCCAATCAATATCAGTCAAATCAGTGTATATAAACAAATCGTCCAATTTGTTTATAAATATTTATTCTATATTTTTATATACACGTTAAAAATTATATTTTTAAATATAAAATATTTTCCACTATAAAATATTTTATTTCATTTCAACATCACACAATCAAATTTCACAACACAGCAACCAAACAAACAAGTCATCCATGGTCTGTGGACGACAGGTGTCGGGTGCTGCTAAGCACCGTCTGCATCCTAGTATATATTTCAAACTAGAAATAAAAATAAAAGTGAGGAGTTCTCAACGAGGGTTCCACTCCGCCGGTCTTTCAAAGCAAAGAAGATGAACACTTCGTCGACTACAAACTTAAGCAAGCACGATATCCTACATGATTTATTTTTATTAGTAACATTCATAAGCTAAAATTCATATTTTTAACCCGCTATTTCATATATAAAAATCTAATTTTATGTTCTTCCTTTCATGATAAAAATCATATTTTTAATCGTTATTCAAATAAATAAAAATCATATTTTTATTCTTTCTATAATATAAAAAATCATATTTTTATTCTTTCTATAATATAAAAAACATATTTTTATTCTTCCTATATTATAAAAATCATATTTTTATTCTTTCTATAATATAAAAATCATATTTTTATTCTTCTAAAAATATAAAAATTATATTTTTATTACTCTACATACATATAATAATTTAGTTTTTATTCATAAGCTATGTTTAAATTTAAACTGAGATTAAATCCTACTTTAAAACTAAAAAAAATCACCTTCGCTAGAGATCTGCTACACTATCGTCGGAGGGGGCCAGAGCGGAGGCCGTGGCGGTGGAAACCGACGCCGGCGACGAGCTTGGGGGGGGGGGGGGCGACAGTCTTCTTCGATTTGGGAGGGGGTTCCGCGATTTTGGGGTTTGGGGCTGCGCGCTGGGGAAGGAGGAGGGAGGAGCAAGGGGGTACGGAGGAGGAAGGGCGGTGGTGGTGCGGCGGTCGGTGTCTGGTGGGCTAGGGCTTCAAGGGGGTTGCGGTTCGGTTTAACAACAAAGGGGAGGGGGAGAGAAAGAAGGAGCGGAGCGCGGCGCGTTGAGAATCGGAGGGGGAGGCCTCTGGCGATGGCCATCGCCTGGCGACGGTCGCGATGGGGTAAGAGGGGGAAAGCAATGGGTCGAACGGTTTTTCTTTTCCTCTTTTTAAAATCGGGATTGAACGAAATGAAGGGGGGGTTGACTGAGGAGATAAAGGGGGGAGGGATATAAGTGTATAAAAATATTATTTTATTCTTTTAAATTTCAAAAATGATAGTTTTCACGTCCGGTCCACAAATCAAACCCAACCACTGTCGTCCATAGCTAATTACCCCCATTCCGAACACAATGGGATATGTATCGTAAGCCGATTCGATCGTTTCGATCAGTTTCCGCCAAAATCCAAAAATAACTCTATATATTGAATTTGAACGAACATTTCAATTTACTGGGGCCATATATGAACTCTAAAAATTCCCGAAAAATTATTTCTAGCTTCGTATCGATGATACGGTCCTAACAAAACTAATTTCATCAAATTCTGAGGCTGTTTGAAAAATGGCCATTTTCCAGTCGATTAAAATCAACTGAAACTGGTCAAACGCGTTTTCCTTTGCCACGCTCACATATTGATTCGAAAAATTATGAATTTTGGAATATAGCAATAACTTGACATCGCGGATCCAACAAAATTGGTTTCATCGAAAACCGAGGACGTTTGCAAAATGGCTATTTTTAAGGGCTAGAATTCCATAGCGACTATTCTGAATTTTCAACTGGACACAACTTTTTATTCCCGCTATGAAATTTCAATTTTTCGAATTCGTTGGAAATATATTCTCAATTAGATTCTAATATTTTTGGTTTCGTTAAAATCCGGTTTATTTCGAATCCTGCACATTCATTTGAAATTTGAAATCAAATTTTCAAACCTACCGTGCCATTTTCAATTCCTTTTATAATTTAAAATGAATATTTATATTCTAACGATGATTCACATAAATATACACGTTTTAATTCTATTCAAATTAAATTTCTCGTTGTCATTATTTAAAATAATCTATTTTAAATAATCAAAATTCATTAAAATAGCCAAAATAAAAAATTTAAATTGGCTCAGAATTTCCGGGTTATTACAACTTACCTCGAATAATTAACATCATACAAAACCAATTCTCCATTTCTAAAATACATATACCCATCTCTTTCTATTTCCAGATTTATCGATTTCCTTTTTGTTTATAATATTATATTTTCAAGTTCATTTCCTTATCGAATTCTATATATATCGATACATTGATTTCTAACTATCAAATTATCTTAAAAATATTCTAACTCCTTAAATTCCCTGAAAAATTCGCCATAACCTCCTTTGTACCGGGAGCATCGGGAAAATCCCCAAACCGCCACACAGTCCTCTCCATTCAAAATGAAAATAAAAAAGCCAAGCGACTTGCCGATATGGTGCATAAAACCTCATATTCAATTTAGATACGTACCTTCTTGTCGAGCATTCTATTTATATCTCTTCTAACACTTCATTTCATACATGTCTCATGTATATCCATACATTTCTAATTCATTTCAACTTAATACACTCGTTTTTACTCAACTCGTTAAATTAATTCGTTTAGTTAACTCTTTGCCTTTTTTACTTGTACATTTGAATATAACATGTTTCAAATATAACTTACTCATAAACTAATTGAATTTCCATTTTCCAACTCAGGTTTCATATTCGATTCGAATATGAAGTTACAAGTTAAATTTACTTATTCAAAGTCAACTTGATTCAATCGTTGTAACTTAATTCATTAATCAGTTTGTTAATAAACTCTTTTGCCAGTTTAACTTTGAACATGACATGTTCAAATATATTTTAATCTACTCATGAACCAATCTAATTCTATTTTCAACTCGAGTTATATATTCGATTTCGAATATAAATTTTCAATCTCTTTCACTTACCCAAAAACCCAATTTCGATTCAAATTTCCTTTAACTAATTATTCTCCAATTTAGTTAATTCTATTTGATAATTAAAAAAATATGATTTTTGTCTCAAAAATCATTTCACTTACTTCACTGGAGTTCATATTTATTTTATCTCTCCAGTCTGGATTTTTCTAATGGCAATTCAGATTTTATTTCTTCAAAATCCTTTTATTCATTTAAATAAACCGTTATGGCTTTTAAACGATTTTGGCGCTGCTTTTCTTAAAATTTGATTTTGACATAACACAAAATCTATAAGCCGAAATCCAGATTTTTCTCTTCCATTAGAATACTATTATCAAATCGGTCCTGACAATTCTTGTTTCAAAGAATTCCGACTTCAATTGAGTTCTGTATACTCATTTGTAGTTCGAATCGCCAATTTACGAACTGTAGCGCTGCGGCGAGTTCGTTATATATATATAAACGTTTAAACTTAGTTTATAACTAATTCAACTCCATTCTGATATATTTTTAATATATATCAAATCCATTTTTCCAATTCAACGTTTTATTTCCGATCTTCTGTAATTGTCGATTTTCCCTAACTCGGAAATAAATTTATTTATATTTTGATCTTCTATATTCAAATTCCATTTCAATTCTCTTTGAATTCTATATTCAATTTCCATTTCAACTCTATTTGAATCCTATATTCAAATTTCCATTTTAACTCTATATGAATTCTATATTCAATTTTCCATTTCAACTCAATTTGAATCCAATATTCAATTTTCCATTTCAACTCTATTATTCAAATTTTATTTCAAATTCCATTTGAATTTCTATATTTAAAATCTATATTTGAATTCCGTTTCAATTTCTATATTCAAATTCTATATGAATTTCTATATTCAAATTCCCTATATTTAAATCTTCTTTATTCAAATCCCATTTGAATTTCTATATTCAAATCCCCTTTGAATTTTCTATATTCAAATTCTATATTTGAACTCCATTTGAATTTCTATATTCAAACTCCGTTTGAATTTCTATATTCAATTTCTATTTGAATTTTCTTTATTCAAATTCTATATTCAATTCTATTTGAATTCAAATATTCAAATTATCTCTTGATAATTTATTCATTATATTTATAAACACCATTATTTTACTTATTCATATATTAAACAAGTCTTGCTTCCAATTTCTTTTGAAATCAGTATTTCTACTTTAGAGAAATAAATTTCCCTTTTCAAATTCACCCTTGAATTCAAAATTTCCTGAATTATCCAATGCTAATTCATTTTACTTCATTTATAAAATTCGTTTATAAATGAACTATTTATAAACTTCGTTTATGAAGGAATTACTTGTTGTATTTTTCAAAACAAGTTTATATTTCAAATCTATTTAAAAATTCAAATTCTATTTCAGAAAAATAGAATTTCCCTTTTAAATCTCAAATATCCCTTTTAGGATAGTTTTATAAATTAACACTTAGGCCCAATGATATTTAAACACCAAACAACCAATTATTTATTTCAGGTTTTCTAACACATCATATATAACAGTATATATGCAAACAAATAAACAAACAGATAATATATTTTTGAGGAATCCAGTCGGGTTCCTCCAACCTGTTTTCCTGCATCCACAGACGTTAGTCAACATAGTAATACCCATCCTACTTTGAGGTAGGATATCGCGGTAAGAAGGTCATCCACTAATATATATTTGTGGGGCGCATAGGGAAATCATCCGCTATGGTACCGCGGGAATCCTCTAATGAGACTGCGGGAATCAACCAATCACCAAACCAATATATATTATAATAGTCAATCCTAAATAACTAATATATATTTAAACAGCCACATGAATATTGAATGCAATCAAACAATCAGCAGAAAATTATTTTTAACTAATAAAAATAATTCTAAATGAAGATGAGTGAGATTTACTCACCAGAGTGTTATTTGTCGAGTATCCCATTTTAAAATCCCATATCGATTCCACTTTATTTCCAGCTTATGAAATGCTTAGCTACAAATCCATACGACAGATTTCTGTAGTATCTGGACCTTAGATTTTTGATGCTGCTCACTCTTCTTCCAGTTGGAGATAAAATCATCTGCTCTTAACAAAGCTTTCCAACCAAACCGGACGTTTCCATCACTTGAAGCATCACCGAACTCTTCTTATGGAATCCCCGAGTACTGACACAACTCCACCACTCTCCCTTTACAGTCCTATCACCGTCCAACTAATATCCCGCAGCTCCAATCGCCACTGCAAAGCTTCCAAAATCTGTACCCCTCCCGTCATTCATGAGAGCCCCCATTATTCCCAATCGCAACTCAGACCAGCTCCACTCGATCCAGATACCCCCTGACATCGACTTCGCCAGTCACTGATGATCCCCCTAGAAACCCACGTGCAATCAAAATCGAGAACACCCAGATTTAAATCGCAACACCCTATTACCATCGCATACATCGACCATGTCTAAACCCATTCTTAACTCCATCACGCACCAAACCCTATATCGAACGAGACTTGAACTTTGAACTACACCCGCGATTTTTAAAAGTAAGAGGTGCGGTAATTTTTTTTTTTTGATTTACTAGAAGTGATAAAGGGGATTCGGCTTTGAAGGAGTTTTAATAGAGGAGGGCTTATCATTTTATAAGAAGGGTTCACGGTTTGAGAGGAAGAAAAGGGGCCACATTTTTTTTCGATTGAAGAGGAGAAAAGGCCATGGGTTCCTTTATTTAGTGGTGAGAAAAGGGCCAATGAGAAAAATATTATTTTTTTTGCTTGGAATCGAACCGGTATCCTTAAATTAAAATACCTCAAAATTCCAAACTCCTTTCTGAACCCAACAACTGTCAATTCTAGGGTAAAACCACTATTCTGAACCCACTGGGATAAGTATCGAAGTCCAGTTCGATTATCCGGAAAAGATATTAATTTTAATTGATATAAATTAAAATTCAAACCATTTAAATTCTTCAATAATAATTTAAATATTATTATTCTAACAAAAGTTTGTATTGCTCATCTGAACTGTTTTCAAATCAGTTTTAACTTCCAATTTAGTTATTCGCTGATTCCTTATTTTGATAATTTAATAAATACGATATTAAATCGAAATCGATATTTAAATCAATAACATAAATATAAAAATTCATTTATATTATCGATTAAATATTTAAATCCATTTTAAATGTTTAAAATTAACAACACAGAAATCTGGGTCATTACACATTCATTGGAAAGTTATTTTCAAATAGATTCAAATATTTCTTGTTTTACCAAAATCCGGTTTATTTTGAATCCTATACATTCAATTGAAATTTGAAATCGGATTTTCAAACTACCGCGCAATTTCCAATTCCTTTTATAATTAAATTAAATATTTATATTCTAACTTCGATTTAAATTTATACATTCTAATTTTATTCAAAATAAATTTTTAGTCGTTATTATTTAAAATAAATCATTTTGAATACTCAAAATTCATTAAAATTTCTAAAATAAAAAATTTAAATTGGTTCTGATTTTCCGGATTGTTACACTCACTGGTGGGTTCGAAATTTCAAACCCCTTAGGGAAGGGTGCAAAATTTCGAACCCCGCACCAAGGGGTGCGAATTTTCTATATATGGCCTTGTTTTGGGTGCGAAAATTCGCTTTGGTGAGTCCTGCTGCTCACCTACTCCCACCCGACCTTCTCCTATAAATACCCCAAGCCTTGGCCTTTAAAAAGATCCTTCTCCTTTGGAATTTTTGGACCTTGAGAGCTCCAAACACTCATTAATGGCTTCCAACACCTCCACCATGGCCATGGGAGATGACATGGATAATTAAAACATAGCATGCATGTTTTCCTTCAACACTTGAACATTAACATGGATAATTATGCTACTTTTGAACTTCATGGGCATTAACACCAAACTCAGATATTATTGACCAAGTCAATGCCTCTCAACGAAGAAGAAGAAGGGTAATTTAGTCAAAGTGTAGAATAAACATATATTATGTTATTTCATTGTAACACTTTGAACTTAGCTATTGTATGAACTTGTGCAACCTTGTAATCAACCAAAGATATGATGAATTAGGATTATAAAGTGGATATAGGCGTTAGTGCCGAACCACCACAAAAGCTGTGTCTCCCCGCATTTACATACTTTACTGCATATTTGGATAATTGTTCACACTTACACATTGGGTGTTGGCGTGCGACAATTTTGCCCGTCAACAGTGCTTATTCCGGTTCTTCGTGATTTTCATCAACTATTCGAACTTCATACTTATGCATCAAAGGTTGCTATTGGAGGAGTATTGAGTCAAAATAGAAGAACTATTGCTTAGTTTAGTGAAAAATTGTCAGGGGAAAAGATATGAGACAATACTTATGATATTGAATTTTATGTTGTGGTACAAGCTATCATGCATTGGAGGCATTATCTTTTCCATAAAGAATTCATTTTATTCACGGGTCATGAAGCTTTGAAACATCTCCTGGATCAAGACAAAGTAGCAACTAGACATCTGTCATGGATTGCCTATCTGTTACAGTTCACATTTGTGGTGAAGCATAAATCAGGAGGTACGAATAAAGTAGCTGATGCGTTAAGACGGAGGAGCAATTTTTTGACCACCATGAGAGTTGAAGTGTTGGGGTTTGACTCGCTTTCAGAAATGTTGGCTACATATATTTATTTTTCAAAGATTCTAGAAAGGGTAAAAGGAATGAAATAACATATATTTTAGTAATAAATTTTCTCTTCAAAGAAAATCAATTATGCATTCCAGATTGTAGTGGTCGACCAAAGATAATCCCAGAGCTACACAATGAAGGGCATATTGGTAGTGACCATACTCTACAACTGATTACAGATTCTTAATACTAGTCATCAATATGGAAAGAAGTTGGAAATTCATACAGAGATGCTATATTTGTCAAGTGTCTAAGGGAACCGCAACTAATGTTGGATTGTGCATGCTATTGATAGTTCCTTTTCAACCATGGGTTGTTGTGAGCATGGATTTTGTATTGGATTTTCCAAGAACACAAAGGGGCAATGACTCCATTTATGTGGTCATTGATCGATTTTCCTAGATGGTTAATTTCATTGTTTGCAAGAAGACGACAGATGTTGTGAACGTAGCTCAGTTTTTTTTCGAGAGATATATCGTCTTTATGGATTACCAGATTCAATTGGTTCAGATCATGACACTCAGTTTTTAAGTTATTTCTGGCTAAGTTTGTGGAAAACGGTGGGAATAGAATTGAAATTCAGAAGTGCCTATCATCCGCAAACAGATGGACAGACCGAAATGGTGAACAGATCATTGGGCAATTTATTGAGATGTTTTGCTTATGACAACTATAAAAGTAGGGATTCTAAATTGTGCCTTGATGAATTCACACTTAATCATGCTGTCTATTGTAATGTTGGATTCAGTCCTTTTGAAATTGTGTACTCAATGGTACCAAAGGGGCCCTTGCATTTAACTCCATTACCTCGACAAGATGGAATGCGAGGAAAAGCTATTGACCTTATTTTAGATTTACAAGAACTTCGTCATGTAGTGCAGAAATGGTTGGTTGAAACAAGTCTCAATTTCAAGAAAGCCGCTGATTTGAAACGTCAACATGTTGAGTTTCAAAAGGGTGACTTTGTTTGGGCAGTATTAACAAAGGGCCGATTTCCTGCTGGTACATACAACAAGTTAGCATCAAGAAAAGTCGGACCTTTAGAAATTGTTGAGAAGATCAATCCAAATGCTTACCGATTGAGACTAACTAACCATATTCCTATTGTTGATGTTTAAATGTTATTCATTTGATGTCATACTATGAGGAAGATTTGATCGAAGACACTGTTTCCAATTTGAGGGCGAATTCTTTCGAGCCAGCGGACGATGATGCGGCATAGGAATGTAAAGATTTGTTGAAAATTTGTTTCGACACCAACAACTTTAGTATTGTTGTCAAATGAACGGGCTCTCGGCATCAATCAGGTTTCTATTTGACTATGTGGTTTTGCTATTGGTAGGGGTATCGTTTCTGTCATCGGTTTTCTTAATAAATTTCTTTCAGTTTTAATCCAATTAGAATTTGATTTTGGGTTTCAAAAAGGATTTACTTTATTATTTTGGTTTATAATAAGAGATTTCGGGTTTTGATTCCTATAAAGAGAGTATCTTCTTTCAGTATCAAGTTAAGCCTTTAGAATAAAGCTTCATGCTTTCGGCATCATATAAAGCGAGGTTGGTTCCAGCCTAGTTTTACAACTTCTTTCAGAGTCGTTTATGTTATTTTTGTGTGTGTTGTTATTTTTACTTTTGGTAACGAATTGTTGTATTTGGGTTCCGATGTAGATTGTTATGGTACTTGTGATGGTCTATTTGTTTGAAGTCTATAAATTGGCAGGTGTATGTTTATAAAGAAGAGTTGATTTTTGAAACTGTAATATTGGCATCCGTTATTATTAGGAGCTTTGTTTCTCCATCACCACTTAAGGTAGACATTGGTGATAAATGACTTGGAAGTTCATCTTTCCAACATTAGCGGATCAATAGAGAGTTGGTTATCACAATTTCGGCATCTTTGGATCAACGGAATCTATGTTACTTTTCAACTCAAGTTCACCGAGTTCTACAGTACTGAGTACCTTTCTGGCATCGACCTCGGACAAGGAATTGGGAATTATCATTTTATTATGATTGTTTGTATCGGTTTCATCAAGTATTGAAATTTATTGTGAATTCATCTAAGTTTCGAATATCAATATCGGAATGAGCTCAAATTTTGGATATATTATAATATATATGTTGATTGAACAACTACAAAATCTTGTTGGATTTCGATTAGTGTAGTTCACGGTAGGGTTAGGGTGTTGCAAAACAGGGGTTCCTCGGAACACTCCTTATATATATATATATATATATATATATATATATATATATATATATTATTTACAATGATATTGAAGTGCATGAATCTTTTCACATAGTTTTGAATCCCTTCGATCAAAATTGTTGATTTCCTTTGTCAAATGGCTAAACAGCCATAAAATTGCAATTGAATCTTTGCCCCCAAAGCCCCAATTATACAAACACCCATGAAAAGGTTTGCTTTCAAATAACTTTTATGTTGTAGTGTAAAGAGATATGATATATATAAATATATATATGTGTGTGTCTATATATATATATTTAAGTTCATAGAAAATTGAGTTCAACACGACTATGCTACAACTGATAATTCTATTTTGCTCATTAACACATCGATCTCAAAAAATCATGCACTAAGGTTGAGGAATATAAGGATATGCAAAATCCATTTCAAAAGTTTTAGGTAAAATTTGATTCAATGATGATTTTTTTTAATTGAATTTATACGGATAAACGTACAAAGAATGCGGATTCTACATTATTCTTGTAAAAATTGGAGGAAGAAAGGGGGGAATGAACTTAAATTTGAGGTTGGCGTGACTCCCAATTGTACCGAATCTAATATAAAAACATATAAATAATGATGCCACGTCAATACAAAATACAAAAGATTTGATAATTGGAATGATCAAAAAAATTGTGTACTTGTAACACACATTTAATTGATTTAATATCATAATAATAATTTTTGAAGGCAATTTAAACGTTGATAATTGATGGATGATGATGTACTTCTATGACCAACTTAATTTGGTCTATTTAAGTGTTTTCGTTCTCCAAAACTATTATAGTTCATGCACCTCTTTGGTTCTTTATTAAGGGAACACAAGTGTCTAAGTTCATTTATCATTAATGTTACTTCATCAAATAATGAATTGTACTAATTTACAGCTGATAATCAATATATAAGGAGGAAAACAAATTTCCTTTCTGTCACTATTTTCCACTTACACACCATTATGCCGGTTTATAAACAAATTGATTATTTAAGGATTATTTGTGTTACAATCCATTGTTATGTATAATAATATATACTATAGTTAAAGTTTCCAAAACTTAGAACCAAAACAGTATCTAAATTAACTATGAATAAGCTACAATGACATTATTTTGATCCAGCAATTTAGCAACTATCCAACTTTGAGACTAGATAACTAAAGTATTTTGTTAAGATAGCCAAAACAGAAATGGTATTATTGAAGAGACTCGAATACTTTTGGAACAGACCCTTATTAAGGTTCAAAATACACGAAAAGTCCTTCACTAAATATCAATGTAAATTAGGTCCCTTTTTTATCCTCGGTTGTTGTAGACATATCAACAACATTTTATAAAAACTGCTGATGTATCAACAACTTTTCTGTAAACAGTATAAAAATTGTTGACATATTAGAAATTAATTAAAAAAGTTGCTGATATTTCAACAATAATTTTCCACTTTTCTATAATTTTATAAAAGTTGCTGACATATCAGCAATTATTTATAAAAGTTGCTAACATTTCAGCAATAATTTTTCCTTTGTTTTTGGAAAAAAGGGACAGATTTACAATGAAACTTTACCGGTGAAAGTTGCTGACATATCAGAAATTATTTATAAAACTTGCTAACATATAAGCAATAATTATCTTGGTTTCTAGAAAATAGGGACCAGATTTATGTTGAAACTATGAAAGAGACCAGCTTTACAATATGAAAGTATAATAGGGATGCCTCCATAATTTTCACTTTTTTTCAAAGATGGTGTATATTTCTTAAAAATGCTACAACCTTGGGTACTTGGGAATAAATTCATATTCGTATCTCTTTTTTTTAATGGAGATTTATCTATAGATTATAAACTTGATAGAGATGAAGATAATGATGCATTACTTCACATAAACAAAAAAAATAGAGATAATCAAGATTCAAAATGATGAATTAAAGTACAAAATTAGATAATAGTTTATGATTAAGAAATGAGGGGGGTAAAAAGATTTAAAATTACAAAATAATGATGAGGAAGATCGATTCTAAGATTAACAGTGTAGAAATTATATTTTGATATTCTAAGAGAAGAATGATTTATTTTACGTCCAACTAACAAATCTAGTTAATCCAAAATTATTTTTTCCAATCTAGGTAATCATAGTTGATACTCCCTTTTAATAATTCTATATAGAAAAAGGTTGAGAAATATGATAGTAATTTTATTTCAAAGCAAATATTCATGCTACAATATCATTGTCTTCATTATCAGGAAAGACTTAATAATGCAAAGACCAATGCTGAAGCTGGTCTACTTATCACATGGTGGGCAATCGAGCTTGCATGCTTTAAGAGAGTCAAAACAAGTAGCTGTTTGAATGCAGTATGCCCTCTTTGGACACATGCTTACATCTTCCAAAGAGCAACATGGTTTTTTATGGCGTAGCGAAGTTCCTGATGTTGAATGGAATACCTTCCCATTTAGAGGGATGGCTCGACCTATATTAGAATTCATATATTCATGAAAAGTTGAGTTTCAAATTTCTTCGATAGTTGTGCTTAAATAAATCTAATGTTACAATAGTAAACAATATCTCTAAACTTACATTGATGTAGAACAGAGATAGTGAAGGAAAGAAGAAAGACTGCAAATACAAAGCTTAGTCTCATTTTTTATGAAATAGTTGTGATGAATATAATGAAATGGTATTTGGTTGCTCAAATTTATACTAAGTGAGATTGTGTAAAATCAGAAAGTAATTGTTAATAAATGAATTTATTGGCTATAATTTCCTATCCATTTTCCACCTGACCTTTTTAGCCTTGAAATTTTCATGTCATGTAATGTATCAAGAAGAAGCACATGATTTTATGATGTTAATTAGCCATATAAATTTTGTGGATTTGCTTATATATATGTACATCCTTAATCAAAATCTCCAAAATTAATTAGATTTATTTTGCAATCAATACAAAATGAATACAGGATTTCATAACATTCTTATGGTAATTTGGATTTGCTTCCTCTTTCTACTAAATATGTTTTAAAAGGAGAAATATTTATTGGTTGTCATTACACATTTAATCTAGGAAATAAAGCGTCATCACATTAAATAATTGCACCACCTTATGTAACAACCCAATGTTTTCACATGTTTAATCGGATTTTATTTTATGAACATATTTGTTCAAGAAATTTATATTCATATTAAAATAAGCAATACTCGCACCAAATACCTGAATAAAACAAAATACACCAAGATTCATCTCACATAAGCCTAGAAAATCACGATACTACACATACCTTGATGATTAAGGAAATAATATGTCTTTTCCTTTTTCTTTAAATTTCATATTCTATTAAAAAAATCTAAATAAGAACCGTATAAACCAAATTCTATTATATAAGCGTCTGTAATTTTTTATGCTTTATCCTTGTTAATCCCTTTTTTTAGAATAAATATAAATATAAGAAAAAGGAGAATCAAGCCATCCTCCAACGGCTCACAAAAAAAGATTTTAAGAAATAGCTATAGGATCTTTGCACACGACATAGACTCCATAGAGCGACAAACAATAGAAATGTCAAACCGGGCGGCAAACACAAAAGTAGATACAATACGACAGACGAAACCACTAAGAAGCAAATGACTAGTCTGGCAGAATCTGATGATAGGAGTGGTGACTGGCAAACAAAGAAAGACGCCCAAGTGACACATCCCAAAACACAATGCCGAGGGTCCCAGAAAAGTCTAGCAACTCCGAGGAAAATGATGTAATCAACCCAAACAGTCTGATAACTCCAAAATCATGGCAGCTATTCTAGAACCAGAAGATCCATAGACAATCGATCATATGAAAACTTGTAAATCCAGCCCCTGTAATACTAGCGAACAATGTCATCTCATAAGAAGGGGAGGAGTAAGAAGAGAAGAGTGGGAAGAATCCCGCTAACCTCATTGAAACAGGTTCATCCGATCCCCGCTCGGGGGTATGTGGTAGTGTAATAACATCAAAGGTACCCGCCAAAAGCCTCGATCGGGAACCAATAGAACCTCTAAACGGTCTGCCATTAAATGGAAGTAACACATCATTCCTTACCCTTCAGATGACGGTAAGGAGGTCCATCAGCAACTCATTAAAAATTGCTTTATTCCGCGAGCACCAGATATACCAGCAGATAGGACAGGGGATTAACCGAAAAAGGATCGAGCGAACAGATTTATCTGATATTCCAACCCACCAGAATCTCATTAAATCAGAGAGAGAAAATTTTTTAGGAGGTGAAGGAAAACAGGAATAAAAATATTGTCTAGTAATTTCTTTTATATTCCATGCGTGCAGTAAATTATACAATTAAAATATTAAATGTTTGTTTCTCTTTATATAGTTTATATATTTAATTCGATGTACTTAGAAATCAAAGTGTGATTGCTAAATATTTTCTAAAACTATAATTTTTTTTCAAATAACGATATACATAACGTAATTTTTGGTGTTTAAAAAGAATTATTGTTTTATTTTTAAAAAAGATGATTAGTTTTCCATTTACATTAATATTACTTTTGTTGATCAAATATAGAAATTTGATAGTATGAAACAAATGCATTATTAACAAACGACATAAATTCTATTTATTATTTCGGTTGCAGAATGAAATGTACAACTGATAATGTAAACTGTACAACTATATTTGTACTGAAAAGTGTACATGAGCCATGGCCCAAATATGTTGTAAAACCCGCATTGGTTAAATTAATGTGTGGAGGATATTTAAATACGGTTAGAAATGGACCGATATCATAATAGCCTCCCTCAAACAAAGCTAGGGTTTGTTGTGTCCTATTTAGCTTTTGTGCCGCCATAGCCCACCTTCAATTCATCTCTCAAACGACTAAAATTCTTGAATGAGAGTGCTTTAGTGAGTATATCCGCTCTCCAGTGGTAAGCTGGTACGTGATTTACCACAAGCTTCCCTTCTCCAGTTCTCTCTCGAACAAAATGCAAATAAACTCTGTTTGTTTCGTTTTGGAGTGTTAAATGCGATTAATTGAGAGATATACAACGCTTGAATTATCACACCATATCAATGGTGTCTTTGGTATAGTCAACCCTAATTCTCTTATTAGGGTCTCAATCCAAATCAATTCTGCTGTAATACTCGCTATGGCTTGATATTCGGTCTCCGTGTTAAATCTGGAAGTAGTATTTTGCTTTTTGGTGCACCATGAAACATGATTCGACCCATGGTGTATGCAGTATATATCCAAATACTGACCTTCAGTTATTAGCCCAATCTGCATCGCTGTATGCCTCTATTTTCATGCTTTTACAATGCTTTAAAGATAATCCATATTATTGAGTTGCTTTTGGATAACGAAGTATTCATTTGCTGCTTTCTAATGCTCGATTAATGGATTTTGCATATATTAACACACCTTATTTACGCTGTAACATATCTCGGGCCTAGTAAATGCCACATACTGTAATGCCCCCACTATACTTTTGTATTGCTTTGTGTTGTCGATGGCCTCTCCTTTGTGTTTGGATATAAGTGGTTTGGCTTGATCCATCTGGGCCCTTAATAGTATATTATTTATGTATTTTTTCTAGTGACTTAAACAGTCCACTGTTGGATTTCCTTTCAAGTTGAATGCCTAGAAAATAGTCAAGTTCCCTAAATCTTTCATTGCAAAGTTTTGATCCATATATTTTTTAAACGCCCAGATTTTTAACCATTTTATTTAATATTTAAAAATGGGTTTAAATGTTGTTTGGAATTTAATTTAATGGTTATGAATTATATTAACGAATTCGTTTATAAAACAACATTTGAATGTATAATTTATATTTTATTTATAAAACGAGTTGCAACGTCGTGGTAGTTCATAATATAATGTTTTGAGCATTAATTGGACATATGAGATCCAATATAAGTCGGATTTCTTTGAAACAAGAAACTTCTGAATCTATTGGATAATACTTTTCTAATGAAAAAGAAAAATCTAGTTTTCATGTTGTAGAATATATTTCATCTCTAAATCAAATTTTCAAATAATTGTTATGGAATTGTTATAAAATATTACGTTTTATTTAATAAAATAAATAAATTATCTTTTCCATACGTTTGTATTAAACCTCGAAACTATTCCAGTATGTGTAAAATATCGGTACATAATCTTGCATAGATCTTTTTATAGGTACAACAAGGATACACTAAGTCTTGAACAAATTAATACACGTTGTTTTCATATCTTGGATCACGTCTCTAAAATTGCTATGGATTTTTGTAAATATTACCAGGCATGCTATTCATATTCAGCGATTCCGGTGGTCTATACTACAAAAGAAAATATAAAATAACAGAACCTATCTCTAATCTAAGCCCAGTTTTCATATTTCCAGAATCCTTACTGCAGCCCGTCTAGACATTGAAATCTTTGGAAAACAAAATATGTATCTCATCTCCCTACGTACTGGCATACACAAATATAGATTACACCGTCGTTGCTGTTTTTTTCATCTCCAATCAAATATCGTTGAGTGAGCCATGTTAAAACTACAAACATAATAAAAGGAAAATCAGCTGAAACGATTGAAAAGAAATTGTTCTTATCTCCCCTTTCTCCACTATATATATGTATATATATATATATGTGTGTGTGTGTGTTTCCTTTTTCTTCAGTTCGATCCACTGAGCAAACCAAAACCGTTCTCCAATATGCTAATACTCAAAGAAAAATATATATAACATAAAACTAACAAACTATTTTGAAACCTCATTCACTCATTATAAATCGAAAAACAAAACCAAAATCCATTTTTATTCCCTCGCTCATACTTCCAACAGACCAGTGAGCATATAAAATTTAAACGGGCGAGCCTTTCAAACAAAATATTATAAACAAATAAATATCGCTGACGTTTATACAACCGTTTAGGAGTTCGACGACGCCAGGGGGATGAACGTCATTGATGGTTTTAGTGGAGGGAGACTATCTTGGCTATTGGAATGCCATAGATTGGTAATGGATGGTGATTGGAGGGAGTTGTGTATATGCGTACATGAATAGCGGAGGTGGTTTTTCTGTGTTGACCGAAGTACGAAGGTCGTGGATCATTGGAGGTGAGGTTGTTAATGGCGCGAGCTCAACTTTGGTGAGGTATTGGAATATGGGTCGATCTGAGTTGCGGTTTTAGGTTTTTATTGGATGGTCATGGACATGGCTGGTAAATGGACTAGAGGGTTCGATCGGGCGAGGAGGCGCATAAGAGGAGGGAATCTGACATTGACTGGGTGTTGTGGTGCCAATGGTGACCTTAGGTCAGGGACCGGCGGCATGGGGAAGGTGCAGCGACGATGGAAAAGGTCGTAGTTGGATGAGGCATCGGGTTTTTTGGAAGCAGTGAAAGAGGAGCGGGGTATTTCATGGGGGAAGAATAAATAACATGAAGGGTAGTGGGAAAGGCCTGGAGCTAGGCTGGTTTCATGTGAAAGAAAATATAGGAGCAGCAGTTTTTCCAAATGATGATGGAGAAGAAGTATAGGAATGATGTCAGGTGGGTTATCATTTTTTAAATAAGTGGGCTTTTCCGTTGAAAATGGAAATTGGTAAGAAAAAAAATAAGTGAAGAAAGGGCTACGAGGAGATATTGGCCTTGGGCCATGAGATTTAAAATAAACATTAATAATATGATAGGAAGACAAAAATGTGATCTGGAAGAACCTGAAAGAAAAGAAGAAATTGTGATCAACAAAAGCTAACAAGTGAAATAGTTAGGGCTTTATGACATGGGAAGGTGCTTATGTACTTTAGTCAATTTTCAATTCAATTTTTATAATCATTAAGTTATTTAATTTGTAATAGCTATAACTATTGCTTATGATAACAGAATTATGTGAAATTAGATCCGATAGGATCGTGGTGACAAAGTCTACGCTGCTGTGCTAATTCGGAAAAGATTGGAAGCAATTGGGTTTTCATTTAATTTTAAACCATCGTTTAAAATGAAATGAAACAACGTTAGAATCGACAATTGAAAAAAAGGCAAGCTAACACTCACACTTCTCTAGAATGTTATGATGTGCTAAATTCATATAATTATAACTTATCGTTGACAGTATAAAATTGAATGATTGGATGCGATGGATGATGTTGGCTATTTATAGTTGATTGGTTAACGTTATTTAAATTCCTTCATTTAAATGCATTATATTAATGAAATCATTTCATATATTATTATGAAATGTAATTGTGTTTTGTGATGCTGGGAAGAACAGGTTGGTGGAATCCAACAGGATTCCTCAAATAATTGTATGTTATTTGTTATGCATATTACTCATATATATATATATATATATATATATATATATATATATATATATATATATATATATATATATATATAGTTTACCCCAAATAATATTAAAATCTTTTTGGATGTTGATGATTGAATGGACGTAAGTCGTTGTTGTGAATTTAATCAACCTAAAGTATTGATTAAGTGGTTGGAAGTGATGGCCTAAAATCTATTGTTTTTAAGAAACTGTTTTACCATTAGGCAAATTGACGATGTTTTAAGTCATAAATTTTATTTTTATAACTGAATTAAAGTTTCCAAAATTATTTTATGTAAGTTATTTAAAATAGATGTTTTATAAATATTTCTGTATTTATAATCGTATATTTACAAAAGAAATTATTAACATTTTATCTAACGAATTCTAATGCCTTTTAAGAAGTGATTATGATAGAAACCCAGAATTTAACCTACGGGTTAGAGAACGTGAATAATTTTTTTCTTAACAATTAAATGGAATTTTATTAAATTAATTATATTAATAATTAATTTAAGAAGGAGGGTGAATGAAACTCATTTAAACGGTATAACTGATGTTTATAAGTTGACAAAGTTAACTATTTAATTTATATCGATTCTTAGATTAATTAATCTCAACTAAATCTAATGGAAATAATTTTTCCAAATTGACATTAAACGTAGTAAATGTTATATGAAGTTAATTAATCTGTAATTGATTGTGTTTTTTGAGTGAAACATCGAGTTGTTTATCATCAGTAAATTTCTTATTTTTATTTATCTTTAAAATTATTCTATGTTTAATAAATAATGAAATGTATTATGTTTATTTGGTTAATGTCGAAATGAATTATTGAGGCGATCATCTTTTGAATGGAATTCATTTAAAGACGACTGGGTTATAATAAGATTTTTGGAAATGGTTAGTACAAGTATTTGATAAACGAAACAAATATGATAGATTGAAATCAATGTGAAGGATTTTACTTATTAATCGAATTAGATGAGACATTTAGCTGGAAATAATACATTCAAATGGATGGATATTTAATGAATTAGATAAAGAGATTATAATTGTAGGGAGATTTCAAATGTTAGAAATGGTTTGTAAAACCATAGTTGAAATAAAAGGGAAAATAATATTTTTGAGATGGTTTAATATTGGTTTTTGAATTACAAGATTTTATCTATCTTAAGACAAGAACGTTGTCGATCAAGGTCTGAGAGCTAATTCGAATACCCCAACTTGAACAGCTTCACTCTTATCGAGAGATGGTACTAGTTTGTAATGTTAGAAGATGCTGGGACAAATTTATTTCCATAAAAATACTATTGCAACATTAATTTGCGAAGAGGTGATAAATTTAATAAAACGATTGGATTTTACACTAAAATGTATTATTCGATGTTATTTGTTCCGTAGAAGATCTGGTTATTAAATATATGCCGATTAGTTAGTGATATGATATTTCCAAGTAAAAGAGGAATAGGGAGAACCTTTTGTAATAATACTTCTAAAGTAAAGAAAATAAGGGAATTTTTGTGGAAAATATGCCATGATAAGAATATAAGTTTATTGTTACATTTTCGAAGTAATCGATAGGCGAGATAAGAATTTAGAATCGATATTAATCGATAAAAGAGTTTAAATGAAATGTTTAAATATAAGGGACCAGAGCTGCTAATGTACTTAGCTATACTGTTGAATTTGATAGTTAAATAACCGGCTATCAAATGAATATTATTCATGGAACTTTTTGTTGTGTTGTTTCGAAGTGACCGGGATGAGGACTAGACCCAAAACAACTTCGAATCAACTGTACTATCATAACTAACTTGCATGCTTAAAGTTGGAGCATTAAATACCATTGATCTTCATGAGCGGAAGAACTACTTGACAAATTTCTCTGGATTGCAACTAAAGTTGTTTGGATTGTGATTATGTCATGATTGAAATCCATAGATTTGCAAGGACTTCTCGCTACTGATCCTTGGGGTGATTCCCATATAGGATGCGGTAGGAGGGTGCCTTCGGTTCATCCTATTCCTGGATGACTTGTATGGATGAATGTCTGACACGGTATTTCCTAAGACTCACGTACATTGATTTTTACAAATGTTCCAAATTTGGTGGTAGATATATTCTCTTCCTTAACACACAGTATATTGGTACACATCAATTAGTGATTTGACAGATCTGACGATGTGGCATTCAAAGATTTTAGATGTTCTATGAAAGATAAAATGTGACCTCAAGCTTCAACAACAAGGAAATGAAAAAAATCGGGCAGGCAGCATGGCTTGGTGGGTCATTCCCAAGAAGGGTGTATTATCACCAATTTAGAGCAATTCCTTATTTTTTTTTCTTCTTTCGCTTCTGTATCTCCGCAAATGGATGGTGGGCCCTTAAAACAATCAGGTGATAGTACATTCACTGCACTCAAGCTAAATGAGTGGGCGGTCATGTGTGGCCGGGCTACAAGATGTTCTTGTTGAACCCCACTGTATCCCCCTATAGTTCACTGATCGGAAGGTGGTCCCATACCTTGTCATAGTTGAAAACCATTCTCCAATAAGTGCCTTGCGGTTTTTGATTATATAATGAATATTTAGAGCGTGAGATGCAAGCATTCTGCTAAATGGTTATTTATTTGTGATTTGATAGATATTATTATAATATCACTGGATTTTGATATATCAAAAATGTTTTGGGTTATCGTAAGGTAAAATCTGTCTATGTTTATGTGTGGGCAGGTCTTAATATTATCCTTTTCTTTCAAAGGGTTTTCTAAAGTTAAACAATTTGTTTTCCAAGTGAATTTATCACTGAAAGTATTCCAGAATGATCCGGGTAAATTTTGCTTTTCTTTAAATGGCTCGGGTCAGACCGAGTATATTTCCAGGTTAGGTTCCACTTGGAATTTTCAGTAGCTGGAAGCAGGTGGCTTCACTATTAGTTATTTAAAGTTAATTTCGTTGCGAAATGATATATGTTCTACCCTGATGATTGGTATGTATATATATACAGTTTCTTTTTGTAAAGAGATTTGATATATTATATTTACTCGTTCCGTTGTGAGATTCTAATGTTCTTCTTTTCTTTTATTCTAAGATTTCCTTTTTCTCTCTCACCCTCCAACTTATTTCTCTTAACTTTCATCTTTTCTGTATAATTTGGGTTGACAATGGTAGTTGAATGTTGGCTTAAATTGTACGAAAAAGTGGGATGTTAGAAAGGGTATCAGAGCAAGGTTTAGTGATAACCTTGGCCCCGTGGCATAACTCAATAGAGATAAGATTAGTAATATCCTAGATTGAGTTTGAGTGTATATACGAGAGTGCGTATTTGTAATTTGGTTTAATGTTATTTTTAAATTATTTTTTCCCAATATATTCCATAAAGCAATAAAAGTAATGATTTTCTCAAATTATTATGATATGGGCAATCAATTAGATTTAGCAAGGTTGATTTGAATGATATGTTTGGATTAT
Organism: Allium sativum; assembly: GCA_030737875.1. Taxonomy (NCBI): domain Eukaryota; kingdom Viridiplantae; phylum Streptophyta; class Magnoliopsida; order Asparagales; family Amaryllidaceae; genus Allium; species Allium sativum. The sequence continues at coordinate 857,893,453 of CM060918.1, read as the reverse complement.
GTGGTTGATTGCATGAATATAAACCTGAAAATGAATATACTTGGTTGAAAACCAAAATAAAATAAATAATTTGAATAAGTTAATCCATGAATAATGAATCTGAATGGATATTTAAAGAAATGAATGGATGGTTAAGTAATAATTATAATTAAATTTCATGTGAATTGAATTGTGTTTGGAATTTGTTGGAATGGATGATATGGATATTTGAACCTAACTGGCACTGTTTTGAAAATTAATGAAGTTTATTGGAGTTAAGAACATGTGCATAAGAGCTAATTTAACAATAAAATCCATCCTAGAGAATTTTGGAGTGAATTGAATCCAATTTGGAATGCTAATTGAGCAAGCTCGAGTATAGTTTATCACTTAATGCGTAGTAATGCTCGCAAAAAGGCACGCCTATGCAAAATATCAGACTTTGTTTTTATTTGGCTTTTGAGAGGGATTTTTATTTTTCCCGACCTTGTGGGTCGATGTATTTAAATTTGTTGAACCTACGATATTGTAGATGTCCCTCCATGCAGGGGAGACTCTACCAAAAATTATCCAAAATTTAAGATGTTAGAAATTTTTTTGAAGTCTTTTGAAAAATTTGTTATTAGAAATAAATTGGTTTTAAAACCAATCACAATAGATTTCATAACAAAAATGAGTTTTAACCAAAGGTTTTTGTATAGATAATGGATTTGTAGCATTCTTTCTACCTTAGTAATTTCGGGGACGAAATTCTTATAAGAGGGAAGGAATGTAGCGGCCCAGGTTTTTAACCGTTATATTTAATATTTAAAAATGGTTTTAAATGTTGTTTCAGAATTTAATTTAATGGTTTTGAATTATATTAACGAATTTGTTTATCAAATGACATTTGAACGTATAATTTATAATTTTATTATAAAACGAAATGCAGCTTCGTAGTAGTTCATAATATACCATTTTTAACTTTAATTGGACATACGAGATCCAATATAAGCCAGATTTCTTTGAAATAAGAAATGTCTGAATCTATTGGATAATATTTTTCGAATGAAAAAGAAAAATCATGTTTTCATGTTGTAGATTATATTTTATGTCCAAATCAAATTTTCAAATAATCGTTATGGAATTATTTGTAAAATATTATGTTTTATGTAATAAAATAAATAAATTATATCTTCCATACGTTTGTTTTAAACCTCGAAAATGTTCCAATATGTGTAAAATGTCGGCACACAATCTTGCGTAGATCTTGTTATAGGTATAGTAAGGATATGCTAAGTCTCAGCCAAATTAATACATGTCATTTTCATATCTTAAATCACATCTCCAAAATTACTATAGATCTTTGTAAATATTACAAGGCACGTTGTTCATATTCAGCGATTTCGGCGGTCTGCACTACAAAAGAAAATATAAAATAACAAAACCTATCCCTAATCTAAGCCAAGTTTTCATATTTATAGAATCCTTAACGCAGCCCGCCTAGACATTGAAATATCCGGGGGGGAATGTGCATCTTGTCTCCCTTCGTAACAGCATACACAAGTATAGATTACACTGTCGTTGCTGTCTTTTTTGCTCATCTCCAACCAAATATCATTGAGTGACCCATGTGAAAAACTACAGACATAATAAAAGGAAATTTGGCTGAAACAATTGGAAAGAAATTGTTCTTATCTCCACCTTTCTCGAATATATATACATATATGTATCACCTTTTTCTGCACTTCGATCCATTGAGCAAACCAAAACCGTTCTCCAATATGCTAGTACTCGAAGAAAAATATATATAACATAAACCCAACAATCTATTTCGAAACTTCATTTGCTTATTATAAATCAAAAACAAAAACAAAATCCATTTTTATTCCATTTCTCATATTTCCAACATACTAGTGAGCATATAAAATTTAAATAACGGAGCCGTCCAAACAAAATATTATAAACAAATGAATGATGCTAACGTTTGTATAGCTGTTTAGGAGTTTGACCGCACCAGGGGGATGAACGTCGCTGATGGTTTCAACGGAGGGAGACTGTCTTGCTTGTTGGGAGGTCGAAGATTGGTGATGGATGGTGATTGGAGGGGGCAATGTATATGCGTACGTGAATGGCGGAGGTGGTTTTTCTGTGCTGACCGAAGTACGAAGGTTGTGGTTAATTAGAGGTAAGGCGTTAATGGTGCAAGCTCAACTTTGGCGAGGTGTTGGAATATGGGTCGATCTGAGATGCAGTTTTGGGTTTTTAATGGATGGTTGGGGATGTTTCCTGGAAATTGACCAGGGGGTTCGATAAGGCGAGGAGGCGCATCATAGGAGGGAGTCTGATGTTGACTGGGTGGCGCAGTGCTGATGGTGACCTCAGGTCAAGGACCGGCAGCGTGGAGAAGGTGCAGCGGTTTTGGAAAAGGTCATTGTTGGTTGAGGCATTGGGTTTGTTTGAAGCAGTAAAGGAGAAACGGGATATTTCATGGGAGAAGAATGAATAACGTGAAGGGTAGATGGAAAGGCCTCGAGCCAGGATGGTTTCACGCGAAAGAAAATATAGTAGCAACAGTTTTTCCAAATGACAATGGAGAAGAAGTATAGGAAAGATGTCAGGTGGGCTGTTTTTTTTTTAATAAGTGGGCTTTTCTGTTGAAAATTGAAATTGGCAAGAAAAAATAAGAGAAGAATTGGCTGTGAGGAGATTTTTTCCTTGGGCCCTGAGATTTAGAAAAATATCTATTAATAATATGGCAGGAAGAAAAATAGTGATTAGGAAGAACCTAATATAAAAGAAGAAATTGCGATCAACAGTTGTTAACGCGTGAATTAGTTAGGGATTGATGATGTGGCAAGGTGATTAAGTAATTTAATTAATTTTCAATTCAATTTTTATAATCGTTAAGTTATTTAATTTGTAATAGCTATAAATATTGCATAAGATAAAAAACTTACATGAAACTGGATCCGACAGGGTTGTGGTTGTGAAGACAGCCTATAACCCCCACACTAAACAAGAAAAATAATGCACTGAAAGGTGTGCCAGGCAGCTATGGACGACATCAGAGTAAGCAAGCAATATTGGAACCTGTCGTAAAGATCAAAACGCAAGGATAAAATATAATAGAACATATACAACAGGTAATAATAATGAGACATCATATAGCAAACTTTAGAAAACTTTCTCAACATCATGAAAGGTTATCCAACTGATACCAAATTTTGTACATAAGTCCTTACTACAACACTCAAACAGCGAAAAAAAAATTACTAGATAGTAATAAAACTGGTACGCCAGCCTCCTGTTCGCCTCCGCACAGCGGCATCGTCATCACTAATTATGTGTAACTTGCTACTTAGTCTTCCCATCCAAAACCAGATGAACAAACCAAGGTAATAAGAGGAGACATAAAACCTTGAGTCAGACAACAGTCTTAGTGAGTGATAAAATAGCTAACACACTTCAACAATAAAGTATATGAGAATGCGTAGATTTACCAATCAATACCCAGTACCAGGGAAGAACTCAACTCCCATCTTCCCCCACATCATGAAGTGATAGCCTTTACGTTAAACAATTTAACCATTCATCTATGGAAACAAGAACACTCATTCAATCATTGAAAAACACTCATATCATCTAGATTATATGTATCCCATGCAAACCATCCTAATCGAATTCAACATCCCTCAAGCACAAGCCCAAAAGGCCTAAACCAATATAAGACAAGCACCCAAGGAACATCTCTTTCGACGTTAGACAACCTACATGAGATGGCACAAGCAGAACAATCAATCATCCATGACTGACTCTAGCTATCGCCACCAATCCTGCTTTGAAACCATCATTAATCCTATGATGACTCATCATGACTGCCATATGTCAAGGGCTAATGGTAACCCCAGTTCTAGTACAACTCCATACGCCATCATGACTCGTATGTTTGTCTTCTCAAATTTCGACAACTAGGCCTTTCATGACTGCCCAAGGTACGAGGACCTTCATGATTGCCCAAAGTACCCATGCTTTGAGTCTGCTAGAACTTACGATAATGATTATCTCTCAGCCTTCACTCTCTAGTCATCATATCCGGCGACTAATCATAAACTCAAGTCCCACTCGAGTAACCACTATACACAACCCAACACCTTTGAGTTGTCTCCCTATTCGTTGCTTTATACCAATCAACGAACATATTCAACCCTTCGAATATTCCAAGTTAAATCCTCCTCGAAGTTATCACCACTTCCGAACCAAAGAATCGTCAATCACAAGGTTCAAAAAATCCATAGCATCATGTTATTTTGCCAAAGGAAATAAACCATAGCACTTATGCCATTCACCATAGCATTTAAAAACTTTGCCAAAAGCATGACTGACCAACCCCTTTCAGATCGACCCAACCCAGTTCCTTCCTAGCTTAAGAACTCGACTGACCCGGTCTCACTTGACCGACCCAAAACTCCCCTTTTGTGACGGCCCGCCCCGCACCAGCCTGCATTTCCTCCGGAAGTGCGCTGTACACATGCCCAACTAGCACGGGGCGGTCATCAGGAGAAAGGAAAGAAGAGAATGAACTAATCAGGGAACCTGTAGAATGTCTCACAGCGCATGGAATAAAATATAATAATAACATACTTGACATAAAACAGGCGAGACAGTGCATAAGCTGATAACTAATAATCAATGTCAACATCAGAGCAGCGGAAATCCAAATACAGCTTATTACAACTTTCCAAATTTACTGTCTCTAAACAAAAGAAAGCTAAAGTGGAAGATGCACCACCAATGCCCAAGCAGTGATCTTCAACAACACAGGGAAAATACTATATATATATATATATATATATATATATTAGGTGGAAGCCTCCTGCTCGTCTCCGGATCATCTACCCGTGCATCACCAGCTGACCTGTCTCTAGTCTGCTCGTGTGAGCACCCAGAGTAATAAGAAGAGACATAAAACTCTGGGTCAGACATAAAGCCTGGTATGAGCGATAAGCATCTAAACAAAGTAATAACAGGTATATTAAACCATACCTGAACCTGGACCTGCAACCAAAGAGTTAGTACCACATACCGTACAATACTCCAAGGTGCCATAATAAATAGTGTAAGAATACGGGGGTGGGGTGTGCATGGCACAATGATAGCAAACAAATCATCCATAGCAACCATCCTCACATCTCTCACTCAGTGCGTAAAGCGTACGACATCTACCACTTTGGAACACTAGACAAACTGAGGCAACGACGAATCCCGACTTGTAGAAACCCTGCTGTGACCAAGCCAAACACTTGGAGTCATGACCAAACATTTCAATGACCCACTTCATTGGTCGTAGCCCTTGGTTCTACCGATGCCATAATGACCCTGAATCCGCCTTCGTACCTCCTACCATAGTGGTCGAAAGCTATAGACGTCGATAACTCCTCGGCACGCGTCCCGCAGCAAAGCCCAACCATGAAGCGAACTCGTTGATTCCCATCTGAATCTTGAGCTCTAACTTCTCATTTGGACTTCCTTTGCATCTCGGGTTATGGATCATCACCAGATCGGTTCGGATCCCTTTCATCGTCATTGGGATCGTAGTCTTCATCGTCTCTGTTCGTGACTACTACTTCGAGTCGGATCGGAGTCCTTCATGGTACACTGGATCGGTTCGTGGCTTCCAGTCCCATCTGGATCGGATCGGGTTCTCCACCATGCCACGGCTCGGGTCACGCCTCCTGGTCATAGCTCCAAGTCCTTCGCCCTCCTTCGAGTCTCTGGTTCGTTGTCCTCAAGGTGATCAGATCGGATCGTGTCGTTATCCCTCCAGGCGGGTCGGGTCGGAGTCTTCAATCACCAAGCCTTGAATCGCGACTTCTCGGATCGGTTCGGATCCTTCAGCTCGTGGCGTAGCTTGCTTCGCTATAGCGATCTGGTTCGGTTCGTGGTGAAGGGAAATGGGCGGTTCGGGTCGGGTAGGGGCGATCCGATCCGATTTCCTGCACTAATTCCTGCAACTTCCAGCAAGTATTTATACGCCTCTCGACGGCGTTTTCGACCAATATAACTATTGGAATCAATCAAAAAGCATACCAAAGGGTCATAGCAACATGTAACAGCAACCACAAGCAACAAACAACAATTTAAATGAATCAAAATGGATCAAAAGTGGCCAAAACCTCACATTTTCCTATAATCCCTCTTAATCATGTTTAAGCATACGATTAGCAAAACACATCGAAATTAACCCAAATTTCTAACAGAGCCTTAAAACATTATTTTAGAATTTTTAAGAATTTTTCCAGAATTTATTTACGTATAAATTCGCTAATCTTCACTAATTACCCTTAATCACCATAATTAGTGCAAAAACTATGCAAATCACTCACCTTTGCCACAATAAAACTTCCAAATCTGAAGTGAACCTCTGATTTGCATGAATTCCAATATGTAACAGCAGCCCTACCTCAGTCCTTGTGCTAATCCCCCTTGATTTGATGCCTATAAGCCTTAATCCTTGATTAGGAAGTGATTTTTGGGTGAGTTAGAGAGATTTAGAGAGTGGAGGCCATGGCTAGGTTAAGGGAAATGAAAGTGGCGGCTGGAAAATGTCTAAAGAAATGTTTTCTAACCCTAATCAGCACCTATATACTCCTAAACCCGAAATCCCCCTTGGGCCTAGCTGCTAATCACCCATTTAAGCCCAATTAAGCTGTTTTTCACCATCTAAAACTTGTTTCAGCCATATCTCCCAAACGGTAAGTCCGTTTGGCTAATGTGACCACTCTACGGAAAGGGAAACCATCATCCGGAGCCAATGGAAGTGGTTTCAGGTCAAAATTCCTTTCCAGTCAAAAGTTATGGCCAAAACAGTGATAACTAGGGGTAAAATGGTCATTTAAAAATCGGGAAAAATCATGAACATGGGAAATGACCCCAATAGTCGTCCCCCAAAGTTACATGACGATACGACTTCGTATGTGACAGAAATAAATATTCTACGATCCTATGATGCGTAGAATGCGGGTCGTTACACTCTCCCCCCCTTAGGAAATTTCGCCCCCGAAATTCCTTAACCCAAAACATACAAAAGATCCCGCATGCCTAACAACCACATACAACAATCAATCATGCAAAACAAGCGAACAAGCCTATCCTAGCATGCGGAAAACTAAATCGAGGTCAAAATCTTACCAGGCAAAGAGTTCTGGGTGTGTCTTCCTAATGTCCTCCTCTGTCTCCCAAGTACAATCACTCTCGTCCTCGCTCCACTGTACCTTGACTAGCTTTACCGCCTTCCTTCGAAGTTGTTTCATGTCGTATTCGACAATACGGGCCGGTTTGCGGTTCCCAACCGCCCCGGGTTCTACTTCGAAGTCCTCCAACTGATCAGGTGAAATAGTCATATCTGAGTCGTGAACGAACTTCCTTAGTTAGGAAACATGAAATACGTTGTGAACTCCCGCCATTTTCTCTGGTAAGTCAATTCTATATGCCAAATTCCCGACTAGTTCAAGAACAGGGAATGGGCCAACGAATCTTGGTGCCAACTTGCCTCTCCTGCCAAATCGTATTACGCTCTTCAACGGAGAGATCTTGACAAACAACAAGTCACCAACGGAGAATTTTAAGTCTCTTCTTCTCTTATCAACATAACTTTTTTGTCTATCCTGGGCTGCCTTCATTCGTTGTTGAATGATCTTGATCTTATCTGAAGTTTCCCTCACCAAATCTGGTCCAAGCATTAACTTCTCGCCAGTCTCTATCCAACATGATGGTGAGTTACACGGTCTTCCGTACAAAGCTTCAAACGGAGCCATACCGATACTGGATTGGTAGCTATTATTATATGCAAACTCTACTAGATGCAAATGGTCATCCCATGATCCACCAAAATCCAATATACATGCTCTCAAGAGGTCTTCCAAAATACGGTTCACCCTCTCCGTCTGACCGTCGGTCTGAGGATGATATGCGGTACTGAGATGTAACTCTGACCCTAGAGCCTCTTGTAAGCTCTTCCAAAACCCACTAGTGAACAACGGGTCTCGGTCACTCACAATGCTTTTGGGTACTCCATGAAATCTCACTACCCACTTCATATACAATTCTGCTAACTTAGCTGCCGTTCTGGTCGATTTGACTGGTATAAATCTTGCACTTTTAGTCAGTCGATCCACAATTACCCAAATGCTGTCATATCCCGATCTAGTCCTTGGTAAACCATCGATGAAATCCATCGAGACTTGCTCCCATTTCCATTCGGGAATTTCTAAGGGCTGTAACAACCCACTAGGCTTCTTTTGCTCAGCTTTAACTAGCTGGCAATTCATGCATTTGGATATAAACTTCCCAACGTCTCTTTTCATCCCTTCCCAGTAGTAAGTCTGCTTCATATCTCGATACATCTTATTACCACCGGGGTGTATAGTTAGCTTTGAGTGATGACATTCCCTAAGCACTTCATCTCTCAATCCATTGACATTGGGTACAACAAGCTTTCCATTCTTTCTAAGCCATCTATCTCGATCAAGCCCATACTTGTTCATCTCCTCATCGATACCCATCTCTAACTTGGAGATGATTTCCAATAGGTTAGGATCGTCCCTCTGACAAGAGCCGATCCGCTCAATTAAAGTGGGTCTGATCGTCAAACTTGCTAACATTTCTGGATCCAATTCGCACTTTGGTCTGAAATCAAACCCCGCGATAAACTCCAGTTGCTTCCATTCAAGGAACATAGCCCCTAAGCTGGCATGTCTTCTACTCAATGCATCAGCCACCGAATTGCCCTTTCCTGGTGTGTATGCGATGTCAAAATCATAGGAAGCCAAGAACTCTAACCATCTCTGCTGACGGAGATTCAGATCTTTCTGAGAGAAGAGATACTTTAACGACTTGTGATCTGTAAACAGCTCAAATCTTTCTCCCAAGAGATAGTGTCTCCACATCTTTAACGTGAACACGATTGCTGCCAATTCTAAATCATGGGTAGGGTATCTTCTCTCATGCGGTTTCAATTGCCGACTTGCGTAAGCTATAACCCTACCGCCTTGCATCAATACAGCACCCAGTCCGGTACCACAGGCGTCCGTGTATACCGTCATCTCTTCATTCCCTTTAGGAATGACTAACACTGGTGCGCTTGTCAACTTGTCCTTTAGACTTTTGAATGCATTCTCGCACCATCCATCCCAGACAAAAGCTTGATTCTTCTTGGTCAACTGGGTCAATGGTGCTGCTATCTTGGAGAAACCCTGGATAAACTTACGATAATATCCTGCTAACCCCAAGAAACTTCTTACATTTGTTGCATTCTTGGGCGTAGGCCAATCTTGTACCGTAGCCACCTTTGCCGGGTCCACGGCAATACCATTCTCTGACACAACATGGCCCAAGAACCTCACTTCCCTCTTCCAGAAGTGACACTTCGAAAACTTTGCTTTCAATTGGTGTTTTCTCAACACCTCCATCACTATTCTTAAATGTCCCTTGTGTTCTTCCTCTGTCCTTGAGTAGACCAAAATATCATCAACGAACACAAGGACAAAATTATTCAACTGATCTCTGAATACCATATTCATAAGATCCACAAAATATGCTGGGGCATTGGTCAGCCTGAATGGCATGACCAACCACTCATAAAATCCAGACGGCGTTCGAAATGCCGTTTTAGCTATACTCTCAGCTTCCACTCTAAGCTGATGAAAACCTGTTGCGAGATCCAACTGAGAAAATACTCTCGCGCCACTCAATTGATCGAACAAATCATCTATCCGCGGTAGAGGATACTTATTCTTCCTCGTCACTTTATTCAACTCGCGGTAGTCTACACACAACCGAAGGGAACCATCCGCCTTGGTAGCAAACACAACTGGTGCTCCCCATTCAGAAACACTCCTTCTGATAAATCCCTTCTTCAAAAGATCGCTGACTTGCACCTCGAGCTCTCGCTGCTCTCTTGGTGCCATACGACGAAGTGGCATCACTATAGGCCTGGCATCCTTTACCAAATCAATACGAAACTCAATCTCTCGGTGTGGTGGAAGTCCGGTCACTTCTTCGAAAACCTCCGGATACTGGCCAACCACGGGCAAACCTGGCAACTCACTATGCGGAATGTCGAGGGAGTTTAGAAAACTAGCCAATACCCCCTTACTGGGTAGACCACCAAACACTATCCTCCGCCCATCATCCGCTCTAGCTGTCACCAACAAGCCCTCATAGTCTACCACCACCCCGTATCTTTGGAGCCAATCTACTCCCAAAATAATGCCAAACCCAGTAAAGCCCAAAACAAAGCAATCATAAACAAACATGCATCCATGACTCGATAAGACCACATTACGACAAATCATGCTAAGGCTAGTCGAACCACCAATCGGGTTCGTCACTACTAAAGGTCTATCGACAATCTCGGGCTCCAATCCCAACCTATCTACCAGGTCACTAGATATGAAAGAACTGGAAGCTCCGGTATCAAACAAAACTCTAACAGGAACATCATAAACAGAAAGCATACCTTGGATGACGACATTCTTTCCCTTCTCCACCGCAGTTGGGGAATTCGACGAAGAAGGAATAGCATTAAGAGCATATGCTTTCACCATTTGCTTTTCCTTAGGGGGCTGTGGGCACTTGTCCTTGTGATGTCCCAATTGGCCACAATTGAAGCACTTCCTATCTGCTGGCTTGACCCGACAATTACTAGCATAATGGCCCTTCTTACCACAGCTGAAGCACTCCACATCTTGCTTATTCTTTTTCTTCTGGCCGTCCTTAGCCTGATTCTGCTTTCTCTTATTCTGAGAACCACCTTTGCCTCCATCACTAGCTTGTGGCTTTGGCTCATCTGCGGATGCAACCTCAGTTTTCGACTTAGGGTAGAGACTTTCTGACCTTAACGCTTTCCCCACAATCGATTCAAACGTCTAATCGATGTGGTTAATAAGTTTTTCCCCCAAATACTGATCCAAACCAGTTATGAACTTCTCATTCTTTTTCTCGGCAGTATCTATAAGAGATAACCCGTATTTTGACAAAGTGTCAAATTCAGCAATATACTCCGAGACAGCTCTGCCATTCTGCTTGAGCTCCAAGAATTTCTTAAATAGCATTGACTTCTGAGCAGCTGGAATAAACTTCTCGCTAAAGCGAGCTTTAAACTGCTCCCAAGTAATCTGATCTTCGGGAGTAGCTGCCTTTATAGCATTCCACCAATTCATTGCCCGCCCTTGCAGCTGATGGGACGCTAGCTTTCTCTTCATTGCATCCTCGATACCCAAATCCTCGAAGATACGTTCGCAACTATCCAACCAATCCTGAACATCCATGGCCGACTCCATTCCGTGGAACGGCTTCCCACCAAGGCTAGTATAATCCTTATTCAGCTTGGCGAAGTCGACTCTTGGCGCCTGCACTATGGGACCACCACCATTTCCACCATTGGGAGCTGCCCTCTGCACATCTCTAAGCATCTCTCTCATGAGGTCAGTAAACATCGTCCTCATGTCAGCAGCATTCCCATTGTTGGCTCCCCTACCAGCACCTCTAGTATATCGGCTCATCGTCAATCTGAAAAAGGAAATGATTAACGACTCCATAGTGGTGCTAGTGCAGTACGACTTCATCCCTATACTAGTAATAGTGTATATATATATAGCTTTTGAAAACCAAAATAATCACAAATACGCTCTCTCGTATACGTATACTATCTTTCCCTGATAACTTCCCTAGGTTAACTACGCAACCTAGAGCTCTGATACCAAGTGTGACGGCCCGCCCCGCACCAGCCTGCATTTCCTCCGGAAGTGCGCTGTACACATGCCCAACTAGCACGGGGCGGTCGTCAGGAGAAAGGAAAGAAGAGAATGAACTAATCAAGGAACCTGTAGAATGTCTCACAGCGCATGGAATAAAATATAATAAAAACATACTTGACATAAAACAGGCGAGACAGTGCATAAGCTGATAACTAATAATCAATGTCAACATCAGAGCAGCGGAAATCCAAATACAGCTTATTACAACTTTCCAAATTTACTGTCTCTAAACAAAAGAAAGATAAAGTGGAAGATGCACCACCAATGCCCAAGCAGTGATCTTCGACAACACAGGGAAAATACTATATATATATATATATATATTACGTGGAAGCCTCCTGCTCGTCTCCGGATCATCTAACCGTGCATCACCAGCTGACCTGTCTCTAGTCTGCTCGTGTGAGCACCCAGAGTAATAAGAAGAGACATAAAACTCTGGGTCAGACATAAAGCCTGGTATGAGCGATAAGCATCTAAACAAAGTAATAACAGGTATACTAAACCATACCTGAACCTGGACCTGCAACCAAAGAGTTAGTACCACATACCGTACAATACTCCAAGGTGCCATAATAAATAGTGTAAGAATACGGGGGTGGGGTGTGCATGTCACAATGAAAGCAAACAAATCATCCATAGCAACCATCCTCACATCTCTCACTCAGTGCGTAAAGCGTACGACATCTACCACTTTGGAACACTAGACAAACTGAGGCAACGACGAATCCCGACTTGTAGAAACCCTGCTGTGACCAAGCCAAACACTTGGAGTCATGACCAAACATTTCAATGACCCACTTCATTGGTCGTAGCCCTTGGTTCTACCGATGCCATAATGACCCTGAATCCGCCTTCGTACCCCCAACCATAGTGGTCCAAAGCTATAGACGTCGATAACTCCTTGGCACGCGTCCCGCAGCAAAGCCCAACCATGAAGCGAACTCGTTGATTCCCATCTGAATCTTGAGCTCTAACTTCTCATTTGGACTTCCTTTGCATCTCGGGTTATGGATCATCACCAGATCAGTTCGGATCCCTTTCATCATCATTGGGATCGTAGTCTTCATCGTCTCGGTTCGTGACTACTACTTCGAGTCGGATCGGAGTCCTTCATGGTACACTGGATCGGTTCGTGGCTTCCAGTCCCATCTGGATCGGATCGGGTTCTCCACCACGCCACGGCTCGGGTCACGCCTCCTGGTCATAGCTCAAAGTCCTTCGCCCTCCTTTGAGTCTCTGGTTCGTTGTCCTCAAGGTGATCAGATCGGATCGTGTCGTTATCCCTCCAGGCGGGTCGGGTCGGAGTCTTCAATCACCAAGCCTTGAATCGCGACTTCTCGGATCGGTTCGGATCCTTCAGCTCGTGGCGCAGCTTTCTTCGCTATAGCGATCCGGTTCGGTTCGTGGTGAAGGGAAATGGGCGGTTCGGGTCGGGTAGGGGCGATCCGATCCGATTTCCTACACTAATTCCTGCAACTTCCAGCAAGTATTTATACGCCTCTCGACGGCGTTTTCGACCAATCTAACTATTGGAATCAATCACAAAGCATACCAAAGGGTCATAGCAACATGTAACAGCAACCACAAGCAACAAACAACAATTTAAATGAATCAAAATGGATCAAAAGTGGCCAAAACCTCACATTTTCCTATAATCCCTCTTAATCATGTTTAAGCATACGATTAGCAAAACACATCGAAATTAACCCAAATTTCTAACAGAGCCTTAAAACATTATTTTAGAATTTTTAAGAATTTATCCTGAATTTATTTATGTATAAATTCGCTAATCTTCACTAATTACCCTTAATCACTGTAATTTGTGCAAAAACTATGCAAATCACTCACCTTTGCCACAATAAAACTTCCAAATCTGAAGTGAACCTCTGATTTATACGAATTCCAATATGTAATAGCAGCCCTACCTCAGTCCTTGTGCTAATCCCCCTTGGTTTGATGCCTCTAAGCCTTAATCCTTGATTAGGAAGTGATTTTTGGGTGATTTAGAGAGATTTAGAGAGTGGAGGCCATGGCTAGGTTAAGGGAAATGAAAGTGGCGGCTGGAAAATGTCTAAAGAAATGTTTTCTAACCCTAATCAGCACCTATATACCCCTAAACCCGAAATCCCCCTTGGGCCTAGCTGCTAATCACCCATTTAAGCCCAATTAAGCTGTTTTTCACCATGTGAAACTTGTTTCAGCCATATCTCCCAAACGGTAAGTCCGTTTGGCTAAGGTGACCACTCTACGGAAAGGGAAACCATCATCCGGAGCCAATGGAAGTGGTTTCAGGTCAAAATTCCTTTCCAGTCAAAAGTTATGGCCAAAACAGTGATAACTAGGGGTAAAATGGTCATTTAAAAATCGGGAAAAATCATGAACATGGGAAATGACCCCAATAGTCGTCCCCCAAATTTACATGACCATACGACTTCGTATGTGACAGAAATAAATATTCTACGATCCTATGATGCGTAGAATGCGGGTCGTTACACCTTTTGACTGACCCGACCTGGTACTAGACCGACCCGACCAGTCCTTCATTACCTCAACTTCTGGAGCGACCCGACCAATCCCGAATGGACCGACCAGTCATGGCCTAACCCGACCAGCTCCATTCTGACCGACCCGTTCTGTCTTGTTCTCCAAGACAAGATTCGAGACCGACCCAAAAATCCCCTTTTGATCGACCCGACCAGGTATTAGACCGACCCGACCATTCCTTCATTACCTCAACTTTTGGACCGACACGACCCATCCTGAATGGACCGACCCGACCAGACATAGCCCGACCCGACCAGCTCCATTATGACCGACCCGTTCTTTCTTATTCTCCAAGACAAGAATCGAGACCGACCCGACCCAACTTTTGGCCGACCCAAAACCTGCATATTGCGATTTCAACTCAGATTTCGACCAAACTTCGCCAAACGACAAATTCGATGAAACTAACTAAACTAATTCACCAAAGGCACCCATAAACATGTCATAACATCGCTAACAACATGAATATGATGATTATCACTAGAATGATGAAAATATCACCAAAAACCATTAAAATAAACATATGATCAAAATGAGAGATCTAACCTACATAAACATATGAAATGGCATGGAACTAACTGGTTAAACTTGCTAAATTAGATCATAGGGTGATTCATATGAAAATGGACATATAATGATATAGATCTTTGGTAAAACACTTGCAATTTGATGAGAAACATGCACACACACTCATATAATTCATTAAATCCATGTGAGAGATGTAAACCACTTACCGATTCTCCAAAAAAAGCTAAAATGATAGAAATATGAATCCGGATAGCAAACTCGCACCAAACGCCTTGATCCGATCAATCCTTGCCTTAATTGATGTAGATCTAGCCTCTAATGGTATAGATCTCCAATTTCCCTCCTTGGATTATGATTTCTAATGGTGGAAAGGTGTTAGAGGGAGGAGGAGCACAAGGCACAAAATGGGAGAATGGAAAACTAAAACCATTTCCCATATCCCTTACCCTCTATTTATAGTTTCCACCAAACCACTAATGGGCCTCCACCAAATCAGCCCATTAGGCTCCCAAAACCTGGATAGCGCACCGAAAAACCTTAAAACAGCGATTTCTCCCAAACCTCTTAATCAAATCTTTAATGTAACCACTCTACAGAAAGGCAATCATCTATTCCTTTCCAATGGCACAGGTCTCACCCTATGATTTGGCCTGAGTTAATAGTTATGTCATATACAAGACTAACAAGGACAAAATTGTCACAAACAAAGTCAGTAAAAATTATGGACATGTCTCACATCCCCATAAGCACCATTTTAAAAGATGAGAATGATCCAACCCTCAGGGAATAAAATAAAAATATTTTATGATCTTTCGATACGTAAAACGCGGGTTGTTAGATTCTCCCCTCTAAAGAATTTCGCCCCCGAAATTCCAAGTAAATTCAAGCAACCACAAGAATTCCGCATACCTATCATCCACGGAAAGCCAATTCTATCATCCAAACTAGCAACCATCAAGCCATGCATCCGTAGTTTTACCCTAGCATGCGGGATTCTACCAAACAATAACAAGATACAACGATATAACGCTGATACGATATCAAAGGGTCCTACCGACGAAGAGATCTGGGTGAGTCTCCTTCATGCTTTTCTCCATATCCCATATACAATCGTCATCATTTTCACTCCATTGTACCTTGACTATCTTCATCGTCTTCCTCCAAAGATGTTTTGTGTCATTTCCTATAACACGAAGCGACTTACGAGGTTTCGCAACTACGGTCTCAACTTCCCAATCTTCATACAGCTCTGGAGATACCACCACATTCGAATCATGGACAAATTTCCGTAGAAATGACACATGGAAAACATTATGCACACTCGACATCTTCTCGTGAAACTCCAATCTATATGCGAGCTTTCCAATTCGCTCGACTTTCGGAAATGGTCCAACAAACCATGGAGCTAATTTCCCTTTACTACTAAATCGAAGAACATGCTTCAATGCTGAAATCTTCACGAAAACCATATCACCAACGTCGAATTCTAAATCTTTTCGATGCTTATCAGCATAACTCTTCTGACAATCTTGGGTCACCTTCATTCGTTGCCGAACGATCTCAATACAATTTGAGGTCTCTCTAATCATCTCTATCCCAAGTACCAACTTATCTCCAGTCTCTAACCAACAAGGTAGAGAATTGCACGACCTCCCATGCAGTGCCTCGTTTGGTGCCATCCCATTACTTGACTAGTAGCTATTATTGTAAGCAAACTCAACTATATGTAGATGGTCTTCCCATGATCCTCCGAAGTCTAACACACAAGCCCTTAGGAGACCTTCCAAAACTCAATTAACCCTCTCGGTCTGACCATCAGTTTTGGGATGATACGTCGTACTCAAGCATAACTCAGTTCGCAAAGCTTCTTACAAACTCCTCTAAAATCCGCTGGTGAACAACGGATCTTGATCACTCACTACACTCTTTGGGATACCATGGAATTGAACTACCCATTTTACATAAAGCTCAACCAACTTTGACGTCGTCCTAGTCGACTTGAGATGAATGAATCTTGGACTTTTGGTCAAACGATCCACAGTGACCCAAATCCCTTCTTTTCCTGCCCTTGTTCTAGGTAGTCCATTGATAAAATCCATCGATACTTTCTCCCTCTTCCACGTAGCAACTTCCAATGGCTGAAGCAAACCACTCGGCTTCTTTTGGTCAGCTTTCACCAACTGATAGTTCATGCATTTGGAAATGATTTTTCCAATATCTCTCTTCATCCCCTCCCAGTAGTAGACTCGCTTCATGTCTTGATACATCTTGTTACCACCAGTATGAATCGTTAACTTCGAGTGACAACATTCTCTCAGAACTTCATCTCTCAATCCATCAATATCAGGAACAACTTACCGTCCTTGCTTTCGAAGCCAACCTTCTCGATTGACTTCGAATTCTTTATCTTCTTGTTCTATCTTCTGGATAAACTCAACAAGCTTTGCATCTCATTATTGGCTCTCACCAATCCTTTCGATGAGAGTAGGTCTTATCGATAAGCTTGCCAACATTGTAGGTTCCAACTCACACCTTGGCTAAAATGAAACCTTGTCAAATAGTCAAGGCTCTTCCATTCCGAGAACATCGCTCCTAAACTTGCGTGTCTTCGACTCAACGCATCTGTAGCTACATTGCCCTTGCCCGGGGTATAGGCTATACCAAAATCATACGATGACGAAAACTCTGACTATCGTTGCTGCCGAAGATTCAAATCCTTTTAGGAGAAAAGATACTTTAACGACTTGTGATCCGTAAACAACTCGAATCGAACACCCAGTAGGTAATGTCTCCACATCTTCAGAGCAAACACAATCGCTGCCAACTCCAAATCATGAGTTGGGTAATTCTTCTCATTTGGCTTTAGTTGCTGACTCGCGTAGGCCACAACCTTGTCCTTTTTCATTAGTACTACTCCAAGCCCAGTACCACATGCATCGATGTATACCACCATCTCTTCATTCCCACTTGGAAAGGTCGACACAGGTGCACTCATCAATCACTCCTTCAGGATTTCGAACGCTTGTTCACACTTTCCATCCCATGTTAACAATAGGTTCTGCTTCATCAGTCCTTTTAACGGTGCGGCTAACTTGGACAAATCCTTGATAAACCGTCGGTAATAACCAACTAACCCAAGGAATCTTCTCACATCCGTCCCATTCTTAGGACTATCCCAGTCCTGGATTGCTGCTACTTTAGCGGGGTCAACCGCTATCCTATTTCCAGAAACAATATGGCCTAAGAACCTTACTTCATTCTTCCAGAAGTGACACTTCGAAAACTTAGCTCTCAGATGATGCTTTCACAAGATCCCGAACATAATTCTCAAGTGCGTCTTATGTTCTTCCTCATTTCTGGAGTAGACCAGAATATCATCTAAGAACACAAGCACAAACTTGTTCATCTGGTCTTCGAACACTCTATTCATAAGATCCACGAAATAAGCTAGTGCGTTAGTCAACCCGAATGGCATTACCAACCAATAAAAGAAACCCGACATTTTTCTAAAAGCAGTTTTTGGCACATTATCCTTAGGCACCCTCAATTGGTGAAATCCCTTTGCCAAATCCATCTGACAAAACACTTTGGCCTTATGAATCTGATCGAACAAGTCATCATCCTTGGCAACGGATAATTGTTTTTCTTAGTCACCTTGTTCAGCTCACGATAGTCCACACAATCTTAACGAGCCATCCGCCTTGGTTGCAAATACGACCAGTGCACCCCATTCGGATACACTCCTCCGAATGAATCCTTACCCAAAAGGTCTCTAACTTGCACCTCCATCTCTCATTGTTCCTTAGGCGCCATCGGCCTAAGAGGCATAATGATTGGTCTAGCACCTTCGAACAAATCGATCCTAAACTCGATCTCACGATGCGACGGCAACCATTTGACCTCGTCAAAGACATCTAAATACTCATTAGCGATCAGCACTGATGACAAGTCTTCTTGTGGAATCCCAAGCGAATATAGATAACTCACGAAGATCCCGTCTTTGTGCTTACATCTAGTCAACACCTTTCGCCCTTCCACATCCCTGACCCTCAGCTTTAGCTTCTCGCGATTCACCCTTGCCACATACATCTTGAGCCAATCCATGCCCATGATGATCCTGAACCCGGCGATGTTCAATACCAAGAAATTACACACAAATGAGAATCCATCACTCGACAACACAAGACCACGGTAAATCATGCACAAACTGGACGAACCCCCAACTGGATTAGTCACTACGAAAG
Source organism: Allium sativum (assembly GCA_030737875.1). Lineage (NCBI taxonomy): Eukaryota > Viridiplantae > Streptophyta > Magnoliopsida > Asparagales > Amaryllidaceae > Allium > Allium sativum. The sequence goes on along the minus strand of CM060918.1, from coordinate 857,874,360 downwards.
GTCTATCACAAATCTCGTATTCCAAACCCAAGCAACACACAAGCTCATTGCAAATGAATGAATGCGATGCTCCAGTATCAAATAGCACACGAACTGAAACACCATGAACAGAAAGAGTACCTTGCACCACGACACCCTTTCACTTTTCCTTAGCAGTAGGAGCCCTCGTAGAAGATGACATGACTTCAAAAGCATATGCCTTCATAACCTGCTTACCCTTATTAGATTCTGGATAGTCGTTCTTGAGATGCCCAGACTTTCCACAATTGTGACACTTCCTTTCAACTTTCGGATTTTTGTACTCATTAGAAAAATGGCCTTTCTGTTGGCAGTTAAAGAAAACTGACTCACTTTTGGGCTACTTTGGGCCATTCTTCCCTTTCTGTTGTCGCTTTCTTTTCTTTTTATTGCCACCTTGCTGTGGTTTCTATGCTTCTTTAGGTGTAACAACAGACATCTTCGTAGGAAATAGACTTCCATGCCCCAAAGCCTTCTTGACGATCTTCTCAAAGCTATCATCGAGGTGATTCAAAAGTAGATTCCCAAGATATTCATCCAACCGCAAGTCAAAATTCTCGTTCTTTTGATAAGGAGTATCCACATATGAACGAGCATATTTTGACAAAGCCTCGAAGTTTGAAATATAGTCATGAATTGGGTGGCAATTCCGTTTAAGCTCCATGAATCTCTTAAACAGAACTGTCTTTTGCACGATGGACATAAACTTCGCTTCAAACTTAGCTCGGAGCAGCTCCTATGAAATATCCTCTTCAAGGGTCTCAATTGTGACAGAGTTCCACTTGTCCATTGCTCTGCAATCTAACTGCCTTGATGCAAGTTTCCTCTTTGTTGCATCATCAATGCCCAAGTCCTTGAAGATCCTAACACAAGTATCCATCCACCTCTGGACTTCTTTAACTGGTTCAGTTCCCTTGAATTGTGTTTCCTCCCAGTGAAGAAAAGTATTTGCATAGCTTTGCAAATTCTATAGCTCTAGGCACTGGAACTCCAACTTCAACCGTGGCTGCCACTGGAGCGGGGTTCCTTCGAAGGCATGCTTCCATATTAGCTTCAAACATGGTTGGGTAGTCACGTGCCCCGCCATTACCAACTCTAGTATTAGCTTCCCTAGTGGCGTGTCTTGATAGTCGTCTACTCATTCTAAATATGCAATTTAGAATAATTAGCCACTTTTCAAGAAAAACTGCTAAAGAGATACAACCGCTACTACTAATATATATAGTAAGCATCCAGCTGAAAGCTACAAGTACATCTCTCATACGTGATTGCGTCCTTGAACTTGGGCCAAAATCATTGACCAGAGGTGTGATACCAAATGTGACGACTGCCCATAACCCCGGCACTAAACAAGATGAATAATGCGTTGCAAAGTGTGGTAGGCAGCTATGGACGATCATCATAGTAAGTAAGCAATATCGGAACCTGTCATAAAGCTCAAAGCGCAAGGATAAAATATAATAGAACATATACAACATGTAATAGTAATGAGACATCATATAGTAAACTTTACAAAACTTTCTCAACATCATGAAAGGTCATCCAACTGATACCAATGTTTGTACAAAAGTCCTTACTACTACACTCATTAAGCACTCAAACAGTGAAAACATGAATACTAGATAGTAATAAAACTAGTACGCCAGCCTCCTGCTCACCTCCGCACAATAGCATTGTCCTCACTAATCACCTATAACTTGCTACTTAGTCTGCCCATCCACAATCGGATGAACAACCCAAGGTAATAATAGGAGACATAAAACCTTGAGTCAATCAACAGTCTTAGTGAGCGATAAAACAACTAACACACTTCAACAATATAGTATATGATAATGGGTAGATTTACCAATCACTACCCAATACCAGAGAAGAACTCAACTCCCGTCTTCCTCCACATCGGATAGTGATAGCCTTTATGATAAACAATTCAACCATTCATCCATGGAAACCAGAACACTCATTCAATCATTGAAAAACACTCATATCATCTAGATTATATGTATCCCATGCAAACAACCCAAATCGAATTCAACATCCCTCAAGCACATGCCCCAAAGGCCTAAACCAATATCAGTCAAGCACCTAAGGAACATCTCCTTCGACGTTGGACAACCGACATGAGATGGTACAAGTAGATAACCAATCAACCATGACCGACTCTGGCTATCACCACCAATCCTGCTTTGAAACCATCGTTAATCGTATGATGACCCATCATGACTGCCAGATGTCAAGGGCTAATGGTAACCCCAGTTCTAGCACAACTCCATACGCCATCATAACTCATATGTTTTCTCAAATCTCGATAACTAGGCCCTTCAGGACTGCCTAAGGTACGAGGCCTTTTTGGACTGAACAAAGTATCCTTGCTTTGAGTCTGCTAGAACTTACGATAACGGTAATTTCTCAGCCTTCGCATCTCTCGTCATCATCTCCGATGACTAATCATAAACTCAAGTCTCACTCGAGTAACCACTATCCATAACCCAACACCTTTGAGTTGTCTGCCTATTCATTGCTTTACACCGATCAATGAACATATTCAACCCTTCAAATATTCTAACTTGATTCCTCCTCGAAGCTATCACCACTTTTGAACCAAAGAATCGTCAATGACAAGGTTCAGAAAAATCCATATCATCACGTTAATTTGCTAAAGGAAATAAACCGCAGCACTTATGCCATTCAACACAGCGTTTAAAAACGCTGCCAAAAGCATGACTGACCAGCCCCTTTCAAATTGACCCGACCCAAACTAGGCCGACCTGACCTAGTTCCTTCCTGGCTTCAGAACTCGACCTACCCGTTCCCACTTGACCGATCCAAAACTCTCCTTTTGACCGACACGACTCGGTGCTAGACCGACCCGACCAGTCCTTCATTACCTCAACTTCTGGACCGACCTGACCCATCCTGAAGGGACAGACCTTACCAGATATGGCCCGACACGACCAGCTTCATTCTGACCAACCCATTCTATCTTGTTCTCCAAGACAAGATTCGAGACCGACCATAAACTCCCCTTTTGACCGACCCGACTAGTCCTTCATTACCTAAACTTCTAGACCGACCCGACCCATCCTGAACGGACTGACCCGACCAGCTCCATTCTGGCCGACCCGTTCTTTCTTGTTCTCCAGGACAAGATTCGAGACCGAGCATACCCAACTTATGGCCGACCTAAAGCCTGCATATTGCAATTTCAATTCCGAATTTGACAAAAACGTCGCCAACCGACAAATTCGACGAAACTAACTCAACTAGTTAACCAAAGGCACCCATAAACATGTTATAACATCGCTAACAGCATGAATATGATGATTATCACTAGAATGACGTAAATATCACCAAAACCCATTAAAATGAACATATGATCAAAATGAGAGTTCTAACTTACATAAGCATATGAAATGGCATGAAACTAACCAATTAAACTTGCTAAATTAGATCATAGGTTGATTCATATGAAAACGCACACATAATGATATAGATCTATGGCAAAACACTTGCAATTTGATGAGAAACATGCACAAACAATCATATAATTCATTGAATTCACGTGAGAGATGTAAACCAGTCACTGATTCTTCAAAATAAGCTAAAATGATATAAATATGAATCCGTATAGTAAGCACCTTGCACCAAACGCCTTGATCCGATAAATCCTTGCCTAATTGATGTAGATCTAGCCTCTAGTGGTATAGATCTTCAACTTCCCTCGTTGGATTATGATTTCTAATGGTGGAAAGGTGTTAGAGGGAGGAGGAGCACAAGACACCAAATGGGAGAATGGAAAACTAAAACCATTTCCCATATCCCTTACCCCCTATTTATAGTTTCTACCAACCCACTAGTGGGCCTCCCCCAAATCAAGCCATTAGGCTCCCAAATCCTGGACAACCAACCGAAAAAACTTAAAACAGCGATTTCTCCCAAACCGCTGAACCAAAACTTTATTGTAGCCACTTTATGGAAGGCAATCATCAATTCCTTTCCAATGGCACAGGTCCCACCCTCTTATTTGACCTGAGTCAAAAGTTATGACCTATACAAGACTAACGAGGACAAAATGGTCACAAACAAAATCAATAAAAATTATGGACATGTCTCACATCCCCATAAGCAACATTTTAAAAGATGAGAATGATCCAACCCTTAGGGAATTAAATAAAAATATTTTACGATCCTCCGATACGTAAAATGCGGGTTGTTACACTGGTGACAAAGGCTACGTTGGTGACTGATTCAAAAGAGATTGGAAGCAATTGGATTTCCATTTAATTTTGAACGACCGTTTAAACAACGTTGAAATCGACAATAAAAAAAGGTTAGTTTACTATCACACTTTTATGGAATACTATGATATGCTAAATTCATATAATTATAACTTATCGTTGATAGTATAAAATTGAATGATTAGAAGCTATGTATGTTGTTCATTGGTTATTGTTGATTGGTTGACGTTATTTATATTTCGTTATTTAAATGCATTATTTTAATGAAATCATTTCGTATATTATTATCAAATGTAATTGTGATATGCGATGCATGGAAGAACACGTTTGGGGAATCAAATCAGATACCTCGAATAAATTGTATGTTATTTGTTGGGCATACTACTCTTATATATATATATATATGTGTGTGTGTGTGTGTGTGTGTGTGTGTGTGTGTATACATTGTTTACCCCAAATGACATTAAAACATGTCTGGACGTTGATGGTTGAATGGATGTAAATCGTTGTTGTGATTTTAGTGAATGGACAACATTGATTAAGTGGTTGGCAATGATGGCCTAAAATCTATTGTTTTTACGGCGTCATTCTGCCGTTAGGCAAATTGAAGAAGTTTTAAGTTATAAAATTAATTTTTATAACCGAATTAAAGCTTCCAAATTTTTTCATATAAGTTATTTTAAATAGATGTATATAAATATTTCTATATTTATAATCATATTTTTACAAAGGAAATTATTAATATTTTATTTAATGAATTCTAATGCCTTTTAAGAAGTGATTATGAATAGAACCCCAGAATTTAACCTACAGGTTAGAGAATGTGAATAATTTTTTTCATAAAAATTAGATGGAATTTTATTAAATTAATTATATTAATGATTAATTTAAGAAGGAGGGTTAATGAAATTCAGTTAAATAGTCCAACTGATGTTTATAAGTTGACAAAGTCAACTGTTTATTTATATTGATTACTAGATTAATTATTCTAAAATTAATCTAATGGAATTAATTTTTCCAAATAGACATTAAACTTAGTAAATGTTCTACGAAGTTAATTAATCTGTAATTAATTGTGTTTCTTGAGTGAAACATTGAGTTGTTTATTATTAATAGAATTTCTTATTTTTATTTTTCTTTTAAATTATTCTAAATTTAGTCAATAATGAAATATATTACTTTTATTTAGTTAATGTTGAGATGAATTTTGAGGCGATCATCTTTTGAGTGGAATTCATTCAAAGGCAACTGAGTTATAATAATATTTTTTGAAAGGGTTAGTACAAGTATTTGATAAATGAAGCAAATATGATAGATTGAAATCAATGAGAAGGATTTTACTTAGTTATCGAATTAGATGAGACATTTAAGTGGAAATAATATTTCCAAATGGAAGGATAGTTAATGAATTAGGTAAAGAGATTATAATTGTAAGGAAATTTCAAATGTTAGAAATGGTTTGTAAAACAAAAGTTGAAATAAAAGGGAAAATAAGATTTTTTTAGATGGTTCAAAATAGGTTTTTGAATTACAATATTTTATCTATCTTAAGAAATGAGCATTGTCGATCAAGGTCAGAGAAGTAATTAGAATACCCCAACTTAAATGGCTTCACTTTTATCGAAAGGTGGTACTTGTTTGTAATGGTACAAGATGCTGGGACAAATTTATTTCCATAAGAATACTATTGCAACATTAATTTATGAATAGGTGAGAAATTTGATAAAACCATTTGGTTTTCCATTAATAATGTATTATTCGACGTGATGTGCCGTAGAATATCTCGTTATGAAATATATGTTGAATGGTTAGTAATATAATATTTCCAAGTAAAAGAGGAATAGGAAGAACCTGTTAGTAATAATACTTCTAAAGTAAAGACAATAAGGGAATTTTTTGGAAAATATGCCATGATAAGAATATAAGTTTATTGTTACAATTTTTAAGTAATAAATTGTCGAGATAAGAATTCAGAATCGATTTTAGCCGATAAAAGGGTTTAAATGAAATGTTTTAATATAAGGGACCAAAACTGCCAATGTACTTAGCTATACTATTGAATTTGATAGTTAAATAACCGAATATCAAATGAATATTATTCTTGGATCTTTTTGACGTGTTGTTTCGGAGAGACCGGGATGGGGACTAGACCAAAAAAACCATTTTGAATCAACCATGCGTTCGTGACTAACTTACAGGCTTAAAGACGGAGCATTGAAGATCGTTGATCTTCATAAGTGGAAGAACTGTTTGACAAATTTCTCTAGATTGCAACCAGAGTTATTTGGTTTGTGATTCTATCATGGTGGAAACACACGGATTTGCAAGGACTTCTCCCTACTGATTCTAGGGGTGATTTCCATATAGGATGTAGTAAGAGGGTGCCTTTGGTTCATCCTATTACTGGATGACTTGTATGGACGAATGTCTAATAGAGTATTCCATGGGACACACTTATGTTGATTTTTACAAATATACCAAGTTTGGTGGTGGAGAAATTCTCTTTCTTAACACCTAGAGTATATTTGGGGACGTCAGTTAGTTATTTGACAGATTTGATGATATGACATTCAAAGATATGAGATGTTATATGTAACATCCCATAATTTTAAAGAACATTATAAAAATAAACTAAGGAATAATTAATTAAATATTAGGAATTATGTAAAATGGACTACGCTATTGCGTTCGCCTCGGAATTCTACTTAAAATAGACTCTGAGTTTGCATATAACGGACAACGTATGAAGAAGATATCAAGGTTAAGTTCGTATACACAAAAGCAGAATATATGTAAACAAACCACTCTAAAAAATCAAAATAAAAAGACAGGAAGACACGGGAAATCGACCCGTTAGGGCTCGACCCTATGCCCCATGGGTGACGACCCATGGGTCAACCCCTGCAAGGGGGTGTCAACCATATGTTCGACCCCGGGGTCTACCCCACCCAGATCTAGGGCATATCCATTTTTTGAACTGGGACTTGTTTTTTGACCATATGCATTGGGGCTAGGCTATAAATACGACCTCATTTCCATTGTTTTATTCATAAAAAACAATGGAGACAATGAGGTTCCGCCCTAACTCAGATTGATTTAGCCTATTCTTCTGCAACAACAACTTATATGTATTCAACAATCTCTGCTACAACATCAACAGTCATTTCTCTATTCTTTAGATCCAATCCCTGTGAGTTTATGTTGATTTTAGATATAAACATTTAATAAGTAATCTTGACAAGTTTATAAGTTTGGATCTAAACTTATGCCTGTTAATAACCTGAATCATAACAAAACAGATCTACCATTACTTGTATACCTAATCTATTGTTTAGTTCACATACGCCTATTCATGATATGCCTATTCTGTTATTATGCCTAATTATATCATTATATGCCCATTCTGCTACTATGCCAATTTCTATCACCATATGCCTATTCTGTAAGTATGCCTATTTCTGTCATGCCTTTTTTTTATTATGCCTATTTCTGTTCTCTTCTCTCCCTCCTTCCCTTTTTATTTTTATAGCCAGACTACCTTTGAGCCAAGACCTGCGACAGAAATATGCAAACGAGCGAAATTGGGACTGTTGGGAATGATGAATTGGGGCATAACTCGTATTGTAAACCATGACTGGGATTTGGGGGCATAATCCATACCTTAATCTAAAACTTTAATTTGGGGAATAACTTGTATCGTGAATTAGACTGGGATTTGGTGCATAACCTTTAATGAACATTAAAAATTGTTTAAGAATGAATAGGCCTAAAAATACAGTAAATAGAAAATGTAACCACACTTACACATGAGGTTTAATTACACTCGTGGTAGAAGTCTACTTGGAACTGCCTCACAAATCCCGCAACCACAAGTGATTAATCTAATGTGAGTGGGTCTAGTGCGTAAATGTACATGTAACGGTACAAAGACACGAGGTTAAGTCCCATTTGTGGTAGAATTATTCCCGGAACTGCTCGGCATATCCAGCATCCATAAGTGGTCGACTTAATGTGAGAGGTCTAGTGCATTAACAAACATGAATGGGAAATGTTAATAACCTATTAACCGGTAATACTTAACCTATTTAGATTTGTGGAGGTTATATTAACCTATCAAATTATGTAAGGGTTAAGTAAATTTGTTTGAATCGATAGGGGTTGAGTAAATCTGTTAAATTTGTGCGGGGTTATATAAACCTGATACTTAAACTATTTTATATGTTGGGGTTTTGTGGGCTTATAAATATATTAGCAATAATCTGTTAAAATCCTTGTAGTGGGGATACAAGCCTAGATGGTAGCTTGTATCATCTGTTGTGTGGGACTCGTATCAATCGGTAACCCATACTGGTATACAAAGGGGACCCCGAACTAGGCAAGGGTCAGGACATGCTTACTGAGCTGATTATAAGATCATCATATGGGTGGAGGTGTTGATGGTGTGTTCTGACGAACCCATGTGTGTGCGTGGATCCGCTTTCCTGGCAAAATAAGACGCTATAGCACTAGTAGTATAGCTGTGCCTATTGGAAAAAAGGGAGCACCACTTTAGGAAGTGATACATCCTACTATGGGGCCAGCATAGTGTATCCATGGGATAGGGTGCCGATCGATTGGGGTGCTAATTAGGGTACATCTCGTCCTGCCTGTTTAGGAGCCCGTTATTATCATTGGGGGTAACACCTGTCATTTCTTTTGGGCTACCTATTATTATCGTTGGTGGTAAAACTCGTCACTAAAAGTACACCTAAGTCAACCATCTATTTCTGTTGGGATCATTCTATTTCAGTTATACTAGTATTAGTGCAGAGAAAAGTATTTGGGAAGAGCATTATATTCTGTTATGTTTATTCTGCTTATCCTGCTCATTCTGTTACACTTCCCTTATTATGCTGATATATCTGTCATCCAGTTTATATGCCTGTCATGATGCTTTTTACTTATTTATATGCTAAAAGTAACTGGACTCACTTGACTTTATGTTTGACCCGTTTGTTTACTTTTCTCTCTCTTCCTCCCCCCAGGTTCTGAGGGTTTGAATACTCGGGCTTGATTAGGATTCTCTCTTCTATTTCTGCGTGTAGCTTCTTAGATGTAGCGCTTTGATTACCTGTTTATCTTGCTATGGCTATTTTTGGGGACTATGATTTTATATTACTGTACTCTGATTATTTTAGTACTACGCAGATATTTTAATTTGATGTTATGGGTTTCCTGTATTTTAGACTTATGTTGTAACTGGATTTTGGACCACGATATTTTCTATTTGAAGAATAAAGTTTTAAATTTCGCTGTGTTTTATATCTGTCTTGTGATGTTTCTGTTTACCTATAGCGCTTCACGAAACATAATGCATTCTGATAAAGAGTGACATTAACGGACATGGGGTGTCACATTTGGTATCAGAGCTGAAGGTTACCAGATCGGATAAAAAGTTTTGAAAATTGTTTCCGAAAGGTTTTGAAAGGAAAGCATTCTCAAAGAAAAGTCTGTTTTGAAAAACATATTCCCCAAAGCCATATGAAATATCTTTTGAATCTCTGTTTGAATCCCTTTTTCCCTTTCTTTCCAACATGTCTAGGGAAACGATTCTTCTAGAGGGCATTACGACACCGGCTTGGTTCCGCAGGTATCTTGAGGCTACGGCGCCTGTCGGAGGCCAAGCAGACGCCCCTCCCCTAGCTACAGTCATTGTTCCTCCTCCTCCAGAGTGGATAATTTCTCCAAGATATGCAAGGATTTCTGTGCTATGGGAGGAAAGCCTTTCCGAGGAACTATGACCTTTATAGAAGCAAGAACTAGGTTTAAAGAGATGGTGGAATTGTTTGGGATTTTTTAGGTTGACGACCGTGGGAAGATTCAGTAAGTCATTTGGCAGTTGAAGGATGAGGCTTCATTTTGGTGGGAAGTGACGCAAGCAGGGCGTCCAGTAGAGACTTGGGATGATTTTCGATAGAGATTTGAGATGAAGTTTCTTTCTCAGGCAGAAGAAAGTATGCAAATGGAAAGGTTTCTGGCACTTAAGCAAGGAAGCATTTTTGCTAGAAAGTGTGTCAATAAGTTTAGTCAATTGGCGATGTTTGGTTTGGAGCTACTGAATACCCCGCAAAAGGAAGCTTTAAGGTTTGCAAGAGGGTTAAATGAACCCTTCTATGGGTTAGCTATATCTCATATTCCAATGGGGGCAACTTTCGAGAAACTCGTTGATATGGAATTAATGCATGAAGAAGAAAAAGGCGAAAAGAAAGAGGGCCGAGATTGATGAGACACAAAACAAGAAAGTGTGGCCCAAGAAAGAACAACAGCAGAAAAAGAAGGGTGGAAAGAACGACAAAGCCCGAGGTATGAGGAATGCTTGTTTTGGACACGCGGGTCATTTGATCGAAGATTGCAGAAAAAGGAAGAATGCTTGTTTTCACTATGGTGAGGTCGGACACTATTAGGTAGTGCCCGAAGAAGCTAGGACAAGGCCAAAGGGAAGGATCTTCTTGAGGGCGGGTGAATGCTCTCTTGGCCAGTGTGCCAGACTGAGATAGGAAAGTTTATATTGAAGGTTTGATTTCTCTTTCCGATCATCATGTTAGAACTCTTCTTGATTCTGGCGCTTCACATTCTTTTATATCTGATTTTGTGATCGAGTCTCTACACCTTAGTTCTAGTATGGTTTTAGATTCCGTTGTTGTCTCAAACCCCATTGGGGGAACGATTCATCTATCTATGATTTTTCAGGGTTTGAGGATATCTGTGTTAGGCATCGAGTTTGAGTGCGACACATATGTGCTTGGTTTCATGGGCTATGATTTGATTCTAGAGATGGATTGGCTAGCCATGTATGGTGCCATTCTAGACTGTGAGAGGTGGGTCGTTAGACATCTGACTTGCCATGGAAGGACCCTCGAGTTTTCTTATGACCCAAAAGGGTCTGTCATGCTTAGTTTCCTAGAATCTCTTGATGCTTCTATTGATGACTTGCGACCTGTACCTATCGTCTATGGGTATCCTAATGTTTTTGAGGAGATTCGGTGATTACCACCAAGACACGAGATTGATTTCCGGATATACTTAGTGGGCAATGAAAAGCTAGTTGCATTTCCTGTGCGCCACATGGCTCAGAGGGAAAGGAGAGAGCTCAGCAAGCAAGTAGGGGAGCTACTTGAGAAAGGATTTATTAGGCAAAGCATATCGGAATGGGGTACTCCAGTCATTTTCGCGATTAAGGTAAATTACTTGCTTGCTTATGTGTGGATTATAAGTAGTTGAATAAGCTCAATAAGAAAAATAGGCACCCACTCCAGGGGATAGATGATCTGTTTGACTAGCTTGTTGGCGCATCTGTTTTCTCACAGATAGACTTGGCCAAAGGTTTTTCATAAGTTGAGGGTGGCGGAGGATAGTATAGACAAGAACACCTTTTGAAATATAGATGTTTTCTTCGAGTGGCTCGTCATGCCTTTTTGGTTGACGAATGCACCCGTCTATTTTATGGATCTGATGAGTAGGGTGTTTCAAGAGTTTCTGATTAAGTTCGTTGTGGTCTTTGTAGGTGACATTCTGATTTTCTCAAAGAGCTAAATAGAGCACGCCGTACATTTAAGGGAGGTTTTGAAGGCTCTCCGATTGCATCATCTTAACGCAAAGTTCTCCAAATGTCATTTTTGGAGAAAGGAGGTCATATTTCTAAGGCATGTGGTCTATAAGGATGGGACAGCAGTGGACCCACGAAAATAGTTGCAGTTCAAGATTGGAAGATTCCAAATAGTGCAACGGAGGTGAGGAGTTTTCTTGGTTTAGCGGGCTATTATAGGAAGTTCATTACGGACTTCGCGAAGATATCAGCCCCACTCACCAGACCGACGATGACGAATCTGACCTTTTCTTGGGATATTGATTGTGAAGATGTTTTTCAGTGATTGAAGAGGGCTCTGACAACAGCCCCAGTCTTGACTTTGCCAGACGGAAACAAGGTGTTCACAGTATACACTGATGCATGTGACACAGGGCTCGTTGTTGTTTTGGTGCAAGAGGGAAGGGTAGTGTGTTACGGTGGTAGACAATTGGGGGTTCATGAGATGACCTACCCTACCCATGATTTAGAGTTAGCTGCCATTGTAACAACCTGGAAATTATGAACCAATCTAAATTTTTTATTTTAGCATTAATGGATTTTGACTATTTAAAATGATTTATTTTAAATAATAATGACTCAAAATTTATTTTGATCGAAGTTACAACGTATAAATTTATTTTAATTATAAAATTACCCTAAAATAGCATGGTATTTCGAAAATTTGATTTCTAATTTCAATTTAGTATACAAAATTCATTTTAAATCAGAATTGGACGAAATAAGAAATATTTGAATTTGTTTAGCTATATCTTTCTAACAAATGTAAGAAACTAAAATTTCATAATATAAATTAGAAGTTATGTCCAGTTAAATATTCAGAATAGTCGCTATGGAATTTATATATATTTTAATATTATATATAGCCTTTAAAAATAGCCATTTTGCAAACAACCTCCGTTCTCGACGAAACCACTTTTGTTGGATCCGGAATGTCAAATTATTGCTAGATTCCAAATTTCATAATTTTTGCAATTAATATGTGAGCGTGGCAAAAGAAAACCTGTTTTTTAGTTTCAATTTGAAATGGATCGACCAAAAAATGGCCATTTTTAAAACGGTCTCCAAATTCGATGAAATTCATTTTGTTAGGACCGTATCATCAAAAAATAGCTAGATTTATTTTTCTGTAATTTTTGGAGTCAGTATGTGGCCCCAGTAAATTAAAATGTACATTCAAATTCAATATATATTGATCTAGTTTTTATTTTTTGATAAAAACTGAACGAAACAGTCAAATTGGCTATCTAAACATATTCCATTGTTTCCAGAATGGGGGTAATTAGCTAGGGCCGATAGTTGTTGGGTTTGATTTGGAGTTCGGATGTGAAATTCACTTTTGAGAAATAAATAGAATAAAAAAATTAATAAATATATATTATATACCCCTCTATTTACAAACCCTAATTCACTTTCTATTATTGGAGCCGCCGTTCAAACTCGTTTGATGGCCAAAGTCGTCCAGATTTCGTGGCCCAAAATCTCTAAATCCATGAAATAAAATTCGGAAATTATAAAGGGGAATTTGCAGAGGGCAATGAGATCTACAATCTAAACGGTTGTTGTAACACCCCCACGTCCATTAATGTCACTCACAAAGGGAATGCATTAACTTCCATGGAGGTTTTAAGTGAATATAGAACAGAAAAATTACAACAAGACAGATAATAAGTAGTACTCGGAAATCTAAAACTTCATTTTATTACAGCGGAAATTAAACATGTTGGTTACATCAAAAAACCATAAATCAGAGTCAAGTACAATATCCATCTTGATAAAACAAAATACATAACCCCATTACATAAATAGCCATTAAAGAAGATAACAAGCTGGACTTTACTTCAGCGGTCCAAGCTTTCCCAAAGAGATAAAGCAATCCAATCAAACTCCACTAGAGCTGGGTCCACCCTGAGGACCTGGAGGGGGAAAAAGGATAGAAATGGAGGGGGTCAGACATAAAGTCTGGCGAGTATGATAATTCTAACAATATTATTAATAAAATAACTATACTAAGGCATAAGCTGGAAAACAAGGAAATGTCTATGAACTATTGGGTATGGAAAAGCAGATAAAGGTAGCGTTAAAGATAACATTAAAAGCATACCTAATTACTAATGAACAATTACTACACTGCACCACACCAGTCACCCATAGGTCGATCCCACTTGCTTCACTTAGAAATTATAAATAGCCTTGCGTACCCCTAGCTGACTACATAGGTGCCGCCTGCCCCTATCTCCACTAGGTGTACCCCACTACCCACTTTCGATCGGCTCCCTACTCTTAGATACCCATGCTAGCCCCACAGTGGGGTGTATCACTCCCCTAAGGTGGCAACCCGATACAACTTGAGAATGCACGGCTTATACGTACATGATGCAACAACGTCTTACCTACCAGCCCAGGTCCACACACGCATATGAAACCCGTTGGACTTGCGTTGCCACCGCTACCCCGTTTGGCCTCTTATAGTCAAGCCCAGTATGCGTGTCCCGTCCTCGACTTGGGTCGAGCCCACAAAGATACGTTTGGGTTACTGGTTGAAATGGGCCCCCATAAGCTATCCACCTAAGCTTGTCACCACTAGTATATCCCACTTAACACTCTTAGTCATGTTCATTTACATGTGTGTTTGGTTAAGTCTTACTAATCATATTTCAAATGCCACTAAAGGCAACCACTAGATTCCTCATGCCACCCAAGGCACCTACTTAACCCCCATGTCCCACCTTACATGTTTATCTGGTTAAGTATTTCTTAGTTCATTCAGGCCATAACCTCATAAAGACCTCTCACATTAGACTGGCATTTATGGCAGTTGGATTTACCGGGCGGGTCCGGGCAGTCTTACACCATAAAAGAGTCTAACATCGTGTCTTTACAACTATTATGCTTTAATTTGGGCCTAGGACCTCTCACATTGGGCTGACATTTGTGACTACTGGATTTGCCGGGCGGGTTCGGGCAGTTTTACGTCACAAACGAGTCCAACCTCGTGTCCTAAGCATTGATTAACACTTACAAAATTTTACCCCAGTTTTAATAATTCCCTCTTCAAATTATTAATTAATTCCAATTTTAATGATGTCCATAATTCACTCAATTATGGCCATCCACTCATGGCATGCAAAATCATATCAATTGCATCCAATTTCTTAATATTAAATCCTTAATTTTACCCCTACCCCACGTTATACATTCGCTTATTCAACGCAAAATATACATTAGACTTGAATAGTCTAACTCATAGCACAAAGATAAATTATCACAACATATAGACAAATAAAATAGATCTAATCATAATAGGGGTGAAACTTGCATAAAACTACACATGTCATGGACCTAAAGGTGTCAACTTGTTTGGTAAAATGTCACAATTCACATAACATGAACATAATCCAAATTCATGTATGGACTAGCATATATGGTTTAGGCAACATAATGATGGTGTGAACTAGCATCTAATACATAGAATTCACATATGTCATAGCATAATTCTACTTATTTTCTTTTATCAGAAAACATTTCTGATTCTCATTTGGAAAACATTTCCAAAACTCCTTTACGATCAAACCTTACCATTTCTTAGTCAAGAAGGAAGTCACTCAAGTTGGGGTATAATTACCTCTCAGACCTTAACTGAACAACGTTATAACTTCGAAATGGTCAAATTTTATCTTTTAATCTTTAACAACTTCTTTACACCTTTCTCGGATTCAATTTTACTAATCCACTTCAATATTTAAAACATTGGTTATAACGATAACGTTATAATCCCTACTTTCGAATTATCTAACTTTAATTATAACTTCTATTCTTATTAGTGAATAATTAACCTAACACTTATTTATTTATAAATAAATAAATCTCTATTTAAACACTGGAAAGTATAAGTACTTTCCCGAATACGATATAATCGAATTCGCCGATTAACTCTCTTCGAGAAATCTCTATTTGATTAACTCTTCTTCGAATAACCTATATTCGATTAACTCCTTCTCAAATAAACAATATTCGATAATCTCTCTTCGAATAACTAATATTCGATAACTCTTCCTTTTCAAATATCTCTTATTTGAAAACCTCACTTCGATTAAACTATAATCGATAACTCCCTTCGAGGAAACTAACATCGACAACTCCTTTCGATGAAACTAACATCGATAACTCCTTTCGATGAAACTAACATCGATAACCCCTTTCGATGAAACTAACATCGATAACTCCTTTCGATGAAACAAACATCGACAACTCCTTTCGATGAAACTAACATCGATAACTCCTTTCGATGAAACTAACATCGATTAATTTAACTCGATGAACTTAACTCGACTAACTGGACTAACTTAACTTACTTGGTTCGACCGATTCGATTCGATTTAATAGGCTCGACTAACTTGGTTTAATTAACTCAACTTGATTAACTCCTATCGAATAACTAATATTCGATTTAACTCCATTCGTTTGACTCTAGATCGAAGCGATCACAAATGGTTACACCTGATTCCCTCAAGAAACATCCGACCGCCTTAGGCTATCTGTAGCCCTGCGAATTTCGCTAGCAGTCGTACGAGACGACAAGTTACCCTGAATACTATGTTTGACTAACTCTGTCTCAAATAACTATATTTGATTAACTCTAGTTCATTTTAACTCTAATCGATTTACTCTAACTGATTTACCTACCTGATTAATTCTAATTGATTAACTCTAACTGGTTAACTCTAACTAGTTAACTCTTACTGATTAACTTGACTGACTTAACCCTACTGGTTAACTCGACTTACTTAACCCAACTGGTTAACTCTACTGAACTAGTTAACTCTACTGAACTTGTTAACTCTACTGAACTGGTTAACTCCTAACCTCTATTCAAATAACTGAATTCAAATAACTCCTTTTAATTAACTCCTTCGAATAACTGAATTCGAATAACTCCTTTTAATTAACTCCTTCGAATAACTGAATTCGAATAACTCCTTTTAATTAACTCCTTCGAATAACTGAATTCGAATAACTCCTTTTAATTAACTCCTTCGAGTAACTGAATTCGAATAACTCCTTTTAATTAACTCCTTCGAATAACTGAATTCGAATAACCCTTTTTAACTTGATTTATAAAGATTTCCCCTTTTATAACATTTATTCATTTGAAAAGATTTACTTTTAAATAACGGTTCTTCACTTTAAAAATGATTCCTTTTATAACGTTTTCCTTTTTATCTCTATTTATTTTCTAAATATTTCCTTTATATTTGGTTTCCACAATTATTCCCTTATATTTGGTTTTCAAAAATATTCCTTTTATATATTCTAACTCCTTAAATTTCCGGGAAAATTCTCCATAACCTCCTTTGTATCGGGAGCATCGGGAAAATCCCCAAACATGCCACACAGGCCTTTCCACTCAAAAGAAAATGTTTTAAAATTATTTTCTTTTTCTATGTATCTCCTATTTGTAAATATTACAATTTATAAATATTCCTTATTTATAAATATTCGAATTTATAAATATCTCTTATTTATAAATACTCCAGTTCATAAATATTCTGTTTTCAATATCACTTTGAAAATCCCCTTATCAACATCCCGTATGTTATGGTATTCAATTAGATCAAATCACGATGTTCAATATCGTCCAAGCACATATAATCGACCATGGATTCTATATCCCAATATATGAATCAAAACAATATTATAAATATTGAGGAACCTAGTTGGGTCCCTCCAACCTGTTTCCCTGCATCCACAGATGTTACACAGTAAAATCAACATCACTTTCATTTCAGTACTGATTATTCTGATAACAACATTAATATATAAATATTTAAAGGTTTTTATATATTTATTTATATATATATATATATATTTTCCACTAACTGACTAGCAGTTCAATCAATCAACCAACACACAGCAATCAACAGATGATTAACAGTTCTAAAAATACATTATAAAAATACAACTGTTCAGAGTTGGTGAGTTTTACTCACATTGGAAGTTCATCATTAAAGAACGATAAACTGTTGTTTGATTTGAATCAAACAGTTTATTTTCCCGTAAATTCAAACTAACCCCAATCCACTTCCAGTCAGCTTCATCGTGAAGCACTCGTCCATACGGTCCTAACGTGACTGACCGTTCAGAAAACTGACAACATATGCTCACGTTATAACCTTCCAAAGTTTGAACACTTATTGAATAAATACACATGAATTTTACTTTTATATAAAGGCCTCAACCCTTTGTTTTTCTTTCCTGGCCCATTAACAACCCTCAGGCCCAATACAAAACAAACCCGCCCAGACTTTTCTTCTTCCCCAATTATCAAATGTCGATGCTGATCCTAACTCCTCACTGTAACCGGCGTTTTTAACCCCCACCCATCCTCCGATACTTCACCGTTCAACACACGGTGGCCACCACCGAACTCCCCTTCGCCATCTCCAACTTCTCGGCCCAATTCTCCTCAACTCGCACTCTTCCCTCGAGGCGCGTTCCACCAGAAGGCCGCGACATCCATCGACCTATTTATCCCCGGAATCCATCAACACTCCCCCAAAATATGCTAAACCACCTCAGTAATTCGAATATGACCTCAAAATCCCATTCGATACACCCAAATTTCACTAACCGCAAACCCTAGAAGTTGCTGTTGAACGACAGTGAACTGGAATGCATTCGAACACCGTAAAACCTATACGGAATTGTAGAGCAACTCGCAATGAATTCAAATATATGTCTATTACGATTTGTAGATTTTGTTTTGAATTGATTGGGATTTTTCTTTTGAATGTTCTGCTGCGTTTTGGGTTTTCTGGAAAAAGAATGTGGCGGCTCCTTTGTCTGTTGACTTCGAGATGTTAGAAAATTACGTTAAGGGTTGTAAAGGGATATTTATAGAGATTTTATATTATTTTTATATTGAATTTTATTTGTTTATGCACTCTAAAAATTCCTATAGTCATACGTGATACCCAAAAATCACCAAACTAGACATGTAGATAGAGTCCGACATTACGTTCCCAACGAAACTGGTTTCGTTGAATTCCGACTCCGTATGCTCACAACGTATTTTGAACTGTAAAAATATTGACTGTTTATCACTCTAAAAATCCGTACGGCCACACACTGACTCTAAAAATCAAGGAACTTGAAATCTAACAACTATTTGATATTACGGATCCAACAAAATTAGTTTCGTCGAATTCCGACTTCGTTTGCAAAACCGACTATTTTTAAAGCTCTGGATGACCCATTTAAATATATAAATATATTTAAATATTATTAAATTAAATATAAATAAATTTATATTATCGTATATCCTCACATATGATATCGTACAGCTCCAGAATATCATATCAGAATATACAATTTGATATTTCAGATTCCCGATTACCTCGATATTTAGTTTATATCGAAAATCCTTCTATAACGTATATAAAGCATTACGAATTATAAAGCGAATTCCACAGCGACTTTTCTGAAATTTGATTTGGACATATCTCAAAATCTACACGACAAAATCCCGATTTTTCTCTTCCACTAGAAAGATATACTCCACCAGCTCCACACGTTTCTTGTTTCACAGAAATCCGGCTTAAAACGAATCATGTATATTCAGTTGAAGTTCAAATCGCCAAATCGCGAACTACAGCGCCATTTCAAGCTCGATTTTAATTATAATATAATTATACGTTCAAACTGTCATCGATTGAATATATTCGTCAATATAATTCAACTCTAAGCTGAATTAAATCTAAGGGACGACCCCGTTCACAAAATATTGTGATTCCAATATTCCTGATTATTTCTGAATTAAATATATTATTTAATTTAATTAAATATTCCCAGTTATTTAATTCCACGACCATTAAATCCTTTAATTCACCATTTATATAATTAAATAAATTAATTATAATACCTCTGCCAATGCGGGTCATTACAAATACTTAGGGAATTGTTCTCTTACTAATTTACGGTTGGAGTTTGATTAAGAATTAAACGATAGAAATCATAATTTTATAAAATATATTAAACAAAAAAAAATAGTCATGTGTAGACAGTACTCATGTGTTGAAAGAAATATAGATTCATGTGTTGAATAGAATAAATATTCATTTGTTGAATAGAATAACGAAGTTATTGAAATATATAAAGCCGTGTTGATTAGAGATGAGCTATTTTGACGCGAACGATATTTATATCGATTATATTCGTTTTTATAGTAATTATAGAAAAGGAAGTGATTTCAAAATATAACGTTTTGAAAATATTGTCATTTGTATATCGATGATGTGGAATATTCAATTTTGATTCCAAATTGAATATGAAGTTGAAATTGTTTTGAAAACGTATTTAAAATGATTTATAAAATACGTTGTAAAAGGAAATTGACGAAATATATATATATATATATATTATATATATAATGGCCTGAATAGAACGCACCGCGCCGCGGCAGTTCGCGAATTTCGACCATTGACTTCGAATTGGCGTTACGGGAGATCCGACCATCGGATTCTCCTAAAACTAGAACCTTTGGGTTCGTATCGAAAGGAGCTTTCAAATGAATATTATAAATTTGTAATCTAATGGTTGGATTTGGAATTATGCCCGAATCAAATTTGGAAAATTTCGCTGTAAGTGTAGTTCGATGGCCGTTGATGGAAATCGACTGTACGGGCCTCTATAAAATTAATAAAAATATTAATAATTTGTGTAAAATCATAATATATGAGTTGGAAAGAACTGGGATGAAAATTTCCACATTTGTAAAGATAAAATTATATTTTTATCGAAATTAACTAGTTTTGAACTAGAATTAAGATCCAATTATTTTTAAATAAATAAAGTGGATTTGAAGTGATTTTAAAAATAATCAGAATTTCCAATATATTTGAATTGGGATGGATTTGAATCGAAATTATCTTCGGAATATTTCGATGTTGGCTTTCGTGATTATACAGATATGGTTGTGGATATTTGAAAGATATATTTATATCGTTATTTCCAATGCGATATTTGTTGGTCGTAGAATTTGATATTAAATATATGCCAATATATTTTGTATTCAGAGCCTTGTATTTAATATAAAATGCGATTTGGGTTTGTCGTGAATGGTGTCTTCATTAACGCTGTTCTTTAACCCAGTTGAGAAAAGATTAAAACTTTCTATTTAGATTTAATGAAGTGTACCAATTAAATAATATTTAATTGGAATTGAATTTGAAAGTGATTTTGGGTTTATCGTAAACCGTGTTTTAGGTGACATTGGTTCTTTAACCCAGTTAAAGACAGGATGTTGATTTTTGAGAAGATTAAAACTAAGTGGAGTTTTAATGAATCTTTAATTAGATTGAAATGTGAATTGATAATTTAAATTATCAAATTTGGAAAGTAATCGAGAATGGAGTATCACCAGTTTTGCTCCAAAGCGATAGTTAAATCTTTAATTAGATTTGAACGTGAAATGGTAATTAATTTTACCGATAACACCGTGGTGTTATATATGGACTATTACCTGTTTTGCTCCATGGGATAAATAGGTTGGGATTGGGATATAAAATAAATAATTACTTCGGTGTGGTTCGCTAATCCCGACTAGTTTGGAAAGCCATAATATGGTCTGAAATGATATCCAAAGGAAGATTAAAGAATAAATTTAGAAGAATTTATCTTTGATAAAATTAATGGGAACCTTTCCCTAAGAATGTGAAATTTAGAAACTAGCTGTAGGTTAGCTAAGAAGAATGGTTTCCTGGGTATTGATCTAATGTTGGTTTCGGCCTTCGGGGTTAATATTTGGGGAATTGCTCTCTTACTAATTTACGGTTAGTGACTGATGGATTGGAATGAGGCGTATGTTGTGTTTGTATGACACTTGTTTATTATATACGCGGGTTATTCAGAAAGACCGGGATTATACCTATTCTGAATAACCGATTCGACGATAAGTCGAAGATGAAGACAGTGGTCGAAGATCGGAAGTCTTCACATCGTTTGGGTGATTACTGATGATCTTGATTGAGCTGTACACCCAAAAGGAGGGAATCAGTTGGCGATCGTCCAAACGTACTTGGGGATCGATGGATATGCGAGGAAAGTGCCTCCGGTTTCGTTTAGACCCAGAACGAACTTGTAAATGGACTGTGTGTCTGACATTGGATTTTACTCTGTGTTGATTGATCTCTATTAAATATACATCTGTTTGGCGGCGGAGAATTTATTCTCTTGCTTAATGCCCTTCTCTGAGACGTACGAGCTCAGAGGATGTATATCGATGGACATCAGTCGCATGGAGGGAATTCCCTGTGTGGCATGCCTAAGTGGAAGATGATCAAGGCTTCTATTGAAAAGCAAAGTCTTGTGGTTGATGATCAAAGAACGGCCTGTGTGCCACAGCTTTGTGTACAACGTGAATTCGCGAGCCTCACACCTCGGTATGAGTCAAAAACGGGATAGTGACTACAGGGAGAACACGACGTTTCTTTCGAGCTAGAGGTAGTGTCAGTGCTTAAACTGGCTAACATTTATATTATTTTTACCTTTTTCGTTGTTGGAATGCGAGGCGCCTCGATTATAGGTCTATAAGGACCGGGAAACGTGTGTTCAGGAATTTCCTATCCTCAAATGTAAGAGAGGACCGACCTTGAAGATCCAAGGGCTACCCAGGGAGAGTAGTCCTGAGACATTTGCTAGAGTGTCTCGAAGCGGAGAGGAGCTTTCCCCTTGCCTCGACTCATGACGGAAATCCAATTTCCAATACGAGATATTTCGGTTTTATTTGTAGAGCCTAGTATGGAGACATAGTGGGATGGGGCACTTATGCCGTCTATCATTGATATTTTTGATTGAAATTGTTTTGACACTATACACTTATAACAGTATCAAGTGATTTGTTTTAAACGTACCAAGCATGTTTGGCTGTTATAAGGTAAAAACCCTATCCTCTGGCTTGCGTTGCATTGTGTGATGGGACCTGGGTCTTATAATAGCTTCATTTTTCGAAAAAGCATTGAGTTGTTTATTCTACGAACTGGTGTTCTTGGGAGGAAACCCGTTCCGTGTTATACGGCGTGGTCCCTTGAATTACTCTCTTTTAAAGTAAAGTTTAAATAACTGTTTTAGTTCTCACAACTGTCACATGACTGACCTGGAGTTTATTGTTTCAACTTAAACTCTGGGTGCCCCTATTTTCGACACGGGCAGCTAGTAGTTTTGGTTTTGCAGATTTATATTCATAGGATCCTGGTTTATAGCTGGAACGATACTCGAAAAGCTCTGTATCCGTGTATTTCTTTCAGTTGTGCTTTGTATTATTTTTCCGCTGCTATGCATCTAAATGTAATTTAAATCTCTAATATTCTCTATTGTATAATATTTATTCATACTCTATATATTCTTGTATTCTGATGGAATTGTTGTAATAATCAATGAAATGTTCTTCTGTTTTTGTATCGATATGTGTTATCCTCAAAGCAATTCATGCTTTCCTTACCGGGGAAGTTAAGGGTTATTACAACACGCTCGAAGCTCGGGCCGTTACCACGCGCGAAGCGCGTGTCGTGACGCTCCTAATTTTTAATGTATATCCTGAAATGAAAATGAATATTCATTTACAAATCGGACGATTTTTTTATGTACACCCATTTAACTGACATTGATTGGGACGATAAATTTTACACATCGCCCAACAACACAAATAATAATCAGTGTTTGTTGATTGAAACCCCACAAAGGTATTTGGACGATATTTGACGCACATTAATCCCAATTGTTTAGTTATATTTCAATCGATTGGTTGACAGACTATTGTAAGCGTTAATTATTTATATTTAATGCTTATATAGTTGTATAATGCACTTTGGATGATGGATGATTGTTGATCATTGTTGTTGTATGCATGTGATGTATGAAATCCATATAAATAATATTATATGGTAATTGACTATGTCGGATTCCAATTCGGGAATAATGAATATTTTAAAATAACGAATATTTTAAAATAAGATTTTGTAAAGGATTAAAATATGAATTTGAAGTCCGATTTTGGGTGGACACGAAATTATTGAAATGTGTGAAGCTGTGTTCATTAGATTTGCGCCATTTTAACGCGAATGATATTTATATCAATTTTATTCATGTTATAATGAATATCAAAAAAGGAATGATTTCAAAATCTGTTATTATGAAAATATTATCATTTTAACATTATAATGATATGGAATATTCGATTATGATTTAAAAAATGAAGTTAGAATCATTTTAAAAAGAATTTATAAAAGATGTATAAAATAATATGCATACATATATATTATATATTTAATGGCCTGAATAGAACGCGCTGCGCTGCGATCTTTCGCGAATTTCGACCATAGACTTCAAATTTACGTTACGGGAGATACGACCGTCGGATTCTCCAAAAACCGGAACTATTGGGTTTGTATTGAAAAGAGATTTCGAATGAATATAAAAGATTTGAAATCTAACGGTTGGATTTGGAATTATGTCCAAATGAAATTTGGAAAAAGTCAATATGGATGCAATTCGGTGGCCGTTATTGGAAATTAACTGTACATGCCTTGATAAAATTATTAAAAATGTTAATAATTTGTGTAAAATCATAATAAATAATTTGGAAAGAATTTGAATGAAAAATTCGAAGTTTGGATAGATAAAAATATATTTTTATCAAAATGAACTAGTTATTAACTAGAAATAATAATCCAATATTTTTAAATAAATTGGATTGAAATGGTTTTAATAAAACCAAAATTTTCCAGTATATAAATTGGAATGGATTTGAATCGAAATCATCTTCGGAATATTTCGATATTGGATTCCGTGATTATATGGATATTGTGGAGGAACTTGGAAGATATATATATCGTTATTCCGAATACGATATTTGTTGGTTTCAGAATTTGATATTGAATGTAAGCCAATATTATTTTCTATTCAGAGCCTTGTATTTAATATCAAATTGGATTTCATGTTTGTCGTGAATGGTGTCTTTATTAATACTGTTCTTAAACCCAGTTGAGGAAAGAATAAATCTTTTAACTAAGATTTAAGGAGATTTACCAATTAATTAATATTTAATTGGGATTGAATTTAAATTGGATTTCGGGTTTGTTGTGAATGGTTTCTTAAATAACACTGTTCTTAAACCCCATGTGAAAAGAATAAATCTTTTAATTAAGGTTATTAGAGTTTCCAGTTATATTTAGTAATTGGAATAAAATGGAACTTGAATTGGGTTTATTGCGAACTATGTTTTTAACGACATTCGTTCTTTAACCCGATTTACAGTGAAATATGATTCGGAATATATAAATCTTTTAGTAAGATTTATTGTTAAATTTCCAAAGTAAAGTTTTCCAATTTAATAAAATAAATTTGAATGGAATGGATTCGATTTGGTAATAATCAAAGTGAGCTTCTATGGAGGAAGACCGTTACTATATATAGAATTTAAAAGGCTTTGCTGTTATTCCATTTATATTATTGATTGGATACGGAAGTTTATATCGATTATATATATTGATCTGTTTTCCGTGAAGATCCCAAAATTAATGGAATATGATTTTGGGTTTATCGTGAACTGTGTTTTAAATGACATTTGTTCTTTAACCCAGTTAAAGACATGATTTATTTTCCTAAACTTGAATAATCTTTATGAAATGATTTTTGATATTAAAACTAAACTAGAGTTTTAATGAATCTTTAATTATATTGAAATGGGAATAAGGTAATTAAATTTATCAAATTCTTGAAATGATTGGAAATGGAGTACCACCAGTTTTAGTCCAAGCGATAGTCAAATCTTTAATTAGATTGGAATGGGAAATGGTTATTAATTTTTACCGATAACACAATGGTGTTAGATATGGAGTACAACCAGTTTTGCTCCATGGGATGAATTGGTTGGGAAGTGTAATAAATGATTAATTCGTTAAGGTTTGCTAATCCTGACTAATTTGGAAAACTTAATTTGGTTTAAATTGAGAAAAGAATATTTGAATAAAAGAATATACTGGATTGGAATGAGGCGTATGTTGCATTTTTATAGCACTTGTTTATAAAATACTCGGGTTATTCGGAAAGACCAGGTTTATACCCATTCTGAATAATTCATTCGACGATAAGTCGACGATGAAGACGGTGGTTGAAGACCGTAGGTCTTCACATCGTTTGGATGATTACTGATGTCTTTATCGGGATGTACACCCAATACAAGGTAATAAGTGGTGATCGTCCAGGCGTACTTGGAGATTGACGGATATGCGAGGACCTCTCTCCTGTATCGGATATATGGGACGGGGAATAAGGTGCCTCTTGTTTCGTTCAGACCCAGAACGGACTTGTAAATGGATGTGCGTCTGACACTGGATTTTGTTCTGTGTTGATTGATCTCTATTAAATATATATATTTTTGGTGGTGGAGAATTTATTTTCTTGCTTAACACCCTTCTCTGAGATGTACGAGCTCAGAGGTTATATATCGATAGACATCAGTCGCATGGCGTGAGTTGCCTATGTGGAATGCTGAGATGCGAATGATCAAGGCTTTTGTTGAAAAGCAGAGTCTTGTGTTTGATGATCAAAGCACGGATTTAAAGAGCATAGCTTTGTGTATAGCGTTAATTCGCGAGCCTCACACCATGGTGTGAACCAGAAACGGGAGAAGGAACAAGGGAGGACATGCGTTTCTTTCTAGCTAGGAGTGGTGTCATGGTATGGAGCCCAGACATTTTTACTTATGTGGATAATGGAAAGCGAGGTACCTTGGATATATTGGTCACTACGAGGCCGATGGATGGATATGGTCGACGTACTGACCAGATTTACACCCCATAGGGTGGGGAAACATATTATTTAGGAATAACCAATCCACTAACATATTTATGGACCTTCCTTGGTGCTCCTAAGGGCTTGACTAAGTACTTTCCCTGAGGCTCGGGCTAGAGAGTCTCGAATTTGGTAAGGACGATCCCTCGCCTTGGTTCATTATGGAAATCTAACTTCCAATATGACATTGTGCGGTTTTAATTATAGATAGTAAGGCGACATGGTATATGGTACCCATGTTGTCCATGATTGATACCTTTATATTTGAAGTTGATTTCTTTACTTATAGTAATAATAGAAGATGAAATTTCACGTATCAAACATTCTTTGGCTATTATAAGGTAAAACTCTATCCTCCGGCTTCCATTGCATTGTGTGATGGGACATGAGTCTTATTATAGCTTCATTTTCTTTAATTAGCATTGCGCTGTTGTTTTATGCACTGCTCCCTTGATTTACCCCCACTTTAAAATAAAAGTAATAACTGTTTTATTTCTCACACCAGTCCTATAACTGACTTGGAGTTTATTGTTTTAACCTAAACTCTGGGTGCCCATATTTTCCACATGGGCAGCTAGTAGTTTCTGTTTTGCAGATATTATTTTCACATGATCCTTGTTTTGCAGCTGGAGTTATATTCGAAAAGCTCTGTATCCGTTTATTCCTTTCAGTTGTGTTATGTATTATTTTCCGCTGCTTTGTAATTAAATCTCTGATAGTTTTTAATGTGTAATATTTATTCATACTCTGGAATATTCTTTTACTCTGATGTAATTGTTGTAATAGAAATGAAATCTTCTGTTTGTGTTCTAATGTGTCGTGTTCTCAACTCAATCCGGGCTTTCCCGTAAGGGCGAGTTTGGGTCGTGTCATTTTGGTATAAGAGCTTTGGTTTAGAGAGCTCGAGAACAAGACATATTAGAACCGAACGAAAGAATTCATCAAAGATTGAATTAGTAATATCCAATAAGAATGACTTGTTAGAGATTGGGTTAGTAACGCCCTATAACGAGTTTGAAGAGTGTTATTTATTAAAAAAAATTAATTTTGAAAATTATATCTAATTATTCGTATTTGAGTATTTTATTTTATATTGAATTTGGACAATATAATATATGAAGATTATGCAAATACGCCTAGCTAGCTTGTGTACGAAGTCTCAAATATACTGGGTAGATCTAGAATCACACTCTAGTCACCCGGGGATGAGGCCTCATAATCAGATTCTATGCTCGAGTTTCGAAAGTGGGATATCTATATATTTCCAATTGACTGGTGTAAGAACCAAAACTAGATAGGGATTATTGTTTGTAAATTGGTCTTGAAATTGGATTTTTTTTAGTATATATAAAAGTTATATGTTTTAAAATTTAATCAACATATTGATTGCTGGTTGTGATGTTTGATTATTAGTATAACCAATTAAAAAATATTGGAATGATAATTAATTTAACCAATATGTGAATGAAAGGTAAATTTAGCCAAAACGAATAAAATACTGAACTAAATTGAAATTGATTAGAATTGCATATATGTACATGTATATATAATGAACAGGTCATAGCGTGGAAGCTAAGAAGAGGAATAAAATTGTATGCCCGACAAATAGGTACATATTTACTGTATTTATTGGGGTTTGATGATTTTATGAGCCGATTAGCTAGCCTCTTGGATTTTTCTTTATCTTGAATTTATGAGGGCCCTTTGAGGAAATTTTCGGTTTTAAATATCAACCCGTACAAAGGAGGTTATGGCGAAATTTTTTGAAAATTTTGGACATTAGCCAAATTTTTGGGAAATTAGGAAATTCTTAGAAATTGAAATTTGATGATTGAAAGCCGGAATAAAAGATGATTTGGTTAGTTAAACAACTTTCAGCTCCGTTCCTTTTCGGAGATGATAAGATTTTAAGTGGGGGAGATTGCAATAACCCGGAAATTCTGAACCAATTTAAAATTTTTATTTTAGCTATTTTAATGGATTTCAACTATTTAAAATAATTTATTTTGAATAATAACGACTAAAAATTTATTTTTATCGAAGTTATAATGTATAAATTTATTTTAATTATAAAACGAACCTGAAATAGCATGGTAGTTTGAAAATTCGATTTCTAATCTCAATTTAAAATACAAAATACATTTTAAATCAGAAATGGACGAAATAAGAAATATTTGAATCTTTTTAGCTATATCTTTCAAATGAATGCAAGAAACTAAAATTTCATAGTATAAGTCGAAAGTTATGTCCAATTTAAAATTAAAAATAGTCGCTATGGAATTTATATATTTTTTAATATTATATATAGCCATTTTGCAAACGACTTTCGTTTTCGAAAAAAACACTTTTGTTGGATCCGGAATGTCAAATTATTGCTAGATTCCAAATTTCATAATTTTGGATTTAATATGTGAGCATGGCAAAAGAAAACGTGTTTCGTCAGTTTTAGTTTAAATTGGATCAACCAGAAAATGGCCAATTTTCAAACAGTCTCCAAATTCGACGAAATTAGTTTTGTTAGGATCGTCAAAACATAGCTAGATTTATTTTTCTGTAATTTTTGGAGTCAGTATGTGACCCCGGTAAATTAAAATGTACATTCAAATTCAATATATATTTATTTATACTTTCGTTTTTGATAAAAACCGATCAAAACAATTGAATTGGATTACGAAACATATTCCATTATGTTCAGAGTGGTGGTAATTAGCTAGGGGTGATAGTCGTTGGGTTTGATTTGGAGTTCAGATGTGAAATTCACTTTTGAGAAATAAATAGAATAAAAAAATTAATAAATATATATTATATATACCCTCTATTTACAAACCCTAATTCACTTTCTATTATTGGAGTCGTCGTTCATACTCGTTCAATGGCTGAAATCATTTAGATTTTGTGGCCCAAAATCACCAAATCCATGAAATAAAATTCGGAATTTATAAAGGGTATTTGTAGAGGGCAATGAGATCTACAATCTAAACGGTTGTGACCTGTTTTAATTTAGTAGATTGCTTTGATTTGGTGGCCAAATTCGGCTCGTTTGGGTCAGTTTTCAAGACTGGTGAAGGACTCAAGTCTGCCATGGTGGGGCAGCGACGGGAGAAAGTGATGGCGGCTACAAGGTGGTGGCCGACGATCGATGTTAGGGTGGTCGGAGGCACGTGCATTTGTGGGTGAATGGTTCAGCGATGGGTTCAAAGTTTTTCTATGCGATAACGAAGATGAGGATGGAATAATTAAGGTTTAAGGAATTAATCATTTAATTAATTAATTAAAACGTGTTATAAATTGTAATTAATGTTTAAAATTTAATATCTTCTTCGTTCGAAATTGAAATTCAGAAATTTCAGTTGCATTGGAATCAGAAAAATGAGAGTACCCCAATAGAGCAGATTGGAACTAAAACAGAAGCCATTTGGGATTTTTTATAAAATTGAACATTTGTTTAATTTTATTAAAAAACAATCTTTATTAAACGATTCCTAAAACCGATCACTATGAGAACTCTTTCCCACTCTAATTATTTTACAGTTAAATATGTCCTAGGTTGCAGACGAGACTTAGTAGCCCCCGACACCATTTATTGTACAAATCATGGTTGTTTGTTTGGACTGTATTGTGTTGTGATGTGAAGTGAACAATAAAAATATAATTTTGATTGAATGTATGATCTATATAAAATATTCATGTATTGAATAAAATATCTTATCGTTAAAAATTTTTTTTTTTACCTATATATGAAAGACATGAAATTCTCCTGAAATGAAAATGAATATTCATTTACAAATCGGACGATTTATTTATGTACACCCACTTAATTGACATTGATTGGGACGATAAATTTTACACATCGCCCAACTGCACAAATAATAATCAGTGTTTGTTGATTGAAACCCCACACGGGTATTGGGATGATATTTGACGTACACTAATCCAAATTGTTTAGTTGTATGTCAATCGATTGGTTAAGCATTAATTATTTATATTTAATGCTTATGAAGTTGTGTAATGCACTCTTGATGATGGTTGATTGTTGATCATTGTTGTTGTATGCATGTGATGTATGAAATCCATATAAATAACATTATATGGTAATTGATTGTGCCTGATTCCAATTCATGAATAATGAATATTTTAAAATAATGAATATTTTAAAATAAGATTCTATAAAGGATTAAAATATGAATTTGATGCCTGATTTTGGATGGACACGAAATTATTGAAATGTGTGAAGCCGTGTTGATTAGATTTGAGCCATTTTAACATGAACGATATTTATATCGATTTTATTCATTTTTATAATGAATATCGAAAAAGGAATGATTTCAAATTCTGAAATTTTGAAAATATTATCATTTTAATATTATAATGATATGGAATATTCAATTTTGATTTAAAATTGAAAATGAAGTTAGAATCAAATTAAAACGAATTTATAAATGATTTATAAAATATGTTTCAAATGGAAATCGATGAAATATATAATACATACATATATACATATATACATATATATAATGGCCTGAATAGAACGAGCCACGCCACGACAATTCGCGAATTTTGACCATTGACTTTGAATTTACATTACGGGAGATCCGACCTTCGGATTCTCCTAAAATCGGAACCGTTGGGTTCATATCGAAAAGAGCTTTCCAATAAATATAAGAGATTTGAAATCTAACGGTTGGATTTGGAATTATGTCCAAATCAAATTTGGAAAAGGTCGCTATGGATGTAGTTCGGTGGCCGTTATTGGAAACCGACTGTACGGGCCGTGATAAAATTATTAAAAATGTTAATAATTTGTGTAAAATCATAATAAATGATTTGGAAAGAATTTGAATGAAAAATTCCAAGTTTAGAAATACAAAAATATATTTTTTATAAAAATGAACTTGTTATCAACTAGAAATAATAATCCAATATTTTTAAACAAATAAATTTGATTGAAATGGTTTTAATAAAACAAGAATTTTCCAATGTATAAATTGGAATGGATTTGAATCGAAATTATCTTCGGAATATTTCGATATTGGATTCCGTGATTATACAGATATTGTGGAGGAATTTGGATGATATATATATTTAGTTATTCCGAATACGATATTTGTTTGTTTCAGAATTTGATATTGAATATAAGCCGATATTATATTCTATTCAGAGTCTTGTATTTAATATCAAACTAGATTTCGGGTTTGTCGTGACTGGTGTCTTTATTAACACTGTCCTTAAACCCTGTTGAGAAAAGAATAAATCTTTTAACTAAGATTTAAAGAGATCTACCAAATAATTATTATTTAATTGGAATTGAAATTGGATTTTGGGTTTGTCGTGAATGGTAACTTAAATAACACTGTTCTTAAACCCCGTGTGAAAATAATAAATCTGTAACGACCCGGGCCATTTGCGATCTTGGTTATCAACATAAACTCCATGTTGACTATCCAAGCATTAGAAATACCAGATAGTTAATAGAAATAAGTTAGAGGGTGAGAATAGATAAGATAGAAAATTAGAATAGAAGAAGAAGAAGATCACAACAACAGAATCAGAGTAACACGAATCTCACAGCGGAACGAATAAAATATAACATAACTTTGAAATACAAATTTGTACTTGAATATACATATCATTATCAAAGTACAACACTTACAACACAGTGGAAATAAATAACTTCTATAAAATCCTGAAGCCTCCTGCTCCAAGCTCTCAGTATATCTGTAAATTCCTGACTACTTGACTGCCCGTACAAATTTGGGCACCAAAGAATTTAGGAAAAACAAAACATAATAAACCCCTGATCAGTCACGGGACTGGTGTGAGTAAACAATTTAAACATTTTGAGAAAATAAACGATGTCTCATAAGACCACCCTGTATAACACAGAATGTGTTTTTCCTTATGAGAATCCAAAACACTTAATTTAACTTTCAAAATCCTTATGAAAGAAACGATAATCTTTATATCAAAACTCTTTTGATATTATAATAATGTCTATCAACCACAACTAAATAATCATCAGCAGAACACTTTCATCTCACGTTCCACTTACATAATATATAATAAAAATTCATGGGCGCTTATTGGGTAATGAATTCCAATTGGCAAGGTATGGGAGCACCGTCCGACAGTGTATCTCTCGAGTGGAATACACGGGTTCAACAAGATCATCTTGTAACGCAGGCTAAGAGAAACTTATTCCACCGCCACCAAACGTAAATACGTTTGAAGAGATCAACTTACGTGATATATTAAATACACTCTGTCAGACATTCTTCCATACAGGTTGTCCTGGGACTGGACAGACCGAAGGTGCTATTCTGTAAATCCATCTTATGCAATTTCTACCTATGATCGCCAGAATAGCCCTCGCATAAACTCCATCTTCAATTATCTTCATCATATTTGATTCGCAACGCTAATGCCCATACGGAGTGGTTTTCTGATAATAAATCTGATCTCGGCCTCCCCGTATTGACAAAGGAAATGGTCAAAATCTTTGATAGTCGGTGATTTAACTATCAATGGCAAAAATGTGTACAAACAACGGTCGTATTCCCAAATGGAAATCTTTCCGATCAAATCATCATTTCATTTCCCAATTTCCCATTTATCGTTTCCATATATTCATAAATTCCTTATTTACTAAAATTAGAAAATATATGTTATTAACTTTGGAAAACGTTTCCATTTCTGATTCACGCATCAATATCTTCCCACCTCTATCAGTCTCTAACTGTAAACTAGTAAGAGAGCAACTTCACAAGCATAAACCCCGAAGGCCGAAACAAACATCAGATCGATACCCAGAAAGCTATTCAACTGAACTAATTTCCAGTCAATTTCTAATTTCAGTATTTCCATTTAAATTCCTAATTCGAACCCCAAATTCCTTTATAATATTTTAATTGCAAAATATTTACTTTAATCTAATTTTTCATATAGAATGTAAATAATATTTCTTTAAATAATCAAAACAGTTTGATTTTGTATTTAAAACCAAATATCCAAATTCTATTTATATTTTTATTTGTAGAATTATTCATACAAATCCCCCTTTTATTTTTCTAACACTTAAATCTCATTCCCTTTATATAATTGTGAAGACCCGTAACTTCCCCGCTTAGGAAAGCGTCGGATAGTTCGAGAACAAGCCACAACAGAACGCATACAGAAGGACGTTTCACTGTATATTACAACAATGCATCAGATTACAAGAATATACAGAGTATAAATGAATAAACATTACACAGAAATATCAGAGATTTAAATTACATTTAAATACATCGCAGCGGAAAATAATACAATACACAACTAGAAGAGATATATGGATACAAAGCTTTCCGGATATCGTTCCAGCTGTAAACCAGGATCCTGTGAATATAAATCTGCAAAACCAAAACTACTAGCTGCCCGTGTCAAAATAGGGGCACCCAGAGTTTAGGTTAAAACAATAAACTCCAGGTCAGTCATGTGACTGGTGTGAGAACTAAAACAGTTATTAATCTTTATTTTAAATCATTAGGTAAATCAAGGGACCACGCCGTATAACACGGAACGGGTTTCCTCCCAAGAATACCAGTGCATAAACAACAGCGCAATGCTAAATAAAGAAAAATGAAGCTGTTATAAGACCCAGGTCCTATCACACAATGCAATCGCAAGCCGGGGGATAGGGTTTTCCATTATAACAGCTAAAGAATGCTTGATACGTTTAAAACAAATCATTTGATACTATTATAAGTGCATAGAGTATAAAACAACTTCAAATCATAAGTATCAATCATAGGCGGCATGAATGCCCCATACCACTATGTCGCCATATATAGGTTTACAAATAAAACCGCAAATGGCACGTATTTGGAAATTGGATTTCCGTCTATGAACCGAGGCAAAAGATAGTCCCCAACCGATTCGAGACGCTCTAGCCCGTGTCTCAGGCACAGCCGCAACCGTACCTTGGATCGTCAGGGCCGGTCCACACGAAGTGGATTATAATGCCTGAACAATACGTTTCTCCGCCCTTTGGGGCGTAAATGAGCCAACTAAATGACTCCATCGGTTCGAGAACGACCGATCAATCCGAGGCGCCTCGCAACAGCAACAACCACATAAGTCAAACTCGTCAGGGCGTGTAAAACCACTGACGCCACTTCTAGCTAGAAAGAAAACGCATGTCCCCCCTGACGTCCGTCTCCCGTTTTGGTTCATACCGGGTGTGAAACACGCGAGGTAAACGTTACACAAAGCTACGCCACAAAGGCCGTGCTTTGATCATCACCACAAGACTTTGCTTTTCAACAGAAGCCTTGATCATTTGCATCTTAGCATGCCACACAGGCAAACCATCCTATGCAACCGATATCAGTCACACAGAATGAAATCCGATGTCAGACACACAGTCCATTTACAAGTCCGTTCTGGGTCTGAACGAAACCGGAGGCACCTAGTACCCCGCATATCCATCGATCTCCAAGTACGTCTGGACGATCACTAATTGTTTCCATCTTCTTGGGTGTACAGCCCAATCAAGATCATCAGTAATTACCCAAACGACGTGAAGACTTCCGGTCTTCGACCATCGTCTTCATCTTCGACTTATCGTCGTATCAGTTATTCAGAATGAGATAAACCCGGTCTTTCCGAATAACTCGCGTATATTTTAAATAAGTGTTACACAAACACAACATACGCCTCATTCCAATTCATTAGTCACTAACCGTAAATTAATCAAGAGAATAATTCCCCAAATATTAACCCCGAAGGCCGAAACCAACATCAGATCAATATCCAGAAAACCATTCTGCTTGGCTAACCGACAGTTAGTTTCTAAATTTCACATTCATAGGGAAAGATTCCCATATATTTTATCAAAGATAAATTCCTTGAATTTATTCTTTAATCCATTTTTGAATATCAATTCAAACTAGTCGGGATTAGCGAACCTTACCGAAGTAATCATTTGTTTTAATTTCCCAATCCCAACCTATTCATCCCATGAAGTAAAACTGGTAATACTTCATATCTAACACCACAGTGTTATCGGTAAATTCAATTACCATTTCACGTTCAAATCTAATTAAAGATTTAACTATCGCCTGGAGCAAAACTGGTGATACTCCATTTTCGATCATTTCAATCTAATTAAAGATTCATTAAAACTCCACTTAGTTTTAATCTTTGACTGGGTTAAAGAATCAGTGTCATTTAAAAACACGGTTCACGATAAACCCAAAATCACATTCATTAATCATCGGGTTAAAGAACGGGTGTTATTTAAAAACACTGTCCACGATAAACCCAAAAATCATTCCATTAATTATCAGGTTAAAGAACAAGTGTAATTCAAAACACTGTTCACGATAAACCCAAAAATCATTCCATTAATTATCAGGTTAAAGAACAAGTGTTATTTAAAACACTGTTCACGATAAACCCAAAAATCAATCCATTAATTATCGGGTTAAAGAACAAGTGTTATTTAAAACACTGTTCACGATAAACCCAAAAATCAATACTAATTCAATTCCAATTAAATATCATTTTTAATTGGTACA
The DNA here is from genome assembly GCA_030737875.1 of Allium sativum. Lineage (NCBI taxonomy): Eukaryota > Viridiplantae > Streptophyta > Magnoliopsida > Asparagales > Amaryllidaceae > Allium > Allium sativum. The sequence goes on along the minus strand of CM060918.1, from coordinate 857,838,076 downwards.
CTTCATTAAATCTAAATAAAAAGATTTAATCTTTTCTCAACTGGGTTCAAGAACAGTGTTAGTGAAGACACCATTCACGACAAACCCAAATCACATTTGATATTCAATACAAGGCTCTGAATAGAAAATATATCGGCTTATATTCAATATCGAATTCTACGACTAACAAATGTCGTATTGGAAATAACGATATAAATACATATCTTTCAAATTTCCATAACAACATATGTATAATCACGAATTCCAACATCGAAATATTCCGAAGCCAATTTCGATTCAAATCCACTCCAATGCAATCATTGGAAATTTTGGTTATTTTCAAAACCCTTTTCAAATTCAATTTATTTATTTAAAAATAAATAGAATTATAATTCTAGTTCAAAACTAGTTCATTTCGATAAAAATCTATTTTTATCTTTTCAAATATGGAGTTTTTCATCCCAAATCTTCACAAATCATTTCTTATGATTTTACATAAATTATTACTATTTTTAATAATTTTATTAAGGCCCGTACAGTCGATTTCCAACAATGGCCATCGAACTGCACTTACAGCGACCTTTTTCGAATTTGATTTGGACATAATTCCAAATCCAACCGTTAGATTTCTAATTTCTAATATTCGTTAGAAAGCTCTTTTCGATACGAACCCAGCGGTTCCGGTTTTAGGAGAATCCGACGGTCGGATCTCCCGTAATGTCCGTTTGAAATAAATGGTCGAAATTCGCGAACTGCCGCGGCGCGGCGCGTTCTATTCAGGCCATTATATTATATATATAATATATACTTCGTCGATTTCTATTTAAAACGAATTTTATAAATCGTTTTAATTTCATTTCAAAAGCAATTTCAACTTCCATGTCAATTCAAATCAAAATTGAATTCTTCTTTATAAATTCGTTTTAAAATTCATTTCTATTCAATTCAAATTTCAATTCAATTTGAATTCATTTCAATTCGCTTTCAATTCCATTTGAATTCGTTTTCAATTCAATTCATTTCGAAATCGTTTTCAATTCATTTTGAATTCGTTTTCAATTCATTTCGAAATCGTTTTCAATTCATTTTGAATTCGTTTTCAATTCATTTCGAAATCGTTTTCAAAATCGATATAAATATCGATCACGTCAAAATGGCGTCAATCTAATCAACACGGCTTCATAAATTTCTAATTTCAAATATTCTATTTCAAATATTTCTATTTCAAATATTCTATTTTAAAACTGGAATGAGGCCCAATCCATTACCATATAAAGTTAATTATATGGATTTTCATACAACACATGTATATAATAGCATGGAAAAATAATCAACCATCAACCAAAGTGCACTACACTGTATAAGCATCAAATATAGATATTCAACGCTTATAACAGCCTGTCCATCGATCGATCGACATATTTAATCAATCAGGATGAGTGAACTTCAAATTTCATCCCAACACCCGTGTGGGGTTTCAAACCATCAAACAAATATTTTATTTGTGCAGTTGGGCGATGTGTAAAATTTATCGACCCAATCAATGTCCTTCAAATAAGTGTACATAAACAAACCGTCTGGTTTGTAAATGAATATTTTATTTATTCACATTCACGTTAAAAATTATATTTTTAACGGCAAAACATTTTATTCCAACATATGAATTTCTATTAAGTTCATTCTTTAAATAAAATGATATTTTTATTTTTCTAACACATTTTAGAAAATTTCGGCGGCATAACGGCACGATACTAGAAACGGGACGAGGCCTAGCCTTATCCCCGGTCTAGTGAAGGCCCACGCCATTCACTCATCAATCAAATCAATTTCATTTTGCAAACCACAAAATTTGGAGTAAGGGTCTAACCTAGCCTTACTCCTACGCCTTATAACGGCGCACGTCTAATCCTAACCAATTTATCGATTCGATTTTTCACACCACAAACCACATTCAAACCAATATCGCAATCAATCACCAAACAGTCAAACAAACAAGTCCATGGTCTGTGGACGATTGTGTCGGGTGCTACTAAGCACCATCTGCATCCTAGTATATATATATATAACTAGAAAAATAAATTGAAAGGTGAGAAATTCTCACATTAAAGCTATCCTAGCTCCACGGCACTTCCTTTGCAGAAGTCTTCGTCGTCGTCGCATCCTTTTTCATCTTCGTTGCTCGCTTTCACTACCTATGTAAAAATCGAATTTTTACTTCGCTATTCCATATATAAAAATCATATTTTTATTTCGAAGTTCAATATATAAAAATTCTATTTTTCTTTCAAAGTTCAATATATAAAAATCGAATTTTTCTTTCAAAGTTCAATATATATAAATCGAATTTTTCTTTCAAAGTTCAATATATAAAAATCGAATTTTTCTTTCAAAGTTCAATATATAAAAATCGAATTTTTATTTCAAAGTTCAATATATAAAAATATGATTTTGACTTCGCTTTCAATATTGAAAAATATGATTTTTACCTTTTGCTTTCACATATAAAAATATGATTTTTTACCTTTTGCTTTCACATATAAAAATATGATTTTTACCTTTGCTTTCACATATAAAAATATGATTTTTACCTTTGCTTTCAACATATAAAAATATGATTTTTTGCTTTTAAAATCAGTTTATTATTTGCTTATAAAAACCAATTCAGTTTTTATCTTTATAAAAAATAAATCAATTCAGTTTTTTATACCTAAAACCATTTCAGTTTTCTTCTTTAAAACATTTCAGTTCTAATACTAAAAAAAAAAAGTCAGTTTTTAATATTAAAACAAAAATCAGTTTTCAACCTTTCATGAAAACCAGTTTTTTATATTTTTATAAATCACAGTTTTTATACTTTCATAAAAATGCAGTTTTTTTTTTAAAAATTCTTTTATAAAAAACTGTTTTATGCTTTCTAAAAATTCAGTTTTAATCTTTTAAAAATTTCAGTTTTAAATTCTTTTATAAAATCAGTATTTCAATTCTTTTTAAACAAATCGGTTTTTTTATATTTTATATAATCAGTTTTAATTTTATAAAAATTCAGTTTTTACTTTATTTTTAAAACAGTTTTTTATTTTTTATTTCATAAAATCAAATCAGTTTTACAGATTAAAATAAAATAAAAATAAAAAAGGAAATAAAATACATAATAAAATAATAAAAAAAGGAAACGCTCACCGAACTGCGAAGAAGGGGAGGGGGCGATGCTCGTCTTCGTCGGCGGCTGGAGGAGCAGGCGGCGGCTGGGGGTTTGGTGGCGTCGCGATGGGATTCGACGAGGGGGGCTAATCGGTGTCGCGGTGCTTCGATCAAGGGAGGAGGGCGAGGCCTTCGTGGTGGTTGGGTCTTTGATCGGCGTCGAGGTCAGTGGGGGGGGGGGGGGCGGCTTGATTTCTAGGGTTTCTCTTTTTTTTTTTTTCTGTTCGTTCGAAATAAAAAGGAACGGGGGGGGGGGCAGGAAGAAGAACAAAGGGAGGGAGGGAAATTAAAATAATATTTTCTTTTTTTTATTAATTAATTATTTATTTTGTGAAAAGGTTGACTTTTACATACGACCTCGAAACGAGGCCCACCGCCTGTCGTCCATAGCGTTTCACCCCCATTCCGAACACAATGGGATATGTATCGCAAGCTGATTCGATTGTTACAATCAGTTTCTTTTTGAATTTACATTTAAATCATTATATTGAATTTTAAACGCACATTTCAAATTACCGGGGTCACATACTAACTAGAAAAATTCCAGAAAAATATTTTCTAGCTTCGTATTGACGATACGGTCCTAACAAAACTAGTTTCATCGAATTCTGAGACCGTTTGAAAAATGGCCAATTTCCAGTCGATTAAAATCAACTGAAACTGGTCAAACGCGTTTTCCTTTGCCACGCTCACATATTGATTCGAAAAATTATGAAATTTGAAACCTAGCAATAACTTCACATCCCGGACCCAACAAAACTGGTTTCGTCGAAATCCGAGGTCGTTTGCAAAATTGCTATTTTTAAGGGCCTTATATATATATATAAATATATATAAATTCCACAGCGACTATTTCTAATTTTAAACTGGACATATCTTATCATTTCTAAGATGAAATCTCAGTTTGTTAACTTCGTTACAAAGATATAGTTATACAGATTCAAATATTTCTTGTTTCGTTCAATTCTGACTTATAACGAATTCTGTATACTCATTTGAAATTAGAAATCGAATTTTCGAACTACCGCGCCATTTTCAATTCCTTTTATAATTATATATAATTATTATATATTCTAACGACGACGCGTATAACATATACGTTCGAATTATATTCAAAATAAATTTTCGTCGATATTATTTAAAATAATCTATTTTAAATATTCAAAATTCTCTAAAATCGCCAAAATAAAATTTTCAAACTGGCTCGCATTTTACGGGTTGTTACAATAATTCTATTTATTCTATACAAATCCTTTTATATAATTCTATTTATTTTATATAAATCCTTTAATATAATTCTATTCATTTTATATAAATCCTTTTATATAATTCTATTCATTTTATATATAAATATGTCATTTCAGTATTCACTTTGAAAATTTCCTTTTCACATTCCCGTATTTCATATGTTATTTAAAATACCAAATAACTCGACCAGCGTCATCATAATCAATCACATATTATATATAACATCATATATCACAATATATGAATAAAACAGTATAATTAATATTGAGGAATCCAGTTGGATCCCTCCAACCTGTTTCCATGCACCCATAGATGTTAAACAATATAATTAACATCAATTTCATTTCAACATGAAATGTTCTGATAAACAGAATCAATATTTGATTAACGATCAATATGTATAACTAGATTTATAATTTCAACCAATCAATTAGCAGTTCATCCAAATAGTCAACACACAACAATCAACCATCATTTATCAATTCTAAAAATATGTTATAAAAATATAAACTGTGCAGAGTTAGTGAGATTTACTCACATTATGCATTAACCGTTAAGTAACGATTTGCGTTAGTTGGTTTTGATCAGACAGTTTATTTTGCCATAAATTGTAACGAGCTCCAATTCACTCTCAATCAGTTCCATTGTTGGTCGTCTTCCATGCGATCCCAACGGATCTTGTTTCGTCATAATCCATTATATACATCGGCCCGTCCCAAAATATAAGCCCACTCCCTCTTCTAATCTTCTACCTCAACGAATTATTCTGACTTGCCGTAGAAAGGAACTTCACCGAATAACCACGCTACTACTAAATGAGACAAGGATGAGCTCCAGCATTTAAACCAAAACTTCCTACGTGCAATCTCATTGGTAGACACCCCTCATCCATAACGCATGCAGTACAGTCCCTCCTTGCCACACTGGTGCATAACGTCTGCTTCTTCTATCCTCCCACAACTCAAAACACGTCCTCTATGTAACCATAACTCCATGCTTTATTTCATCACCACATCAAACCATCTTCACTATCCACGTAACATCCCCTCAAAATTCTTGAAACCTCCCTCCTTACGTTGCCCAACTAACTTCACCAATTCATAGTCCTGCCGCACTGCCATTCTCCCCTACTTTCCCTCAAACATTGCCTATGTTCAAGAACTGCATCTCATGACAACCGCACTGCCAAGCTTGAGAGTCCCCATTTTCCATGCCAACACCTCTCTTCTCCACACGTGCTTTAATCCTTTCATGTTTGGAAACCCCCTTTGTGTGTGTACAAAACTACACACCACAGCCCTAGACCCGCGGCAGAATTTCGATCGTGTGAAACAGACCTTCTGCTCCCAAGGTTCCCATACTACTGAATTCGAACTCATGACCGAAAGTTTGCATGGTCACCGCTCCTCCTGTTCTTCCGTGCACATGTGTTCAAACTCACGTCCAGCTTGCGTTTTGTTGTTTTTAGAAGAAGGGAATGTTTCAATGTTTAGGAAACAGAGCAGTAAAAGGAAATGAAGATGGAGATGTGCTTTGAGAAGAGAGTAGCTAAAACTCTGTTCTATTGGTTGCTTTACGTATATATAGAAAGAATGTCTTGCCTGCCAAGTATTAGCTTTGTATTTAAAATGGGTAGGAACTTCACTGTTAAGTAATAGCTGTAACAAAGGTAGGTACTATTGTTTCTAGTAGGCTGTGAAAATATGTATGGGACTGTGTGAGAATAGAGTCCGGGTATGTACTTTCTTTGTTTTACTAAGGGTGTTTTACTTAGGGTGAAAGTCTCTCTTTGATTTTGAATATATATATATACACACATATATATTCAATCAAATATAATTCTTTCTATTTAATATATGTTGAAGACTTAAGGCCTAAGTATTGGAACTTGAGGCGTACACGGTGAAGGGAAAAAGAGAATTGTTTGTTTCTTCTTTATTTTGTAAATTATGTACCTTGATGTACACAATTATGTTCACGTACTAACCGCTACCGACAGAACTAAAAATACTATCATAACGAGAAATGTGCCAGGATCCCAAAAATATAATAATATAGGCCCATTAACTTATTTTGTGAAACCCCAAAATGTTGATATAGGGTGTAAAATACTCCAAAATAAAAAGTGCTTACTTTCCAAAATAAAAATTACAGTAAAATTCTAAAAATTAAATATTAATTACGTCTAAAAGGATTTCTCCAAATTCGAAGCCAATATTTAATTATGATTAAATACATCATTACGGCTTATAAACGATTTCATAGCGACTATTTATAAATTTGATTTGATCATAACTCATAGTATATACGACGAAATCCCTATTTTTCTCTTCCATCAGAAAAATATTGTTCAGCAGATTCGAATGTTTCTTATTTCATAGAAACCCGACTTAAAGCGGATTCTGTATATTCGTTTAAAGTTCGAATCGCCAAATTGCGAACTGCCATGCCATTTCGAGCTCGATTATAATTATAATATAAATTATACGTCCAACCGACATTTATATATAAATTTATTTGTATAATTCAATTCTAAACTGAATTACATATTTTAAATTGTCCAATACACATAATATTGTCAATTCACTATTCAAATAATTAAATAAATAAATTATTATACCGTAAAATATGGGATGTTACATTCTTCCCTCCTTAAAATATTTTCGTCCTCGAAATTGCTAAGGTAGAAAACAAACCCTATTAAATGGGTTAAATATTATTCGTTTACTTTTAACTGCAGTTTTAACTGAATCAAATAATTTTAATTAAAATATTAATTTATTTTAGTTAAGTAAAATTCTGAAAATTTCCTAATACCTTAAATTTTCAGAAAATTTTGCCAGCGTCTCCTTTGTACGGCTCAATCGTACAATTACACTTCGCCTCTCTGGGCCTTCTCCAATCCAAAAGAAAATCAAACAGCCAAGAAGCTTGCCAAACAGGCTCATAAATTACCAAACTCTTATAAAAATAAACTGGTACCTTTTTGTTGGGCATATCAACTCTATCACTTCCATATGCTATTAGCTCAGCACTTCCATATGCTATCAGCTCAGTATATACCAATGTTATCCCAGTCAACCTCCAATCAATTTTATCCCCAACACGGGTATTCGCTTAAACCCAAACCAAATTCCATTTAAAATTCAAGTTTCATTCTTGATTCCAAATTCTTGAATCATCCATCCAATAACATTTCAAATTCATATCACATAAATCAAATTACTTAACCAGGTTGAGTTCAACAAATATATTACATTAACTAATTTCTTTGTCTAATTAGTTATCTTCGTCTCAAAACTCTAATCTGATTTTCACTTCAGAATCAATCCACCTACTCACCTGAGTCCAGTTATATTTCAAAAATCCAATTTTCCTCGACATTACTCTATTTCAATTCAATTTCAACTTACTTTCACAAATTTCTTTCAAATTTGTTTTAATTCAAACAATCTTTTCCTGGGAGTTTTCAAACAGTTTAGCTCTTTCAAAAATCAAATATTCCTTTTCGGAATTTCAAAACAACTTGTTTTCCCAAAATAATTCTAAAACAATCTCTTTGGTAGTAATCCGTCACTAAGAAACTCGAAAATGAATACCGATGATGTTGCGCAGTCATCTTCGGAATTTATTTTCCAACGATCAAACTGAATTCAATACTATAACACTTTCAAAACCATTTCTAAACACTTCCATTTTGGAATACATTTCAAAACACCATTCACAATGCTAGTAAAACAATTTAAAATCTCCCAGGATTTTAAAAATTCTCATATATTTAGTCCAAATCCATTTACAAACAATTCTTCAAATTTCCAGAGTTGTAATTTCAATTCTGATTTAAATTCAGATTTAATTTATTTCATTACACTTATATGAATTCTGATTGGTTATTCACATAACCATTTCAATTATAACCTTATTCGATTATAACCACCAACACATCCAATATATTATAATATTTCCAATATTAATCATTCTTTTATATCAAAATATAATTTTGGGTAAAATTATTTCATTTACCCTCTTTTCAAAACATACCATGTCGGTTCATCGTATTCGAGTGTTTAGAAACCCCTACCCATACAGTGGATCAAACAGATCGATCCGAACTCATAAACAACTCAACCAATAAATCTCCACAATATAAAACAATTTGTATAAAATCTACAAATATGTTCTCTCATATATATACACTCAAAATCAATCTAAGGTTTATTAACCACATCTCTACTGAGTCAGGCCACAGAGCCAAGGTAATTACTAAACCTTCAGCTCTTATACAACTGTAACGACCCAGGGGATATGTGATCTTGGTTATCAACATAATCCATGTCGATTATCCAAGCATCGGAAATAACTAATAGTTAATAGAAAGAAGTTAGAGGGTGAGAATAGATAAGATAGAAAATTAGAATAGAAGAAAAAGAAGACCACAACAACAGAATCAGAGTAGCACGAATCTCACAGTGGAACGAATAAAATATAACATAACTTTGAAATACAAATTTGTACTTGAATATACATATCATTGTCAAAGTACAACACTTACAACATAGCGGAAATAAACAATTTCTATAAAATCCTAAAGCCTGCTGCTCCAAGCTCTCAGTATATCTGTAAAATCCCGATTAATTGACTGCCCGTACAAATTTGGGCACCCAAGAGTTTAGGGGAAACAAAACAAAATAAACTCCGGGTCAGTCCTGGGACTGGTGTGAGTAAACAATTTAAATAGTTTGAGAAAATAAACGATATCTCATAAGACCACACCGTATAACACGGAACGGGTTTTTCCCTTATGAGAATCCAAAACACTTAATTTAGCATTCAAAATCCTTTTGAAAGAAACAATAATCTTTATATCAAAACTCTTTGGATATTATAACAATGACTATCAACCAAAACTAAATAATCATCAGCAGAACGATTTCATCTAACGTTCCACATACATAATATATAATCAAAAATCGTGGGCGCTTATTGGGTAATGAATTCCAACTGGCAAGGTATGGGACCACCTTTCAACAGTGTATCTCTAGATAAGAATACACTGGGTTCAATAAGAACATCTTGTAATCCAGGCTAAACGTGACTGGTCATTCATTTTGCTTGAGTGTACCGAATGTATTATCACCAACGGTTGAGATCAGCAGCCGTTTCCGGAAAGGGACAGCATCAAAATAGATTATAGAAGTAAATTGAATTTCTCAAGATCAGGTGACAATACACCCTAATTGGCAGCTAACCACTTAGCCATGCGACCTACCCGATTTTATACCATTTCCTGGTTGTGAGGCTAGAGGCCATAACGTATAGATCACACTTTTATTTACTTTAAATGCCACATCGTCATACTCGTCAAATCACAAATTGATTTCCAAAAAAATACAATGGGTATACAACTAAGAGAAACGAATTCCTCTGCCACCAAACGTAATTACGTTTTGTAACAACTCGGAAAATCTGGGCCAGTTTAAAATTTTTATTTTGGCAATTTTAACGAATTTTGATTATTTAAAATAGACTATTTTAAATAATATCGACGAGAAAATTTATTTTGAATATAATTCGACGTATATATTATATACGTCGTCGTTAGAATATAAATATTTACATATAAATATAAATAGAATTGAAAATGGCGCGGTAGTTTGATAATTCGATTTCAAACTTCAATTGAATGTACCGGGTGCAAAACAATCCGGATTTTAGTGAAACCAAGAAACATTAGGATCTAATTGATGATATCTTTCCAACGTATCCGAAAAATTGAAATTTCATAGCGGGAATAAAAAGATATGTCCAGTTGAAAATTCTGAATAGTCGCTATGGAATTCAGGCCCTTAAAAATGGAAATTTTGCAAACGACCTCGGATTTCGACGAAACCACTTTTGTTGGATCCGTAGTGCCAATTTATTGCTAGGTTTCAAATTTCATAATTTTTCGAATCAATATGTGAGCGTGGCAAAGGAAAACGCGTTTGACCAGTTTTAGTTGATTTTAATCGACTGGAAAATGGCCATTTTTCAAACGGTCTCAGAATTCGATGAAATTAGTTTTGTTAGGACCGTATCGTCAATACGAAGCAAGAAAATATTTTTCGAGAATTTTTAGAGTTAGTATGCAACCCCGGTAATTTGAAATGTACGTTTAAAATTCAATATAGTGATTTAAATGTAAATTAAACGGAAACTGATTCAAATGATCGAATCAACCTACGATAAATATCCCATTGTGTTCGGAATGGGGGTGAAACGCTATGGACGACAGGCAGTGGGCCTCGTTAAGAGGTCGTATGTAAAAGTCAACTTCTTTGAATTAAAAATAATTAAATAAAAAAATATAAAAAAAAAATAAAAACCCCCTTTCTCTCCTTAACCAGCCCCCCCCCCCGTTGAAATCATTTCAGAACAAATCAGAAGAAAAAAAAGAGACAAATCGCTCCACCAACGATCGAACGCCGCCAGGCGTCCGCCGTGCCCCAGCCTCGACCACCACCGCCTCCGACCGTACCTCCCCCTCCCTTCCGACGGACCCATCCCCTCCACCCGATTCGAAAACCGAACCCCAAGCTCCAGGACCCCAAAGCAGTTCGCCGCCATTGACCCCGACCCCACCACGACCCACCGCACCACCAAACCGCCATTCGACCTCCCCATGACCGCGCTGCTCCTCCTGGCCTTCTCCTCCCTCTAGGTCGACGTCCAGGATAATGGCAGTAAGTTTTTTTTTTCTTTTTTTATTTTATAATAAAATCAGTTTAGAAAATGTAATTAGCATGAATGAAAATCAGTTTTAAATAAAAAGGGTAAGTAGAAATAGTATTGTTTTTTTTTAATAAAAACGAGATTGTATATATATGAAAGTGTTGATTTTTAACATAAGAAAGATTGGATTTTTAACAAAGGTATGATTTTTAATTTGAACAAAGACATGATTTTTATATAGTAGCGAATATAAAGATATGATTTTTATATTTTTAAAGTATTAAAAATATAGTCTTTACTATATAGATGATGTAAAAATATGATTTTTATAGTTTTAAAGAATTAAAAAATTGGATTTTTATATTTTTAAAGTGGTAAAAATATAATCTTTATTATGTAGAGAATAAAAAATATAATTTTTACATGATAGGAATAAGTAAAAATATGATTTTTATATATTGAATAGCAAAGTAAAAATATGATTTTTATATATTGAATAGCAAAGTAAAAATATGATTTTTATATATTGGATAACGAAGTGAAAATTCGATTTTTAAATGTATGAAGCGATAATAAAAATATGATTTTTAAATTAAAGTGAATAAATAAAAATATGATTTTTATTTTAAAGACATCAAATTATAAAAATGTGTGATTTTTACATATGTAGTGGCTACGAGCAACGAAGATGACAAAAAGGCGAGAACGTTGAAGATTTCTATCAATGAAGTGCCGTGAAGTTAGGATAGCTATCGGTGAGAATTTCTCACTCTTCAATTTATTTTCTAGTTATATATATATACTAGGATGCAGACGGTTCTTAGTAGCACCCGACACAATCGTCCACAGACCATGGACTTGCTTGTTTGGTTGCATAAATTAGTAAGATGATTTGATTTGAATTTGGTTGTTTGGTGAATTTGATTGATGTGTGAATGGCGTGGGCCTTCACTAGACCGGGGATAAGGCTAGGCCTTGTCCCGTTTCTAGTATAGTGCCGTTATGCCGCCGAAATTTTCTAAAATAAGTTAGAAAAATAAAGATAACATTTTATTTGATAAATGAACTGAATAGAAAATTCATAGGTTGAATAAAATAGTTTGATCGTTAAATATAAAATTTTTAACGTAAATGTGAATAAATAAATATTCATTTACAAACCGGACGGTTTGTTTATGTACACATATTTGAAGGACATTGATTGGGACGATAAATTTTACACATCGCCCAACTGCACAAATAAAATCTGTGTTTGATTGTTTGAAACCCCACACGGGTATTGGGATGATATTTGACGTACACTAATCCCGATGGTTTATTTGCATGTCGATCGATTGATTGACAGGCTGTTATAAGCGTTGAATATTTATATTCGATGCTTATACAGTGTAGAATACACTTTGGATGATGGTTGATTATTCATCGTTGTTGATATATACATGTGTTGTAGAAAATCCATATAATTTACATTATATGTTAATTGATTGGGTCTCATTCCAATTTAGAAAATAAAGGTTCATGTGTTGACAGTACTCATACATTGAGATTGGTCATGTGTTGAACGAAATATTTTAGTAATAAAATTTACATCTTTATCAATATAAAATAAAGGTTCATGTGTTGACAGTACTCATCCGTTGAGATTAGTCATGTGTTGAACGAAATATTTTAATAATAGAAATATTTGAAATAGAAATATTTGAAATAGAAATATTTAAAAAGGAAATATTTGAAAAAGAAATATTTGAAATAGAATATTTGAAAATAGAAATATATGAAGCCGTGTTGATTAGATTGACGCCATTTTGACGTGAACGGTATTTATATCGATTTTATTCATTTTAAAATGAATATTGAAAAATGATTTCGAAATCGAATATTTTGGAATAAAATTTGAATCGAATTGAAAGAAAATGAATTCGAATTGAATATATAACGAATTTGATTTCAATTGAATATATAACGAATTTGATTTCAATTGAATATATAACGAATTTGATTTGATTAGAAAATGAATTGAAATTTGAATTGAATAGAAATGAATTTTAAAACGAATTTATAAAGAAGAATTCAATTTTGCTTTGGACTGAAGTGGAAGTTGAAATTGTTTTTGAAACGAATTTAAAACGATTTATAAAATTCGTTTTAAATAGAAATCGACGAAATATATATTATATATATTATATATATAATATAATGGCCTGAATAGAACGCGCCGCGCCGCGGCAGTTCGTGAATTTCGACCATTTATTTCAAACGGACATTACGGGAGATCCGACCGTCGGATTCTCCTAAAACTGGAACTGTTGGGTTCGTATCGAAAAGAGCTTTCTAACGAAGATTAGAAATTTGAAATCTAACGGTTGGATTTGGAGATACGTCCAAATCAAATTTGAAAAAGGTCGGTGTAAGTGCAGTTCGATGGCCATTGATGGAAATCGACTGTACGGGCCTTGATAAAATTATTAAAAATATCAATAATTTGTGTAAAATCATTAGAAATGATTTGGGAAAATTTGGGATGAAGAACTCCATATTTGAAAAGATAAAAACATATTTTTATCAAAATGAACTAGTTGAACTAAATTTAAAACCCGATTTGTTTTTAAATAAATAAATTAGGTTTAAAAAGGGGTTTTAAATAATCGGAATTCCTAATATATTTGAATTAAATTAAACCAGAATTGATTCATGGGTTTATCGTGAACTGTGTTTTAAATAACACTAGTTCTTTAACCCGATAATAAATAGAATGTGATTTGGGTTTGTCGTGAACTGTGTTTTAAATAACACCTGGTTCTTTAACCCAGTAAAAGGAGTTCTAATGAATCTGCAATTAGATTGAAATGGGGAATTGATAATTTAAATTATCAACTTTAGAAAATGAGCGAGAATGGAGTATCACCAGTTTTGCTCCAAAGCGATAGTTAAATCTTTAATTAGATTTGAACGTGAAATGGTAATTAATTTTACCGATAACACCGTGGTGTTAGATATGGAGTATTACCAGTTTTGCTTCATGGGATGAATAGGTTGGGATTGGGAAATAAAATAAATAATTACTTCGGTGTGGTTCGCTAATCTCGACTGTTGTAGAAAAACCATAATTTGGTTTGAAATGACATCCAAAGGAAGATCAAAGGATAAAATTTAAAGAATTTATCTTGGATAAAATTAATGGGAACCTTTCCCTAAGAATTGAAATTTAGAAACTAGCTTGAGACGACCCGATTTCCCGTTCTCACGGAAATAAGGTTATCTTTGGAATATAACACAGAAACATATAATAGCAGAACAGAATTAAATAAATACACCAGAATGAACAACAAAATATACTGGATAAAAGTAATCATCAGAGTTACACAGTATACAGGATCTTACTTAGTACAAATACAGTTCAGCTATACATAAATGTCTACAGCGGAAATAAACAAAATATGTACAATAGGAGCTGAACAGCATAAAAAGAAATAAATGATAGAATCCATCTTCCGCTCCAGCTATCCAGAAAGAACCAGCTAAACCTGAATACAAGGCTGCCCGTGTAGAAAAAGGGGCACCCGAGTTTGAGAGTGAAACAAACAACGAGTCAGTCATGGGACTGGTATGAGAAATCTACTCAACACATATATAATATGGCTAATCACAGGACCACGCCACTTTCGTGGAACGGGTTTACTCCATTGGATTGCCAGTGCTTTAAAACAAATCTTTCTTTTAAACATCGCTATGCTTTTTATAAAGATGAAGCCGTTATAAGACTCAGTTCCCATCACACAATGCAACGCAAACCGGAGGATAGAGTTTTTACCTTATAACGACCAAAATATGCTTGATACGAATAAAACAAAGGCAATTGATATTATTGCTAGTGTTTATATGTTTTGAAAACAATTTCAAATCATAACTATCAATCATAGGCGGCATTAATGCCCCATACCACTATGTCGCTATATATAGGTATACAATCAAAACCGCACAGTCACGTATTTGGAAATTGGATTTCCGTCATGAACCAAGGCAAAAGATAGTCCTCACCGACTTCGTGACTCTCTAGCCCGAGCCACAGGGTCAGAGCGCATCGACCCTTGGAGCGACAGGGCCGGTCCACCGATGTGGATTAAAATTCCTGAACAATACGTTTCCCCACCCTTTGGGGCGTAAACGAGCCAACGAATGACTCCATCGGACCCGGATTGTCCGATCAAACCGAGGCGCCTCGCAACAGCAACAACCACATAGGTGAAAAGTATATAAATGTCAGGGCTGGTAGGTCACTGACACCACCCTAGCTAGAAAGAAACGCATGTCCTCCCTGAGGTCCTTCCTCCCGTTTTAGGTTCATACCGGGGTGTGAGGCTCGCGAATTTACGTTATACACAAAGCCACGCCACACAGGCGGTGCTTTGATCATCACCACAAGACTTTGCTTTTCAACAGAAGCCCTGATCACTGCATCTTAGCATGCCACACAGGCAATTCACACCGTGCAACTGATGGCTATCAATCACACAGAACAAATTCCCATGTCGGACACACAGTCCATTTACAAGTCCGTTCTGGGTCTGAACGAAACCGGAGGCACTAAATACCTCGCAAACCCTTCGATCAACACGTACGTCTGAACGATCACCACTCATTATCCATATTTCGGGATGCCTCCCAATCAGGACCTCGGTTACCATCCAAACGAGGTGAAGATCTCCGGTCTTCGACCATCGTCTTCATCTTCGAATTTCAATCGTCGGTCGATTATTCGAAATGAGAATTAACTCGGCCTTTTCAAATAATTCACGTATATTTAGAATTTCAAATCGATTTATTTCAATGGTTAAATTATTCGACAACACCAATTGTGTTCTTTAATATAGTTTTCACACCATACACATTCAACCATCAAACATCACATAAATCAAGCAAATTCAGTTTATTTCCATTCCATATCGCTTACGATATTTTATAACTATTTATCGCTATTTTAATTTATTTTAAAATAGCCATTTTATTCAAAACGACGCTTCGGGCCATAAGGCGGCCGTGGCGCTGTTTTTCTTCAGATTTGATTTACACATATCTGAAAATCTAACCGTTGGATCTTTACAAAATTTACATCATTAGAAAGGTCTTTTCAAAACGAATCCAACGGTTCCAGTTTCGGGAAAATCCGACGGTCGGATCTCCCGGTACAATCGTTTGAAGTTTCGATTTCAAATTACGAACTGCAGCGTCGTTGTTCGATTAAATATAATTCTATTTATATTTATATATAAATATAATCGATTCTGGCGCTGTTTTTCTTCAGATTTGAATTAAACATTCCGGACAATCCAACCGTTGGATTTTTACAAGGTTGGTGCCGTCGGAAAGATTATTCCAAGGCGAACCCGACGGTGGAGGTTTCGTGAAAATCCAATGGTCGGATTTCCCGTACTAGTCGTTTGAAATTACGGTTTCGAAATACGAACTGCACGGCTTCGTTTCGTTTTAATTTTATTTATATTTATATAGTTATATAAATATAGTTCATTCAACAATTTCAATTTCGTTTTAACTTCAAAAAATTTTCTAACACCTTAAATTTTGGAAAAATTTCGCCATAACCTCCCCTGCACCGGGAGCGTCGGGAAATCGCAAATAGCGTCCCGGTCCTTCTAATCTCAAAAAGAAAAAGAAAAAGCCAAGCGGCTAGCCAACAGGCTCAAAATCATCACCCAAACAAATCAGTAAATGTGTACCTATTTGTCGGGCACAAAATTTTATTCCACTTTTCTAGCCCCTTTGCTATAACCTGTTCAATGAATATGCATGTACATATATATACAGTCCATATCATTTTTCATTTTCTATTCAACTTCATATTCGATTTCTATTTGGTTTAAAAACACCATTCACTCTAATGTTACATAAATAGGTGCAAATCATTTCATTAGCTAATTAATGAATATTTCAACTTATATATGTTTATTTTGAACAAGTGGCTATTTTTAACACTTCACATTTTAACGATTTATGCATACAATAAAAATGTGATTTTTATTGTAAAACGATTCATTTCAAAACACTATTTTTCTATACAGTTCTTATAGTCGATAAAAGGTGATTTTTTTTATTATCAAACAGTTTATTTCAAAATATGAATACCATTCAACACATGAATTTCTAAACAACGAATGAATATCAATTCAACACATGAATGTTTTCTATATAGTTTAAGCATATGAAAATAATTCAAACACACAAATATTATTCAAAATTTCGGCAGCATAACGGCAGGGTAGTTACACCGGCACCGTCCCAAGTACGGCTCCTCGCTCTACCTTAAAACCTCGCGGTTTTTGACAATGGGAATCATGCATCTAGTTCGCACGCAGGCGGCATGTATATATTTATTTCATTTCCACAAACTAATCCTATGTGGTTTCAACCAAATATTTCACAACCACAAATGGGTATTTTTCAACCACATACAACCAATATCAATCACAAACAATCCCAACAACCATTCAATTTTCACAACAATTTCAACCAATAAATATCGTCCATGGTTTGTGGACGAGGGGCGTATATATATATATATATATATATATATATATATATATATATATATATATATATATTTATATATAGCAATTCACTTTTACTTCACACACATATATATAAATTTTAAATCAGAAATCTCACCAATAGCTATCCAACTTCATGACTCTTCTTAATAGAAATCTTCGCCTATTTGTCGCTTTCACCCGTATTCTCTGCATATGTAAAAATAGAATTTTTACTACGCTATTCAATATATAAAAATATGATTTTTTTTCTTTTGCTTTCGCATATAAAAATATGATTTTTACTTCTGCAAGTTCAAATCTTTTTCTACTAAAAGATTAAACCTTTTTCCTATTTTAAAGTTCAAAATAAAATCAGTTTTTCTCTTTTATAAAAATGCAGTTTTTGAATCTTTTAAAATTCAGTTTTTAACTGTATAAAAAATGCAGTTTTTATTATTTATTTTTTTATAGATCAGTTTTTAACTTTTTAAAACAAAACAGTTTTATACTTTTAAAAATATCAGTTTTATACCTATAAAAATATTTCAGTTTTTATACTTTAAAAAAAAATTATGCTCTAACTTTTAAAAAAAAAATCAGTTTTTAATTTTAATTAAAACCAGTATTCAATTCTTTTTAAACAAATCGGTTTTTTAAATCTTTTTAATAATCTATTTTTTTTCCTAAAAACAAATCAGTTTTTAAAGAATAAAATAAAAAAGAAAATAAAAAAAAAAAAGTTTACCGATGTAGCTGCGAAGGGGGGGGGAGCGATGCTCGTCTTCGTCGGCGGCAGGAGGAGCAGGCGGCGGCTTCGAGCTTCGACAGAGGAAAGGCGGTGGGCGACTTCGAGTCTCGAACGCGATGGAGGGAGGCGATGGCTTCAAGGGGGGGGGGGCTCTTCGTCGGCGTTCGAGGTTAGGGGGGGGGGGGGGGGGCGGCGGCTCTTCGTCGGCGCTCGATGGATCGGGGGGAGGCTGGCGATTTAGGTTTAGGGTTTGGGTTTTTTTTTCTTTCTGTTATGTTTTATAACGAACGGGGGGGGGGGGGGGGGGGCGAGCAGAAGATAAGAGGGAGGGAGGGAATAAAAATATATATATATATATATATATATATATTTTTAATTATTCAAAAAGTTGACTTTCACATACGACCTCTAAGCGAGGCCCACCGCCTGTCGCCCATAGCGTTTTACCCCCATTCCGAACACAATGGGATATGTATCGCAAACTGATTTGATCGTTACAGCCAGTTTCCTTTTGAATTTTCTTTTAAATCATTATATTGAATTTTAAACGCACTTTTCAAATTACCGGGGCCACATACTAACAAGAAAAATTCCAGAAAAATATTTTCTAGCTTCGTATTGACGATACGGTCCTAACAAAACTAGTTTCGTCGAATTCTGAGACCGTTTGAAAAATGGCCAATTTCTAGTCGATTAAGATCAACTGAAATCGGTCAAACGCGTTTTCCTTTGCCACGCTCACATATTGATTCGAAAAATTATGAAATTTGAAACCTAGCAATAACTTGACACTGCGGATCCAACAAAAGTGGTTTCGTCGAAATCCGAGGTCATCTGCAAAATATCCATTTTTAAGGGCCTGAATTCCATAGCGACTATTCAGAATTTTCAACTGGACATATCTTTTGATTCCCGCTATCAAATTTCGATTGGTCGGATTCTTTAGAAAGATGTTCATTAACAGATTTAAATATTTTTGGTTTCACTAAAATCCGGATTGTTTTGCACCCGGTATATTCAATTGAAGTTTGAAATCGAATTATCGAACTACCGCGCCATTTTCAATTCTATATATAATTATAATTAATTATATTCGTTTTCAAATGTCGATTCGAACTCAGTTTTCATCGCCATTATTTAAAATATTTATTTTAAATATTTAAAATCCATTATTTTAGCCAATTTAAAAATTTTAAATTGGTTCAGATTTTCTGGGTCGTTACAATCTCCCCCACTTAAAACTTTTCGTCCCCGAAAAGGAATAAAGTCGAAAGTGGTCTGATAAATCTACGATCACACATCACAACAACCAAATTGTTTTTAATATTCAGAGTTTAGAATAAATAATGCACATCCATGGGAAGAAAATAGCAAGAGAATAGAGAATTAAATGGTAATGCAAAGTAGGGTAAATGTACCTTGCACCAGAGTCAAACAGAGATATCTAGTCGGCATCTAGGATAAGCTTTCTGAATGCTCTCCTCAGTTTCCCAAGTACAATCTCGCGGATCTCCACTCCATTGCACTTTGACTAAGTGAACTTTCTTGTTTCTCAGCTCTTTGGTTTCTTTGCCGATAATCTTTATCGGCTCTCGCCTCACAGCTAATTCTGGAGTAATTTCAATATCCTGCTGAGCTGCTTCTTCCACGATCAAGTCTGGATCATGAACGTGCTTTCGAAGTTGAGATATATGAAATACATCATGCACTCCAGGCAACCAGTCTGACAATTTAACTTTATATGCGAGAGTTCCAATCCGTTCCAAAATAGGAAACGGACCAATGAATTTGGGTGCTAACTTTCCAGTTTTACCGAACCGGATAACTCCTCTCATCGGCGATACTTTCAAATATACATAGTCGCCAACTTCAAAGGATATATCCCTTCTTCTTCTATCGGCATAGCTCTTTTGTCGGCTTTGAGCAGCGAGTAATCTCTTCTTAATAAAATCGACTTTGTCGGCAGCTTCTCGAATCATATCGGGACCCAACACAAGTCTATTTCCAGGCTCGACCCAACAAGCAGGAGATCGGCACGGTCTACCATACAATGCTTCGAATGGCGACATTGTCAGACTCTCCTGGTAGCTGTTATTATAAGAGAATTCAGCCAAATGAAGATGGTCTTCCCATGATCCACCGAAATCTATAACACAAGCCCGTAATAGATCTTCTAAAATGCGATTCACCCTCTCAGTCTGACCGTCTGTCTGAGGATGATAAGCGGTGCTCAAGTTCAACTTCGTTCCTAGCTCGACTTGAAATGCTTCCCTGAATTTGCTAGTGAATATTGTATCTCTATCACTTACTATACTGAGCGGCACTCCATGTAGTCTAACTATTTCCCTGAAGTATATCTGCGCCAGACTCCGAGCGGTTCTATTTGATCTGACAGGTATGAAATGGGCGGTCTTCGTGAAGCGATCTACGATCACCCAAATACTGTCATTTCCCTTTCTGGTTCTGGGCAAACCATCAATGAAATCCATAGAAATATGTTCCCACTTCCAGCCAGGAACTCCTAGTGGTTGTAATAATCCAGCCAATTTCTGTTGATCACTTTTGACTAACTGGCAAGTAGGGCATCGACTAACATATATTGAAACGTCTCTTTTCATAGCCTTCCACCAGAATGTTCTTTTGAGATCGTTGTACATTTTGGCCACACCAGGATGGATACTCAACTTGGACTTGTGACATTCGTCTAACACTTCCCTTTTTAGCTCAGGAATGTCAGGAACACAAATCCTTCCTTTCAATCTCAGGGTCTCGTCGTTATCTATTTGAAAACACGAGGGTTCACCTTTCCGAATCCTTTTAATCATATCCTTAATAAAGTTATCCTCCTTCTGAAGAATAGATATTTTGTCAATCAAGGAAGTCGTGATAATAAAGCTGGCGACCATTACATTCTTTCGACTCAGCGCATCGGCCACGACATTGGCTTTTCCTGGAGTGTATATAATTTCAAAGTCATATGCTGCAAGAAACTCCAGCCAACGTTGCTGCCTCAAGTTCAGGTCTTTCTGAGTGAACATATACTTTAACGACTGGTGATCTGTAAACAGTTCAAACCTCTCGCCCAGAAGATAGTGTCTCCAGATTTTCAAAGAGAATATGATAGCCAATAACTCAAGATCATGAGTTACATAGTTTTTCTCGTGCGGTTTCAGTTGACGGCTAGCATAAGCAATCACTTGACCCCTTTGCATTAACACTGCGCCAAGGCCTTCTCTAGAAGCATCAGTCCAGACTTTCAAATCTTGGTTGCCATCGATGATGGTTAACACTGGAGCTGTAGTTAATCTCAACTTTAGCTCTTCGAAAGCCTCCTCACTCTCTTGAGTCCATTTGAATTTAGAATGCTTCTTTGTAAGCTTCGTTAAGTGACCAGATATCTTCGAAAAGTCTTTAACGAACTTTCGGTAATAGCTAGCCAATCCGAGAAAACTGCGGACTTCAGTGGGAGTACTGGGCTGTTTCCAATTCTGAATAGCTGTGATTTTGCTTGGATCCACAGCGATTCCATCTTTCGATACTACATGACCCAGAAATTTCACTTCATCTTGCCAGAAGATACATTTGGAAAACTTGGCTTTCAATACATTCCGTCTCAGAATTTCTAGAACCTGTTCCAGATGCTTTTCATGTTCGGCCTTTGATTTAGAGAAGATTAGAATATCGTCAATAAAAACCAGAACAAATTTATACAATACTCCTCTGAATACTCTGTTCATTAGATCGACGAAATAAGCTGGAGCGTTACATAAGCCGAATGGCATTACTAACCACTCGTAGAATAAGTCGGGGCCTCTGAACGCTGTCATTGGAACACATTCTTCGGCAATTCGAAGTTGATGGAAACCTGTAGCTAGGTCCATTCGTGAAAATATTTGTGCTCCATTCAGACGATCCAACAAATCATCAATCCGCGGCAATGGATATTTGTTCTTTATTGTCTGTTTGTTCAGATCACGATAATCCACACATAGCCGTAGAGTACCGTCAGATTTTGGGACAAACACCACTGCTGCACCCCAATCAGAGAAACTAGGCCTGATCAGACCTTTCCATACTAGCTGTCGTGTTTGATTGTCTAATTCCTCCTTCTCTTTCAAGGACATTCTTCGAATAGCGTGAACTACCGGCCTTGCATTGGGAATTAAAGCAATCTTGAAATCTATTTCTCTCTGCGGAGGTAAGCGAACAACTTCTTCGAACACATCCGCATAGTTCTTGACAACAGGAATGTCTTTGATGAGGTCAGGAATATTCTCCGTGACTTCAGGAACATTTTCAATTTGGGCTGGAGAAACATCGAGAGCTGACCAGAAATCCTTTCTATTTGATGTTGGGCCTTCACACGGTATGGTTATATAATTTCCCAATTGTGCTTTTGCCTTTACAACTCTGTCGGCGCATTTAACCTCCGCTTCATATTTGGTTAGCCAATCCAATCCCAGAATAAGATCGAATTCATCAAAATTCATGACGACGGAGATAATAGGGAATTTATAGCAAGAAAAAGAGACAGGTACCGCACAAACCCAACTGAGATTGATGGAACCTCCAACTGGATTTCGGACAGTCATTGGCTCTTTGAGCTTCTTCAAATTCAAATCCAACTTCTTGACTGCACTCTTTGCAATAAAGCTTCGTGACGCGCCTGTGTCAAACAGTACTTTAACTGGAATGTTTTTGACATTGAGCATGCCTTCAAAAACATCAGATCTTTCTTGCCTAGCTGAGGGCTCAGAAGTTTCTGCTACTTCATTTACTTGAACCATTTCAGGCTTGTTTAACTGCGGGCAATCCTTTGCAAGATGACCAGCTTCGCGGCACTGTTTGCACTCTCTATTCTCTTGGAACTCCCCGTCGGTTCTGAACCTTTTCTTCTTTTTCTTTCGATTTGCTCTATATCCTTCTTTTCTTTGTTTCTTTAAAGATCTGCAACTTATCGACAAATGTCCTTTCTTATTGCAGTTAGAGCAAGTAGCTGTCGTTGCCGGTTCCTTTTCAGATTTAGCCCTTTTTCTATTGACACTGGGCTTCTTACTGGCTTCAGGAATATCAATTTCAGACTCTGCTTTGTCACTACAACAAACATCCTCTTCGTCGCGCAACATTCCTTTCTTATGGAGATCTTCATACTGATAAGCCATATAAATCATTTCTAAGAAAGGAAGCTTCACATGCCCCAATACCTTATTCTGGTATTTCCTTTGAAGTCCGTGAATAAATCTAAGATTCTTCCTCTTTGGGTCTTGAATTAGATGAGGAGCAATGTGAGCAAGTTCATTGAATTTCTTATGATATTCGGGAATGGTCATATCACCTTGTATCAAATAAGAAAATTCATCACATAATCTCTCGGTCGCTTCGGGAGGAGTAAACCTTTCTAAGAAAATCACTTTGAATCTGTCCCAGGTGATATCACCTTCTGGATTATTCTCTATAATTGAATCCCACCAGAACAAAGCTTCATCTTTAAATGCCCAGGAGGCCAGTAATCTTTTCTGGTCATCCCTCAGCTTTAATGCTTCGAAGATTTTCTCAGCCGAACGAATCCAAGCTTGTTTCTTCATAATAGATTCTTCACCAGAGAACGGTATTCCACCCATATTTCGATATTTGATTAATAGGGCCTCAATATCCGGTTCTGCATTCTTTCTGCTTCTGACACTCATTTTTCTAGTACTTCTGCAAATGGCAGATCAAGTGTTAGGTCACAGAAAAGGTATTTTAAAATATAGAAACACATACTTCAAATGTAAATGTGTCTATCAAGGTGTAATTTCATTCTGCTTTACTCATACTAGGATATTACTGATCCTATCTGTATAGAGTTGCCCGTCCTAGAACACTACTGGTTCTATTTCTGACGAGTTCGTTCAAATGTTATATTCCAGAACTAAGCTTAACCAAAGCTCTGATACCACGTTGAGACGACCCGATTTCCCGTTCTCACGGAAACAAGGTTATCTTTGGAATATAACACAGAAACATATAATAGCAGAACAGAATTAAATAAATACACCAGAATGAACAACAAAATATACTGGATAAAAGTAATCATCAGAGTTACACAGTATACAGGATCTTACTTAGTACAAATACAGTTCAGCTATACATAAATGTCTACAGCGGAAATAAACAAAATATGTACAATAGGAGCTGAACAGCATAAAAAGAAATAAATGATAGAATCCATCTTCAGCTCCAGCTATCCAGAAAGAACCAGCTAAACCTGAATACAAGGCTGCCCGTGTAGAAAAAGGGGCACCCGAGTTTGAGAGTGAAACAAACAACGAGTCAGTCATGGGACTGGTATGAGAAATCTACTCAACACATATATAATATGGCTAATCACAGGACCACGCCACTTTCGTGGAACGGGTTTACTCCATTGGATTGCCAGTGCTTTAAAACAAAACTTTATTTTAAACATCGCTATGCTTTTTATAAAGATGAAGCCGTTATAAGACTCAGTTCCCATCACACAATGCAACGCAAACC
Source organism: Allium sativum (assembly GCA_030737875.1). Classification (NCBI taxonomy): domain Eukaryota; kingdom Viridiplantae; phylum Streptophyta; class Magnoliopsida; order Asparagales; family Amaryllidaceae; genus Allium; species Allium sativum. Next base: position 857,813,128 of record CM060918.1, on the reverse strand, counting down.
GGAGGATAGAGTTTTTACCTTATAACGACCAAAATATGCTTGATACGAATAAAACAAAGGCAATTGATATTATTGCTAGTGTTTATGTGTTTTGAAAACAATTTCAAATCATAACTATCAATCATAGGCGGCATTAATGCCCCATACCACTATGTCGCTATATATAGGTATACAATCAAAACCGCACAGTCACGTATTTGGAAATTGGATTTCCGTCATGAACTAAGGCAAAAGATAGTCCTCACCGACTTCGTGACTCTCTAGCCCGAGCCACAGGGTCAGAGCGCATCGACCCTTGGAGCGATAGGGCCGGTCCACCGATGTGGATTAAAATTCCTGAACAATACGTTTCCCCGCCCTTTGGGGCGTAAACGAGCCAACGAATGACTCCATCGGACCCGGATCGTCCGATCAAACCGAGGCGCCTCGCAACAGCAACAACCACATAGGTGAAAAGTATATAAATGTCAGGGCTGGTAGGTCACTGACACCACCCTAGCTAGAAAGAAACGCATGTCCTCCCTGAGGTCCTTCCTCCCGTTTTAGGTTCATACCGGGGTGTGAGGCTCGCGAATTTACGTTATACACAAAGCCACGCCACACAGGCGGTGCTTTGATCATCACCACAAGACTTTGCTTTTCAACAGAAGCCCTGATCACTGCATCTTAGCATGCCACACAGGCAATTCACACCGTGCAACTGATGGCTATCAATCACACAGAACAAATTCCCATGTCGGACACACAGTCCATTTACAAGTCCATTCTGGGTCTGAACGAAACCGGAGGCACTAAATACCTCGCAAACCCTTCGATCAACACGTACGTCTGAACGATCACCACTCATTATCCATATTTCGGGATGCCTCCCAATCAGGACCTCGGTTACCATCCAAACGAGGTGAAGATCTCCGGTCTTCGACCATCGTCTTCATCTTCGAATTTCAATCGTCGGTCGATTATTCGAAATGAGAATTAACTCGGCCTTTTCAAATAATTCACGTATATTTAGAATTTCAAATCGATTTATTTCAATGGTTAAATTATTCGACAACACCAATTGTGTTCTTTAATATAGTTTTCACACCAAACACATTCAACCATCAAACATCACATAAATCAAGCAAATTCAGTTTATTTCCATTCCATATCGCTTACGATATTTTATAACTATTTATCGCTATTTTAATTTATTTTAAAATAGCCATTTTATTCAAAACGACGCTTCGGGCCATAAGGCGGCCGTGGCGCTGTTTTTCTTCAGATTTGATTTACACATATCTGAAAATCTAACCGTTGGATCTTTACAAAATTTACATCATTAGAAAGGCCTTTTCAAAACGAATCCAACGGTTCCAGTTTCGGGGAAATCCGACGGTCGGATCTCCTGGTACAATCGTTTGAAGTTTCGATTTCAAATTACGAACTGCAGCGTCGTTGTTCGATTAAATATAATTCTATTTATATTTATATATAAATATAATCGATTCTGGCGCTGTTTTTCTTCAGATTTGAATTAAACATTCCGGACAATCCAACCGTTGGATTTTTACAAGGTTGGTGCCGTCGGAAAGATTATTCCAAGGCGAACCCGACGGTGGAGGTTTCGGGAAAATCCAATGGTCGGATTTCCCGTACTAGTCGTTTGAAATTACGGTTTCGAAATACGAACTGCACGGCTTCGTTTCGTTTTAATTTTATTTATATTTATATAGTTATATAAATATAGTTCATTCAACAATTTCAATTTCGTTTTAACTTCAAAAATTTTCTAACACCTTAAATTTTGGAAAAATTTCGCCATAACCTCCCCTGCACCGGGAGCGTCGGGAAATCGCAAATAGCGTCCCGGTCCTTCTAATCTCAAAAAGAAAAAGAAAAAGCCAAGCGGCTAGCCAACAGGCTCAAAATCATCACCCAAACAAATCAGTAAATGTGTACCTATTTGTCGGGCACAAAATTTTATTCCTCTTTTCTAGCCCCTTTGCTATAACCTGTTCAATGAATATGCATGTACATATATATACAGTCCATATCATTTTTCATTTTCTATTCAACTTCATATTCGATTTCTATTTGGTTTAAAAACACCATTCATTCTAATGTTACATAAATAGGTGCAAATCATTTCATTAGCTAATTAATGAATATTTCAAATTATATATGTTTATTTTGAACAAGTGGCTATTTTTAACACTTCACATTTTAACGATTTATGCATACAATAAAAATGTGATTTTTATTGTAAAACGATTCATTTCAAAACACTATTTTTCTATACAGTTCTTATAGTCGATAAAAGGTGATTTTTTTTATTATCAAACAGTTTATTTCAAAATATGAAAACCATTCAACACATGAATTTCTAAACAACGAATGAATATCAATTCAACACATGAATGTTTTCTATATAGTTTAAGCATATGAAAATAATTCAAACACACAAATATTATTCAAAATTTCGGCAGCATAACGGCAGGGTAGTTACACCGGCACCGTCCCTAGTACGGCTCCTCGCTCTACCTTAAAACCTCGCGGTTTTTGACAATGGGAATCATGCATCTAGTTCGCACGCAGGCGGCATGTATATATTTATTTCATTTCCACAAACTAATCCTATGTGGTTTCAACCAAATATTTCACAACCACAAATGGGTATTTTTCAACCACATACAACCAATATCAATCACAAACAATCCCAACAACCATTCAATTTTCACAACAATTTCAACCAATAAATATCGTCCATGGTTTGTGGACGAGGGGCGTATATATATATATATATATATATATATATATATATATTTATATATAGCAATTCACTTTTACTTCACACATATATATATAAATTTTAAATCAGAAATCTCACCAATAGCTATCCAACTTCACGACTCTTCTTAATAGAAATCTTCGCCTATTTGTCGCTTTCACCCGTATTCTCTGCATATGTAAAAATAGAATTTTTACTACGCTATTCAATATATAAAAATATGATTTTTTTTCTTTTGCTTTCACATATAAAAATATGATTTTTACTTCTGCAAGTTCAAATCTTTTTCTACTAAAAGATTAAACCTTTTTCCTATTTTAAAGTTCAAAATAAAATCAGTTTTTCTCTTTTATAAAAATGCAGTTTTTGAATCTTTTAAAATTCAGTTTTTAACTGTATAAAAAATGCAGTTTTTATTATTTATTTTTTTATAGATCAGTTTTTAACTTTTTAAAACAAAACAGTTTTATACTTTTAAAAATATCAGTTTTATACCTATAAAAATATTTCAGTTTTTATACTTTAAAAAAAATTTCTGCTCTAACTTTTAAAAAAATTCAGTTTTTAATTTTAATTAAAACCAGTATTCAATTCTTTTTAAACAAATCGGTTTTTTAAATCTTTTTAATAACCTGTTTTTTTCCTAAAAACAAATCAGTTTTTAAAGAATAAAATAAAAAAGAAAATAAATAAATAAAAAAAAGTTTACCGATGTAGCTGCGAAGGGGGGGGGGGGAGCGATGCTCGTCTTCGTCGGCGGCAGGAGGAGCAGGCGGCGGCTTCGAGCTTCGACGGAGGAAAGGCGGTGGGCGACTTCGAGTCTCGAACGCGATGGAGGGAGGCGATGGCTTCAAGGGGGGGGGGGGGGGGGGGCTCTTCGTCGGCGTTCGAGGTTAGGGGGGGGGCGGCGGCTCTTCGTCGGCGCTCGAGGGATCGGGGGGAGGCTGGCGATTTAGGTTTAGGGTTTGGTTTTTTTTTTCTTTCTGTTATGTTTTATAACGAACGGGGGGGGGGGGGGGCAAGAAGAAGATAAGAGGGAGGGAGGGAATAAAAATATATATATATATTTTAAATTATTCAAAAAGTTGACTTTCACATACGACCTCTAAACGAGGCCCACCGCCTGTCGCCCATAGCGTTTTACCCCCATTCCAAACACAATGGGATATGTATCGCAAACTGATTTGATCGTTACAGCAAGTTCCCTTTTGAATTTTCTTTTAAATCATTATATTGAATTTTAAACGCACTTTTCAAATTACCGGGGCCACATACTAACTAGAAAAATTCCAGAAAAATATTTTCTAGCTTCGTATTGACGATACGGTCCTAACAAAACTAGTTTCGTCGAATTCTGAGACCGTTTGAAAAATGGCCAATTTCTAGTCGATTAAAATCAACTGAAATCGGTCAAACGCGTTTTCCTTTGCCACGCTCACATATTGATTCGAAAAATTATGAAATTTGAAACCTAGCAATAACTTGACACTGCGGATCCAACAAAAGTGGTTTCGTCGAAATCCGAGGTCATCTGCAAAATATCCATTTTTAAGGGCCTGAATTCCATAGTGACTATTCAGAATTTTCAACTGGACATATCTTTTGATTCCCGCTATCAAATTTCGATTTGTCGGATTCGTTAGAAAGATGTTCACTAACAGATTTAAATACTTTTGGTTTCACTAAAATCCGGATTGTTTTGCACCCGATATATTCAATTGAAGTTTGAAATCAAATTATCGAACTACCGCGCCATTTTCAATTCTATATATAATTATAATTAATTATATTCGTTTTCAAATGTCGATTCGAACTCAGTTTTCATCGCCATTATTTAAAATATTTATTTTAAATATTTAAAATCCATTATTTTAGCCAATTTAAAAATTTTAAATTGGTTCAGATTTTCTGGGTCGTTACATAGCTGTAGGTTAGCTAAGAAGAATGGTTTCCTGGGTATTGATCTGATGTTGGTTTCGGCCTTCGGGGTTAATGTTTGGGAAATTGTTCTCTTGCTAATTTGCGGTTAGTGACTAATGAATTGGAATGAGGCGTATGTTGTGTTTGTGAAACATTTATTTTTAATATACGCGGGTTGTTCGGAAAGACCGGGTTTATTCCCATTCTGAATAACCGATTCGACGATATGTCGAAGATGAAGACGGTGGTTGAAGGCCGGAAGTCTTCATATCGTTTGGATAATTACTGACGATCCTGATTGGGCTGTACACCCAAGAGGATGGAAATAGTTGGTGGTCGTCCAGACGTACTTGGAGATGGATGGATATGCGAGGAAAGTGCCTCCGGTTTCGTTCAGACCCAGAACGGACTTGTAATTGGATGGTGTGTCTGACATTGTATTCCTTTATATTGTATTTGTTGATCACTGCTAAATATATATTTGTTTGGCGGCGGAGAATTTATTCTCTTGCTTAACGCCCTTCTCTGAGACATATGAGCTCAGAGGTTATATATTGGCAGAAATCAGTGGTACGATATGGATTGATAGTGTGGCACGCTGAGATGCAGTGATCCAGACTTTTGTTGAAAAGCAAAGTTTGGTGGTTGATGATCAAAGCGCAGCTGATATAGCATGGCTTTGTGTATAGCGTTGATCCGCGAGCCTCACACCCCGGTATGGTGGTAAACTGATGGTTTGATCAGTATGCTTTTTTTTCGTGGATGGGAACCTTAGTGGTGTCGTGGATTCGGTCGACCGAGATGAGCCTAGTGCTCAGGGATATATAGAGTTAGCGGTGTTTTCTCTCGCTGGGACGTAAGCCGCGGTGGTACTCTGGTCCCAAATGTGCGGATGCAGATGGTGTTCTCATGTTGGGACGTAAGCCGTGGTGAATTGCATTCCGCGATCGATCTTTCGAATCAGGAGCCACCATGATGGAAATCCAATTTCCAATACGTGTATTTCGGCTTTATTTGTAGAGCCTAGTATGGCGACATAGTGGGATGGGGCACTCATGCCGTCTATGATTTATATTTATGATTGAAGTTGTTTTATACACTATACACTTATAGTAGTATCAAATGATTTGTTTTAAATGTACTAAGCATGTTTGGCTATTATAAGGGAAAACCCTATCCTCGGCTGTGTTGCATTGTGTGATGGGACCTGGGTCTTATAATAGCTTCATTTTTAGAAAAGCATTGCGCTGTTTACTTATATGCACTGGTGTTCTTGGGAGGAAACCCGTTCCGTGTTATACGGCGTGGTCCCTTGATTTACCTAGCTTTAAAAATAAAGATTAACTGTTTTAGTTCTCACACCAGTCCCATGACTGACCTGGAGTTTATTGTTTTAACCTAAACTCTGGGTGCCCTTATTTTGACACGGGCAGCTAGTAGTTTTGGTTTTGCAGATTTGTATTCACAGGATCCTGGTTTACAACTGGAACGATATCCGGAAAGGTTTGTATCCGTATATCTCCTTCTAGTTGTGTATTGTATTATTTTCCCCTGCTGTACAATGTATTGTAATCTCTGATATTTATCGAATGTAATATTCATTTATACTCTGTATATTCTTGTAATCTGATGCATTGTTGTAATATACAATGAAATGTTCTTTTGGATGCGTTCTGTTGTGGCTTGTTCTCGAACTATCCGACGCTTTCCTTTACGGGGAAGTTACGGGTTTTCACAGTTGGTATCAGAGCTTTGGTTTACAAAGCTAGAGAACAAGGCACATTAGAACCATACGAAAGAATTCATCAGATATTGGATTAGTAATATCCAATTAGAATGACTCATTAGAGATGGGATCGGTAGTATCCTAGAACGAGTGTGAAGAGTATATTTTTAAAATGAAAACCAATTTTAGTTTTGAAAACATAAATCAATTATTCGTATTTGGTTATTTATTTATGTTGATGTGGACAATCCAGTATATATAGATTTTGCGTATACGTCTGATCCTCGTGTATTCGAAATTTTAATATACTGGATAGATATAGAATTACACTCTAATCGCCCGGAGATGATTTTGATGATGGTGCTCCATCATTAGAATTTAAGTTCGAGTGACGAAAGTGGGCTTTCTATATATTTCCTATCGACTGGTGTGAGAACCAAAATTTAGATAGGGCTTATTGTTGTGATTTGGCATCAAAAATCTGATTTGTGTATATGTATCAAAATTATGAATTTGAAACTCTAATTCACTAATTGATTGATGTTTGTGTTGTTTGTTTATTTGTTTGATAATTTTGAACCATTATGCCTAATTGAACCAAATATTGAACTGTATTGAAAATAGGTCGCATTTGCTTGCATATACATGTACTTTCATTGAACAGGTCATAGCAAGGAGGCTAGAGCAGAGAATAAAATTTGTTTGCCCGATAAATAGGTACATGTTTACTACATAATTTACTGATTTGTTTGGGTGATGATGATTTTATGAGCTTATTGGCTAGCCGCTTGGCTTTTTCTTTTTCTTTTTGAGATCTGAAGGACCGGGGAAGCTATTTGAGATTTCCCGATGCTCCCATTGCAGGGGAGGTTATGGCGAAATTTTTCGAAAATTTAGTGTGTTAGCCAAATTTTTGAAATTTTAGGAAATTCTCAGAAACTGAAAAGTTGGAGAATGCAAGCCAGATCGAACATAGAGTTGATTAATCAAACCACTTTCGACTTTGTTCCTTTTCGGGGATAAAAAGTTTTAAGTGGGGGAGATTGTAACAACCCGGAAAATCTGGGCCAGTTTAAAATTTTTATTTTGGCAATTTTAACGAATTTTGATTATTTAAAATAGACTATTTTAAATAATATCGACGAGAAAATTTATTTTGAATATAATTCGACGTATATATTATATACGTCGTCGTTAGAATATAAATATTTACATATAAATATAAATAGAATTGAAAATGGCGCGGTAGTTTGATAATTCGATTTCAAACTTCAATTGAATGTACCGGGTGCAAAACAATCCGGATTTTAGTGAAACCAAAAACATTAGGATCCAATTGATGATATCTTTCCAACGAATCCGAAAAATTGAAATTTCATAGCGGAAAAGAAAAGATATGTCCAGTTGAAAATTCTGAATAGTCGCTATGGAATTCAGGCCCTTAAAAATGGAAATTTTGCAAACGACCTCGGATTTCGACGAAACCACTTTTGTTGGATACGCAGTGCCAATTTATTGCTAGGTTTCAAATTTCATAATTTTTCGAATCAATATGTGAGCGTGGCAAAGGAAAACGCGTTTGACCAGTTTTAGTTGATTTTAATCGACTGGAAAATGGCCATTTTTCAACGGTCTCAGAATTCGACGAAATTAGTTTTGTTAGGACCGTATCGTCAATACGAAGCTAGAGAATATTTTTCGAGAATTTTTAAAGTTAGTATGCAACCCCGGTAATTTGAAATGTACGTTTAAAATTCAATATAGTGATTTAAATGTAAATTAAACGGAAACTGATTCAAATGATCGAATCAACCTACGATACATATCCCATTGTGTTCGGAATGGGGGTGAAACGCTATGGGCGATAGGCAGTGGGCCTCGTTTAGAGGTCGTATGTAAAAGTCAACTTCTTTGAATTAAAAATAATTAAATAAAAAAATTAAAAACCCCCTTTCTCTCCTTAACCAGCCCCCCCCCCCCCCCCCCCGTTGAAATCATTTCAGAACAAATCAGAAAAAAAAAGAGACAAATCGCTCCACCAGCGATCGAACGCCGCCAGACGTCCGCCGCGCCCCAGCCTCGACCACCACCACCTCCGACCGTACCTCCCCCTCCCCTCCGACGGACCCATCCCCTCCACCCGCTTCGAAAACCGAACCCCAAGCTCCAGGACCCCAAAGCAGTTCGCCGCCGTTGATCCCGACCCCACCACGACCCACCGCACCACCAAACCGCCGTTCGACCTCCCCATGACCGCGCTGCTCCTCCTGGCCTTCTCCCCACTCTAGGTCGACGTCCAGGATAATGACAGTAAGTTTTTTTTTCTTTTCATTTTTTTATTTTATAATAAAATCAGTTTAGAAAATGTAATTAGCATGAATGAAAATCAGTTTTAAAAAAAAAGGGTAAGTAGAAATAGTATTGTTTTTTTTAATAAAAACGAGATTGTATATATATGAAAGTGTTGATTTTTAACATAAGAAAGATTGGATTTTTAACAAAGGTATGATTTTTAATTTGAACAAAGACATGATTTTTATATAGTAGCGAATATAAAGATATGATTTTTATATTTTTAAAGTATTAAAAATATAGTCTTTACTATATAGATGATGTAAAAATATGATTTTTATAGTTTTAAAGAATTAAAAAATTGGATTTTTATATTTTTAAAGTGTTAAAAATATAATCTTTATTATGTAGAGAATAAAAAATATAATTTTTACATGATAGGAATAAGTAAAAATATGATTTTTATATATTGAATAGCAAAGTAAAAATATGATTTTTATATATTGAATAGCAAAGTAAAAATATGATTTTTATATATTGGATAACGAAGTGAAAATTCGATTTTTAAATGTATGAAGCGATAATAAAAATATGATTTTTAATTTAAAGTGAATAAATAAAAATATGATTTTTATTTTAAAGACATCAAATTATAAAAATGTGTGATTTTTACATATGTAGTGGCTACGAGCAACGAAGATGACAAAAAGGCGAGAACGTTGAAGATTTCTATCAATGAAGTGCCGTGAAGTTAGGATAGCTATCGGTGAGAATTTCTCACTCTTCAATTTATTTTCTAGTTATATATATATACTAGGATGCAGACGGTGCTTAGTAGCACCCGACACAATCGTCCACAGACCATGGACTTGTTTGTTTGGTTGCATAAATTAGTAAGATGATTTGATTTGAATTTGGTTGTTTGGTGAATTTGATTGATGTGTGAATGGCGTGGGCCTTCACTAGACCGGGGATAAGGCTAGGCCTTGTCCCGTTTCTAGTATCGTGTCGTTATGCCGCCGAAATTTTCTAAAATAAGTTAGAAAAATAAAGATAACATTTTATTTGATAAATGAACTGAATAGAAAATTCATAGGTTGAATAAAATAGTTTGATCGTTAAAAATATAATTTTTAACGTAAATGTGAATAAATAAATATTCATTTACAAACCGGATAGTTTGTTTATGTACACATATTTGAAGGACATTGATTGGGACGATAAATTTTACACATCGCCCAACTGCACAAATAAAATATGTGTTTGATTGTTTGAAACCCCACACGGGTATTGGGATGATATTTGATGTACACTAATCCCGATGGTTTAGTTGCATGTCGATCGATTGATTGACAGGCTGTTATAAGCATTGAATATTTATATTCGATGCTTATACAGTGTAGAATACACTTTGGATGATGGTTGATTATTCACCGTTGTTGATATATACATGTGTTGTAGGGAATCCATATAATTTACATTATATGGTAATTGATTGGGTCTCATTCCAATTTAGAAAATAAAGGTTCATGTGTTGACAGTACTCATACATTGAGATTGGTCATGTGTTGAACGAAATATTTTAGTAATAAAATTTACATCTTTATCAATATAAAATAAAGGTTCATGTGTTGACAGTACTCATCCGTTGAGATTAGTCATGTGTTGAACGAAATATTTTAATAATAGAAATATTTGAAATAGAAATATTTGAAATAGAAATATTTAAAAAGGAAATATTTGAAAAAGAAATATTTGAAATAGAATATTTGAAAATAGAAATATATGAAGTCGTGTTGATTAGATTGACGCCATTTTGACGTGAACGGTATTTATATCGATTTTATTCATTTTAAAATGAATATTGAAAAATGATTTTGAAATGGAATATTTTGGAATAAAATTTGAATCGAATTGAAAGAAAATGAATTCGAATTGAATATATAACGAATTTGATTTCAATTGAATATATAACGAATTTGATTTCAATTGAATATATAACGAATTTGATTTGATTAGAAAATGAATTGAAATTTGAATTGAATAGAAATGAATTTTAAAACGAATTTATAAAGAAGAATTCAATTTTGCTTTGGATTAAAGTGGAAGTTGAAATTGTTTTTGAAACGAATTTAAAACGATTTATAAAATTCGTTTTAAATAGAAATCGACGAAATATATATTATATATATAATATAATGGCCTGAATAGAACGCGCCGCGCCGCGGCAGTTCGTGAATTTCGACCATTTATTTCAAACGGACATTACGGGAGATCCGACCGTCGGATTCTCCTAAAACCGGAACCGTTGGGTTCGTATCGAAAAGAGCTTTCTAACGAAGATTAGAAATTTGAAATCTAACGGTTGGATTTGGAGATACGTCCAAATCAAATTTGAAAAAGGTCGCTGTAAGTGCAGTTCGATGGCCATTGATGGAAATCGACTGTACGGGCCTTGATAAAATTATTAAAAATATCAATAATTTGTGTAAAATCATTAGAAATGATTTGGGAAAATTTGGGATAAAAAACTCCATATTTGAAAAGATAAAAACAGATTTTTATCAAAATGAACTAGTTGAACTAAATTTAAAACCCGATTTGTTTTTAAATAAATAAATTAGGTTTAAAAAGGGGTTTTAAATAATCGGAATTCCTAATATATTTGAATTAAATTAAACCAGAATTGATTCATGGGTTTATCGTGAACTGTGTTTTAAATAACACTAGTTCTTTAACCCGATAATAAATAGAATGTGATTTGGGTTTGTCGTGAACTGTGTTTTAAATAACACCTGGTTCTTTAACCCAGTAAAAGAAGTTCTAATGAATCTGCAATTATATTGAAATGGGGAATTGATAATTTAAATTATCAACTTTAGAAAATGAGCGAGAATGGAGTATCACCAGTTTTGCTCCAAAGCGATAGTTAAATCTTTAATTAGATTTGAACGTGAAATGGTAATTAATTTTACCGATAACACCGTGGTGTTAGATATGGAGTATTACCAGTTTTGCTTCATGGGATGAATAGGTTGGGATTGGGAAATAAAATAAATAATTACTTCGGTGTGGTTCGCTAATCTCGACTGTTGTAGAAAAACCATAATTTGGTTTGAAATGACATCCAAAGGAAGATCAAAGGATAAATTTTAAAGAATTTATCTTGGATAAAATTAATGGGAACCTTTCCCTAAGAATTGAAATTTAGAAACTAGCTGTAGGTTAGCTAAGAAGAATGGGTTCCTGGGTATTGATCTGATGTTGGTTTCGGCCTTCGGGGTTAATGTTTGGGAAATTGTTCTCTTGCTAATTTGCGGTTAGTGACTAATGAATTGGAATGAGGCGTATGTTGTGTTTGTGTAACATTTATTTTTAATATACGCGGGTTGTTCGGAAAGGCCGGGTTTTTTCCCTTCTTGAATAACCGATTCGACGATATGTCGAAGATGAAGACGGTGGTTGAAGGCCGGAAGTCTTCACATCGTTTGGATAATTACTGACGATCCTGATTGGGCTGTACACCCAAGAGGATGGAAATAGTTGGTGGTCATCCAGACGTACTTGGAGATGGATGGATATGCAAGGAAAGTGCCTTCGGTTTCGTTCAGACCCAGAACGGACTTGTAAATGGATGGTGTGTCTGACATTGTATTCCTTTATATTGTATTTGTTGATCTCTGCTAAATATATATTTGTTTGGCGGTGGAGAATTTATTCTCTTGCTTAACGCCCTTCTCTGAGACATATGAGCTCAGAGGTTATATATTGGCAGAAATCAGTGGTACGATATGGATTGATAGTGTGGCATGCTGAGATGCAGTGATCCAGACTTTTGTTGAAAAGCAAAGTTTGGTGGTTGATGATCAAAGCGCAGCTGATATAGCATGGCTTTGTGTATAGCGTTGATCCGCGAGCCTCACACCCCGGTATGGTGGTAAACTGATGGTTTGATCAGTATGCTTTGTTTTCGTGGATGGGCACCTTAGTGGTGTCGTGGATTCGGTCGACCGAGATGAGCCTAGTGCTCAGGGATATATAGAGTAAGCGGTGTTTTCTCTCGCTGGGACGTAAGTCGCGGTGGTACTCTGGTCCCAAATGTGCGGATGCAGACGGTGTTCTCTTGTTGGGACGTAAGCCGTGGTGAATTGCATTCCGCGATCGATCTTTCGAATCAGGAGCAACCATGATGGAAATCCAATTTCCAATACGTGTATTTCGGCTTTATTTGTAGAGCCTAGTATGGCGACATAGTGGGATGGGGCACTCATGCCGTCTATGATTTATATTTATGATTGAAGTTGTTTTATACACTATACACTTATAGTAGTATCAAATGATTTGTTTAAAACGTACTAAGCATGTTTGGCTCTTATAAGGGAAAACCCTATCCTCGGCTGCGTTGCATTGTGTGATGGGACCTGGGTCTTATAATAGCTTCATTTTTAGAAAAGCATTGCGCTGTTTACTTATATGCACTGGTGTTCTTGGGAGGAAACCCGTTCCGTGTTATACGGCGTGGTCCCTTGATTTACCTAGCTTTAAAAATAAAGATTAACTGTTTTAGTTCTCACACCAGTCCCATGACTGACCTGGAGTTTACTGTTTTAACCTAAACTCTGGGTGCCCTTATTTTGACACGGGCAGCTAGTAGTTTTGGTTTTGCAGATTTTTATTCACAGGATCCTGGTTTACAGCTGGAACGATATCCGGAAAGCTTTGTATCCGTATATCTCCTTCTAGTTGTGTATTGTATTATTTTCCGCTGATGTACAATGTATTGTAATCTCTGATATTTATCGAATGTAATATTCATTTATACTCTGTATATTCTTGTAATCTGATGCATTGTTGTAATATACAATGAAATGTTCTTTTGGATGTGTTCTGTTGTGGCTTGTTCTCGAACTATCCGACGCTTTCCTTTACGGGGAAGTTACGGGTTTTCACACGTTTGAAGAGATCAACTTACGCGATATATTAAATACACTCTGTCGGACATTCTTCCATACAGTTTGTCCTGGGACTGGACAGACCAAAGGTACTATTCTGTAAATCCATCTTAGGCAATTTCTACCTAGGATCGCCAGAACAGCCCTTGCATAAGCTCCGTCTTCAATTATCCTCATCATATTTGATTCGCAACGCTAATGCCCATACAGAGTGGTTTTCAGATAATAAATCTGATCCCGGTATCTCTGCATTGACAACGGAATTGGTCAAAATCTTTGATAGTCGGTGATTTAACTCTCAAAGGAAAACTTGTGTACAAACAACGGTCGTATTCCTAAACGTAAATCTTACCAGTCAAATCATCATTTCATTTGCTAGTTTCCCATTAATCGTTGCCATATATTCATAAATTCCTTATTTTCTAAAATTAGAAAATATACGTTAATAACTTTGAAAACTTTTCCATTTCTGATTCACACATCAATATCTTCCCACGTCTATCAGTCTCTAACTGTAACTAGTAAGAGAACAACTTCCAAAGCATAAACCCCAAAGACCGAAACCAACATTAGATCGATACCCCAAAAGCCATTCAACTCAACTAATTTCCAGTCAGTTTCTAATTTCAGTAATTCCATTTAAATTCCTAATTCAAACCACAAATTCCTTTAAAATATTTTAATTACAAACTATTTACCTTAATCTAATTTTTCACATAGAATGTGAATAATATTTCTTTATATAATCAAAACAGTTTGATTTCGTATTTAAAACCAAATATCCAAATTCTATTTACATTTTTATGTGTAGAATCATTCGTACAAATCCCCCTTTTATTTTCTAACACTTAAATCTCATTTATAATTCCATTTATATAATTCTATTTATTCTATACAAATCCTTTTATATAATTCTATTTATTTTATATAAATCCTTTTATATAATTCTATTCATTTTATATAAATCCTTTTATATAATTCTATTCATTTTATATATAAATATGTCATTTTCAATATTCACTTTGAAAATTTCCTTTTTACATTCCAATATTACATATAGTATTTAAAATACCAAATAACTAGACCAGTGTCATCATATTCAATCACAGATTACATATCACATCATATATCACAATATATGAATAAAATAATATAATAAATATTGAGGAATCCAGTTGGATCCCTCCAACCTGTTTCCCTGCACCCACATATGTTAAACAATATAATTAACATCAATTTCATTTCAACATGAAATATTCTAATAAACAGAATCAATATTTGATTAACGATCAATATGTATAACTAGATTTATAATTTCAACCAATCAATTAGCAGCTCATCCAAACAGTTAACACACAACAATCCACCATCATTTATCAATTCTAAAAATACGTTATAAAAATATAAACTATGTAGAGTTAGTGAGATTTACTCAAATTATGCATTAACCGTTAAATAACGATTTGCGTTAGTTAGTTCTGATCAGACAATTTATTTCACCATAAATTGTAACGAGCTCCAATTCACTCCCAGTTAGTTCTATTGTGTGGCCATCGTACATGCAATCCCAACGGATCTTGTTTCGTCAGATTCCATTATATACATCGGCCCATCCTAAAATATAAGCCCACTCCCTCGTCTAATGTTCTTCCTCAAAGAATTATTCCGACTTGACATGGAAAGGAACTTCACCGAAATAACCACGCTACTACCAAATGAGACAAAGGTGAGCTCCTGCATTTAACCGAAAAATTCCTACATGTAATCTCACTGGTGGAACCCCTCACCCATAACGCACGCAGTAAAGTACCGCCATGCAACACTAGTGCATAACGTCCGCTTCTTCTATCCTCCCACAACTCAAAACACGTCCTCCCTGTAACCATAACTCCGTGCTTCCTTTTTCAACACCATCCTCCTTTATTTTATCACCACATCTGTAATAACCCAAAAATGCGAGCCAGTTTGAAATTTTTATTTTAGCAATTTTAGCGAATTTTGAACATTTAAAATAGATTATTTTAAATAATATCGACGAGAAATTTATTTTGAATAGAATTCGACGTATATATTTATATACATCGTCGATAGAATATAAATAATTATATATAATTATAAAGGAATTGAAAATGGCGCGGTAGTTCGATAATTCGATTTCAAACTTCAATTGAACATACCGGGTGCAAAACAATCCGGATTTTAGTGAAACCAAAAATAATAGGATCTCATTGTGGATATCTTTCCAACGAATCCGACCAATCAAAATTTCGTAGCGAGAATCAAAAGATATGTCCAGTTGAAAATTCTGAATAGTCGCTATGGAATTCAGGCCCTTAAAAATGGACATTTTGCAAATGACCTCGGATTTCGACGAAACCAGTTTTGTTGGGTCCGTGATGTCAAGTTATTGCTAGATTCCAAATTTCATAATTTTTCGAATCAATATGTGAGCGTGGCAAAGGAAAACGTGTTTTGACCATTTCAGTTGATTTTAATCGACTGGAAATTGGCCATTTTTCCAACGGTCTCAGAATTCGACGAAACTAGTTTTGTTAGGACCGTATCGTCAATACGAAGCTAGAAAATATTTTTCTGGAATTTTTCTAGTTAGTATGTGACCCCGGTAATTTGAAATGTACGTTTAAAATTCAATATAGCGATTTAAATGTAAATTCAACAGAAACTGATTGTAACGATCGAATCAACCTACGATACATATCCCATTGTGTTCGGAATGGGGGTGAAACGCTATGGGCGACAGGCGGCGGGCCTCGTTTAGAGGTCGTATGTAAAAGTCAACTTTTTGCGATTAAATTAATTAAATTAATTGAAAATTTAAAATATATAGGGCCCCCCTTCGTTTTCATTCAACAGAAAAGAAAAAGAAAAAGAAAAAAAAAGAAAAAAAAAAGAAACGAGGAGAGCGACGGGGGAGGAGCCGCCGCCCCTCCCCGATGATCCGTCGCCGCCGCGATGGAGCCACCCACCTCCAGGCCCCCCTCCGATCCTCCGCTTTCTTCTTCCCTCCTCAGCCACGAAACCCCTATCGCCCAAAACCCCTATCCCCTAAAACCCAACCGCATCCTCCTCCGCCTGCGCCGTCCTCCACGTCGAGCCCCCCCCCCTGCGAGCCACCGCGGCAAGCACCCGCCCCACTGCTCTCCTCCGCCGCCTCAGAAGGCGCAGCCCCACCCCACCACGGATCCGCGACCGCACCCTCTTCCACCCACCTGAACCCGCGAGTAGACTCCCCCCCTGTAAGTCTTTTCTTCTTTTTTTATTTTTATTTATTTTATTTTGTTTTATATAAACTGAAAAGAAAGATAAAACACTGTTTTTATTTTTAAAGTTTAAAACTGTTTTTTTTTGTTTGTTTAAAAACTGATTTTTTTTTGACAAGATTTAAACTTTATAAAAGATGTGATTTTTAAATTAGAAAAGACAGTGTTTTTAGAATTATAAAAGACGTGAGTTTTAAAGCAGAAAAGATTTGATTTTTAAAGTAAAAATATGATTTTTATATTTTTAAAGTATTAAAAATATAATCTTTATAGGATGGAGACTATAAAAATATCATCTTTGTATATGTAGAAAAATAAAAATCTGATTTTTATTTTATATACGTTGAAATCAAGTGATGATTTTTATAAAGGTGAAATCTTTAAATTTAAAAAGGCGAAATCTTTATATAGAAAATAGCGTGATAAAAATATAATTTTTATCTATATAACATAGTAGTAAAAATTCGATTTTTATATATTGAATAGCATAGTAAAAATTCGATTTTTAAATATATGAAGTGATTATAAAAATATGATTTTTAAATTGAAAGTAAATAAATAAAAATGTGATTTTTATTTTAAAGACATCGAAATATAAAAATGCGTGATTTTTATATATGTAGTGACTACGGGCAAAAGAAGATGATAAAAAGGCGAGGATGAAGAAGATTTCTATAAATGAAGTGTCGTGAAGTTGGATAGCTATCAGTGAGAACTTCTCACTCTTCAATTTAAATTTCTAGTTATAGATATATATACTAGGATGCAGACGGTGTTTAGTAGCACCCGACACAATCGTCCACAGACCATGGACTTGTTTGTTTGGCTGTTTGGTGATTGATTGCGATATTGGTTTGAATGTGGTTTGTGGTGTGGAAAATCGAATCGATAAATGGGTTAGGATTAGACGTGCGCCGTTATAAGGCGAAGGAGTAAGGCTAGGTTAGACTCTTACTCCAAATTTTGTGGTTTGCATAACGAAAGTGATTTGATTGATGTGTGAATGGCGTGGGCCTTCACTAGACCGGGGATAAGGCTAGGCCTTGTCCCATTTCTAGTATCGTGCCGTTATGCCGCCGAAATTTTCTAAAATATGTTAGAAAAATAAAAATATCATTTTTATTGTGTAAATGAAATGAATAGAAATTCATGTGTTGAAATAGAATATTTTATCGTTAAAAATATAAATTTTAACGTGGAAGTGAATAAAATAAAATATTCATTTACAAACCGGACGGTTTGTTTATGTGCACCTATTTGAAGGACATTGATTGGGACGATAAATTTTACACATCGCCCAACTGCACAAATAAAATCTGTGTTTGATTGTTTGAAACCCCACACGGGTGTTGGGATGAAATTTGATGTTCACTCATCCTGATTGATTAAATATGTCGATCGATTGATTGACAGGCTGTTATAAGCGTCAGATATCTATATTTGATGCTTATACAGTGTAGTGCACTTTGGTTGATGATTGATTATTTTTCAATGCTATTATATACATGTGTTGTATGGAATCCATATAATTAACATTATATGGTGATTGATTGGGCCTCATTCCAATCGGGAAAATAATGAATATTAGAAAAGAAAATTCATGTGTTGAATATAAAAATAGTCATGTGTTGACGATGTTCATGTGTTGAAAATATTCGTGTGTTGAGTAAAATATTTTAAATAATAAAAATTACATCTTTATCATATTTACGATTAGAATCTACTTTACGGTGGAGTCTAATTAAAATCAAACGATAGATACCATAGTTTTATAAAATATTTTACATAACAAAAATAGTGATGTGTTGACAGTACTCATGTGTTGAGATTAGTCGTGTGTTGAAAAAAATATAGATTCATGTGTTGAATGGGATAAATATTCATTTGTTGAATAAAATAAAGAAGTTGTGAAAAATATAAAGCCGTGTTGATTAGTTTTGCGCCATTTTGACGTGAACGATATTTATATCGATTTTATTCGTTGTATAATGAATATTGAAAAACGAATTCGAAATTAAATATTTTGAAATTGAAATTTGAAATGAATTGAATTGAAAACGATTTCGAAATGAATTGAATTGAAAACGATTTCGAAATGAATTGAATTGAAAACGATTTCGAAATGAATTGAATTGAAAATGATTTCGAAATGAATTGAATTGAAAACGATTTCGAAATGAATTGAATTGAAAACGATTTCGAAATGAATTGAATTGAAAATGATTTCGAAATGAATTGAATTGAAAACGATTTCGAAATGAATTGAATTGAAAACGATTTCGAAATGAATTGAATTGAAAACGATTTCGAAATGGATTGAATTGAAAACGATTTCGAAATGGATTGAATTGAAAACGATTTCGAAATGGATTGAATTGAAAACGATTTCGAAATGAATTGAATTGAAAACGATTTCGAAATGCATTGAATTGAAAACGAATTCAAATTGAATTGAAAGTGAATTGAAATGAATTCAAATTGAATTAAAATTTGAATTGAATAGAAATGAATTTTAAAACGGATTTATAAAGAAGAATTCAATTTTGATTTGAATTGAATATAGAAGTTGAATTGTTTTAGAAACGAATTTAAAACGATTTATAAAATTCGTTTTAAATAGAAATCGACGAAATATATATTATATATATAATATAATGGCCTGAATAGAACGCGCCGCGCCGCGGTAGTTCGTGAATTTCGACCATTGACTTCGAATTGACGTTGCGGGAGATCCGACCGTCGGATTCTCCTAAAACAGGAACCGTTGGGTTCGTATCGAAAAGAGCTTTCCAATGAATATTAGAAATTTGAAATCTAACGGTTGGATTTGGAATTATGTCCAAATCAAATTCGAAAAAGGTCGCTGTAAGTGCAGTTCGATGGCCGTTGTTGGAAATCGACTGTACGGGCCTTGATAAAATTATTAAAAATATCTATAATTTGTGTAAAATTATAATATGTGAATTGGAAAGATTTGGGCTGGAAAATTCCACATTTGAAAAGATAAAAATAGATTTTTATCGAAATGAACTAGTTTTGAACTAGAATTGAACTCAATTTATTTTTAAAATAAATAAATTGAAATTGAAAGTGATTTTGAAAATAATCGATAATTTCCAATACGTGGATTGGACTGGAGCTGAATCAAAATTATCTTCGGGATATTTCAATGTTGGATTTCGTGACTATACAGATATTGTTATGGGAATTTGAAAGATATATTTTATATCGTTATTGCCAATACGATATATGTTGGTTTCAGAATTTGATATTGAATATAAGCCGATATATTTTCTATTCAGAGCCTTGTATTTAATATCAAATGTGATTTGGGTTTGTCGTGAATCGTGTTTTAGAAGACATTGGTTCTTTAACCCAGTTAAAGACATAATATTGATTTTTGAGAAGATTAAAACTAAGTGGAGTTTTAATGAATCTTTAGTTAGATTAAAAAGTGAATTGATAATTTAAATTATTAAATCTGAAAAGCGATCGAGAGTGGAGTATCACCAGTTTTGCTCCAAAGCGATAGTTAAATCTTTAATTGGATTTGAACGTGAAATGGTAATCAATTTTACCGATAACACCGTGGTGTTAGATATGGAGTATCACCAGTTTTGCTCCATGGGATATATAGGTTGGGATTGGGAAATAAAATAAATAATTACTTCGGTGTGGTTCGTTAATCCCGACTAGTTAGAAATGATATCCAAAGGAGGATTGAAGAATAAATTTAGAAGAATTTATCTTTGATAAAATTAATGGGAACCTTTCCCTAAGAATGTGATTTTGTGAATAAAAGAATATTCTGAATTGGAATGAGGCGTTCGTTGTGTTTGTGTAACATTTGTTAATTATATGCGTGGGTTATTCAGAAAGGCCGGGTTATACCCATTCTGAATAACCGATTCGACGAGATGTCGAAGATGAAGACGGTGGTTGAAGACCGGAAGTCTTCACATCGTTTGGGTGATTACTGATGATCTTGATTATGCTGTACACCCGAGATGAGGGAAACAGTCGGTGATCGTCCAGACGTACTTGGAGATCGATGGATATGCGAGGAAAGTGCCTCCGGTTTCGTTCAGACCCAGAACGAACTTGTAAATGGATTGTGTGTCTGACATTGGATTTTATTCTGTGTTGATTGATCTCTATTAAATATACATCTGTTTGGCGGCGGAGAATTTATTCTCTTGCTTAACGCCCTTCTTTGAGACGTACGAGCTCAGAGGTTGTATATCGATGGACATCAGTCGCATGGAGTGAATTGTCAATGTGGCACGCGTAAGTGGCAATTGATCAAGGCTTCTGTTGAAAAGCAAAGTCTTGTGGTTGATGATCAAAGCACGGCCTGTGTGGCGTAGCTTTGTGTATAACGTGAATTCGCGAGCCTCACACCTCGGTATGAGTCAAAAACGGGATAGTGACTGCAGGGAGAGCACGACGTTTCTTTCTAGCTAGGGTGGTGTCAGTGACCTACCAGCCCTGACATTTATATACTTTTCACCTGTGTGGTAGTTGGATATGAGGCGCCTCGGATATAGGTCTGTAAGGACCGGGAAACGTGTGTTCAGGAATAACTAATCCTCAAAAGTAAGAGAGGACCGGCCCTGAAGATCCAAGGATCATAGTGGGGTCCTGAGGCATTTGCTAGAGTGTCTCGAACGCGGAGAGGAGCTTGCCCCTTGCCTCGGCTCATGACGGAAATCCAATTTCCAATACGTGTATTGCGGTTTTAATTGTAGAACTAGTATGGCGACATGATAGATGTTACCCATGCCGCCTATGATTGATACTTATGATTGAAATTGTTTTGACACTATACACTTATAATAGTATCAAATAATGTGTTTTAAACGTATCAAGCATGCTTTGGCTGTTATAAGGGAAAACCCTATCCTCCGGCTTGCGTTGCATTGTGTAATGGGACCTGGGTCTTATAACAGCTTCATTTTTTCTTTATTTAGCATTGCTCTGTTTGTTCTATGCACTGGTATTCTTGGGAGGAAACCCGTTCCGTGTTATACGGCGTGGTCCCTTGATTTACCTAACTTTAAAACCAATATTAATAACTGTTTTAGTTCTCATACCAGTCACATGACTGACCTGGAGTTTATTGTTTTAACCTAAACTCTGGGTGCCCTTATTTTCCGCACGGGCAGCTAGTAGTTTTGGTTTTGCAGATTTATATTCACAGGATCCTGATTTACAGCTGGAACGATGCTCGGAAAGCTCTGTATCCGTGTATCACTTTCAGTTGTGTTTTGTATTATTTTCCGCTGCTATGTAATTTATTGTAATCTCTGATATTTGTTGAATGTAATTTATTCATTTATACTCTGTATATTCTTGTATCTGATGGAATTGTTGTAACAACAATGAAATGTTCTTTCGTCTGCGTCCTATTTTGTCTTGTCCTCACAGTAATTCGTTCTTTATCATCTCTTCGGAGACCGGGGAAGTTCGGGTCGCTTCATTTGGTATCAGAGCTTTGGTTTACAGAGCTCGAGAACAAGACACATTAGAACCATACGAAAGAATTCATCAGATATTGGATTAGTAATATCCAATTAGAATGACTCGTTAGAGATAGGATCAGTAGTATCCTAGAACGAGTGTGAAGAGTATATTTTTTCAAATGAAAACAATTTTGTTTGAAAATTTAAGCCATTTTAAAACATATTTGAATATTTATTTATTTTGAATATGGACAATCGAGTATATATAGATTTCGCGTATACGCGTCATGAACGTATATTCGAAGTTTTAATATATTGGATAGATATAGAATCACATTCTAGACACCCGGGGATTATTCTGATGATGTGGACACATCATCAGTATTTATATTCGTGTTTCGAAGGTGTGATATCTATATATTTCCATTAGGCTGGTGTGAGAACCAAAACTTATATAGCTAGAACACATTGATGTGAATTGGCATCAAAAACAAGATTTTCTGTATATATATCAAAAATTATGAATTAGAAACTCTAATCCACTAATTGATTGATGTTTGTGTTGTTTGTTTAATTGTTTGCTAATTTTGAACCATTATACCAAATATTGAATTGCATTGAAAATCGGTCGCATTTGCTTGCATATATATATATACTTACATTGAATAGGTCATAGCAAGGAGGCTAGAGCCAGAGAATAAAATTTGTTTGC
Organism: Allium sativum; assembly: GCA_030737875.1. Lineage (NCBI taxonomy): Eukaryota > Viridiplantae > Streptophyta > Magnoliopsida > Asparagales > Amaryllidaceae > Allium > Allium sativum. The sequence continues at coordinate 857,790,013 of CM060918.1, read as the reverse complement.
CCGACAAATAAGTACATGTTTACTACATAATTTACTGTTTTGTTTGGGTGATGATGATTTTGTGAGCCTATTGGCTAGCCGCTTGGCTTTTTCTTTTTCTTTTTGAGATCTGAAGGACCGGGGAAGCTATTTGAAATTCCCCGATGCTCCCGGTGCAGGGTAGGTTATGGCGAAATTTTTCGAAAATTTAGGGTGTTAGCCAAATTTTTGAAGAATTTGAAAATTCTCAGAAACTGAAAAGTTGGAGAATGGAAGCCGGATCGAATGTAGAGCTTATTAATCAAACCACTTTCGACTTTGTTCCTTTTCGGGGACGAAAAGTTTTAAGTGGGGGAGATTGTAATAACCCAAAAATGCGAGCCAGTTTGAAATTTTTATTTTAGCAATTTTAGCGAATTTTGAACATTTAAAATAGATTATTTTAAATAATATCGATGAGAAATTTATTTTGAATAGAATTCGACGTATATATTTATATACGTCGTCGATAGAATATAAATAATTATATATAATTATAAAGGAATTGAAAATGGTGCGGTAGTTCGATAATTCGATTTCAAACTTCAATTGAACATACCGGGTGCAAAACAATCCGGATTTTAGTGAAACCAAAAATAATAGGATCTCGTTGTGGATATCTTTCCAACGAATCCGACCAATCAAAATTTTGTAGCGAGAATCAAAAGATATGTCCAGTTGAAAATTCTGAATAGTCGCTATGGAATTCAGGCCCTTAAAAATGGACATTTTGCAAATGACCTCGGATTTCGACGAAACCAGTTTTGTTGGGTCCGTGATGTCAAGTTATTGTTAGATTCCAAATTTCATAATTTTTCGAATCAATATGTGAGCGTGGCAAAGGAAAACGTGTTTTGACCATTTCAGTTGATTTTAATCGACTGGAAATTGGCCATTTTTCCAACGGTCTCAGAATTCGACGAAACTAGTTTTATTAGGACCGTATCGTCAATACGAAGCTAGAATATATTTTTCTTGAATTTTTCTAGTTAGTATGTGATCCCGGTAATTTGAAATGTACGTTTAAAATTCAATATAGCGATTTAAATGTAAATTCAACAGAAACTGATTGTAACGATCGAATCAACCTACGATACATATCCCATTGTGTTCGGAATGGGGGTGAAACACTATGGGCGACAGGCGGTGGGCCTCGTTTAGAGGTCGTATGTAAAAGTCAACTTTTTGCGATTAAATTAATTAAATTAATTGAAAATTTAAAATATATAGGCCCCCCCTTCGTTTTCATTCAACAGAAAAGAAAAATAAAAAGAAAAAAAAAGAAACGAGGAGAGCGACGGGGGAGGAGCCGCCACCCCTCCCCGATGATCCGTCGCCGCCGCGATGGAGCCACCCACCTCCAGGCCCCCCTCCGATCCTCCGCCTTCTTCTTCCCTCCTCTGCCACGAAACCTCTATCGCCCAAAACCCCTATCCCCTAAAACCCAACCGCATCCTCCTCCGCCTGCGCCCTCCTCCACGTCGAGCCCCCCCTGCGAGCCACCGCGGCAAGCACCCGCCCCACTGCTCTCCTCCGCCGCCTCAGCAGGCGCAGCCCCACCCCACCACGGATCCGCGACCGCACCCTCTTCCACCCACCTGAACCCGCGAGTAGACTCCCCCCCTCTAAGTCTTTTCTTCTTTTTTTTATTTTTATTTATTTTATTTTGTTTTATATAAACTGAAAAGAAAGATAAAACACTGTTTTTATTTTTAAAGTTTAAAACTGTTTTTTTTGTTTGTTTAAAAACTGATTTTTTTTGACAAGATTTAAACTTTATAAAAGATGTGATTTTTAAATTAGAAAAGACAGTGTTTTTAGAATTATAAAAGACGTGAGTTTTGAAGCAGAAAAGATTTGATTTTTAAAGTAAAAATATGATTTTTATATTTTTAAAGTATTAAAAATATAATCTTTATAGGATGGAGACTATAAAAATATCATCTTTGTATATGTAGCAAAATAAAAATCTGATTTTTATTTTATATACGTTGAAATCAAGTGATGATTTTTATAAAGGTGAAATCTTTAAATTTAAAAAGGCGAAATCTTTATATAGAAAATAGCGTGATAAAAATATAATTTTTATCTATATAACATAGTAGTAAAAATTCGATTTTTATATATTGAATAGCATAGTAAAAATTCGATTTTTAAATATATGAAGTGATTATAAAAATATGATTTTTAAATTGAAAGTAAAGAAATAAAAATGTGATTTTTATTTTAAAGACATCGAACTATAAAAATGCGTGATTTTTATATATGTAGTGACTACGGGCAAAAGAAGATGATAAAAAGGCGAGGATGAAGAAGATTTCTATAAATGAAGTGTCGTGAAGTTGGATAGCTATCAGTGAGAACTTCTCACTCTTCAAGTTAAATTTCTAGTTATAGATATATATACTAGGATGCAGACGGTGTTTAGTAGCACCCGACACAATCGTCCACAGACCATGGACTTGTTTGTTTGGCTGTTTGGTGATTGATTGCGATATTGGTTTGAATGTGGTTTGTGGTGTGGAAAATCGAATCGATAAATGGGTTAGGATTAGACGTGCGCCGTTATAAGGCGAAGGAGTAAGGCTAGGTTTGACTCTTACTCCAAATTTTGTGGTTTGCATAACGAAAGTGATTTGATTGATGTGTGAATGGCGTGGGCCTTCACTAGACCGGGGATAAGGCTAGGCCTTGTCCCGTTTCTAGTATCGTGCCGTTATGCCGCCGAAATTTTCTAAAATATGTTAGAAAAATAAAAATATCATTTTTATTGTGTAAATGAAATGAATAGAAATTCATGTGTTGAAATAGAATATTTTATCGTTAAAAATATAAATTTTAACGTGGAAGTGAATAAAATAAAATATTCATTTACAAACCGGACGGTTTGTTTATGTGCACCTATTTGAAGGACATTGATTGGGACGATAAATTTTACACATCGCCCAACTGCACAAATAAAATCTGTGTTTGATTGTTTGAAACCCCACACGGGTGTTGGGATGAAATTTGATGTTCACTCATCCTGATTGATTAAATATGTCGATCGATTGATTGACAGGCTGTTATAAGCGTCAGATATCTATATTTGATGCTTATACAGTGTAGTGCACTTTGGTTGATGATTGATTATTTTTCAATGCTATTATATACATGTGTTGTATGGAATCCATATAATTAACATTATATGGTGATTGATTGGGCCTCATTCCAATCGGGAAAATAATGAATATTAGAAAAGAAAATTCATGTGTTGAATATAAAAATAGTCATGTGTTGACGATGTTCATGTGTTGAAAATATTCGTGTGTTGAGTAAAATATTTTAAATAATAAAAATTACATCTTTATCATATTTACGATTAGAATCTACTTTACGGTGGAGTCTAATTAAAATCAAACGATAGATACCATAGTTTTATAAAATATTTTACATAACAAAAATAGTGATGTGTTGACAGTACTCATGTGTTAAGATTAGTCGTGTGTTGAAAAAAATATAGATTCATGTGTTGAATGGGATAAATATTCATTTGTTGAATAAAATAAAGAAGTTGTGAAAAATATAAAGCCGTGTTGATTAGTTTTGCGCCATTTTGACGTGAACGATATTTATATCGATTTTATTCGTTGTATAATGAATAATGAAAAACGAATTCGAAATTAAATATTTTGAAATTGAAATTTGAAATGAATTGAATTGAAAACGATTTCGAAATGAATTGAATTGAAAACGATTTCGAAATGAATTGAATTGAAAACGATTTCGAAATGAATTGAATTGAAAACGATTTCGAAATGAATTGAATTGAAAACGATTTCGAAATGAATTGAATTGAAAACGATTTCGAAATGAATTGAAAACGATTTCGAAATGAATTGAATTGAAAACGATTTCGAAATGAATTGAATTGAAAACGATTTCTAAATGAATTGAATTGAAAACGATTTCGAAATGAATTGAATTGAAAACGATTTCGAAATGAATTGAATTGAAAACGATTTCGAAATGCATTGAATTGAAAACGAATTCAAATTGAATTGAAAGTGAATTGAAATGAATTCAAATTGAATTAAAATTTGAATTGAATAGAAATGAATTTTAAAACGGATTTATAAAGAAGAATTCAATTTTGATTTGAATTGAATATAGAAGTTGAATTGTTTTAGAAACGAATTTAAAACGATTTATAAAATTCGTTTTAAATAGAAATCGACAAAATATATATTATATATATATTATATATATAATATAATGGCCTGAATAGAACGCGCCGCGCCGCGGTAGTTCGTGAGTTTCGACCATTGACTTCGAATTGACGTTGCGGGAGATCCGACCGTCGGATTCTCCTAAAACCGGAACCGTTGGGTTCGTATCGAAAAGAGCTTTCCAATGAATATTAGAAATTTGAAATCTAACGGTTGGATTTGGAATTATGTCCAAATCAAATTCGAAAAAGGTCGCTGTAAGTGCAGTTCGATGGCCGTTGTTGGAAATCGACTGTACGGGCCTTGATAAAATTATTAAAAATATCTATAATTTGTGTAAAATTATAATATGTGAATTGGAAAGATTTGGGCTGGAAAATTCCACATTTGAAAAGATAAAAATAGATTTTTATCGAAATGAACTAGTTTTGAACTAGAATTGAACTCAATTTATTTTTAAAATAAATAAATTGAAATTGAAAGTGATTTTGAAAATAATCGATAATTTCCAATACGTGGATTGGACTGGAGCTGAATCGAAATTATCATCGGGATATTTCAATGTTGGATTTCGTGACTATACAGATATTGTTATGGGAATTTGAAAGATATATTTTATATCGTTATTGCCAATACGATATATGTTGGTTTCAGAATTTGATATTGAATATAAGCCGATATATTTTCTATTCAGAGCCTTGTATTTAATATCAAATGTGATTTGGGTTTGTCGTGAATCGTGTTTTAGAAGACATTGGTTCTTTAACCCAGTTAAAGACATAATATTGATTTTTGAGAAGATTAAAACTAAGTGGAGTTTTAATGAATCTTTAGTTAGATTAAAAAGTGAATTGATAATTTAAATAATCAAATCTGAAAAGTGATCGAGAGTGGAGTATCACCAGTTTTGCTCCAAAGCGATAGTTAAATCTTTAATTGGATTTGAACGTGAAATGGTAATCAATTTTACCGATAACACCGTGGTGTTAGATATGGAGTATCACCAGTTTTGCTCCATGGGATATATAGGTTGGGATTGGGAAATAAAATAAATAATTACTTCGGTGTGGTTCGTTAATCCCGACTAGTTAGAAATGATATCCAAAGGAGGATTGAAGAATAAATTTAGAAGAATTTATCTTTGATAAAATTAATGGGAACCTTTCCCTAAGAATGTGATTTTGTGAATAAAAGAATATTCTGAATTGGAATGAGGCGTTCGTTGTGTTTGTGTAACATTTGTTAATTATATGCGTGGGTTATTCAGAAAGGCTGGGTTATACCCATTCTGAATAACCGATTCGACGAGATGTCGAAGATGAAGACGGTGGTTGAAGACCGGAAGTCTTCACATCGTTTGGGTGATTACTGATGATCTTGATTGGGCTGTACACCCGAGATGAGGGAAACAGTCGGTGATCGTCCAGACGTACTTGGAGATCGATGGATATGCGAGGAAAGTGCCTCCGGTTTCGTTCAGACCCAGAACGAACTTGTAAATGGATTGTGTGTCTGACATTGGATTTTATTCTGTGTTGATTGATCTCTATTAAATATACCTCTGTTTGGCGGCGGAGAATTTATTCTCTTGCTTAACGCCCTTCTCTGAGACGTACGAGCTCAGAGGTTGTATATCGATGGACATCAGTCGCATGGAGTGAATTGTCAATGTGGCACGCGTAAGTGGCAATTGATCAAGGCTTCTGTTGAAAAGCAAAGTCTTGTGGTTGATGATCAAAGCACGGCCTGTGTGGCGTAGCTTTGTGTATAACGTGAATTCGCGAGCCTCACACCTCGGTATGAGTCAAAAACGGGATAGTGACTGCAGGGAGAGCACGACGTTTCTTTCTAGCTAGGGTGGTGTCAGTGACCTACCAGCCCTGACATTTATATACTTTTCACCTGTGTGGTTGTTGGATATGAGGCGCCTCGGATATAGGTCTGTAAGGACCGGGAAACGTGTGTTCAGGAATAACTAATCCTCAAAAGTAAGAGAGGACCGGCCCTGAAGATCCAAGGATCATAGTGGGGTCCTGAGGCATTTGCTAGAGTGTCTCGAACGCGGAGAGGAGCTTGCCCCTTCCCTCGGCTCATGACGGAAATCCAATTTCCAATACGTGTATTGCGGTTTTAATTGTAGAACTAGTATGGCGACATGATAGATGGTACCCATGCCGCCTATGATTGATACTTATGATTGAAATTGTTTTGACACTATACACTTATAATAGTATCAAATAATGTGTTTTAAACATATCAAGCATGCTTTGGCTGTTATAAGGGAAAACCCTATCCTCCGGCTTGCGTTGCATTGTGTGATGGGACCTGGGTCTTATAACAGCTTCATTTTTTCTTTATTTAGCATTGCGCTGTTTGTTCTATGCACTGGTATTCTTGGGAGGAAACCCGTTCCGTGTTTTAGTTCTCACACCAGTCACATGACTGACCTGGAGTTTATTGTTTTAACCTAAACTCTGGGTGCCCTTATTTTCCGCACGGGCAGCTAGTAGTTTTGGTTTTGCAGATTTATATTCACAGGATCCTGATTTACAGCTGGAACGATGCTCGGAAAGCTCTGTATCCGTGTATCACTTTCAGTTGTGTTTTGTATTATTTTCCGCTGCTATGTAATTTATTGTAATCTCTGATATTTGTTGAATGTAATTTATTCATTTATACTTTGTATATTCTTGTATCTGATGGAATTGTTGTAATAACAATGAAATGTTCTTTCGTTTGCGTCCTATTTTGTCTTGTCCTCACAGTAATTCGTTCTTTCTCATCTCTTCGGAGACCGGGGAAGTTCGGGTCGCTTCAACATCAAACAATCTTCACTGTCCACGTAACATCCCCTCAACATTCCTAAAACCTCCCTCCTTACCATGCCAAACTAACTTCACCCGTTCACAGTACAGCCGCACTACCATTCTCCCCTACATTCCCTCAAACATTGCCCACGTTCAAGAACTGCCAACTCATGACAACCGCACTGCCAAGCTTGAGCGTCCCCATTTTCCATGCCAACTCCTCTCCTTCTCCACACGTGCTTTAATCCTTTCATGTTTGGAAACCCCCTTTGTGTGTGTACAAAACAACACAGCACAACCACTGGACCCACATCAGAATTTCCATTGTGTGAAACAGACCTTCTCCTCCTAAGGTTCCCGTACTACTATATTCGAACTCACGACCGAAAGTTTGCATGGTCACCGCTCCTCCTGTTCTTCCGTGCACATGTGTTCAAACTCACGTCCAGCTTGCGTTTTATGTTTTTAGAAGAAGGGAGCGTTTCAATGTTTAGGAAACAGTGCAGTAATAGAAAATGAAGATGAAGATGTGCTTTAAGAATAGAGTAGCTAAAACTCTTTTCTACTGGTTGCGTTTGCCTACCAAGTATTAGCTTTGTATTTAAAATGGGTAGCAACTTCATTGTTAAGTAGTAGCTGTAACACAGGTACGTATTGTTGTTTCTAGTAAGATATGAAAATACGTATGGGTCTGCATGAGAAAAGAGTCTGGTAATGTACTTTCTTTGTTTTACTTAGGGTGTTTTACTTAGGGTGAAAGTCTCTCTTTGATTTTGAATATATATATATATATATATGTATGTATGTATGTATGTATTCAATCAAATATAATTCTTTTTCTTTAATATATATTGATGACTTAAGGCCTAAGTATTGAAACGTGAGGCTTACACGATGAAGGGAAAAAGCGAATTGTTTGTTTCTTCATTTTATTTTGTAAAGTTATGTACCTCGATGTACACAATTATGTTCATGTACGAAACGCTATAGACAGAACTAAAATTACCATCATAACGAGGAATGTGCCAGGATCCCAAAAATATAATAATATAGGCCCGTTAACTTATTCTGTGAAACCCTAAAATGTTGATATAGGGTGTAAAATGCTCTAAAATAAAAATTGCTTATTTTCCAAAATAAAAATTACAGTAAAATTCTAAAAATTAAATTATAACGACGTCTAAAAGGAATTCTCCAAATTCAAAGCTAGTATTTAATTGTAATTAAATATATCGTTACGGCTTATAAACGATTTCATAGCGACTATTTTTTGATTTGATCATAACTCATAATCTATATGACGAAATCCCGATTTTTCTCTTCCATTTGAAAAATATAGTTCAACAGATTCGAACGTTTCTTGTTTCACAGAAATCCAACTTAAAACGGATTCTGTATGTAACGATACGAATTTCGCCCGGACCAAATTGATCGCTAAATCGACCAAGACCCTTCAAAACCCGGATACGCTAACTCTGGGCATACAACACATCAGAACAAATAACAGAAGACTTTTATAAATGTCATAATAATGTTAAATCAGAGTACAGAATATATCAGAGTATATCGGAAAAAAATGATAATACAGCGGAAGATTAATTTACATCAAATGTAATACAATTCACAATGGAAAATAAATAAAGTAACACAGCGGAAGACTATCAATGCTCTGGACATAACTTTAAGCTTCAATCCAGAATCCTGCTCATATATCTGCAACATAAACTACTTGACTGCCCGTGTGGAAAATAGGGGCACCCGAGTTCGCAAGGGAAAAGCAAACTACATGTCAGTCTTGGGACTGGTGTGAGAAACTCAAAACAGTTACAAACTTATGATAAGGCAAATCATAGGACCATGTCGCTAATGCAGAACGGGTTTACCCCCATGAATGCCAGTGTATAAACAACAATCAATGTAGATATATGGATCTACTATGCATCAATCAACACGCAATATCCCAATCTACCCGTTTAGATTAACCACCACACTTAGATTTGCCAAATCCAATTCAATTTACAAAAATTATTCCTTTGGACTTTATTTCCCGATTTCCATTTCAAATCATTTGAAATACATATCTAACTTTCTATAACAATGTAGATTTCACTTCGAGATCTCAAATCAAATTGTTTGGAAATGTGAATTCCAAAACATAACAATGCATACAAACAAGTATGCAACCAAACATCGGGCTCCCCCTAGACAAGGCAAAGGGCACGCACCTTAGCAACTCGATATATATATGTGCACCTCCCATTATGGAGCAGGCTACACCGATGATGCACCTCCCACACATGGAAGCATACACTGCCCATCTCACCCATACTTTTAGTCGTCCGGGTTACCAGAATCTTTAGCCACACACTAAATCATTTTTATATCTCGAATTGGTGAAAATCATTTCACAACATAATAATCATAAGTACTTTCATAGTATAGTAATTCACATCAACAGTTCACACATATGATTAGTCACTATTAATCACATAACCTTTGAGCTCGTACGTCTCAATGAAGGATGTTAAGCAAGAGAATAAATTCTCCGCCACCAAACAGATATGTTATGGATAACAATAATCGGATACGCGATGAACCACAATGTAAAATCATAATACATTTCTAAATCATTTTAGAAATCATCGGGTTAGGCCTCAAAATCCTTTCTGTTTTATAAAACATTTTTATAAAACATTCCCTGTCCAAAATCGGGAATACATTTCTTTTCACTTAAGAAAAATATCATTTCAAAATCATTCATTATATTTTGAAATAAATAGCATCGCTAAACACCTTATAGTCAAATAGTGAAGTGTTTCACAAGGTGTTAGCACACAAATATTTTTACCCAACCCAATGCTAAAGGTAAAAGCATATACTACTCATAAACTGGTCGAGCACCATACAAACAATCAATCAGTCACAATCAATATCAACAACCACGTATATTTGGTTTACACCACATCTCATGTTTTGGTAAATTTAATCACCATTCATTCATTCAAATCTAATTAAGGATTTATTCAAACTCCAATTGGTTTCATCTCTAATATCTTTTCATATTGATTATTCTACTTTTTGGAAATTAATCCTGCTTTTACTCTGGTTCAAGAACTAATGCTATTTAAAAATGGTTCATGACAAACCCAAAAATCAATTTCAATTAAATGTTAATTAACTGGTAAACTTCTCTAAATCTTAATAAAAAATTCATTCTTTTCTCAACTGGGTTCAAGAACAATGTTAATGAAGACACCATTCACGATAAACCCAAAATCCAATTCGATATTAAATACAATGTTCTGAATAGAAAATAAATTGGCTTAGTATCAATATCAAATTCTGAAATCAACAAATATCGTATTGGAATAACGATATACATATCTTCCAAATTCCTCCACGATATCCGTATAATCACGGAATCCAATATCGAAATATTCCGAAGATAATTTCGATTCAAATCCATTCCAATTCATATACTGGAAATTCCGGTTAAATTAAAACCACTTCTCAATCCAAATTATTTATTTAAAAATAATCGGATTGTAATTCTAGTTAATAACTAGTTCATTTTGATAAAAATATATTTTTATCTTTTCATATATAGAATTTTTCATCCCAATTCTTTTCAAATCATTTCTTTTAATTTTACACTAATTATTGATATTTTTAATAATTTTATCAAGGCCCGTACAGTCGATTTCCATTAACGGCCATCGAACTGCACTTACAAAGACCTTTTCCTATTTTGATTTGGAAATACAAATCCAACTGTTAGATTTCTAATTTCTAATATTCGTTTGAAAGCTCTTTTCGATACGAACCCAACGGTCGGATCTCCCATAACGTCACTTCAAAGTCAATGGTCGAAATTCGCGAACGGTTGCTGCGCGTTCTATTCAGGCCATATAATATATATATAATTTATATATTTTGTCAATTTCCATTTTAAATAGTATTTTATAAATCGTTTAAAAAAGATTTCAATTTCTATTCTGGCTCAAGTTCTTCAACTTTAAAGTTTCTAAGAACTTTCTAATTTTTCAAAAATTTGGTTAACACCTTAAATTTTTGAAAAATTTCGCCATAACCTCCCCTGTATGGGAGCACCGGAAAAATCCCGAAATTTCCATACAGGCCTCTCCAATCCAAAACGAAAAAGAAACAGCCAAGCGGCTAGCCAATCGACTCATAAAACCATCATACCCAAACAAAACAGTAAATATTTACCTATTTGTTGGGCATACAATTTTATTCCTCTTCTCTAGCCTCGTTGCTATGACCTGTTTAATATATCGTATATGTATGTTTTCATACAACGCCTATATGTACATTTTCACATGACGCTTTTATATATTCATTCAACACATATATAATTTCACACAACACATATATAAGCTAAAAATAATATTATTAGCGAACTAATAATATTTCCATCATATGACAATTTTATATATTCCATGTATATGCTAAAAATGATAATTTTAGCGAACTAGTATTTATTTCAAGGTATGACTATTGTTAATAGCTCTTATACATGTTAAAAATGTTATTTTTAACAAACAAGAATTCATTTCAACGTATGACTATTTTTATTACTTCACATACATGATAAAAATGATATTTTTGGCGAACAAAAATATATTTCCACTCATGACTATTTTTAACACTTCATATACATGATAAAAATAATATTTTTGGCAAACAAAAATATATTTCGACTCATGACTATTTTTAACACTTCATATACATGATAAAAATGTTTTTTTTGGCGAACAAAAATATATTTCGACTCATGACTATTTTTATTACTTCACATACATGACAAAAATGTTATTTTTATTGTTCAAAGAATTTATTCTACATATCAATATTTCATATACTTCATACGTACAATAAAAATGTTATTTTTATCATTCAAAGAATTTATTTCAAACATAAATATTTTTATATCCTTCATTTCGCATCACAAACCAAATTCATACAAACAAATCAAACCAAACACACAACCAAACAAACAAGTCATCCATGGTATGTGGACGACGGGGAGCAGTTTATATTTGCAGTTATAAAATAAATAACTAAACAGAAAATTTTAGTGAGGAGTTCTCACCTTTGGGGTTTCACTCCTTCAGTCTATTCTGAATTTCTGAGCCGTTTGGATTTGCCCGAAATTCCAATGCAAACTTTTCTATGCTGTTCATGGTAAAAATACCTTTTTAATATGATGATTATATATTTAAAAATCACATTTCACTATATATATAAAAGATCACATTTTTGATATCGCTACATATATAAAAATCATATTTTTATATTCTCTATTATATAGACAAAATCTTACTTTTTTATATAAACAAAATCATATCTTTTTATATAAACAAAATCATATTTTTTTGGTTTCAAAAATCAAATCATTTTAGTTTCAAAAATCAAACCTTTTTATTTATTTTTTTACTTGACACCCATATAAAAACTCATTTCTATAAATAGTGCCCTTCATATAAAAATTCCATTTTTTTTATCTATGTTTTTATATATATAAAAATTCCATTTATTTATTCTCTAACTACATATATATACATCCTATTTTTATACTTTGATTTCAAAACCCATATGGTATTTATGTTAAAAATCTGATATTTCAACTATGTAATATAATTATTATATTTTTAAAACAATGATTCTCGTATTTTTAAAACAAACGTCTTTATATTTTTCTACTTATATTTTAAAACAAAGAACTACCTTTCACTATTTAACCTTAATCCCTTCCTTTCACCGTAACACGCTCCAGTCCCTCATCGTGAAAATCGAACCCCTTAGGAAACTAGGGTTCCCATTTCCGCCGCCGTACATTTAGCCGGAGCCAGATCCGACGCCTCCACGCTGACGAGCTACGAAAACCGCACCTCCCCCCTGAACCGCCGTGAACTCGCTACCACCATCTCCTCCCAGAATCGCCGCGAACGCTACTAGTTTGAGCTCGGAATTTGAGCCCACTCCTCACCAAATTCGATCACTCCAGTTTAGATGTGAAGAGGACAGAAAACGCTCTGAATTTCACTCAGGAAGTGGGATTTAATTCATTGCAGATTTAGGGATTTTGTGGGTTTAAATTAGGAGTGAACTGGCCGGAGGAAATGAATTGGTGGCGGCCCGATTCATTTTGGGGTTAGAGTTTTAGAGTGGCCCTCCCTCCCTTACTAAAAATATTTTATTATTTTTAATTCTTTTGTCTTGAAAAATACTTGTTCGTTGATACCAACTCCAAGTCGAACCCAACGACTGTCGCCCCTAGCTAATTACCCCCATTCTGAACACAATGGGGTATGTTTCGTAACCCAATTTGGTTGTTATGATCAGTTACAGCTAAAATTAAAATATAAATTAGTATATATTCAATTTGAACGTACATTTCAAATTACCAGAGCCACATACTAACTCTAAAAATTCCAGAAAAATTATTTCTAGCTTCGGATTGACGATACGGTTCAAACAAAACTAATTTCGTCAAATTAGAAGACAATTTGAAAAATGGTCATTTTCTGGTCGATCCAAATTGACTGTAATTGTCAAAACACGTTTTACTTCACCACGCTCACATATTAATCCCAAAAATTATGAATTTTGTAATCTAGCAATAACTCGACATCCCGGATCCAACAAAAGTGGTTTCGTCGAAAACAGAGGTCGTTGCAAAACTTCCATTTTTAAGGGCCAAATTCCATAGCGACTATTCTGAATTTTCAACAGGGCATAACTTTTTATTCCCGCTATGAAATTTCAATTTTTCGGATTCGTTGGAAAGATATTCTCAAATAGATTCTAATATTTTTGGTTTCGCTAAAATCCGGTTTATTTTGTATCCTGTACGTTCATTTGAACTTTGAAATTGAATTTTCAAACTACCGCACCATTTTCAATCCCTTTTATATTTAAAATATATATTTATATTCTAACGAAAATCTATATAAATATATACGTTCTAATTCTATTCAAAATAAATTTCTTGTCATTATTATTTAAAATAATTCATTTTAAATATTCAAAATCTATTAAAATTGCCAAAATAAAATTTTTAAATTGGTTCTGATTTTCCGGGTCGTTACACTGTATATTAGTTTAAAGTTCGAATCGCCAAATTTTGAACTGCCATGCCATATAGCTCGATTATAATTATAATGTAAACTACACGTTCAACTGACATTTATAAATAATTTTTTTATATAATTCAATTCTAAACTGAATTACATATTTTAAATTGTCCAATACACATAATATTGCCAATTCACTATTTAAATAGTTAAATAAATAAATTATTAAACCGTATAATACGGGACGTTACAAAATCTTTTAATTAGGATTATTTGAGTTTCCAGTTATATTTAGTAATTGGAATAAAATGGAATGTGAATTGGGTTTATTGTGAACTGTGTTTTTAACGACATTCGTTCTTTAACCTGATTAACAGTGAAATGTGATTTGGAATATATAAATCATTTAGTAAGATTTATTGGAAATTTTCCAAAGTAAAGTTTTCCTATTTAATAAAATAAATTGGAATGGAATGGAATTCGATTTGGTAATAATCGAAGTGAGCTTCTGTGGAGGAAGACCTTTACTATATATGGAATTTAAAATGCTTTGCCATTATTCCATTTATATTATTGGTTGGATACCGAAGTTTATATCGATTATATATATTGATCTATTTTTCGTGAAGATCCCATAATTAATGGAATTTGATTTTGGGTTTATCGTGAACTGTGTTTTAAATGACATTCATTCTTTAACCCAGTTAAAGACAGGATTTATTTTCCTAAAGTTGAATAATCATTAAGAAACGATTTTTGAGATTAAAACTGAACTAGAGTTTTAATGAATCTTTAATTAGATTGAAATGGTAATAAGGTAATTAAATTTATCAAATTCTTGAAATGATCGAAAATGGAGTACCACCAGTTTTACTCCAAGCGATAGTCAAATCTTTAATTAGATTGGAACAGGAAATGGTTAATAATTTTTACCAATAACACAGTGGTGTTAGATATGGAGTACTACCAGTTTTGCTCTATGGGGTGAATTGGTTGGGATTGGGAAATATAATAAATGATTACTTCGACAAGGTTCGCTAATCCCGAATAGTTTGGAAAATCTTAATTTGGTTTAAACTGAGGAAAGAATATTTGAATAAAATAATATTATGGAATGGAATGAGGCGTATGTTGCGTATTTCATAGCAATTGTTTATAAAATACGCGGGTTATTCGAAAAGACCGGGTTTATACCCATTCTGAATAATTGATTCGAGGATGAAGACGGTGGTTGAAGACCAGAGGTCTTCACATCGTTTGGATGATTATTGATGTCTTTGTTGGGCTATACACCCAAGATGAGGTAATAAGTAGTGATCGTCCAGACGTACTTGGAGATCGATGGATATGCGAGACATATGGGACGAGGAATAAGGTGCCTCCGATTTTATTCAAACCCAGAATGGACTTGTAAATGAATGTGTGTCTGACATTGTATTTTATTCTATGTTGATTGATCTCTATTAAATATATATCTGTTTGGTGGCGGAGAATTTATTCTCTTTCTTAGAACCCTTCACTGAGACGTACGAGCTCAGAGATTATATATCAATAGACATTAGTCGCATGGCATGAATTTCTTGTGTGGCATGCTGAGATGCAAATGATCAACACTTTTATTGAAAATCAGAGTCTTGTGGTTGATGAAAAAAGAACGACTTTAAAGAGCATATCTTTGTGTATAGCGTTAATTCGCGAGCCTCTTACCTCAGTGTGAAACAGAAACGGAAGAAGGACCTCAGGGAGGACATGCATTTCTTTCTAGCTAGGAGTGGTGTCATGGTATGGAGCCCAGACATTTTTAATTATGTGGATGATGGAAAGCGAGGTACCTTGGATATATCGATCACTACGGGGCCGATGGATCGATATGGTCGACATACTGACCAGATTTATGCCCCATACGGTAGGGAAACGTATTGTTCAGGTATAACCAATCCACTTACATATGTGTGGACTGGTCCTGCCGCTCCTAAGGGCTTGATTGAGTACTTGCCCTGATGCTCGGGCTAGAGAGTCTCGAGTTCTGTAAGGATGATCCCTTGCCTTGGTTCATGATGGAAATCCAACTTCCAATACGACATCGTGCATTTTTATTTGTAGAACTAGTATGGCGACATGATATATGGTACACATGTCATCTATGATTGATACATTTGTATTTGAAGTTGATTTCTTCACTTATAGTAATAATAAAAGAAAAAAATTCACGTATCAAGCATTCTTTGGCTAGTACAGGGTAAAACTCTATCCTCTGGCTTGCGTTGCATTGTATGATGGGACCTGAGTCTTATAATAGCTTCATTTTATTTAATTAGCATTGCGTTGTTGTTTTGTGCACTGGTATTCTTGGGTGTAAATCCGTTCTGTGTTATACGGCGCGGTCACTTGATTTACCGCACTTTAAAATAAAAGTAATAATTGTTTTAGTTCTCACACCAGTCCCGTGACTAACCTGGAGTTTATTGTTTTAACCTAAACTCTGGGTTCCCATATTTTCCACATGGGCATCTAGTAATTTCGATTTTGCAGATATTATTTTCACGGTATCCTGGATTTACAGTTGGAGTTTTATTCGGAAAGCTTTGTATCCGTGCATTCCTTTCAATTGTTTTATGTATTATTTTTCGCTGCTTTGTAATTTAGATCTTTGATATTTTTTAATGTGTAATATTTATTCATACTCTGGAATATTCTTGTACTTTGATGTTACTGTTGCAATATCAATGAAATCTTTTGTCTATGTTCTGATTTATCGTGTTATCAACACAATTCGGGCTTTCCAGTAAGTGCGAGTTTGGGTAGTGTCAGCCATAGTATTCACACTTAAGACTTGGCATCATTATCTACTTGGAGAGAAGTTTGAGTTATATACTGATCTTATAACTCTCAAGTATTTGTTCTCTCAGAAGGATCTCAATTTGAGGCAACAGAGATGGTTAGAGTTCCAAGCGCCCTATGATTTCGAGATTTCTTTTACCTCTAGCAAGTTTAATGTGGTAGCGGATGCGTTGAGTAGGCAGAGGATGGTTTTGAGTCCTCTATTTTTGGAGAGGCGGAGCTTGGCATATATATCGACCTTTGATTTTAAGCCCTCTACCGAGTTTACATGTGGGTTATTGGCATCGTTATTGGTGTGACCTACTATTTTGGATCAGACAGGAACTTCGCAGTGAGAGGACCAACAAGTAGCAGACATCTTGGATAGGCTCAACTGAGGGGAGACTTCTAGTCACCTTAGTAGACATTCCACGGATGATAGAGGGTGGTTACGACGAGATGAAAAGCTTTGTGATCCCCAAGTTGGGTGTTTGCTAAAGATAGTCCTTGAGGAAACTCATCATTCTAGGATGACTATCCGTCGAGGCGGTGATAAGATGTAAAGAGATATGAAGAGGGTTTCCTTTGGGTTAGGATGAAGAAATATGTAGCGGAGTTTGTCTCTCGATATTTGATTTTCCAACAAGTCAAACCTGAGCAAAGGAAGCCTGGTGGTTTACTTGATCCTTTGGAAGTCCCACAATGGAGTGGGAGAGCGTCTATATGGAACTCATTGATGGTTTGCCTAGATCGAGGAAATGCAACACCAATATTGGGGTTATAGTTGATAGTCTTACTAAGAGCACTCATTTCAATCCTGCTAAGAGTAAGAGAACGACAACATGGTTGGCAACAATTTATCTTCATGAGATAGTCCGTGTACACGGAGTACCTTCCAGTTTAGTGGTTGAACGTGACCACATATTCATCATGAGATTTGGAGGAGCTTGCAGGAGGCATTAGGTACACAGTTGTGTTTGAGCACCGCTTATCATCCTTCGACCGATGGGAATGCGGAAAGGGTGAATAGAGTTGTAACGTCACGTATTTTTGGTAGTCTAATATTTAATTTAATTTATTATTTTAAATATTATATTTGGAATATTAAAGGATTTCAATATTTAATTCATTATTAAAACGAAGTTTGAACGTTATATATTTATAAATCGAGCTCGAAATCGCGCGGCAGTTCGTAAATTGGAGTTTAGAACTTCAATGGAATATACAGGATCCGATATAAGTCGGATTTATGTGAAACAAGAAACGTTGGAAGCGTGTTGATTATAATTTTCATATGGAATAGAAAAATCCAGATTTCGTGTTATAATTTGTTAATTATGGTTAATTCAAATTTTAAAATAGTCGCTATGGGAATCGTTATTAAAATATAGGCCTTTAAAATAGCCCTTTTTCAAACAAAGTCCGTTTTCTATGAAATTAGTTTCATTGGAACCGTAACTTTAAATTATTGTATGGCGTTGAATTGCATGGCAAACCGATGTCGTATGTGACCACGGCAGCCGTAAACGCCCAGTTATTTCATATAGCGCGTAATTAAATCGAAATAAATTTAATAGAGGGGTATTTTAGTTTAACTTGAACAGATGATCGAATTAAGCCACGAAAACAGATCTGTTGAGTTCGTATCGATGATTAGAATCATGATAGGTATATAGTTTGTTATTTTTGGAGACTGGCTAATTTGTTGTCCAAAATAGCAGTGCTGTGCATATAAAAATAGCCTACCGGGAAAACAGTCTCTGAATGCGACGAAACTGGTGCCGTTGGATTTGTATTAATTAATTATTGTTGGATTTCAAAGTGTCAAGTTGATTAGATTTATTTAGTGATCGTGGAAAATTTAAACGCGTGTTTTTTGCTGGTTTTATAAAGGATTTTTTTTCAAACGATGTCGGAATTTGACGAAACCTGTCCTATTAGGTCTGGAATATTTTTCTATGCTAGAATTAGCTTTTTTATCAGAAAACAGAAATCTGTTGCAGTGGTTTTAACTTGTTACTTCGTAGTGAAGTTTCACAAATATTATTTTAATTATTAAATATCCCATATATATACCCTATACCATTCGGTAACCCTAGAAATTTACTCTCTCTGGTCAACGCAAACTGATTTCCGCCTCCATGAAATTAAATTGCCAGAATTGCACCGACCTTTCTCCTCTTCTATCTTCGAAATCACTCATCTATATTGGATCCTCACAACAACAGTATTCTAGAGCAAGTCAAGCTCTATCCGATGATCGGAAATGATGAACTAATTCGATATGTAGTTGCCAGATTCTGGCCAGAAGAGGCTTGCAGTTCGACGTATACTGGAGATGGATGGAAGCATCATTCGGCTAGCTGTGTCAGGTAAATCATTCGGTGGTCGCCGATTAGTTGACCATGAATCGTAGGCGGCGCGACAATGTTGAGATGGCGGCGTGCTGAGTTATGTGCGTGGATCCGGTGTGTAACAACCCGAATTTTAACAACGTGTTAAGACAAGAATCAAGGCAGAATTAAATTATAAAATCTGAATCAGGATAACGGGTTGCGCCATTGCGTTCGTCTCGGAAAAATAAGCGAAATAAAGTCCAAAATTTCGTAAATCGGAGTCCGTATGACCCAGTTAAGGCCCAACGAAATTTCACGAAAATTCAAATCCGAAAACAGATTTGAAATTCAGCCTAGAAAGAGAAGGCGGGAAAATTCCCGCCAGACACACAGGGTGTCGACCCCTGGGTCGACCCCCTCCAAGGGGTCGACATGGGTGTCGACCCAGGGGTCGACCCCCCTCCTAGGGGTCGACATGGGTGTCGACCCCTAGGTCGACCCCCCCTGGTCGAACCAACGACCTGGTGCACATGCTTGTCATGTTGGCTCGGTTTTGGAGACTTGTGACGATTTTTGAGGGTTCAGATCTATCCGACGGTTTATCCTACGGCCTAAACTACTCCTAATCTCTATAAAAAGACCCCTAAGCCTAACCTAAACCCTCACAAATCACTCATGCCACGAAGTGCTGCCCAAATGCCAAGTGATCATGGCCTCCATCTCCAACTCCAAGAGACTATGCAAGCAAATCAGATCCGAATCGAAAGGTGCAAGCTTGCTACACCAAATTGAGGCCAAATCAACGTTGATACGACAGTTTCATAATGGTTCTTCATCAAAGGAGTCACCGTTCATCCTCAAGACGATTCATGCGCACCCTCTAAGCCTCGCTATGTAAGTTCTAGCTACTTCGAGATGTTAACGGTAGATTAATCATGACATGGAATAAAATGTGGTTAAACATGAATGCTATATCCTATGCGAGCCTAGTTTGCTCCTTTAACATGAACATATGACTTTGGGTTATGTTTTAGCGACTAAACCATGCTATTCATGTTGCATTGGACTTAGTTTGCCATGCAAGATTGGACCTTTACTTGTAGTATGATAGCATGAACACTTAGAGCCACTTTGACTTGTGAAATAGTTACATAAATTGGACTTCGGGGCTTATGCATGCAAATGAAACCAACCCTCTTATGATATCATGTTTATGTGTGGCCAAATCCTGTTATGACATCATGCATGTTTATGGCCAAATCCCGTTATGATAATATGTATGTTTGTGGTCAAATTCCCTTATGAAACTATGCATGCTTGTGGCCAAATTCCCTTATGATACTATGCATGTTTGTGGCCAAATTCCCTTATGATACTATGCATGTTTGTGGCCAATATGTTGGCATAATACCCTACTATGTGACTCGCTTCCACTTGGGTTGGAAATACGTTTGGGTAGTTTAGGAAGAACGTGGGTATGACATGAAAAACTTGACATGTGGTTTACATGAGAACATGACATTCATGATACACTTAAATATGGTCATGACACGTGGGAAAACATGGAACTTGAACTAGACATGGGTAGGTTGTAAGTGTATTAAGACACTAGGACAAACATGAAAGTGGCCAACTCGAGGTTGGGTTGAGTTTGTAGCATAAATCTACCTGGACCCACCCGGCTTAACTAGTGGCTACAAACAATAGGATCCAGTGTGAGAAGTTGGTCATGTCGCGCTTAAGACCCGAGGTTAGACTAGGTTGTGGTGTAAAACTACCCGGACCCGCATGTCTTAACTAGTAACCACAACAAGGTCTAATGTGAGAGGTTGAGAGTGCATTGATTAAATTAATGCCACATGATAAGGTTAAGTAAATTTGACTAATGACACTTAACCATACAAGACAATTAGGGGATGGGGTTAAGTAATTTACGCTTAACTAATCCGACTTGGTAATTAAATGGGGATTAAGTAATTTACATTTAACTAATTCGACTTGGTAATTAGATGGGGTTAAGTAATTCACGCTTAACTAATCCGACTCGGTAATTAGATGGGTTAGGTAATTTAGACTTAACTAATTTAACACGGTAATTAGATGGGGTTAAGTAATCTATACTTAATTAATATAAACACGGTAATTTGATGGGGTTAAGTTAAACACTTAACCAATCTAAACTTGGTAATTAAATGAGGTTAAGTAACCAATACTTAACCAATTTAACATGATAATTTAATGGGGTTAAGTAACTTATACTTAACCAATTATATATGATGACTTGATGAGGTTAAGTAACCTACACATAACCAATCTAATATGTGGACCTGGTAGGGTTAAGTCACAAGACCTTTTAAATTAGGCTTAACCATTGTAATACGATTAGTGGATAGGGGTAAGTTAACCTATACTTGAGCAATCCGACTCGATAATCTGATGGGATTAAGATAATCTATGCTTAATCAATCTAACATGATAATATGATAGGGTTAAGACAAATAAATACTTAACCAATTTGACTTGATAGGGTTAAGTCATGAGCTTCTTGGTATACTTAACCAACTTGTAGGGATAAACCTTGAACTTAAATACTTAGCCAATCTTGACATGATTCGTAGGCGGGCTAAGTCATGAACCTGAATAACAACACGTAACCCAATAGACAAAACCCTAGTGAGAGGAACTAGGTAGAAAATCGTGGTTAATCAAGGGTAACGGGGAAAAGAAGCTAAGTGGTAAACCTTAGTTAAGTATAACTAAGTAATAATTCTTAGCCAAGGACATGGGACTAGTTCATGAATGGATGAGTAACCCGATATGGTAGGTCATCACTTAAACACACGAGGAGGAGCAAATTATCCGACTTGGATAAGGGCTCCAACGAACTGGGTAGCAAAGCGGTAGCTTCGGGGGACGTGAGGGTACTCTTGGTATCCCTCTGTGAGGTGGTAGGTGGTCGATGAAACTCGGCCTCACAGAGGTTAAGGTCTGCGGTAGAAGAGCCAAGAGTATGCCTTGGTTGCTATGCGAGCGACCTAAAGACTGGGATGGATTAGCGTGGAGTCGACGATACTTGATTTTGCCCTGGATAGCACGTCGCCGACTACCTACAATCTTTAGTCGATCGTGTACGAACGGAAAGGCAGAGAACTCCCAACAGACCATGTTCTTGCTATCGAGTCATGGGTGAGGTTGGCCCATAGGAAAGTGGGGCTATAGTGGGGCCGGGATGTAGTTCTCATACATGATTTTACTTGGATTGCCTTTCAGTAGTTGAGGGAGGGGTCACGTGGGACCATAGCCACGGGTACAAAAACAGACCTTGATATCTGCATCAGCAGACGACTTAAAGCTCCCGACCTAGTTCCGTATTTCTTGATTTGCCCTGGCACGGAACTCGGATGGCACATTGAGGAACATGTGTGTCTAGACATGGAAAACGATTCACGATACATACGCGGGATAAAGGGCGCGGTTGACGGGTGGCATAATCCCTAGTGGTCCTAGGTGGCCAAAACCCAAACCGGGACGCGGAAACATTCATTAGGTAGCACAATCCCTAGTGGTCCTAGGTGGCATAAATCCTAAGTGAACACGCGATAGTTCATGGTAAGAAAACATAACTTGATCAAGGGTAGCAGTTCAAAACAACTTCAAGGATAAAGTGGTACTACGTTGAAGTGGTCTAGATTTACATAGGAAAGCCCGTACGGCCTACGACAAGGGACTGAACTTATACATGGAAAGGAACATACGAGTTGGGAAAACCTACATATGCTATATATTAGGTTGACATGGACCATTACATGACATTGGGCAAGGGACATTCATAGTTAACACATGACGCGGGTTGGGATACTAGTATGAGAGGTGCAGAGCAAATATACATGTTAGAACCATGAGAAATATACATGATAAATACCGTGGGATGTTATACAGGATAGATACCTTGGGATAGTATACTTGATAGAAACCTGACGATGTGATACCTTGATTTATCATGACACCGTAGTTTATCATGATATCTTAGTTTACCTTGCTACAGTAGTTCAGCCTGTTACCCTGGTTTAGTTTATCTATCTTGTCGTCATTCTTATGTTTACCTTCAGTTTATGCATGTCATGTTACCTTTACCTGTTTTTATACTGGAAGTAGATAGGACATACCAGTCTTTATGACTGACCCCGTTTTGTTTCGCCTCTTTGTCTTCCGTTCCCCCCCCCCCCAGGTTTCAGGGAGGAAACACTGTTATCTAGTTCGGACTTCTTCTCCCTGAAGATCATCACGCATGGCTTGGGCTTTTCTTGGATATGGCTACTTTACTGTTTTACTTGGGGAATAATTTATGAAATAGTTTTATGCTTCTTTACTATTGCAAGACAGGTTTTGATGTATTCTGATGTAAAAGGCTTTAGACCTTATTTTATAAGGTAATGAAATTTGTTTTACTTCCGCTGTTTTATATATGTTCTGTCTTGTAATATTTCTGTGCATGTTTACCTCGATAATGCTTCACCAAACCTAGTGCATTCCCTTTGTGAGTGACCCTAGTGGAGGTGGGGTGTTACATTTGGTATCAGAGCAGAAGGTTACCAGACTGGGCAAAAGTTTTTAAAAACCTTCTGAAAACTATTTGAAAAACCATTTACAAAGAAGCATTTTTCAAGAAAAGTTTTGTTTTAAAAGGCTCTTCCCCAAAGGCCATTAGCATTATCCTTTGATTCCTCGATTGAATCTGTTTTCCTTTCTTTCCTCCATCTGTAGTCACAGTAGTTCTAACTGTGACTAATCTTTGTCTAGACACGTTGGTGTTTTCCGTACGATGGAGGTGGTTCTCGAGAGACCTGTTGCCGTGGTACAAGGAAGGATAATAAGAGTAAGGATAAAGGACGCGAGCTTAAGGATAAGCAACTGTTGGTATAGCTTAGTTCATCAAGGAGGACAAGGAAAAGATCATTGGAGAGGGCAATTGTACGCTCCCATATCTAGGGTACCTAAAAGAGATGGTACCATTTCTGGTAAAGGTTTAGTCTTTCTTTTCTATCATCCCGTCCTGACTTTGTCTCGATCATCGTATCATTTAAGTCTGCTTGGATAGTTGAGTCTCTGCACCTTAGTACTAGCATGGTAAAGGATACCAATTATTGTCCCAAAAATCTGGTTGGAGAGTTGGTCCATTTCTTCATGACTTGTTTGGATTTGAGAATGACACGTCTCGGCTATGGATGGATTCTAGGGATAAAGTGGTCACCCAATAAGGGGTGCCATTCTCGACTCACCTTGGTGATACCCTCGAAGTCTCGTGTAACCTTTTGGGTTCTGTCATGGTTAGTTCCCAAGAATCTCGGGATGCAGTTGTTGGTAATCCGTTCGAATAAAATTCGCCGCTGAGGTGGATGGTTCGTTTCGCTTATGCATGAGTTATGGGAATCACCCTAGTAAGTACTCTTGGCAAAATGGATTGGCATGGGCAAACGAGATCCAGAATTCCCTAGTGAATTTTGGAGAGCTTGCATGAGTGAGTGGATACGTTTGAGACAAGTATACTAGGGAAAGGATAAGTGAAAGTGGAATAAGAGGCGACAATGAAATGAGTTCTAACTCATATCTTGGAAATAGGAATCAAGGAGCTACGAAATCATGGAGTTAAAAAGATGGTCAAGGCATAGAGGAATTAAGCTCAAGGAAACGCGACTTAGAAGACGTAAGGCTAGACACGCGCATCGTACCTCTTTTTAAAGAGTGTATCCTTGATCCCTGGTTTTTCCTGTAGAGCTTGCTCGCATGTTATCTTTTGGTGAATATCCTCTCGGTCCTGTTTCTGTCCTCGATCCTATCATGAGAACCTTAGGTAGAATCCTATGGATGTAAACATGTATTTGAAACATGTTATGATTGATATGGTTGCAAATGGTTGTGGTTGCTCGTGGATGCGCGAATACACATTAGATACTAGATTGACGCGGTCACGTTTCATGTTGCATATGCACGAGTATTTATACTTGTTTATGGATGAAATTGAATGTGTTATCATGCGGATGTTGCATATGAATGAATGTTTGTGCACGCATATAGTAATTATATGACTAGGACTATTTGCATACATGTTGGACTCATGGCACTAAACATATTTTGCATTAGAAAGATCATTCAGGCCTGATCATTAGCATTAGCTAAGGAGCATATACACACACGTTTTGCATATGTTCATATGGCATTCGAAATCGTTTAAGGATAATGTTTGCCTGTGGATGATTTTATGATTAGATGGATGGTAGGATGCGTTCTTCCTAACTTGGAGATTTCGGGGACGAAATCCTTAAAGGAGGGGAGAATGTAACAACCCGAATTTTAACAACGTGTTAAGAAAAGAATCAAGGCAGAATTAAATTATAAAATCTGAATCAGGATAAACGGATTGTGCCATTGTGTTCGTCTCAGAAAAATACACGAAATAGAGTCCGAAATTTCGTAAATCGGAGTCCGTATGACCCAGTTAAGGCCCAACGAAGTTTCACGAAAATTCAAATCCGAAAACAGATTTGAAATTCAGCCCAGAAAGAGAAGGCGGGAAAATTCCCGCCAGACACACAGGGTGTCGACCCCTGGGTCGACCCCCCTCCAGGGGGTCGACATGGGTGTCGACTCCGGGGTTGACCCGGTGGTCGACCCCCCTCCAGGGGGTCGACATGGGTGTCGACCCCTGGGTCGACCCCCCCTGGTCGAACCAGCGACCTGGTGCACCTGCTTGTCATGTTGGCTCGATTTTGGAGGCTTGTGACGATTTTTGAGGGTTAAAATCTATCCTAGGGTTTATCCTACGGCCTAAACTACTCTTAATCTCTATAAAAAGACCCCTAAGCCTAACCTGAACCCTCACAAATCACTCATGCCACGAAGTGCTGCCCAAATGCCAAGTGATCATGGCCTCCATCTCCAACTCCAAGAGACTATGCAAGCAAATCGGATCCGAATCGAATGGTGCAAGTTTGCTACACCAAATCGAGGCCAAATCAACGTTGCTACGACGGTTTCATGACGGTTCTTCATCAAAGGAGTCACCTTTCATCCTCAAGACGATTCATGCGCACCCTCTAAGCCTCGCTATGTAAGTTCTAGCTACTTCGAGATGTTAACGGTAGTTTAATCATGGCATGGAATAAAATGTGGTTAAACATGAATGCTATAACCTATGCGAGCCTAGTTTGCTCCTTTAACATGAACATATGACTTTGGGTTATGCTTTAGCGACTAAACCATGCTATTCATGTTGCATTGGACTTAGTTTGCCATGCAAGATTGGACCTTTACTTGTAGTATGATAGCATGAACACTTAGAGCCACTTTGACTTGTGAAATAGTTGCATAAATTGGACTTCGGGGCTTATGCATGTAAATGAAACCAACCCTTTTATGATATCATGTTTATGTGTGGCCAAATCCCGTTATGACATCATGCATTTTTATGGCCAAATCCCGTTATGATAATATGTATGTTTGTGGCCAAATTCCCTTATGAAACTATGCTTGCTTGTGGCCAAATTCCCTTATGATACTATGCATGTTTGTGGCCAAATTCCCTTATGATACTATGCATGTTTGTGGCCAATATGTTGGCATAATACCCTACTATGTGACTCGCTTCCACTTGGGTTGGAAATACGTTTGGGTAGTTTAGGAAGAACGTGGTATGACATGAAAAACTTGACATGTGGTTTACATGAGAACATGACATTCATGATACACTTAAATATGGTCATGACACGTAGGAAAACATGGAACTTGAACTAGACATGGGTGGGTTGTAAGTGTATTAAGACACTAGGACAAACATGAAAGTGGCCAACTCGAGGTTGGGTTGAGTTTGCAGCATAAATCTACCCGGACCCACCCGGCTTAACTAGTGGCTACAAACAATAGGATCCAATGTGAGAAGTTGGTCATGTCGCGCTTAAGACCCGAGGTTAGACTAGGTTGTGGTGTAAAACTACCCGGACCCGCACGGCTTAACTAGTAACCACAACAAGGTCTAATGTGAGAGGTTGAGAGTGCATTGATTAAATTAATGCCACATGATAAGGTTAAGTAAATTTGACTAATGACACTTAACCATACAAGACAATTAGGGGATGGGGTTAGGTAATTTACGCTTAACTAATCCGACTTGGTAATTAAATGGGGATTAAGTAATTTACATTTAACTAATCCGACTTGGTAATTAGATGGGGTTAAGTAATTCACGCTTAACTAATCCGACTCGGTAATTAGATGGGTTAGGTAATTTAGACTTAACTAATTTAACGCGGTAATTAGATGGGGTTAAGTAATCTATGCTTAATTAATATAAACACGGTAATTTGATGGGGTTAAGTTAAACACTTAACCAATCTAAACTTGGTAATTCAATGAGGTTAAGTAACCAATACTTAACCAATTTAACATGATAATTTAATGGGGTTAAGTAACTTATACTTAACCAATTATATATGATGACTTGATGAGGTTAAGTAACCTACACTTAACCAATCTAATATGTGGACCTGGTAGAGTTAAGTCACAAGACCTTTTAAATTAGGCTTAACCATTGTAATACGATTAGTGGATAGGGGTAAGTTAACCTATACTTGACCAATCCGACTCGATAATCTGATGGGATTAAGATAATCTATGCTTAATCAATCTAACATGATAATCTGATAGGGTTAAGACAAATAAATACTTAACCAATTTGACTTGATAGGGTTGAGTCATGAGCTTCTTGGTATACTTAACCAACTTGTAGGGATAAACCTTGAACTTAAATACTTAGCCAATCTTGACATGATTCGTAGGCGGGCTAAGTCATGAACCTGAATAACAACACGTAACCCAATAGACAAAACCCTAGTGAGAGGAACTAGGTAAAAAATCGTGGTTAATCAAGGGTAACGGGGAAAAGAAGCTAAGTGGTAAACCTTAGTTAAGTATAACTAAGTAATAATTCTTAGCCAAGGACATGGGACTAGTTCATGAATGGATGAGTAACCCAATATGGTAGGTCATCGCTTAAACACACGAGGAGGAGCAAATTATCCGACTTGGATAAGGGCTCCAACGAACTGGGTAGCGAAGCGGTAGCTTCGGGGGACGTGAGGGTACTCTTGGTATCCCTCTGTGAGGTGGTCCATGAAACCCGGCCTCACAGAGGTTAAGGTCTGCGGTAGAAGAGCCAAGAGTATGCCTTGGTTGCTATGCGAGCGACCTAAAGACTGGGATGGATTAGCGTGGAGTCGACGATACTTGATTTTGACCTGGATAGCACGTCGCCGACTACCTACCATCTTTAGTCGATCGTGTACGAACGGAAAGGCAGAGAACTCCCAACAGACCATGTTCTTGCTATCGAGTCATGGGTGAGGTTGGCCCATAGGAAAGTGGGGCTATAGTGGGGCCGGGATGTAGTTCTCATACATGATTTTACTTGGCTTGCCTTTCAGTAGTTGAGGGAGGGGTCACGTGGGACCGTAGCCACGGGTACAAAAACAGACCTTGATATTGCATCAGCAGACGACTTAAAGCTCCCGACCGAGTTCTGTATTTCTTGATTTTCCCTGGCACGTAACTCGGATGGCACATTGAGGAACATGTGCATCTAGACATGGAAAACAATTAACGATACATACGCGGGATAAAGGGCGCGGTTGACGGGTGGCATAATCCCTAGTGGTCCTAGGTGGCCAAAACCCAAACCGAGACACCGAAACATTCATTAGGTAACATAATCCCTAGTGGTGCTAGGTGGCATAAATCCTAAGTGAACACGCGATAGTTCATGGTAAGAAAACATAACTTGATCAAGGGTAGCAGTTCAAAACAACTTCAAGGATAAAGTGGTACTACGTTGAAGTGGTATAGATTTACATAGGAAAGCCCGTACGGCCTACGGCAAGGGACTGAACTTATACATGGAAAGGAACATAAGAGTTGGGAAAACCTGCATATGCTATATATTAGGTTGACATGGACCATTACATGACATTGGGCAAGGGACATTCATAGTTAACACATGACGCGGGTTGGGATACTAGTACGAGAGGTGCAGAGCAAATATACATGTTAGAACCATGAGAAATATACATGATAGATACCGTGGGATGTTATACATGATAGATACCTTGGGATAGTATACTTGATAGAAACCTGACGATGTGATACCTTGATTTATCATGACACCGTAGTTTATCATGATATCTTAGTTTACCTTGCTACAGTAGTTCATCCTGTTACCCTGGTTTAGTTTATCTATCTTGTCGTCATCCTTATGTTTACCTTCAGTTTATGTATGTCATGTTACCTTTACCTATTTTTATACTAGAAGTAGATAGGACTTACCAGTCTTTATGACTGACCTCGTTTTGTTTAGCCTCCTTCTCTTCCATTTCCCCCCACCACCCAGGTTTCAGGGAGGAAACACTGTTATCTAGTTCGGACTTCTTCTACCTGAAGATCATCACGCATGGCTTGGACTTTTCTTGGATATGGCTACTTTACTGTTTTACTTGGGGAATAATTTATGAAATGGTTTTATGCTTCTTTACTATTGCAAGACAGGTTTTGATGTATTCTAATGTAAAAGGCTTTAGACCTTATTTTATAAGGTAATGAAATTTGTTTTACTTTCGCTGTTTTATATATGTTCTGTCCTGTAATATTTCTGTGCATGTTTACCTCGATAATGCTTCACCAAACCTAGTGCATTCCCTTTGTGAGTGACCCTAGTGGAGGTGGGGTGTTACACGGTGCAAAGCAGAAATAAAGAAGGGTATAGGAACTGGAAATGGGATAAAGGAAGTAACAAAGGATTAGCTTGACCGAATAAAAACGAGTAGTTAAGTTTGACTAAGATTTTTGTTATATTTAAATAAGCAAGTAATTATATTATTTCTTATTAAACTAGCGTGTTATTTAATCCAGGTCATTGGGGTGGAATCGAAATGTTGGAACAGAAGTGCAGAACGTTAGAAAGACCAGAAAGAGTAAAGGATCTGAGGCCTGATAATTATAGTATAGTTATATTAACTAATCTAAGTAATTAAGGCAGTTTAATTTAAATTAAGAAGTTAATAACTTGTTTACTCATGTCAGGATTTCAGACTTTCAGGGTTAGGATACAAGAACGGAAATGATGATGTAAACATAGTAGTGAGTTGAGGAACAAAACATAGCATTTGGACAAAGAACATTAAGGACCAGTGACCATGTGATAAATGTAATTGGTACAATTATATTATAATTAAAAGGACTGGTTACAAATTATATCGTATATGTAACACCCCGTATTTTCTGTAAACATACGAATAAAAAATCAAGGCAGAATTAAATTTTAAAATAAGAAACAAGGGAAACGAGTTACGCCATTGCGTTCGTATCCAAATTCTGCTTGTAAACGAGTCCGAGTTTTCGAGAAACGGAGTACGTATGACCTAGTTATGACCTTCTGAAGTTTCAGGATTTTTCACAATCGAAAACAGCTCGAAATTCGAATTCAAAATCAGAAGTAGGCTGGGCGAGAAAATTCCCGCCCAGGACCTAGGTCGACTGGGGAATCGACTGGGTAGTCGACCTCCCCTGACCAGGTCGACTGGGGAGTCGACCTGGGGGTCGACCTGCCTCCCGAACCCACTTCCTGAACCTGATGCATTTTGATGTTTTTGGCACGATTTTCTGACCAGATTCATGACTCTAAAACTATATAAACAGCCCCCTATCCTCATTCTCTCTACACCATTTCATCCTGCCTATACTCTGCCTCTATTCTAATTAAAATGGCGTCACTACTCTGCTGAAATATGAACTGGAACTAGGACTAAAGCAACTTCTTCCAAACTGAATAAAATTAAAAGAAAACAACTGCAACTCTTCTTCTTCTTTAATCCAATCAAGGCAATTACAGTTATTTTCCGATATAAACTTTAGTTATAATTGTGACATGATGGTAATTCTGAATTTGAGATTGTGTACATTCTGGTCTGATCTATTTTATTCTGTATCTCTTTCTCCTTTCTGTTCTATAGCCATGCTACCACGAGCCTGCACCACATCTCAAAAGTGATTAACGCACAAAAGCTAAACTTTAGGACAAATAATGAATGATGGCATAATTGGACATGGCTAATCTATGACTGAAAGGACATATGTTGTAAACTAGATTTAGATCTATGCATATTCTGTGAATTGGAAGAAGAGGAACCATTATATGTTAACATGTCACTTGAGACATTGGATATAATGCATATTTTGAATTAAGATCAGTTATAATTTAAAGTTATAGATTGTTGGGCATATTGTTTATATAACAATTCATGACTTGTGATAAAAAGAGAATACGACTTAGGTGTGAAGATCTATATTAAGATTTGATAACTATTAAATGTGAATAACACCTAAGTGGGAGATTTTTGAATATGTGACATGCATTGAAATCGATGGCTGCATTTGGTATAATTTATATGTGAATCTTTTGTACTAGGCAAGTTTAACTAAATTTGGGACATGTGTTATATGGTAAATTATGACCATAATCTGTGCCATGTAAAT
Source organism: Allium sativum (assembly GCA_030737875.1). NCBI lineage: Eukaryota > Viridiplantae > Streptophyta > Magnoliopsida > Asparagales > Amaryllidaceae > Allium > Allium sativum. The sequence goes on along the minus strand of CM060918.1, from coordinate 857,758,151 downwards.
TCAATGCCAACGTGGGGTATATGATCATATTGTGAATCATGACAATTATTTAGGCATGTGAACATAGGCCAAATTTATAGTTAGGCAAGATATATCAATGAAACTTTAAGGAATGATTAAAACTGTTATATTGCCTAATCTGCTAGTTCTGCTATATTGCCTAATCAGCTAGATCTGTTCATCTACAAAATCTGTCATCTGCTGAGTCTGCTGAAAATGCCTAATTTGTTATATGCTAAATCTGCTAAATTGATTAATTTTCTAAATCTGTTAAGTCGCCTAATCTCCGAAATCTGTTATCTGCTATATCTGTTGAGTTGATATATTTAGTCTGTTATTGGCATAATCTGAATTGGCTATAGTTATGAATAATTGACATGTATATTAGGCATTGGCATAAATGGTAAATTAATTAATTGGCCGCAAAGATAAACATGGCTAACTCGAGGTTAGTATGAGTTTGAGGCATAATCCTGCCCGGAACCGCCCGGCACATCCAGTGGCCGCAAACAATAGGTTCTAATGTGAGAAGTTAGTCATAGCGTGCTTGAAACCCGAGGTTAGACTCAGTTTGTGGCAGAAACTTGCCCGGAACCAACCGACCTAACCAGTAGCCGCAAACTATCAGTCTAATGTTAGAGGTCTGGGCATTAATATCTAATTAATGAAAACCTGAGATAAATATGATGTCTAAAACGTGTTGGGTGGATAGGGTTAAACCAAATGGACTAATGAAATTAATAAACCCATTTCTTGAATCTGTAGGCCTAGTACAAAGTTAGACAAGTCTGTAAATCGATTAGATCTGTATGTCTAATCCATTAGTCTGAAAACTTATTAACTTGATTTTCTGATCTATGAACTAGTTAATCTGAACTCTGTATGTCTGAACTTGTAAACAAGTTAATCTGAAATCTGTCAGTCTGGGGACACAAGGTTAGGAGGGAAATTACTTGTGTCATTTGTTGTTTGGGACCCATATTAGTCAGTAACCCTTTCTGGTATCAAAACTTTGACCCAACAGGAAGTAGGGTCCGGGCACGCTTACTGAAATAATTATAAGCGGTTCTTTCTGATAATGGCAAGGGGGTGTTGATGGTGCGTTCCAACCGGGTCATGTGCGTGCATAGATCCCGGCCTGCCTCTGTGGATGACAGACACCGTGACATCTGTAAATAGGCATATGCCAATTGGTTGTCACTTTAGGGAGTGATACACCCTACTATGGGGCCGACACAGGGTATTTATGTATTAGGGAGCCGATCGCTTGGGGTAGGGTTTTAGGGAACACTTAGTTCTGTCTGTTTCTGTTGGTACCGTCTGTTTCTGTTGGGTGGTAACACCTGTCTGTTTCTGCGTGGTACCGTCTGTTCGAGTGGTAAAGGCCCATTTACTAGTACACCTAATTCTACATTCTGTTTCCGTACCTTCTGTCTGTTAGGGTGGTAAAGGCCCACTATTAGTATTCTGCTTCTGTACTTTCGGTCTGTTGGGGGGGGGGGGTGAAGGCCCATTACTAGCATTCTGTTTTTGTATAGATTATTCTGTTTCGATTTTGTTTTTGTTTAGACATTAGGGTAACACCCAATCCTGTTATACAAGTATTAGTGCAGAGAGGTGAAAAGCAGAAGCTTACATCATTCTGTTTTTTTTCTGTTTAACCTAAGTATATCTGCTACTCTTGTTACTGTTATCTCGCATCTAGTTTTATTTTCATGTCATATTTATTATTATCTGTTCATATGCTGAAAGTCACTGGACTTGCCAAACTTTATGCCTGACCTTGCTTGTTTTCGCCCCTTTTTCTTCCGTCCCCCCCCCCTCCCCCCAGGTTTGTAGGGTGGAAATCTAGGAGCTTGATTCAGATCTTCTCTGCTTGAAGTATCATCTGGCTTTGGCATGGTAACTTATGTTGGGGATTATGATTTTAAAAACTATGCATTCTAAAGGATTTTGTGCAGGACTAATATTTTGTACTTGAATTCTGATATTGTGATTTGAAAGGATGTAACCAGACTTACTTCGGTTTCTGTTGTAATAAAGCTATAATTTTTTGAAGTATTGTTTTATCTGTCTTGTAAGTTTCTGTTCTGTTTACTAAAACGCTCCATCAAAGTGAAGGCATTCCCTTTGTGAGTGTCCTTAACGGAGGTGGAGTGTTACACTTGGTATCCGAGCTGAAGGTTACCAGACTGGGTAAAGTTTTTGAAAACTATTTTCAAAAAGGTTTTGAAAGGAAATTTTTTCAAAAAAAAAATAAAGTTTATTTTTAAAAACATAATCCCCGAAAGCCAAATATCTATCCTTTCAGTTCTCCGTTTTGAATCATTTTTCTTTTGTTTCAGCATGTCTAGGAATCTTAACCTTCCAAAGGGTGTGCCAATACCTGGATGGTTCAGGAGGTACTTAGAGGCTAGGGCCAACGGTACAGGCCCAGCGGATATTCCTCCCCCAGTGGCAGCGGTACCACCTCCTCCTCCTCCTCGTGGAAATGCTTTCGCAAAGACATGTAGAGACTTCAAGGCTATGGGTGGAAAAGACTTCTATGGAACTAAATCCTTCGTGGCAGCAAGGAACTGGCTGAAGGAGACTGAAGATTTGTTCGTCATTTTCGAGGTAGACGATGGGCAGAAGGTACAATTGGCGGTATGGTTACTCAAGGTCGAAGCTTCCTATTGGTGGGAAGTCACTAATGCCGAGAGGCCAGTTGAAACATGGATGGATTTCAGAACAAGGTTTGAGACGAAATACCTCTTGCAAGCAGAACGAAGTCTACAACTGGAAAAGTTCTTATCTCTTAAGCAAGGAAGTATGACGGTCAAGGAATACATCAACCAGTTTAACCAACTGGCTAGGTTCAGACTGGATTTAGTCAACACTCAGCATAAAAAGGCTCTCCGTTTTGTTAAAGGATTGAACGAGTCACTGAACAGTCTAACCATGACCCATGTACCCATGGGAGCAACTTACGAGAGGTTGGTGGACATGGCACTACTGCACGAGGAAGACAAGGGCAAGGAAGAGGCAAAGAAGGAAGAACCACAGAACAAGAAAGCCTGGCCCAAAAAGGAAACGCAAAAGAAGATTGAGAAGTCTGAAGATAAGAAGGAGAAAAAGTGCGTTACCTGTGGAAGCTCGACTCATCTGAACAAGGATTGCAGAAAAAGGAAGGGCACTTGCTTCAACTATGGTGAGACGGAACACTTCACTAGGGACTGCCCGAAAAAAAGAGGGCAAGGGCAGAGGGCAGGGCCAACTTCTGGAGGGCAGGCGAACACTCTCGAGGCTAGTGGATAGGATAGAATTAGGAAAACTTTCTGTGGTAGGTTTAATTTCTTTATCTGATTGTTGAGTTGAAACTCTTTCTGATTCTGACATTTTGATTCTGTAACTGATACTATGCACTTTAATACTAGTATTGTTTCTGATTCCACTGTAGGCTCAAACCCATAAGGGTTATGACTCATCTGCTTGTGATAGATTGAGGTTTGAGAGATATCTGTATTAGGCGTCAAGTAGGACGCATACATTCTGGATTTTATCATGCTTAGATTCCTAAGAATCATTCGGTGATCTGATCTGTACCAGTAGTCTGTAAGTATCTGAATATTTCTGATAAGATTAAGATTTCCAGTTTTGACATTGTCTAAAGAGGGTAATCCTCTGCGTATCAATCTGATGTTGATTTCAGTCTTCGGGACCGATACTTAGGGGAATTATTTTCTCAACCAAGGTCTAATGGGAACCAAGTTTCTATTTTATCTGTGCTCGCTTCCATCATTCGACTATATCCTATCGATCGAATCTTCGAACTTTAGGTAGATACCAATGGGTGTAAACATGTGTTTGAGACATGTTATGTTTGATGGTTGCAAGTGAATGCAAGTGGTTGCTAGGGTTTCTCGTGGATGCTTATACACACACTAGGCACTAGATCGGCTCAAAAACACTCTCATACTGCATATGGATGTGTGAGCATTTTCAATTTCTGTGGATGCAAAATGATTGACTCATCACATGAATGTTGCATATGAATGAATGGTTGTCACTCATATAAGAATGATATCAAATAGGAAAATTGCATACATGTTGGACTCATGGCACTGACATAATTCGCATTAAGGAGGTCAACTGAATCAGTGGACCGCTTGATATTTGCATTAGATAAGGAACATATACACACACTTTTGCATATGTTCATACAACATTAGAAGTTTTCTAAGGGCAATGGATGCGTGTGGATGATGGTTGAGTAGATGGATGACTGGATGGTAGGACGCATTCTTCTTAACTTGAAGATTTTGGGGACGAAATCCTTTAAGGAGGGGAGAATGTAACACCCCGTATTTTTTTATAAACATACGAATAACAAATCAAGGAAGAATTAAATTTGAAAATAAGAACCAAGGGAAACAGGTTGCGCCATTGCGTTCGTATCGAAATTCTTCTTGAAAACGACTCCGAGTTTTCGAAAAACGGAGTCGGTATGACCAAGTTATGACCCTCTGAAGTTTAAGGAATTTTCAGAATCGAAAACAGCTCGAAATTCGAATTCAAAATTCGAATTCAAACCCAGAAGTAGGCTGGGCGGGAAATTTCCAGCCCACGTCCCAGGTCGACTGGGGAGTTGACTGGGTAGTCGAACCCCACTGACCAGGTCGACTGGGGAGTCGACCTGGGGGTCGACCTGCCTCCCGAACCCACTTCCTGAACCTGATGCATTCTAATGTTTTTGGCCCGATTTTCTAACCAGATTCATGACTCTAAACCTATATAAACAATCCCCTAGCCTCATTCTCTCTACACCATTTCATTCTGCCTATACTCTGCCTCTGTTCTAATTAAAATGGCGTCGCTACTCTGCTGAAATCTGAACTGGAACTAGGACTAAAGCATCTTCTTCCAAACTGAATAAAATTAAAAGAAAACAACTATAACTCTTCTTCTTCTTTAATCCAATCAAGGCAAGTACAGTTATTTTCCGATATAAACTTTAGTTATAATTGTGACATGATAGTAATTCTGAATTTGAGATTGTGTACGTTCTGTTCTGATCTATTTTATTCTGTATCTCTTTCTCCTTTCTGTTCTATAGCCAGGCTACCACGAGCCTGCGCCACATCTCATAAGAGATTAATGCACAAACGCTAAACTTTGGGACAAATAATGAATGATGGAATAATTGGACATGGCTAATCTGTGACTGAAAGGACACATGTTGTAAACTAGATTTAGATCTATGCATATTCTATGAATTGGAAGAAGAGGAACCATTGTATGTTAACATGTGACTTGAGACATTGGATATAATGCATATTTTGAATTAAGATCTGTTATAATTTAAAGTTCTAGATTGTTGGGCATATTGTTTATATAACAATTCAAGACTTGAGATAAAAAGAGAATATGACTTAGGTGTGAATATCTATATTAAGATTTGATAACTATTAAATGTGAATAACACCTAAGTGGGAGATTTTTGAATATGTGACATGCATTGAAATCGATGGTTGTATTTGGTATAATTTATATGTGAATCTTTTGTACTAGGCAAGTTTAACTAAATTTGGGACATGTGTTATATGGTAAATTATGACCATAATCTATGCCATGTAAATTCAATGCAAACGTGGGGTATATGATCATATTGTGAATCATGACATATATTTAGGCATGTGAACTTAGGCCAAATTTTTAGTTAGGCAAGACATATCAATGAAACTTTAAGGAATGATTAAAACTGTTATATTGCCTAATTTGCTAGTTCTACTATATTGCCTAATCTACTAGATCTGTTCATCTGCTAAATCTGTCATCTTCTAAGTCAGCTGAAAATGCCTAATCTGTTATATGCTAAATCTGCTAAATTGCTTAATCTGCTAAATCCGTTAAGTCGCCTAATCTTCGAAATCTGTTATCTGTTATATCTGTTGAGTTGATATATTTAGTCTGTTATTGACATAATCTGAATTGGCTATAGTTATGAATAATTGACATGTATATTAGGCATGGACATAAATGGTAAATTAATTAATTGGCCGCAAAGATAAACATGGCTAACTTGAGGTTAGAATGAGTTTGCGGCGTAATCCTGCCCGGAACCGCCCGGCACATCCAGTGGCCGAAAATAGTAGGTTCTAATGTGAGAAGTTAGTCATAACGTGCTTGAAACCCGAGGTTAGACTCAGTTTGTGGTAGAAACCTACCCGGAACCAACCGGCCTAACCAGTAGCTGCAAACTATCAGTCTAATGTGAGAGGTTTGGGCATTAATATTTAATTAATGAAAACTTAAGATAAATATGATGTCTAAAATGTGTTGGGTGGATAGGGTTAAACCAACTGGACTAATGAAATTAATAAACCCGTTTCATGAATCTGTAGGCCCAGTACAAAGTTAGACAAGTCTGTAAATATGTTAGATCTGTATGTCTGATCCTTAGTCTACAAAATTATTAACTTGATTTTCTGATCTGTGAACTAGTTGATCTGAACTCTGTACGTCTGAACTTGTAAACAAGTTAATCTGAAATCTGTTAGTCTGGGGACACAAGGTTAGGAGGGAAATTACTTGTGTCGTCTGTTGTTTGGGACCCATATTAGTCAGTAACCCTTTCTGGTATCAAAACTTTGACCCAACAGTAAGTAGGGTCTGGGCACGCTTACTGAACTAATTATAAGCGGTTCATTCTGATAATGGCGAGGGGTGTTGATGGTGCGTTCCAACCGCGTCTTGTGCGTGCATGGATCACGGCCTGCCTCTGTGGATGAAAGACGCCGTGACATCTGTAAATAAGCCTGTGTCAATTGGTTGTCACTTTGGGGAGTGATACACCCTACTGTGGGGCCGACACAGGGTATTTATGTATTGGAAGCCGATCGCTTGGGGTATGGTTTTAGGGTACACTTAGTTCTGTCTGTTTCTGTTGGTACCGTCTGTTCCTGTTGGGTGGTGACACCTGTCTGTTTCTGCGTGGTACCGTCTGTTCGTGTGGTAATGGCCCATTTTCTAGTGTACACCTAATTCTACACTCTGTTTCCATACCTTCTGTCTGTTGGGGTGGTAAAGGCCCATTATTATTATTCTGCTTCTGTACTTTCGGTCTGTTGGGGGGGGTAAAGGCTCATTACTAGCATTATGTTTTTGTATAGATTATTCTGTTTCAATTTCGTTTCAGTTTAGACATTAGGGTAACACCTAATCCTGTTATACTAGTATTAGTGCAGAGAGGTGAAAAGCAAAAGCTTACATCATTCTGTTCTCTGTTTAACCTAAGTATATCTGCTACTCCTGTTACTATTATCTCGCATCCAGTTTTATTTTCATGTCATAATTATTATTATCTGTTCATATGTTGAAAGTCACTGGACTTGCCAGACTTTATGTCTGACCTTGCTTGTTTTCGCCCCCTTTTTCTCCCGTTCCCCCCCCCCCCCAGGTTTGTAGGGTGGAAATCTAGGAGCTTGATTCGTATCTTCTCTGCTTGAAGTATCGTCTGGCTTTGGCATGGCCACTTATGTTGGGGATTATGATTTTGATAACTATGCATTCTGAAGGCTTTTGTACAAGACTGATATTTTGTACTTGAATTCTGATATTGTGATTTTAAAGGATGTAACCAAACTTACTTCGGTTTCTGTTGTAATAAAGCTATAAATTTTTCAAGTACTATTTTATCTGTCTTGTAAGTTTCTGTTCTGTCTACTAAAACGATCCATCAAAGTGAAGGCATTCCCTTTGTGAGTGTCCTTAACGGAGGTGGAGTGTTACAGTATAACTTTTAAATTCTTAATAACATTTATTCATATTACAAGAATCCAGCCAAACGAGTTGCGTTGAAACCAAGGCAATGATTTCTACGTTTTGGAACTATTCCGTACAAAGCTGGAACCGATTGGGATTTAATGTTAAATTAAACACTAGTTTAATTAAACACTAGTTTAATTTAACTGGAAACCATATCGCTTTATTGACAACAAAATCAAGGTGAGTTAAACTCACTCAGTTCTTCCAATTTATATTTTATATAAATTGGGTTTTTATTTTGTGTGCTCTGTTTGCTGATGGTTTACTATTTGTTAATTATTTATCCATTTGTTGATTGAACCAATGATGTTAAACCATTGTTTAATTTCAGTACTAAAACTAAATCATTATTTTAACAATCTAATCCAATAAAGGTAACTTGCCTTATTGGTCATGTTTATAAAATAAACGTGTTTAGTGGTTTGAATTGTTTGATCTAACTGAATTGTTTTATTAATTAGTTGATGTGGAATAGTTGTTATTTACTACTATATATTAGTTAAATGGAATGATCTGATTTGAAATAACCATTTTGGATACAGGGAAGAACAGGTTGGAGGAATCCAAGGGGATTCCCCAAATACATTATTTATTTTCATATTATCATATGAACGGTCATGTTTGGGTGGTTGATATGAGTATTGATCATTGATTGAAAATTTAACCTATGTTTGATTTTAATCATTGGGCAATATTGGTTGAGTAATCGGCAGTAAATGGCCTAAAGGTGAATTGTTTTATTTATATCGATTTATCGTCAGGTGAATTGATAGAACTGAAATTATAAAATTTATTTTATAACTGGAAATATATTTTGAAATATATTATTTTGAATTAAAGTTTATTAAAAGGAAATAAATATTTATTATTAAATTTTAGTTTATAATTAATTACTAATTGATTTTATAATGTAAATTCTGATTTATAAACAAGTGATTAAAAATTTACCTAATGGAGTAATTTGGATAAATTGTTTTGTTAAGAAGCAATTAAATGGAATTATTTAAATTAATTATATTATTAATTAATTTAAAGTGAGAACTAGTTGGAATCGGTTAATGAGATAATTGTTGTTTGAATTGACTAAATCGACCGTTTTAATTGAGATTATTAATAAACTAGTGCGTTGTGAATATAATAGTTTAATGGATATTATTTAATTTTAATAATATTTAAAAAAAAAGGGTTTACTATTTATTTTCATTAATAAAGGAGTTAACTACTAGAGTAGTTAATGGTCGAAGTAAATTATTATTTTAATTAATAATAATTTAGGAGGTTCTTTTTAATTGAAATTCATTAAAAAAGGTAATCGAAGGTGAAATGAAATCTAATGGAATGGTGAAAGGAGTTTATGAACAAGTTTTGTTAAAACATGAGTTTCATAACAAAGTTATAAAAGGAATTTTTAAGCGAATATTATAGCTTAAATTAAATGTTACTTAATTATTTGAATTAAGCAAAAGGAAATTTAGATAAATGGGTTTACGATAAACCAGGATTATATAAAAGAGGTTTGTGGTGTGATATCACGTTACTTCATAATGAGATTAAGTGAGAACGGGGGAATTTAAAATAAGATTTCCAAAGTAAGAATGGTTAAACGGATTTGAAAAGGAATTAGTAAAGGTGAATTTGGTGAAAGAAGTGGATCATAGGATTTGATAACAAAAATCCGAATTATAAACGAGCTTGGTTAAAGAGGTCGAGTTAAAAGTGATGTTTATAAAGAAGTTACTTAATTATTGAATTATGAAAGAACGGGCAATCCGAGAAAGATATTTTCAAAGCGTAAGATGGTTTTACGAAACCATATTTTGAATAAAATAGTGAAATGGAATTTGTATTGATATTGAAATGGAATATCGGGTTTTGGACTACAACTTGTATCAATCTTAAGATATGAACGTTGTTGATCAAGGTCTGAGAGGTAATTAAAATACCTCAACTTGAACGACTCCAGGATTATCTGAGGATGATATTAGTTTTAATGGTAAAAGAGGTTAGTGAAATTTATTATTTCATTAGAGAAATAATAACGCTACATTTTGGTGAAAATTTGGAATATATATAATAAGGATTCCAAAGAAAAAGGGAAATAAAAAGGGAATTGCGGGAAGTTATAAAGACATTTTCGAGTTAGAAAGAAATGTAAAAGTCGAGTTTTATTCAATAAGAATAAGCACTAGGTGTTGTTATGTAACGAATAAAAGATATTTTTAACGTTGTTTACGAGTAATAAACTGAATTGATTTCCCAATATTAGATAATAGTGTGAATAATGTTTTGAAAGTGAAATTAGACAAACAAGATATGATATAGGATTTTCCTAAGTAATAAAATGAATTTGTTTAAAGAATAATCTTATGTTAAATAAGAAGCAAAAAGTTATATTTGTAATATTGAGATATTTAAGAGTTTTGAATTTACATTTGTTTTTATTAAAAGGCCAAGTGATGCTGAATAAACCAGTAAACTCATTGGATTTCATGATTGAATCACTGATTATTTTGATAGTTAAATCACCGTCTATCAAATCTGTCCAATACGATTGTTGGTACGGAAAGACCAGGATCGAATTTATATTCGGAAACCATTCCGACCAACAAATACGTGAAGATATCAGAAGATGATCGAGATGGAGCAATGAAGACCATAGATCTTCATAAAACGGAAGAACCGCTAATAATCTTTGGTGAGCTTCCAGAGATAAGTTGTGGTTCTGTCGTGGTTGGAATCTACGGGTTGCAAGGACTTCTCGCTACTGATCCATGGGTTGATTCCTATATTGGATGCAGTAGGAGAGTACCTTTGGTTCATCCAGTTCCTGGATGACTTCTATAGACGAATGTCTAACAAAGTATTTCCTGAAAAAATGTATGTTGATTTTTACAAATATACCAAGTGGTGGCAGAGGGGCACTTCTTTTATACCCAAAGTATATTTGTGGACATCAATAAGTGACTTGACAGATCTGATGATGTGGCATTCAAAGTGAATGGTGACCAGATGTTCCAAAAAGGAAATTTAAGCCTCAGGGCTCATCAACCGGGAAAAGACAAAAATCGGGCAGGCTGCATGGCTATGTGGGTTGCTCCCATTAGGGTGTATAATCATGTAACAACCCGCCTTTTCGACCGCTTCAAGTCGGTAATTAAACCAACTAAAACCGCTCGAAATGACAAATTGTTATTTAGCTTACGGGGTTTAAGAAGAATCATACACAGAATCACATAACACAATAATTGCAGCGGAATAAATTTTACATAAATATCAGAGTTAATACAAAATTATTCGAACAACGGAAAAGGTAAAATATACACATGATTTTTTTTTTAAAAAAAGCTTTACAGTTTTGTCTAGCGCGTCATATGCATCTTTACGCTTCTCCACTTCGTTGCAAGCTGAATTCTTTGAACTCTGAACGCTCGTATCTTACCCGAGCATATTGCATAAAAAAACACAACTAACACTCGAATCAGGATTTATCATAGTTCAAGTAGATTAACTTCAATAGAACTGAAATACAACAGTTAATCCTGACATATATATGAAAATTTCTAAGTTTTAATATATGTCCAAGCTGTTCAAATGGGATAATATGATAGCATGGAGATAAGACAATGACCTGTCACGTCTGCATAGTATAAACGTCCAATACGTACATTATATATACTAAAGAAAATCAGTACCACTAAATCATAAATATTGACTACAGTCTTTCAGGTGATCCAAATGTGATTCTACAATGACATGTGCATGCCAAATGGGTCCTTGTTTAGTGGCGAGTTACAAAAATAAAGTAACAGGTATAACCACATGAGCAACCAAACATGGTTAAGTACGAAGGGTGTGCCAAAAGGAGATGACAACTTAGCACAAAATGAATTAAAACAGGGCAATTCAACTATTATTCTAATTTGTGTTTATAACCAGGCAGGGTATAAATCCCAAACACCACATGTAGTTGGCAAACCAATCATTAACACATGAAATTGTGCTGGAACAACATATATATACTTATGTGTATGGCATGCAAATAAAAAAAACAAAGTGGCAGCACCTATCTCATGTTTCAAGGCAAAGTCATAATGTTTTCAGTTTTTTTTCCATTTTTATTTCAATGTGTGCATATATTGCAGTTTACTGGCACAATGCAAAACTGTTATCAAACTGATATCAAAGTTATCCTGTTACCCCTTCCTTTACTACAGAGTATCTTGGAAACAATTTATTCCTTTATGTCAACACACACTTTATAAGGCCATGTTCAAGTGTGGTGATAAAACTACAGTCAACCCATATGCAAGTCCAGTTAAGGTCTCAAGTAATAAAAGCCACCGTCAATTCAGTTTAAGGTCTCAAGTGATAAAACCACAGTCAACCCATGTGCAAGTTCATTTCATGTCAACTGCAAAACTAAGGTTCCTCCAAAATACATGTGTTCGGTTAGAATGCCATACTGGGTAACTAATATATATGGAAAAACTACTCCTATATGACTTTACAGGTTATGCAATATATTCAAGAATGTATATGCCAGCATACTCGAACATAAAATCCTACAACAGACTGTATACCCAATAATGTAATCAAGATAAACTATTGGTAGCATGCATATTCAGGTAGACGACAGAACAAAAATTACCTAACCAACAATCCACACAATGGATAAACTATCATATTTAGTTCAAATCGAGTCAAAATTCTTGAAAAATAAATCATTCGTGAGCCGACACTCACCTTGAAACAATGGTGAAGAAAGGAGCAGGCTCGGATGACTATTTTTTTACATAAATATCAGAGTTAATACAAAATTATTCGTACAGCAGAAAAAGTAAAATATACACATGATTATTATTATTTTTAAAAAATGCTTTATAGTCTTGTCGAGCGAAGTGATGTTCACGGCGAACGGTGGAAAGAGGAAACGCTGGAGGCGATTTTGAGGATCGGAGCAACGGCGACAATCGGCTTTGGCCAATATTTGGTTTTTGATTTTTTTTTTTTTGGAACCGATGTATTTTTTTTTTTGAGATATAGATCTACAGATCTAAACGAAGAAAGGTAGAAGAGAGAAGAGAGGCAGTAGCTTAAATACGCAGTGGAAGAGGGTTTGCTATCCGAAATATTAGGTGATAGGTGGAAAGGTGGACATACCGATTCAATTTTCTTTTTATAACACGTTTTGAATTTTTTTTTTTTTTAAAGAACAGTTTGAACGGAAAGGTTGGAAAGAAAATGAGGCAACAGTTGGAAATCTAAAACATACAAAGTAAGTTACGTCTGTATTCATCTTTTCCCATAAATCAAATGGGTATTATAATGTGCATTCATGCATTAATAATCGGAATGGTCTTGAAATGTAAAAGGAACTTACATGGCTTACGTTGGAATTTAAAAATGAATGGTGTAGTTATAAATTACAACTCCCTGAATGTGTTCACAACATGCACGATAAGAAGAAGGGACACATAGCTTTTGGATTGAAAAAGTAACGCATGCATGTTTGAAAGTGAGAAATGTGTCCACCTAGAAAACAAAAAAATAAATGGTTGCTTTAGTAAAAAAAAAAAAAAAAAAAGGTTTTGCAGACCCAAAATGTTTTGAAAAAATATGGAGGATCCGAATATGGACACTTCGAACTCAAATGGCATTGTTTCAAAAATGGACTGCGCAACCTTTTTGTAATTTCAGCACGGACCGAGCACTGAAACTGACAAATGAATATATTGCGCTAATCAACGCGACGAGACGGACACAACGATATAAAATTTGCAGTGTCAGAAGGTTCCATTCAAAATGGCATTACGGACCGCTTTTAAAAGGAAAATGGCACGAAAAACAACTAAACGGGAGTCAAAACCTCCGAATTTTGCAAAACGAATTTTATCGTTGGATTCGTGACAATGAATAGAATATTTTTCATGTTTGTCCGAACTGGTTTCGAAGAGATTAGCAAATCGTTAAAATTTGAACTAATATGCGCAGCTTCGCACTGAAAATTGCGCGATCGACAAACATTCAAATTTTCCGACGAAATTAATTTCTTCGCTATGTCTGATTAGATGCATCTCAAATGTAATTTTTTGGATTTTTTTTATATTACATTTTCATTTTTATTTGAGATATATCGGTTGCCGCTACCGCAAATAACCGTCAAAAACTGATTCAAACGAAGTGACTAAGATTTGACGTTTTCAATAAACAATTATTTAAATCACTTCTAAATGAAAATAACAAAATATTAAAGATAAATGTTTCATTATAAATCAATTTCATGTTTTAATTTCCTAAATAAATTCAAATTCAACTAAATAAACATAATTTAATTTATATACCAAATAAGATCGAAATTGAAAATATTATGAAATATATTCATAGCAAATAAAATTCATTTGTAATATAAAACCAAAATAAATTTAGTTTTTAATTCAGAATCAAAATAGTTGTAAAAATACACACAAACAGAGTTTTAAACGAATAAAATAAAATAAAAATCAAAAATTAAATTAAATATTCAAATAAAAATAAACTAAAAATTCCGGGATGTTACATTCTCCCTCACTTAAAACTTTTCGTCCCCGAAAAGGAACAAGGAAGGGAAATAGTAATTAAATAATTTATATATTTAAAACAATAGTTCAAATTTATCCTCACATCTATGTATACTTTGAAAATTATATATTTTTAAATCAATGTTAAAATATTTTCTAACATTTCAAAATAATTTTGAGTATTTGCTCGACGTCTCGATTGGCTATATGTATCTATCCCACTTTCGAAACCTGAAAATAGATATCGATGATGCTTCGCAGTCATCACCAGAATCATTTTCAAGCGACAAGAGTGTGACTCTATATCTATCTAGTACATATAGGATTTAACATATACGTTGATCAGACGTATACCCAAATCACTAGGTATTCGATAGGTCAATTTTAACGTCAGGTAAATACTCAAAGCATCTTTCTATATTTAAACAGAATATATATCAAAAATTTCAAATCATATATTATAAGCAATATATTTCAAATCATTAAAATTTTAAATAGGGAAAATTTAATCTCTTTATTTATTCAAATTCAACCTCACTTCTAAATAAAATACAAATAATATTATCAAATCAAATATGTAGCAATATTATTCTATACTATACTTAAATATTTTCAAATCAATTTTGACTATATTCAAACTTATAAAACTTGTTATGGATAAGGAATAGTTACAGAATTCGAGTTAAAAGATGAATGAACGAAAGAACCTAATCAAAGAGGATCTACGAAGAAAGAAGGATTCAAATGGAACATAAATTTCATAAAAAGATTAAAATATTAAAGACAATTTTATATTCAACAATATTTGTTTTAAAAACATTTAAAATCTCTTTCTTAATTAATTATGTTGAGGTTATATAAATTTAATTGTAGATTATTGGTGTGTTATTTAACGTTATGAAAATACTTGATAACTCGAAGTTTAACAGGTTTACTGTCGTTCTTACAGACGTTAGGCATACACTGGCCAGGCGTACGACCAAAATCTCTAAGTACTAAATATCCTTGTTTCAACTCCCAGTGAAAATACTTTAAACATTTAAAGTAGATATGGAAAAATACTTTCCCCCATGGATCGCGGTAACTCGGCGGTTGCGCTACTATCCCAGTAGAATCGCTTATAACCGTAGGTATCAAACCCCTCGAATTTCACCATGGTTGTTGCCATAGATCGTAGTTGCGTGGCGGTTACGTCACTGTCCCAGTGAAATCTCTTGTAACTGTAGGCATTGCGCCTATCGAATTTCACTATGGCGTCTAGATCGCAGTTACACGGCAGTTACGCCACTATCCCAGTGGAATCGCTTGTAACTGTAGGCATCTCGCCCCTCCAATTACGCTAGAACAGATAAAAGTAATAATAATCAACATGATCTCACCGAGTGAGATTCCAATATTTGTGGATACTCCAATCGACGGAGCATCAATGTAGCTACGATTTCCGATTTCCGATGGACACTCTCGACGAGCGCCAACACAATCCCTCTCTCAGGAATTGCGATTTCGATGGAAGGTACTTCACATATCTTTATTTCGAAAACATATATACTATATATATAGTACTTCATTTCACATTTCGCATATATCGCACTTACATAAATGCCAATTTACATAAGAATTTCCTTTCAACATCATGTTTCAAATATATCGCTCTTATATAAATTCATTATATAAGGTTTCGTTTTAAATCAATTACCTTGCAAATCAATAGCTTTCGAATTAATCATAATTCTTACATAAATCTTCCATGTATAAGGTTTGAAAACCTCATATCAAATATTCAAAATCAAAGATTCTCGAAATTCGATTTTAATACCAATTTAGTTTTGACTTTACAACAATTTGAATTTTCAATATCATTCCAAATCTGGTTCATATTCACAATTTATTCATTATTAAACTTCACATTCGATTTTGGTTACAAATCACAAATATCATTATTCAATTTAATCTTTATACACAATCATTTCGGAATTAAGTTGCTCGGATCGAAAATGTATATTTTTGTTTCAAAATAATTATATACACAACAGTTTGAGTAAAATAATGAGCTTAAATAAAAATGGGTTTAAATAAAATAAATAGGTTTTGGTCTAAAATAGTTTAAATAAATTTGATAGGTTGTATAAAATAGGTTTGAATAAAATAAATATGTTTTGATACAAAATAGTTTGCAAAATTTCACAAAATCAAATAGATTTGGTATAGAATAATTATATAAGATAGATAAATTTAATTCAGATAAAAAATGGTAAAACATATGATAAAATAGATCATACTAATTTCAAGAATTATTCCAATCCGTTCCAATTTTCCGAACTTTTCAAATTTTAGCTAACATCAATTCCGATATCGAAGTCAAACTTAAATTTTTACTTAAGATTCAATTTAAAACATTTCAGTTTGAACCAAGTGTTCAATTTAGATCATAACTCAAATTTCTCATTTGAAGTTTGAATTCTTCATTCATTCCATATTACTAGTTTTTAACCAACTTCCAAATTTCTAAATATCAAGTTCATCGATTAAATTAATTCTCCAAAAGTTAAATTTTATCCCATTGTTTGATAGTTAATTATTATAATCCAAATTCACACTTCTTAAATTCAACATTCGAAGCTTTACAACATTCATTTCATAAATTTCAAAATTCTTCCAACCTTAAGTACTAACTAAATAAAGCCTCGATATTATTTTAAATATGCACATAGGAGATTTAGGATTACAAAAGGTAGCATTACAAAACAAATTTAATGATTAAGGTTCATAATCATTGAGGACTGTCTGCTTCTTGTCCGATAATCTGCATCTTCATCGAAATTCCTCCTCGGTGCGTACTATATTGGGTTTAGGTCGCATAGCAGGGGAATTAGTACATTCCAAATCAATATGTCCCCAATCTCTACAATTCCAACAAAAGTATGTGGTGCTCCCATCATCATTTACTTTCTTTACACTTTTCGCTCTAGTTGGACGGATCACAGCTTGCCTTCCACGCTGCCTCTCAGTATAGTTTCGAGCTATATACCCAGTTTGGCGACAATGATAACATACTGTAGATCGATCAACGGGTAAATCGAGTGCTTGTTTCTTCCTTTTTACCTCAGGGCAATGGTTAAGGAAATTCCGTCCCTTTTGACACTTAAAGCAAACAATCTCGAAGCGAGCATAACGATCTTTCACATTCCTTCTCTTTCTCTTTCCTCGGCACATGGCAGCGTAATGCCCCTTCTCGTGACATCGATAACATACAACGTTATCATATGGACCAGGCTCTTGCCTCTCCTTAGTTCTCCTTTCAATTTCCTCAAATACATCGTTTGCCTCTCTACGAGAAATTTCCCTTCGTTACCGACGTGCCGCCTTCTGTTCTTCAGTTCTTGCCATTTGAATTAAAGAGATGACTTATCACAAATTCCTATCAAAATTTGGAGTCCTCGTTAGTTTGCGTTTAACTTAAATAAATTTAACCAAATATACTATTCCCCTTTTAATGGTTTAACAATTTCACTTATTAATCTACTTATTAATTAACATCATCAACTTATCAAATCGATTATCATACATCTTTATTAGTTGATATTCCCAAAACTTAACAAATTGTCTTACCCCGTCATTTGTCTTACACTAGTTATTTCCAAAATAACTAATTCAAATCTATTTAGTGAATAACCAATTTAATTTATTTATTCAACTAATACTCATATTCTCGACTAACCACAACAACTCGAAGATGGGTTTCAAATGGAATCAAGTTTCATATCTAAAAGAACCTTAATGAAGAAAGCTATCTATGAACGGATTCGAAGAGTGGGGATTTCGAAATGATCTAAATTTCAAAATATTTACGTTTCAAAATAATTTATATTTTCAAAATGCTTTATTTTTCAAAATACGCTCTCTAGTGTAATTCAATTGATGATTCCACTCATTCTAGGGTATTGCAACCCTATCTCTAATGAGTTTTTAAACTCGATAAGCCGAGCTTTGTATAAACCAAAGCTCTGATACCAACTATAACAACCCGCCTTTTCGACCGATTCAAGTCGGTAATTAAACCAACTTAAACCGCTCGAAATGACAAATTGTTATTTAGCTTACGGGGTTTAAGCATAATCATACACAGAATCAAAGAACACAATAATTGCAGCGGAATAAATTTTATATAAATATCAGAGTTAATACAAAATTATTCGTACTGCGGAAAATGTAAAATATACACAAGATTTTTTTTTTAAAAAAAAGCTTTACAGTTTTTCGAGCGCGTAACATGCGTCTTTACGCTTCTCCACTTCGTTGCAAGATGAATTCTTTAAACTCTGCAACGCTCGCATCTGACCCGAGCATATTGCATAAAAAAACACAACAAACACTCGGATCAGGATTTATCATAGTTCAAGTAGATTAACTTCAATAGAACTGAAATACAACAGTTAATCCTGTCATATATATGAAAATTTCTAAGTTTCAATATATGTCCAAGCTGTTCAAATGGGATAGTACGATAGCATGGAGATAAGACAATGACCTGTCACGTCTGCATAGTTTAAACGTCAATTACGTACATTATGTATACTAAAGAAAATCAGTACCACTAAATCATAAATATTGACTACAATCTTTTAGGTGATCCAAATGTGATTCTACAATGACATGTGCATGCCAAATGGGTCCTTGTTTAGTGGCGAGTTACAAAAATAAAGTAACAGGTATAACCACATGAGCAACCAAACATGATTAAGTACGAAGGGTGTGCCAAAAGGAGATGACAACTTAGCACAAAATAAATTAAAACAGGGCAATTCAACTATTATTCTAATTTGTGTTTATAACCAGGCAGGGTATAAATCCCAAACACCACATGTAGTTGGAAAACCAAGCACTAACACATGAAATTGTGCTGGAACAACATATATATACTTATGTGTATGGCATGCAAATAAAAAAAACAAAGTGGCAGCACCTATCTCATGTTTCAAGGCAAAGTCATAATGTTTTCAGTTTTTTTTCCATTTTTATTTCAATGTGTGCATATATTGCAGTTTACTGGCACAATGCAAAACTGTTATCAAACTGATATCAAAGTTATCCTGTTACCCCTTCCTTTACTACAAAGTATCTTGGAAACAATTTGTTCCTTTATGTCAACACACACTTTATAAGGCCATGTTCAAGTGTGGTGATAAAACTACAGTCAACCCATATGCAAGTCCAGTTAAGGTCTCAAGTAATAAAAGCCACCGTCAATTCAGTTTAAGGTCTCAAGTGATAAAACCACAGTCAACCCATATGCAAGTTCATTTCATGTCAACTGCAAAACTAAGGTTCCTCCAAAATACATGTGTTCGGTTAGAATGCCATACTGGGTAACTAATATATATGGAAAAACTACACCTATATGACTTTACAGGTTATGCAATATATTCAAGAATGTATATGCCAGCATACTCGAACATAATATCCTACAACAGACTGTATAAAAAATAATGTAATCAAGATAAACTATCGGTAGCATGCATATTCTGGTAGACGACAGAACAAAACTTACCTAACCAACAATCCACACATTGGATAAACTATCATATTTAGTTCAAATCGAGTCAAAATTCTTGAAAAATAAATCAATCGTGAGCCGAAACTCACCTTGAAACAATGGAGAAGAAAGGAGCAGGCTCGGATGGGTGAAGCGATGTTGACGGCGAACGGTTGATAGAGGAAACGCTGGAGGCAATTTTGAGGATTGGAGAAAGGGCGACAATTGGCTTTGGCCAATATTTGATTTTTGATTTTTTTTTGGAACCGATGGATTTTTTTATTTTTTTTGGGATCTAGATCTACAGATCTAAACGAAGAAAGGTAGAAGAGAGAAGAGAGGCAGTAGCTTAAATACGAAGTGGAAGAGGGTTTGCTATCCGAAATATTAGGTGATAGGTGGAAAGGTGGACATACTGATTCAATTTTCTTTTTATAACATGTTTTGATTTTTTTTTAAAGAATAGTTTGAACGGAAAGTTTGGAAAGAAAACGAGGCAACGGTTGGAAATCTAAAACATACAAAGTAAGTTACGTCTGTATTCATCTTTTCCCATAAATCAAATGGGTATACTAACGTGCATGCATGCATTAATAAACGGAATGGTCTTGAAATGTAAAAGGAACTTACATGGCTTATGTTGGAATTTGAAAATGAATGGTGTAGTTATAAATTACAACTCCCTGAATGTGTTCACGCCATGCACGATAAGAAGAACGGACACATAGCTTTTGGATTGAAAAAGTAACGCATGCATGTTTGAAAGTGAGAAATGTTTCCAACTAGAAAAAAAAAATGGTTGCTTTAGTAAAAAAAAAAAAACAGGTTTTGCAGAGCCAAAATGTTTAGAAAAAATATGGAGGATCCGAATATGGACACTTCGAACTCAAATGGCTTTGTTTCAAAAATGAACTGCGCAACCTTTTCGTAATTTCAGCGCGGACCGAGCACTGAAACCGACAAATGAATATATTGCGCTAATCAGCGCGACTAGACGGACACAACGGTATAAAATTTGCAGTGTCAGAAGGTTCCATTCAAAATGGCATTACGGACCGCTTTTAAAAGGAAAATGGCACGAAAAACAATTAAACGGAAGTTAAAACCTCCGAATTTTGCATAACGAATTTTACCGTAGGATTCGTGACATTGAGTAGAATATTTTTCATGTTTGTCCGAACTGGTTTCGAAGAGATTACAAAATCATTAAAATTTGAACTGATATGCTCAGCTTCGCACTGAAAATTGCGCGATCGACAAACATTCAAATTTTTCGACAAAATTTATTTCTATGCTTTTTCTGGTTAGACGCTTCTCAAATATATTTTTTTTTTTGGATTTTTATTTTTATATTACATTTTCATTTTTATTTGAGATATATCGGTTGCCGCTACCGCAAATAACCATCAAAAACTGATTAAAACGAAGTGACTAAAATTTGACGTTTTCAATATAAAATTATTTAAATCACTTCTAAATGAAAATAAGAAAATATTAAAGATAAACGTATCATTATAAATCAATTTCATGTTTTAATTTCCTAAATAAATTCAAATTCAACTAAATAAACACAATTTAATTTATATACCAAGTAAGATCGAAATCGAAAATATTATTAAAATATATTCATAGCAAATAAAATTCATTCGTAATATAAAACCAAAATAAATTTAGTTTTTAATTCATAATCAAAATAGTTGTAAAAATACACACAAACAGAGTTTTAAACGAATAAAATAAAATAAAAATCAAAAATTAAATTAAATAATCAAATAAAAATAAACTAAAAATTCCGGGATGTTACAAATCACCTATCTAGAGAATATCCTTTTGCTTCTTTAATCTATTTTGTTGCTGTCCCTTTTCGGGAAACGGTGGTTTGAGCCCAACCGTTGGTGATATACATTCGATACACTCAAGCGAAATAAGTGGTCGGTCATGTGAGCCAGGTTGCAAGACGTTCTTGTTGAAGCCAGTGTATTTGCCTCTAGAGATACACTATCGGCAGGTGGTCCCATACCTTGTCATTGTCGGAATCCAATCTCCCATAAGCGCCGGTGGTTTTGATTGTGTGTGTATATATATATGTGTGTGTGGAGCATGAGATGCAAGGGTTCCGCTAGATTGATATGTACTTGTATTTAGACACTATTATAATATCAGAAAAGATATTGAGTTCAAAAATGTTTTGGGTTATCATAAGGTAAAAACCGTCTATATTTACGTGTGGATTTGGTCTTACGATTATCCTTTTCTTTAAAAAATATTTTGACTTAAAAATGTGTGATACCCTTAATACTGTGAGAATTTTTCTCACTTTGGTTCACCAGAATGACCCAGTGGTTTGTAAATGCTCGGTTTAACCCGGGGTGTACAGGTCCAGGTTCCCAGATACTGCGAAGTCCAGAGACAAGCTGAAGGTGTTCAGACGTATGATATTATATGACTACTATTCCGCTATGTGTTGTATATGGGACAGGTTATTAAAATTGTCCAGATGTGTGTTGTACTCTGATATTGTAAGTATTTTCAAAAGCTCTCAGTAAAGATTTATTTTAGTATTATATTTTGTTCCGCTGCAATGTGAGACTCTATGATTATGCGTTGTGTTGGTTCTTCTTCTTCTTCTTCTTCTTCTTCTATTCTTATATTTCTTTCTTTATTATCTCACCCTCTGATTTATTCCTATTAACGTTCCAGTGTTTCGGTGTTTGGAAGGTCAGCACGAGTTACGGTAAAGGTATTTATGTCGATTTTCAGGGCTGAAAATCCTTGGGTCGTTACAGTGGTATCAAAGCTATTGGTTTAGAAATAGCCTTCGCTTTGTGGTGTAACTCGATAGAGATTGGGTTAGTAATACCCTATATCGAGATTGAGTTTAAATATATGAGAGCGTATTTATAAATTTTATATACAAATGTTTTGTATCATGTTTGTTGATCAGTTCAAGTGTTGAGAAGCATTGGACTGGTTGATGAAAGCAATATTGTTTTGTTAAGAGGGCAAATGAAATAATTTTACCCAAATTATATTTTTGTATAGAAAAGAAATAATTTTATAAAATTATTGGGATATTAGTGTGTTTGATCGATTTGAATGGAATTCAAATCGGATTGAAAACTTGAATTGAGACTTAAACTGGATAAGTGTAATTTAATTAAGAATGATATCAAAATTAAATAAAACAGATTTAGGAACTGGTAATTTGTTGAACAAATATTAATCAAATAGAAATCAGTCGGATATTAATCTATTGATGTTCAAATATGTGAAACCAAAATAAAATATTAACATTGAATTGAAATTCAGTTGATGTGGTTGTGTATTGGTTGTTAGTTGTGAATTGTGAAGCAACCCGAACTTCCCCGTGAAGGAAAGCGCGGATTGACTTTGAGAACACGACAAATTAGAGCACAAACAGAAGAACATTTCATTGCTTATTACAACAATTTCATCATAATACAAGAATATCCAGAGTATGAATAAATATTACACATTCGATAAATATCAGAGATTTACAAGATACAATGCAGCGAAAAATAGTACAAAACACAACTGAAAATAATATACAGATACAGAGCTTTCCGAATATCATTCCAGCTATAAACCACGATCCTGTAAATATAAATCTGCAAAACCAAAACTACAAGCTGCCCGTGTGGAAAATAGGGAAACCCAGAGTTTAGGTTAAAACAATAAACTCCAGGTCATTCATGTGACTGGCGTGAGAACTAAAACAGGTATTATCTTGGTTTTAAAGTAAGGTGAATCAAGGGACCATGCCATATAACACGGAACGGGTTTCCTCCCAAGAATACCAGTGCATAAAATAGACAGCGCAATGCTAAATAAAGAACAATGAAGCTATTATAAGACACAGGTCCCATCACACAATGCAAAGCAAGCCGGAGGATAGAATTTTTACCTTATAATAGCCAAAAAGGCTTGGTACGTGAAATTTCATCTTTTATTATTACTATAAGTGTATAGTGTCAAAACAATTTCAATCATAAGTATCAATCATAGGCGACATGAGTGCCCCATCCCACTATGTCACCATACTAGGCTCTACAATCAAAACCGCAAAATGTCGTATTGGAAGTTGGATTTCCGTCTATGAACCAAGGCAAGGGATCATCCTTACTGCTTCGAGACGCTCTAGCCCATGTCTCAGGAACAGCCGCAACTGCACCTCGGATCATCAGGGCCGGTCCGCTCGATGTGGATCGAAATGCTTGAACACTACATTTCCCCGCCCTATAGTGCGTCAATCTGGTCTGTATAAAAACCATCCATTGGCTCCGCAGAGACTGAAATAACTGAGGCGCCTCACAATCTATCATCCACATAAGTAAACAGGGCTAGTAAAACGCTGACACCACTCCTAGCTAGAAGGAAACGCATGCCCTCCATGAGGTCCTCTCCCGTTTCTGGTTCACATTGGGATGTGAGGCTCGCGAATCAACACTACCAAGCTATGCTATTTTAAAACCGTGCTTTGATCATCAACCTCTAGACTCTGCTTTTCAACAGAAGCCATGATCATTTGCATCTCAACATGCCACATAGGCAATTCACGCTATGCAACCAATGTCTATCAATCACACAGATGGAAATCCGATGTCAAACACACATCCATTTACAAGTTCGTTCTAGGTCTGAACGAAACCGGAGGCACCATATTCCTCTCCCATATGTCCAATACAGGGGAGAGGCCCTCGCATATCCATTGATCTCTGAGTACGTCTGGACGATCACCATTTATTACCTTGTCATGGGTGTACAACCGAATCAAGACATCAGCAATCATCCAAACAATGTGAAGACCTCCGGTCTTCAACCACCGTCTTCATCATCGACACATCGTCGAATCAGTTATTCAGAATGGGATAAACCCGGTCTTTCTGAATAATTCGCTTATATAATAAACAAGTGCTATAAAAACACAACGTACGCCTCATTCCAATTCTTAATATTCTTTTATTTAAATATTCATTTACTTTGGGAATGGTTCCCATTAATTTTATTAAAGATAAGTCCTTTAAATTTATTCTTTAATCTTCCTTTGAATTTCAATTCAAACTAAATTATGGTTTATCCAAACTAGTCGGGATTAATGAACCTTACCGAAGTAATCATTTGTTTTAGTTTCCCAATCCCAAATTATTCATCCTATGAAGTAAAACTGGTAATACTTCATATCTAACACCAGGGTGTTATCGGTAAAATTAATTCCCATTTCACGTTCAAATCTAATTAAAGATTTAAATATCGCCTGGAGTAAAACTGGTGGGGCTCCATTCTCGATCATTTCTTGAATTTGATAATTTTAGTTATCAAATTCACCTTTTAATATAATTAAAGATTCATTAAAAATCTAATTCAGTTTTAATTTCCAAAAATCATTAGTTAATGATTTTTCAAAGTTAAGAAATTAATCTTATCTTTAATTGGGTTAAAGAACTAATGTCATTTAAAACACAACTAAAGATAAACCCAAAATCTCATTCCATTAACAATGGAATTTTCACGGAAAACAGATCAATATATATAATCGATATGAACTTCCATATCCGATCGATACTACAAATGGAATAACGGCAAAGTCCCTTAAATTCCATATATAGTAACAGTCTTCGTCCACCGAAGTCCACTTCGATTATTACCAAATCAAAATCCATTCCAATTCAATAAGTTAAATTGGAAAACTTTACTTAGGAAAATCTCCTTTAAATCTTATCAATAAGATTTAAAAGTTCCAAATCCCATTTCGTTGTAAATCGGGTTAAAGAACAAATGTCGTTAAAACACAGTTCACAACAAATCCAATTCACATTCCATTAATTATCGGGTTAAAAAACAAGTGTTATTTAAAACACTGTTCACGATAAACCCAAAAATCAATTCCAATTCAATTCCAATTAAATATTATTCAATTGGTACACATCATTAAATCTAAATAAAAAGATTTAATCTTTTTCTCAACCGGGTTTAAGAACAATGTTAATGAAGACACCATTCACGACAAACCCAAATCCCATTTGATATTAAATATAAGGCTCTGAATAGAAAATAAATCGTCCTATATTCAATAACAAATACTACAACCAACAAATATCGTATTGGAAATAACGATATAAATATGTCTTTCAAAATTCCATAACAATATCCGTATAATCACGAAATCCAACATCGAAATATTCTGCAGACAATTTCTATTAAAATCCATTACAATTAATATATTGGAAATTCTGGTCATTTTTAAAACCATTTCAAATCTAATTTATTTATTTTAAAAATAATTGGATTATAATTCTAGTTCAAAACTAGTTAATTTCGATAAAAATCTATTTTTATCTTTTCAAATATGGAATTTTTCATCCCAATTCTTTCCAAATCATTTCTTATGATTTTACACTAATTATTGATATTTTTAATAATTTTATCAAGGCCCGTACAGTCAATTTCCATAAACGACCATCGAACTGCACTTACAGCGACCTTTTCCAAATTTGATTTGGACATCATTCCAAATCCAACCGTTAGATTTCTAATTTATTATATTCACAAGAAAGCTCTTTTCGATACGAACCCAACGATTCCATTTTTAGGAGAATCCGACGGTCGGATCTCCATAATGTCCATTCGAAGTCAATGGTCGAAATTCGCGAACTACCGCAGCGTGGCGCGTTCTATTCAGGCCATTACATTATATATATAATATATATTTCATCAATTTCCGTTTAAAACGTATTTTATAAATCGTTTTAAATTCGTTTTCAAAACGATTTCAACTTCATATTCAATTTCTAATCAAAATTGAATATTCCATATCATCGATATATAAATGATAATATTTTCAAAATATTATATTTGGAAATCATTTCCTTTTCGATATTCATTATAGAATTGAATAAAATCGATATAAATATTGCTCACGTCAAAATGGCGTTAATCTAATCAACACGGCTTTATATATTTAAATATATTCGTGTCCATCCCAAATCGGACTCCAAAATCATATTTTAATTCTTTTATGAATATTACTTTAAAAATATTCGTTATTTTAAATTATTCGTTATTATAAAATATTCCTTATTTCTGAACTAGAATCAGACACAACCAATTACCATATAATTTTATTTTATGGATTTCATACACACATGTACACAACAACAATCAAACACAATCAACCATCATCCAAAGTGCATTCTACACTGCATAAGCATCAAATATAAATATTTAACGCTTATAGCAGTCTATCAACCAATCGGTTGACATACAACTAAATATTGGGATTAATGTATGTCCATTATCATCCCAACACCCATATGGAGTTTCAATCAACAAATATAGATTTATTTGTGCAGTTGGGCGATGTGTAAAGTTTATCGTCCCAATCAATATCAGTCCAATGTGTGTAGCTAAACAAATCGTCCGATTTTTTTATAAATATTTATTTTATTCATATACATTTTAACAATTATATTTTTAACTATAGAATATTTTATTCCATTCCACATCACATAATAAATTTTCACAGCACAATCAATCATACAAACAATCAAGTAGTCCATGGTCTATGGACGGCGGGTGTCGGGTGCTGCTAAGCACAGTGTACATCCTAGTGAATATTTTAACTAGAAAATAAAATTAATGTGAGAAGTTCTCATGTAACGATAAGGAATTTCGCTCGATCCAAATCGATCGCTAAACCGACCAAGACCTTTCGAAACCCATGATTATTTTGAGAACACGACAAATCGAAACAAAAAGAGAAGAACATTTCATTGCTTATTACAACAATTCCATCAGAATACAAGAATATACAGAGTATAAACAAATAAAATGCATTCGATAAATATCAGAGATTACAACTAATTACATAGCAGCGGAAAATAATACAATACACAACTGGAAGTAAAGCACGGATATAGAGCTTTCCGAATATCGCTTCAGCTGTAAATCAGGATCCTCTGAATATAAATCTACAAAACCAAAACTACTAGCTGACCGTGCGGAAAATAAGGGCACCCAGAGTTTAGGTTAAAACAATAAACTCCAAGTCAGTTATGTGACTGGTGTGAAAACTAAAACAGTTATTAATCTTTATTTTAAAGTTAGGTAATTCCAGGGACCACGCCGTATAAAACGGAACGGCTTTCCTCCCAAGAACACCAGTGCATAAAACAACAGCGCAATGCTAAATAAAGAACAATGAAGCTATTATAAGACCCAGGTCCCATCACACAATGCAACACAAGCCGGAGGATAGGGTTTTTACCTTATAATAGCCAAGAATGCTTGGTACGTGAAATTTCATGTTTTATTATTACTATAAGTGTATAGTGTCAAAACAATTTCAATCATAAGTATCAATCATAGACGGCATAAGTGCCCCCTACCACTATGTCGCCATATATAGGTTCTACAATCAAAACCGCAAAGTCACGTATTAGAAGTTGGATTTCCATCTGTGAACTGAGGAAAAAGATAGTCCTCTACCGATTCGAGACAATCTACCCATGTCTCAGGACCAGGCACAGGTGGGCCCTTGGATCGTCAGGGCCGGTCCATCGATGTGGATTAAAATGCCTGAACACTGCATTTCCCTGCCCTTTGGGGCGTAAATGATCCAAATGACTCCATCGGCTCCACATAGTCACCGATATATCCGAGGCGCCTTGCAATCCAACAACCACAGGTGAAAATAATATAAATGTCGGGGCTGGTAGGTCACTGACACCATCCTAGC
Organism: Allium sativum; assembly: GCA_030737875.1. Classification (NCBI taxonomy): domain Eukaryota; kingdom Viridiplantae; phylum Streptophyta; class Magnoliopsida; order Asparagales; family Amaryllidaceae; genus Allium; species Allium sativum. The sequence goes on along the minus strand of CM060918.1, from coordinate 857,729,500 downwards.
TAGAAGGAAACGTATGCCCTCCCTGAAGTCCTCTCCCGTTTCTGGTTCACAACCGGGGTGTGAGGCTCCCGAATTAACGCTACATAAAGCTATGCCACACAGGCGGTGCTTTGATCATCAACCACAAGACTTTGCTTTTCAACAAAAGCCTTGATAATTTACATCTTAGCATGCCACACAGGTAAACCACTCCATGCAACCGATATCCATCAATCACACATAATGATATCCAATGTCAGACACACAGTCCATTTACAAGTCCATTCTGGGTCTGAACGACACCGGAGGCACCTTGTACCTCGCATATCCATCGATCTCCAAGTACATCTGGACGATCACCAACTGATTCCCTCCTCTTGGGTGTATAGCCCAATCAAGATCATCAGTAATTATCCAAACGATGTGAAGACCTCCGGTCTTCGACCACCGTCTTCATCCTTGACACATCGTCGAATCAGTTATTCAGAATGGGATAAACCCGGTCTTTCTGAATAACTCGCGTATATAATAAACAAGTGTTACACAAACACAACATACGCCTCATTACAATTCAGAATATTCTTTTATTCAAATATTCTTATACTTTGGGAAAGGTTCCCATTAATTTAATCAAAGATAAATTCTTTAAATTTATTCTTTAATCTTCCTTTGAATATCGGTTCAAATCAAATTATGGTTTATACAAACTAGTCGGGATTAGCGAACCTTACCGAAGTTATCACTTGTTAAATTTCCCAACCACAACCTATCCACCCCATGAAGTAAAACATGTCATATTTCATATCTAACACCACGGTGTTATCGGTAAATTCAATAACCATTTCATGTTCAATGTAATGACCCGGGATTTCAACTAACTAATTTTAAATATTTAGAATGGATTTAAATATTTAGTTGATAATATAAATGAATTTTTATATTTATGTTATCGATTTAAATATCGATTTCGATTTAATATCGTATATATTAAATTATCAAAATAAGGAATCAGCGAATAACTAAATTCGAAGTGAAAACTGATTTGAAATCAGTTCAGATAATCAATACATAATTCCGTTTGAATTAGAATAATAATATTCAATAATTATCAAAGAATTTAAATGGTTTGAAATTTAAATTAAATCGATTTAAATTAATATCTGTTCGGGATGATCGAACTGGACTTCGATACTTATCCCAGTGGGTTCAGAATAGTAGTTTTACCCTAGAATTGACAGTTGTTAGGTTCAGAAAGGAGTTCGCAGTCAAGGAGTATATTAATTAAAGGATACGGGTTTTAAATATAAAATCAAGTGAAAAAAAATGGCCACATCTCCTTCCATTTAAAACCTCACGACTGAAAAGCAAAGCCGTGCCTTTCTCCATTACCTCAAATCAAACCAACCCCCACCTTATAAATCAAACCGAGCCTCTCAGAACCAAAATCAAAATCTAAATTCGCGTCTTAATCAAATCGCCATCGGATCAGAAAATCAATTGAAGCCTACTTCGAGTTATAAATCAAAGAGCATCTCTGGTTTGGTTTTGATGAGATGTGATTCTCTATAGGGAGGCACGACTTCGTTTGTAGCAGCGAAGAGGTTGGAACATCGATCGATTAAGGAAGTAAGGTACCGATTCGAAATCTTGGTATGCGGTTCGACTTGAAATCCATGAAACTCGAGATGCCATCTGAAGCACAAGAACAAGGATTCGAATCATTTTGTGATGCTGGGAAGTGCGATGAGGGTTTTGGGTGAGGTCGACGCTGGTGTTATCGATAGGGGAGTTCTACAGTGGAGTGACTGAGGTTCAACTGTCTGATGTAGTTCGATTTAGGGTAGTTTTTAGCACGATGGTGATGGTTGTTCCGCATGCAATAGGGGTGAATGAGGTGTATTCTGTTTTTACTGGGTTTAAAGAGGTTCAATGCAAATCCTGGTGATGAATTAGGAGTATGACAGTCATTATATGGTTCAAAGGAAGGATTGTTTGACTGTAAAGAATTGGTGAAGGCAGTGAGCGGTTGGTGATAGTAGATGTTGCCTGTATTCGGTGGTCAATAAGGAGGTGAATGGTGTTGTTTTCGGAAGGTGTTCAAGTTCGAAATTTTCTATGTCCATGAATTGAAAAAGGATTAGATCTCGGTGAAACGAGATGCATTGGCTTTGCGTCGTCAAATACTTCTCAATGAAATTAAAACAGGAATCAGAACAGATCGAAATTAAAAACCCTGGTGAGTAAACCTCACTCACCATTTAATTAAAATTATTTATAGTTGTTAAAAATCAGTGTTGTGCTTGTTTGAATGTTGTCTGATTGTTTTAAAAATATTAGTTATCTAGGATTGGTTGACTATTATATATATTGGGTTAATGATTGGTTGGATTCCCGCAGTCTCATTAGCGGATGCCCGCGGTACCATAGCGGATGATTACCCTATACGTCCCACGCTATGATTAGTGGATGAACTTCTATACCGCGATATCCTGCCTCGAAGCAGGATTGGTATTATTTATGTGCTAACGTCTGTAGATGCAGGAAAACAGGTTTGAGGAATCCAATCGGATTCCTCAAAATTATATATATATTCTGTTTGTTTGTTTGATTTCATATATAAATATTCATATATGATATGTTAAAAATCAAATGATTGAAAATTGGTTGATTTGATTGTTTAAAATATCAATGGGGCTTGAATATTGATTTATAAAAATATCGAAAAGGGTATTTGAGATTTGAAAAGGAAATCTATTTTATAAATAGAATTTGAATTTTTAATGATTTAGGGAAAATAATAAATTGTTTGAATGTATAAAACAAGTATGGAATTTATAAACTTTGTTTATAAATGAAAAGATGGGATTTGAATTGAATTTATAAACTTTGTTTATAAATGAAAAAGATGGGAATTGAATTGAATTTATAGAATTTGTTTATAAATAAAAAGGTGGGATTGGAATCGAATTTATAAACTTTGTTTATAAATGAAAAGATGGGATTTGAATTGAATTTATAAACTTTGTTTATAAATGAAAAGGTGGGATTTGAATTGAATTTATAAACTTTGTTTTTAAAGGAAAAGCTGGGATTTGAATTGAATTTATAAACTTTGTTTATAAAGGAAAAGCTGGGATTCGAATTGAAAAGGTGGGATTTGAATTGAATTTATAAACTTTGTTTATAAAGGAAAAGCTGGGATTTGAATTGAATTTATAAACTTTGTTTATAAAGGAAAAGCTGGGATTTGAATTGAATTTATAAACTTTGTTAATAAATAAAAAGGTGGGATTTGAATCAAATTTATAAACTCTGTTTATAAAGGAAAAAGTGGGATTTGAATTGAATTTATAAACTCTGTTTATAAATGAAAAGATGGCTTTTGAATCGAATTTATAAACTTTGTTTATAAATGAAAATATGGGATTTGAATTGAATTTATAAACTTTGTTTATAAATATATATATGTGGGATTTTAAGTGAAGTTATAAACGTTGTTTAAATAAGGCATAGAATTCAAATGGGATTTATAATACGGAATTTGAATAATAGAATTCAAATGGAGTTTAACTACGGAATTTGAATAATAGAATTCAAATGGAGTTTAACTACAGAATTTGAATAATAGAATTCAACTGGAGTTTAACTATAGAATTTGAATATAGAATTCAATTGGGATTTATAATATAGAATTTGAATATAGAATTTCAAATGGGATTTATAATATAGAATTTGAATATAGAATTCAAATGGGATTTTTATTATAGGATTTGAATAATAGAAGGGAATAGATTTGGATAAATAGAAGTGGAATAGACTAATAAGTTAATTAAATTTAATTAACAAATTGGGGTAAAACGATTGGTATAGTTAAAATAGATTGGGCAGGTATAGATATACAGGAGACAGGTTTGAAATAAAGTATAGAAATGAAATAAATAGAATGCTCGACAAAAAGGTACGTATTTAATTTCCATATGAGATTTTATGCGCCATATCGGCTAGCCACTTGGCTTTTCTTTTTTCTTTTGATTGGAGAAGGCCTATGTGGCAGTTTGGGGATTTTCCCCAAGCTCCCAGTACAAAGGAGGTTATGGCGAATTTTTCCAGAAATTTAAGGAGTTAGAATATTTTAAAGAAAATTTGACAACTAGAAATATATATATATATATATCAATATATATAGAAGTCAATAAGGAAACCAACTTAGAAATAGAATAGTATAATAAAAAAGGTAGTATAAGAATAAAATCTAGTAAGAATAGAAAAAGAAAGTAATAAGTGTTTGAAAGTGAAGAAGTAGTTGTGTGGTATTGATTATTCGAGTAAGTAGTCATATCTGTTTTGACGTTATAAATGTTATTCAGTCAAGGTCTGAGAGGTAGTTATACCCCAACTTGATTGATTTCATTATTAACAAATAAATGGTAAGATTTCAGGCTCGAAGATCAATATTGGATAAGAGTTAGTGAATATAGTATTTGGGTTGTCGTAACGATGTTTTACACAACATCTGTTTTAACCCAAATAAGTGTAAGCTTGGATATAAAATAAAGAATATTTCCTAAGTATAGAAATAAAGAGATTGGAAATAAAATAAAGAATATTTCGTAAGTATAGAAATAAAGAGATTGGAAAAGAGATAAGTAATTGGAATGTTTTTCAATTATAAATAGAAGATACTTTCTAAGTATAGAAAATAAAAGGAGGCGGTATATGAAAATATTTGGTTAACAAATATTGATAAAGAAATAAAAAAGTGATTTAATTAATGAAATATTAATTAAAGGCTCAGTGATTGTTGGATGTTTGGATGAACACTTGTTTTATTCGATAGTTAAATCATCGACTATCGAAACACTTGTTTTTATTCGATAGTTAAATCACAGACTATCGGAGTTTTGCCCATCGTTGTCAATATGGAGAGACCGGTTGGATTATTATCCGAAGAACCACTCCGTATTGGCAGTAGCATACGAATCAGATTATATAAAGATAATCAAAGACGGAGTAGAGTGCAAGGAATTTTTCTATTAATAGAATTAGTGCCTTCAGTTCATCCTGTTCCTGGGTGACTTGTATGGATGAATGTCTGACAGAGTATTTCCAGAAAGGTCACGTACATTGACTTCTTCAACCGTACCAAGAGTGAAAGCGGAGAAGGAAACTTCTTTCGCTAACACGTAATGTACTGTTGTAGACATCAATTAGTGATTTTCGATGGATCTGACGATGTGACATTCGAAGTGAATCTGGTGTGATGATAAAGCGTAGCTTCTAGCCTCATCAACCGGTAAATGACAGAAATCGGGAAGGCAGCATGGCTATGTAGGTCGCACCTATTAGGGTGTATAATCACCTGATCTAGAGTTTCATTTACTTCTAAAAATCTATTGTCGATGCTGTCCCATTCGGGAAACGGTTGCTAATCCCAACCGTTGGTGATATACATTCGATACACTCAAGCGAAATGAGTGGTCGGTCATGTGTGGCTGAGTTGCAAGATGTTCTTGTTGAACTCGGTGTATTCTCCTCTAGAGATATACCAGCGGAAGGTGGTTCCATACCTTGTCATAGTTGTAAATCCATTACACAATACGTGCTTGCGGTTTTGACTGTATATAATTATGTGGAACGTGAGACGAAAACATTCCACTAGATTGTTATTTACTTGATTTAGACATTATTATAATATCAAAAGAATTTTGATATAAAGATTATAGTTCCTTTCAAAGGGATTTTGAAAGTTAAATCAAGTGTTGGATTCTCATAAGGGAAAAATCCGTTCCGTGTTATACGGCGTGGTCTTACGAGATATCATTTAGTTTTCTGAAACTATTTTAAACTGTTTACTCTTACCAGTCCCATGACTGACCCGGAGTTTATTTTGTTTTGTTCTACCTAAATTCTTCGGTGCCTAAATTTGTACGGGCAGTCAAGTAGTTCAGGATTTTTTAGATATATCTAAAGGAGCTTGGAGCAGGAGGCTTCAGCGTTATCTAGTTATAGTGTTGTTCTGTTGTGTTGTAAGTGTTATACTCTGATAAGTGTATGTTATACAGTTGAGATTTTGTATTTCAAAAGTTATAATATATTATATTTTGTTCCGCTGCGATGTGAGATTCTGTGTTGTTACATCTGTTCTTCTTCTATCTCTTTCTTCTAAAAAAAATGTTTCGTATTTTCGTGATATTTAGGTTGGACGTATGATGTATATAGTCAGCTCTGATGTTACGGAAATTTGGATCATTACAGCTGGTATCAGAGCTTAAGTTGAGAGAATACCAAGACTTGTTGGAATGTGCTCATTAGAGATAGGATCAGTAGTATCCTAGAATGAGTTGAGTATATATATATATATATATATATATATATATATATACGAGAGATCGTATTTGTTATTTGATATAAAAACTGTTTTATATTGTGTTGACTAGTCTGTTGAGTGAATTATGAATTCTGATCGAATCGTGGGACGCCACGATGTCGATAGGTGTTTTTAAACACTTGAACAGAAGATTGGACACGATATTGTTTTTAAATAGTTGAGTTGATTGTTTGGATTATAATCGAATAAGATTATACGAACTGAAATAGTTATATATATAACCAATGGTATTTGTATATGAAATCAAATATACAAATGAGATAAATTGAAATTGAATTCAAACCAGAATTAAGAATTTAAAATCCTGGGAGTTTGGAAAATATTTTTCTAAATGAATGTCAAGTAATATAGCACTGGACGCATTCAGTAGTTGGGAAATAATTCTGATGATGGTCGCAACATCATCAGTGTTCATTTCCGAGTTTCTAAGTGATGAATTGCTGCCTTAGAAAAGTTTTGACGGAAATTTGTTTGAAAAAAACAAGTTTTTTGAAAATTCAAATGTTTTGAATTTGAGATAGATATAAATAAATGTATATATTTATATTACTTCAAAGGAATTTTGAAATGGAGTTAGAATATTTGGAATTCAAATAGAATTTAAAATGGAGTTAGTATATTTGGAGTTGAAATAGAATTTAAATAAGAAAATTCAAAAGGGATTTGAATATAAGAAAATTCAAAAGGGATTGGAATATAGAAAATTCAAATGAGATTTGAATAAATAAGATGTAAATAATGGAAATTTGAATATAGGATTCAAATAGAGTTAAAACGGATTTTGAATATAGAAATTCATATATATAATTCAAATAGAAGTGAAATAGAATTTGAAATCAAAGAAAATTCAAATATAAAGTTTGAATAAAGAAATTCAAATGGAATTTGAATATTGTAAATATATAGGATTTGAATATTAGAAGTGTAATAGATCAGGAATATTATGTGAAATGGATTGGATATATATTAAAAATATATCAGAATGGAGTTGAATTTTTTATAAACAAAGTTAAAACGTTTATATTTATAAATATAATTAAAACGAGCTCGCCGTAGCGCGACAGTTCGTAAATTTGCGATTCGAACTTCAATTTAGTATACCGAACTTAATTGAAGTCGGAATTCTTTGAAAGAAGAATCGTCAGGGTCGGTTGAACAATAGTTTTCTAATGAAAGAGAAAAATCTGGATTTCGTCGTATAGATTTTGAGTTATGACAAAATCAAATTTTTAGAAAAACAGCGCCAGAACCATTATAAAACCATAACGGTTTAATAAATAAAAGGATTTTTAGGAAATAAAATCCGAATTGACATTAGAAAAATCCAGACTGGAGATATAAAATAAATTTGAACTCCAGTGAAGTAAGTGAAATGATTTTTAAGACAAAAATCATATTTTAAATGGTTAAATAGAATTAACTAAATTGGAAAATAATTAGTTAAAAGAAATTTGAATCGAAATTGGGTTTTTGGATAACTGAAAGAGATTGAGAATTTATATTCGAAATCGAATATATAACTCGAGTTGAAAATATAATTAGATTATTTTATAATTAAGTTGACATATATTTGAACAAGTTATATTCAAATAAAAAGGGTGAAATAGGCAAAACGGTTAATTTGCGACTAGTTAATGGGAATTTGAATGGTTGAAATTAAATTTAACTTAAGTAAGTTAAATGAATCGAAATGAATAAATTGAGTAAAATCAATGTGAATGAAATATGAATTGGGTGTGAATAAAGGAATTATATTTGTAACACAAATACAAAGGAAGTTATGTGCAAACAAATAGAAGGAGAAATATTTGTAAAAACATTTACAAATAGAATTTAAAAGGAAGTATTTGTAAAACATTTACAAATAGATTAAATGGAAATATTTATTAATAGAAATAAATAGAATGTTATAAATGAGATATTTATTTGTTAAATAAATAAAATTTAATCAAGGAATATTTAGAAGATGAATAGAAAATAGAAATCTGTTTTTAACAGATAAATAGAAAAGATTAGTTTATAAATAACAGTTTATAAATTAAATTAAATATTTATCATTCGATAAATGGAATATATAAGTCTGAACTTATATAGAGAAGAGATATTCGTTTTTAACAACGTTAGTTTTAAATAGAAGGGTATACAACACTCGTATAAGTGAAGTACCGTCATTAAAGAGAACATTTATAAAGTGAAGAACCGTTACTAAAAGTAAACCTTAAAAATGAATAAACGCTATCCAATAGGAGTTATTCGAATAGGAGAAGTCGATTAGAGTTAGAAATAATCGATTAGAGTTAGAATAAATCGATTAGGATAAGAATTAACCAGTTAGAGTTAATCAGTTAGGGTTAATCCGTAGAGTTAATTGAATATTAGTTATTCAATTTGAATTTATCGAATATTTGTTATTCAAATTAAGAGTTAACCAGATAGAGTTAATTGAACATAGTTAATCGAATTAGGATTTAATTGAATTTTAGTTATTCAATTAAAGTTGATCGAATATAGTTATTGAGATAGAGTTAGTCAAACATAGTTACTCAGGATAAGTTGCCACTTCGTACGACTGCTAGCGTAATTCGCAGGGCTGCAGATAGCCTAGGGCGGTCGGATGTTTCCTGGGGGGGAATCAGGCGTAACCATTGTGATCGCTGCGATCTAGAGTCAAGTGAATGGAGTTAAATCGAATATAGTTTATTCGAATAGAATTAAAGGAGTTATCGAATATTGGTTATTCGAATAGAATTAAAGGAGTTATCGAATATAGTTTATTCGAAAGGAATTATCGAATTTGGTTATTCGGAAGGAGTTAAGTGAAAAGAGCTTAATCAAATAAAGTTAATTAATAAGAATAAATTGAATAGAGTAAATCGAATATAGTTTATTCGAAGAAAGATTTTCGAATCTAGTTATTCGAAAGAGAGATTATCGAATATAGTTATTCGAAGGGAGGAGTTATCGAATAGGGATTTATTCGAAAGAGAGTTACGTAAGGAAGTTTGAAATGTTGAGTATGAACATAAATAAGTTTTGGAAGGTTAAAGGGATTGTTGCACTTTTTCTACCTTAGCAATTTCGAGGACGGAATTATTTTATGTGGGGAAGATTGTAATGACCCGGGATTTTGACCAACTAATTTTAAATATTTAGAATGGATTTAAAATTTAGTTGATAATATAATTGAATTTTTATATTTATGTTATCGATTTAAATATCGATTTCGATTTAATATCGTATATATTAAATTATCAAAATAAGGAATCAACGAATAACTGAATTCGAAGTGAAAACTGATTTGAAATCAGTTCAGATAATCAATACATAATTCTGTTTGAATTAGAATAATAATATTCAATAATTATCGAAGAATTTAAATGGTTTGAAATTTAAATTAAATCGATTTAAGTTAATATCTGTTCAGGATGATCGAACTGGACTTCGATACTTATCCCAGTGGGTTCAGAATAGTAGTTTTACCCTAGAATTGACAGTTGTTAGGTTCAGAAAGGAGTTCGCAGTCAAGGAGTATTTTAATTAAAGGATACAGGTTTTAAATATAAAATCAAGTGAAAAATAAAATGGCCACATCTCCTTCCATTTAAAACCTCACGACTGAAAAGCAAAGCCGTGCCTTTCTCTATTACCACAAATCAAACCAACCCCCACCTTATAAATCTAACCGAGCCTCTTAGAACCAAAATCAAAATCTAAAATCGCGTCTTAATCAAATCGCCATCGGATCAGAAAATCAACTGAAGCCTGCTTCGAGTTGTAAATCAAAGGAGCATCTCTGGTTTGGTTTTGATGAGATGTGATTCGCTATAGGGAGGCACGACTTTATTTGTAGCAGCGAAGAGGTTGGAACATCGATCGATTAAGGAAGTAAGGTACCGATTCGAAATCTTGGTATGCGGTTCGAATTGAAATCCATGAAACTCGAGATGCCATCTGAAACACAAGAACAAGGATTCGAATCATTTTGTGATGCTGGGAAGTGCGATGAGGGTTTTTGGGTGAGGTCGACGCTGGTGTTATCGATAGGGGAGTTCTACAGTGGAGTGAATGAGGTTCAACTGTCTGATTCAGTTCGATTTAGGGTAGTTTGGAGCACGATGGTGATGGGTGTTCCGCATGCAGTAGGGGTGAACGAGGTGTATTATGTTTTTATTGGGTTTAAAGAGGTTCAATGCAAATCCTGGTGATGAATTAGGAGTATGACTGTCATTATATGGTTCATAGGAAGGATTGTTTGGCTGTAAAGAATTGGTGAAGGCAGTGAGTGGTTGGTGATAGTAGATGTTGCCTGTATTCGGTGGTCAATAAGGAGGTGAATGGTGTTGTTTTCGGAAGGTGTTCAAGTTCGAAATTTGCTGTGTCCATGAATTGAAAAAGGATTAGATCTCGGTGAAACGAGATGCATTGGCTTTGCGTCGTCAAATACTTCTCAATGAAATTAAAACGGGAATCAGAACAGATCGAAATTAAAAACCCTGGTGAGTGAACCTCACTCACCATTTAATTAGAATTATTTCTAGTTGTTAAAAATCATTGTTGTGCTTGTTTGAATGTTGTCTGATTGTTTTAAAAATATTAGTTGTCTAGGATTGGTTGACTATTATATATATTTGGTTGATGATCGGTTGGATTCTCGCAGTCTCATTAGCGGATGCCCGCTGTACCATAGCGGATGATTACCCTATACGCCCCACGCTATGATTAGTGGATGACCTTCTATACCGCGATATCCTGCCTCGAAGCAGGATGGGTATTATTTATGTGCCAACGTATGTAGATGCAGGAAAACAGGTTTGAGGAATCCAACCGGATTCCTCAAAATTATATATATATTCTGTTTGTTTGTTTGATTTCATATATATATTCATATATGATATGTTAAAAATCAAATGATTGAAAATTGGTTGATTTGATTGTTTAAAATATCAATAAGGCTTGAATATTGATTTATAAAAATATCGAAAAGGGTATTTGAGATTTGAAAAGGGAATTCTATTTTATAAATAGAATTTGAATTTTTTATGAACTAGGGAAAATAATAACTTGTTTGAATATATAAAACAAGTATGGAATTTACAAACTTTGTTTATAAATGAAAAGATGGGATTTGAATTGAATTTATAAACTTTGTTTATAAATGAAAAAGGTGAGAATTGAATTGAATTTATAGAATTTGTTTATAAATAAAAAGGTGGGATTTGAATCGAATTTATAAACTTTGTTTATAAATGAAAAGGTGGGATTTGAATTGAATTTATAAACTTTGTTTATAAATGAAAAGGTGGGATTTGAATTGAATTTATAAACTTTGTTTATAAAGGAAAAGCTGGGATTTGAATTGAATTTATAAACTTTGTTTATAAAGGAAAAGCTGGGATTTGAATTGAAAAGGTGGGATTTGAATTGAATTTATAAACTTTGTTTATAAAGGAAAAGCTGGGATTTGAATTGAATTTATAAACTTTGTTTAAAAAGGAAAAGCTGGGATTTGAATTGAATTTATAAACTTTGTTTATAAAGGAAAAGCTGGGATTTGAATTGAATTCATAAACTTTGTTTATAAATAAAAAGGTGGGATTTGAATCGAATTTATAAACTCTATTTATAAAGGAAAATATGGGATTTGAATTGAATTTATAAACTCTGTTTATAAATGAAAAGATGGCTTTTGTATCGAATTTATAAACTTTATTTATAAATGAAAATATGGGATTTGAATTGAATTTATAAACTTTGTTTATAAATATATATATGTGGGATTTTAAGTGAAGTTATAAACGTTGTTTAAATAAGGCATAGAATTCAAATGGGATTTATAATATGGAATTTGAATAATAGAATTCAAATGGAGTTTAACTACGGAATTTGAATAATAGAATTCAAATGGAGTTTAACTACAGAATTTGAATAATAGAATTCAAATGGAGTTTAACTATAGAATTTTAATATAGAATTTAATTGGGATTTATAATATAGAATTTGAATATAGAATTTCAAATGGGATTTATAATATAGAATTTGAATATAGAATTCAAATGGGATTTTTATTATAGGATTTGAATAATAGAAGAGAATAGGTTTGGATAAATAGGAGTGGAATAGACTAAGAAGTTAATTAAATTTAATTAACAAATTGGGGTAAAACGATTGGTATAGTTAAAATAGATTGGGCAGGTGTAGATATACAGGAGACAGGTTTGGAATAAAGTATAGAAGTGAAATAAATAGAATGCTCGACAAAAAGGTACGTATATAATTTCCATATGAGATTTTATGTGCCATATAGGCTAGCCGCTTGGCTTTTCTTTTTTCTTTTGATTGGAGAAGGCCTGTGTGGCAGTTTGGGGATTTTCCCCAAGCTCCCAGTACAAAGGAGGTTATGGCAAATTTTTCCGGAAATTTATGTAGTTAGAATATTTTTAAGAAAATTTGACAACTAGAAATATATATCTCAATATATATAGAAGTCAATAAGGAAACCAACTTAGAAATAGAATAATATAATCAAAAAGGTAGTTAAAATCTAGTAAGAATAGAAAAAGAAAGTAATGTGTGTTTAAAAGTGAAGAAGTAGTTGTGTGGTATTGATTATTCGAGTAAGTAGTCATATCTGTTTTGACGTTATAAATGTTATTCAGTCAAGGTCTGAGAGGTAGTTATACCCCAACTTGATTGATTTCATTATTAACAAATAAATGGTAAGATTTCAGGCTCGAAGATCAATATTGGATAAGAGTTAGTGAATATAGTATTTGGGTTGTCGTAACGATGTTTTACACAACATCTTTTTTAACCCAAATAAGTGTAAGCTTGGAAATAAAATAAAGAATATTTCCTAAGTATAGAAATAAAGAGATTGGAAATAAAATAAAGAATATTTCGTAAGTATAGAAATAAAGAGATTGGAAAAGAGATAAGTAATTGGAATATTTTTCAATTATAAATAGAAGATACTTTCTAAGTATAGAAAATAAAAGGAGGCGATATATGAAAATATTTGGTTAACAAATATTGATAAAGAAATAGAAAAGTGATTTAATTAATGAAATATTAATTAAAGGCTCAGTGATTGTTGGATGTTTGGATGAACACTTGTTTTATTCGATAGTTAAATCATCGACTATCGAAACACTTGTTTTTATTCGATAGTTAAATCACAGACTATCGGAGTTTTGACCATCGTTGTCAATATGGAGAGACCGGTTGGATTATTATCCGAAGAACCACTCCGTATTGGCAGTAGCGTGCGAATCAGATTATATAAAGATAATCAAAGACGGAGTAGAGTGCAAGGACTTTTTCTATTAATAGAATTAGTGCCTTCAGTTCATCCTGTTCCTGGGTGACTTGTATGGATGAATGTCTGACGGAGTATTTCCAGAAAGGTCACGTACATTGACTTCTTCAACCGTACCAAGAGTGGAAGCGGAGACGGAAACTTCTTTCGCTAACACGTAATGTACTGTTGTAGACATCAATTAGTTATTTTCGATGGATCTGACGATGTGACATTCTAAGTGAATCTGGTGTGATGATAAAGCGTAGCTTCTAGCCTCATCAACCGGTAAATGACAGAAATCGGGCAGGCAGCATGGCTATGTAGGTCGCACCTATTAGGGTATATAATCACCTGATCTAGAGTTTCATTTACTTCTAAAAATCTATTGTCGATGCTGTCCCATTCGGGAAACGGTTGCTAATCCCAACCGTTGGTGATATACATTCGATACACTCAAGCGAAATGAGTGGTCGGTCATGTGTGGATGAGTTGCAAGATGTTCTTGTTGAACTCGGTGTATTCTCCTCTAGAGATATACCAGTGGAACGTGGTTTCATACCTTGTCATAGTTGGAAATCCTTTACCCAATACGTGCTTGCGGTTTTGACTGTATATAATTATGTGGAACGTGAGCCGAAAACGTTCCACTAGATTGTTATTTACTTGATTTAGACATTATTATAATATCAAAAGAGTTTTGATATAAAGATTATAGTTCCTTTCAAAGGGATTTTGAAAGTTAAATCAAGTGTTGGATTCTCATAAGGGAAAAATCCGTTCCGTGTTATACGGCGTGGTCTTATGAGATATCATTAGTTTTCTGAAACTGTTTTAAACTGTTTACTCATACCAGTCCCATGACTGACCCGGAGTTTATTTTGTTTTGTTCTACCTAAACTCTTGGGTGCCTAAATCTGTATGGGCAGCCAAGTAGTTCAGGATTTTTCAGATATATCTAAAGGAGCTTGGAGCAGGAGGCTTCAGCGTTATCTAGTTATAGTGTTGTTCTGTTGTGTTGTAAGTGTTATACTCTGATAAGTGTATGTTATACACTTGAGATTTTGTATTTCAAAAGTTATAATATATTATATTTTTTTCCGCTGTGATGTGAGATTCTTTGTTGTTACTTCTGTTCTTCTTCTATCTCTTTCTTCTAAAAAAAAATGTTTCGTATTTTCGTGACATTTGGGTTGGACGTATGATGTATATAGTCAACTCTGATGTTACGGAAATTTGGGTCATTACAGTTGGTATCAAAGCTTAGGTTGAGAGAATACCTAGGCTTGTTGGAATGTGCTCATTAGAGATAGGATCAGTAGTATCCTAGAATGAGTTGAGTATATATATATATATACGAGAGATCGTATTTGTTATTTGATATAAAAACTGTTTTATATTGTGTTGACTTGTCTGTTGAGTGAATTATGAATTCTGATCGAATCGTGGGATGCCATGATGTCGATAGGAGTTTTTAAACACTTGAACAAAAGATTGGACACGAAATTGTTTTTAAATAGTTGAGTTGATTGTTTGGATTATAATCGAATAAGATTATACGAACTGAAATAGTTATATATGTAACCAATGGTATTTGTATATGAAATCAAATATACAAATGAGATAAATTGAAATTGAATTCAAACCAGAATTAAGAATTTAAAATCCTGGGAGTTTCGAAAATATTTTTCTAAATGAATGTCAAGTAATATAGCACTAGACTCATTCAGTAGATGGGAAATAATTCTGATGATGGTCGCAACATCATCAGTGTTCATTTCCGAGTTTCTAAGTGATGTATTGCAGGCTTAGTGTAACAACCCGGAAAATCTGGGCTAGTTTAAAATTTTTATTTTGGCAATTTTAGCGAATTTTGATATTTAAAATAGATTATTTTAAATAATATCGACGAGAAATTTATTTTGAATATAATTAGAACGTATATATTATATACGTCGTCGTTAGAATATAAATATTTATATATAATTATGAATAGAATTGAAAATGGCGCGGTAGTTCGATAATTCGATTTCAAACTTCAATTGAATGTACCGGGTGCAGAACAATCCGGATTTTAGTGAAACCAAAAACATTAGGATCTAATTGATAATATCTTTCCAATGAATCCGAAAGATCGAAATTTCATAGTGGGATTCAAAAGATATGTCCAGTTGAAAATTCTGAATAGTCGCTATGGAATTCAGACCCTTAAAAATGGACATGTTGCAAACGACCTCGGATTTCGATGAAACCACTTTTGTTGGGTCCGCAGTGCCAAGTTATTGCTAGGTTTCAAATTTCATAATTTTTCGAATCAATATATGAGCGTGGCAAAGGAAAACGCGTTTGACCAGTTTAAGTCGATTTTAATCGACTGGAAATTGACCATTTTTCAAACGGCCTCAGAATTCGTCGAAACTAGTTTTGTTAGGACCGTATCGTCAATACGAAGCTAGAAAATATTTTTCTGGAATTTTTCTAGTTAGTATGTGACCCCGGTAATTTGAAATGTACGTTTAAAATTCAATATAGTGGTTTAAATGTAAATTTAACGGAAACTGATCGAAACGATCGAATCAGCCTGCGATACATTTCCCATTGTGTTCGGAATGGGGGTAATTAGCTATGGACGACAGGCGGTGGGCTTCGTTTCAAGGTCGTATGTAAAAGTCAACTTTTTGCGAAATAAAATAATAAAAATTAAAATAATATATAAAAAAAATCCCCTACCTTTCTCGTTTAACCTGCCCCCCCCCCCCCCCGGTTACTTTCTCGTTCGAGGGAAAAAAAACAAAAAAAGAAAAAAGAAAACCTCTCGAACCTAACCTCGTCGATCACCTCGTCCAGCCGCCTTCCACCCACCGTCGACCAGACCACCGATTGTCCCTGCCCCTCCTCTCTACGGCGACGCCCCTTCCCTCTCCGTTCGCAGTTCGAACCCCCAGGTCCCCCCCCCCCCCGCAAACCGTAACCCTAGCTCCAACAGCTCACCGCATTGCTTCGTTTTGCACGTCGTTCAGGCCACCGAGTTCGCCAAGTGGGGTGTCGATGGGAAGCCCCTCGTCAGCGAAGCAGGAGGCGCACTCCGATCCCCTTCTGGCGCAGCGTGGAGTGAGAAACAGTGAACCCTAGCTTTCGAGTAAACGGGTTTGAGCGTGAAGCTGCTCTGGTTCAATCCTGCCGATGAAAGCAACTGTAAGCTTCTCCTCTTTAGTTTATTTTAAATTCAGTTTTAAGTATAATTACAATGTTCAAATTCAATTTTAAATTTATATAAAACATTGAAGAAAGATTTGATATTTAGTTCATGAAAAATTTGATTTTTATCGAATAAAAAGATGAGATTTTTAACTAGCTAAAAAGGGAGATTTTTAGCCTCATAAAGATGCGATTTTTAATTATAAATATCGTTTAGAAGAATATGATTGTGAATAAAGATTGGAAATAAAAAAAATTGATCTTTATAAATAAGAAAAATAGGATTTTTCATATGAAGTAGCGAAGGGAAAGATTGGAATTTTATATAATGGTTTGAAAATAAAAATGTGAATTTTATATAAATGATTGGAGAATAAAAAAAATACGATGATTTTTATAGAAATCAAAGTAAAAATGAGATTTTTATATATTGAACATCAAAGTAAAAATGAGATTTTTATATATTGAACATCAAAGTAAAAATGAGATTTTTATATATTGAACATCAAAGTAAAAATGAGATTTTAATATATTGAACATCAAAGTAAAAATGAGATTTTTATATATTGAACATCGAAGTAAAAATTGAATTTTATATATATTGAATAGCATAGTAAAAATTCGATTTTTACATATGTAGTGAATACGGGCAACGAAAGCGACAAAAGGCGAGATTGGCGAAGATTTCTATGAAAGAAGAGTCAAGAGGATTGGATAGCTTTTGGTGAGAATTTCTCACTCTTCAATTTCATTTTCTAGTTATATATATATATATATATATATATATATATATATATATATATACTAGGATGCAGACGGTGCTTAGTAGCACCCAACACAATCGTCCACAGACCATGGACTTGTTTGTTTGATTGCAAAAATTAGTTAGATTATTTGATTGGATTGAATTGTTTGGTGAAATGAAATTGATTTGATTGAAGTGTGAATGGCGTGGGCCTTTTTTAGACCGGGGATAAGGCTAGGCCTTGTCCCGTTTCTAGTATCGTGCCGTTATGCCGCTGAAATTTTCTAAAATATGTTAGGAAAATAAAAATATCATTTTATTTAAAGAATGAACTGAATAGAAATTCATATGTCAGATGTAACGGCTGGAAATTTCCGACTCCTCGAGAGTCGGAAATTCCGCGACGTTAGTGAAAGAATTTAGAAGGTGAGAAAGAAAAGATAGAACTAATAGAATAGAAGAAGAAGAAGAACATCAGAATCATCAGAGTAACACGAATCTCATAGCGGAACGAATAACATATAATACATAACATAGCTTTGAAGTAAACAGTTATATATATACAATAGCACTTATCAGAGTACAACACAGCGGAAATAACTATAGCTATAAAATCTTGCAGCCTCCTGCTCCAAGCTCTCCAAGTATATCCGTAAATCCCGACTACTTGACTGCCCGTACAAATTTAGGCACCCAAGAGTTTAGGGAAAACAACAAAGTAAACTCCGGGTCAGCCATGGGACTGGTATGAGTAAAACAATTTAAAACAATTGAACAGGTATATGATATCTCATAAGACCACGCCATGAATACGGAACGGGTTTTTCCTTATGAGTATCTAAACAACTTTGACAAGCAATATCATTGTGATATTATAATAATGTCTAAGTACAAATAGGTATCAATCTAGCAGAAATGCTTGCATCTCACGTTCTACATACATGGTATAAAATCATAAACCGCAGGGCGCTTATCGGAAAATGGATTCCAACAGACAAGGTATGGGAGCACCTTCTGAATAGTGTACTCTAGAGGTGATACACTCAGGTTCAACAAGAATGTCTTGCAACCCGGCCACACATGACCGCTCACTCATTTAGCTTGAGTGTCGCGAATATATTGTCACCACGGTTATAGGCCATCAAACCGTCATCCGAAGATACAGAATCAAAAAGAAGTATAAATATGGATATTCCCTAGATCGGTGACACCCTGCTTGGGAATGACCCAACTAGCCATGCTGCCTAGCCCAATTTTTGTTACTTCCCGGTGTGAGGCTAGAAGCTACGTCTATCTTCAGAACATCTGATCACCATTCACTGTGAATGCCACATCGTCATACCCGCCAAATCACAAATTGACTTATCCAAAAATAACACGGGTATATAGCTAAGAGAAACGAATTCCTCCGCCACCAAACGTGAATACGTTTGAACAGATCAACTTACTCGATCCATTGGATATACTCTGTCAGACCTTCTTCCATATACGTTGTCCTTTGACTGGACAAACCGAAGGCACTATTCAGTATATCCATCTTAGTCACTGTTATCTAAGACTTATACAACAGCCCTTGCACTTTACTCCGTCTTCAATTTATCTTTGGCGGATATTGCTCGCAGCGCTTATGCCAATACAGAGTGGTTCTTTGGATAATAATCCAACCGGTCTCTCCATATTAACAACGTTAAAATGGTAAAAACTTTGATAGTCTGTGATTCAACTATAAAATGAAAACATGTCGGTGTACAAACAATGATCTTATTTCCAAATGGAAATTCGATCGATCAATCATCACATGTTCATATTTCCTTATTTCATATATTTAGAAAATATATGTTATTAATCATTGGAAAACATTTCCATAGCTTATTTTCACATCACTATTATTTCGCAACTATCAGTCCCTAACTGTAACTAGTATGAGGACAAATTCTCGAAGTATCAATCCGGAAGGTCGAAACCAACATCAGATCGTCACTTAGAAAACCCTTCAACTTACCCTCTCCAGTCAGTTTCTGAATTTGCTTAACTCTATTTCTTAAATTCTTATCATGAAAACATTTCATTTTCTATGTTTTAGAAAACATATCTGACTATATTTGGAAAACGTGTGAAAGCCCGTAACTTCCCCGTAAAGGAAAGCGTCGGATAGTTCGAGAACAAGCCACAACAGAACACATATCAAAGAACGTTTCATTGTATATTACAACAATGCATCAGATTACAAGAATATACAGAGTATAAATGAATATTACACAGAAATATCAGAGATTTAAATTACATTTAAATACATCGCAGCGGAAAATAATACAATACACAACTAGAAGGAGATATACGGATACAAAGCTTCCCGGATATCATTCCAGCTGTAAACCAGGATCCTGTGAATATAAATCTGCAAAACCGAAACTACTAGCTGCCCGTGTCAAAATAAGGGCACCCAGAGTTTAGGTTAAAACAATAAACTCCAGGTCAGTCATGTGACTGGTGTGAGAACTAAAACAGTTAATCTTTATATTTTAAAGCTAGGTAAATCAAGGGACCACGCCGTATAACACGGAACGGGTTTCCTCCCAAGAATACCAGTGCATAAAACAAACAGCGCAATGCTAAATAAAGAAAAATGAAGCTGTTATAAGACCCAGGTCCCATCACACAATGCAACGCAGTCGAGGATAGGGTTTTCCCTTATAACAGCCAAAGAATGCTTGATACGCTTTAAAACAAATCATTTGATACTATTATAAGTGCATAGTGTTTAAAACACTTCAAATCATAAGTATCAATCATAGGCGGCATGAATGGCCCATAACACTATGTCGCCATATATAAGTTTACAATCAAAACCGCAAATGTCGTATTGGAAGTTGGGTTATCATTTATGGTATGAACCGAGGCTAGGGGCAAGATCCTCTACCGATTCGAGACTGTCTAGTCCGAGCCTCAGGATCAGAGCTCGTGTGACCCTTGGATCGTCAGGGCCGGTCCACCGATGTGGATTAAAATGCCTGAACATGCGTCTCCCCACCCTTTGGGGCGTAAGCCTGGCCCGTCAGCCGACCAGAAGCATCGGCCGAAACCGATATCACGAGGCGCCTCGCTTTTCAGCAAGTAATAATAAGTAACATCCACATGAGTCAAACTCGTCAGCCAGTTCAAGCACTGACGCCACTCATAACTAGAAAGAAACGCATGCCCTCCCTGAGGTCCGTCTCCCGTTTTTGATTAATACCGGGTGTGATACTCGCGAATCAACGTTACACAAAGCTACGCCACAAAGGCCGTGCTTCGATCATCAACCACAAGACTTTGCTTTTCAACAGAAGCCTTGATCATTTGCCACTTAGGCATGCCACACAGGCAATTCACTCCATGCGATTGATATCCATCAATATATAACCCCTGAGCTCGTACGTCTCAGAGAAGGGCGTTAAGCAAGAGAATAAATTCTCCGCCGCCAAACAGATATATATTTAATAGAGATCAATCACACGGACTAAAATCCAATGTTAGACACACAGTCCATTTACAAGTCCGTTCTGGGTCTGAACGAAACCGGAGGCACCTAGTACCCCGCATATCCATCGATCTCCAAGTACGTCTGGACGATCACTAACTGTTTCCATCTTCTTGGGTGTACAGCCCAATCAAGATCATCAGTTATCACCCAAACGACGTGAGGACCTCCAGTCTTCGACCATCGTCTTCATCTTCGACTTATCGTCGTATCAGTTATTCAGAATGGGATGAACCCGGTCTTTCCGAATAACTCGCGTATATTTTAAATAAGTGTTACACAAACACAACATACGCCTCATTCCAATTCATTAGTCACTAACCGTAAATTAATCAAGAGAATAATTCCCCAAATATTAACCCCGAAGGCCGAAACCAACATCAGATCTATATCCAGAAAACCATTCTGCTTGGCTAACCGACAGTTAGTTTCTAAATTTCACGTTCAAATCTAATTAAAGATTTAACTATTGCCTGGAGCAAAACTGGTGATACTCCATTCTCGATCTTTTCAATCTAATTAAAGATTCATTAAAACTCCACTTATTTTTAATCATTATCTGGGTTAAAGAATCAGTGTCATTTAAAACACGATTCACGATAAACACAAAATCACATTCCATTAATTATCGGGTTAAAGAACAAGTGTTATTTAAAACACTATTCACGATAAACCCAAAAATCAATACCAATTCAATTCCAATTAAATATCATTTAATTGGTACACTTCATTAAATCTAAATAAAAAGATTTAATCTTTTCTCAACTGGGTTCAAGAACAGTGTTAGTGAAGACACCATTCACGACAAACCCAAATCACATTCGATATTCAATACAAGGCTCTGAATAGAAAATATATCGGCTTATATTCAATATCGAATTCTACGACTAACAAATGTCGTATTGGAAATAACGATACAAATATATATATCTTTCAAATTTCCATAACAACACCTGTAATATCACGAATTCTAACATCAAAATATTCCGAAGACAATTTCGATTCAAATCCACTCCAATGCAATCATTGGAAATTTTGGTTATTTTCAAAACCATTTCAAATTCAATTTATTTAATTAAAAATAAATAGAATTATAATTCTAGTTCAAAACTAGTTCATTTCGATAAAAATCTATTTTTATCTTTTCAAATATGGAGTTTTTCATCCCAAACTTTCACAAATCATTTCTTATGATTTTACACAAATTATTACTATTTTTAATAATTTTATCAAGGCCCGTACAGTCGATTTCCATTAACGGCCATCGAACTGCACTTACAGCGACCTTTTTCGAATTTGATTTGGACGTATCTCCAAATCCAACCGTTAGATTTCAAATTTCTAATATTCATTAGAAAGCTCTTTTCGATACAAACCCAACGGTTCCGGTTTTAGGAGAATCCGACGGTCGGATCTCCCGCAATGTCCGTTCGAAATAAATGGTCGAAATTCATGAACTGCCGCGGCGCGGCGCGTTCTATTCAGGCCATTATATTATATATATAATATATATAATATATACTTCGTCGATTTCTATTTAAAACGAATTATATAAATAGTTTTAAATTTGTTTCAAAAGCAATTTCAACTTCCTTTTCAATTCAAATCAAAATTGAATTCTTCTTTATAAATTCGTTTCAAAATTCATTTCTATTCAATTCAAATTTCAATTCAATTTTAATTCATTTCAATTCGTTTTCAATTCAATTCATTTCGAAATCGTTTTCAATTCAATTCATTTCGAAATCGTTTTCAATTCAATTCATTCGTTTTCAATTCAATTTGAATTCGTTTTCAATTCATTTCATTTCGAAATCGTTTTCAATTCAATTTGAATTCGTTTTCAATTTATTTCATTTCGAAATCGTTTTCAATTCAATTCATTTCGAAATCGTTTTCAATTCAATTCATTTCGAAATCGTTTTCAATTCAATTTGAATTCGTTTTCAATTCATTTCACTTCGAAATCGTTTTCAATTCAATTTGAATTCGTTTTGAATTCATTTCGAAATCGTTTTCAATTCAATTCATTTCGAAATCGTTTTCAATTCAATTCATTTCGAAATCGTTTTCAATTCAATTCATTTCGAAATCGTTTTCAATTCAATTTGAATTCGTTTTCAATTCATTTCATTTCGAAATCGTTTTCAATTCAATTCATTTCGAAATCGTTTTCAATTCAATTCATTCGTTTTCAATTCAATTTGAATTCGTTTTCAATTCATTTCATTTCGAAATCGTTTTCAATTCAATTTGAATTCGTTTTCAATTTATTTCATTCGTTTTCAATTCAATTTGAATTCGTTTTCAATTCATTTAAAAATCGTTTTCAATTCAATTTGAATTCGTTTTCAATTTATTTCATTTCGAAATCGTTTTCAATTCAATTCATTTCGAAATCGTTTTCAATTCAATTCATTTCGAAATCGTTTTCAATTCAATTTCATTTCGAAATCGTTTTCAATTCAATTTGAATTCGTTTTCAATTCATTTCGAAATCACTTTTCAATATTCATTTTTAAGATGAATAAAATCGATATAAATATCGTTCACGTCAAAATGGCGTCAAACTAATCAACACGGCTTCATAAATTTCTATTTTCAAATATTCTATTTCAAATATTTCTATCTCAAATATTTCTTTTCAAATATTTCCTTTCGAAACTGGAATGAGGCCCAATCAATTACCATATAAAGTTAATTATATGGATTTTCATACAACACATGTATAATAGCATTGAAAAATAATCAACCATCAACCAAAGTGCACTACACTGTATAAGCATCAAATATAGATATCTAACGCTAATAACAGCCTGTCAATCAATCGATCGACATATTTACTCAATCAGGATGAGTGAACTTCAAATTTCATCCCAACACCCGTGTGGGGTTTCAAACAATCAAACACAGATTTTATTTGTGCAGTTGGGCGATGTGTGAAATTTATCGACCCAATCAATATCAGTCAAATCAGTGTATATACAAACTAATCGGCCGATTTGTTTATAACTATTCATTTATTCACATTCACGTTAAAAATTATATTTTTAACGATAAAACATTTTATTTCAACCTATGAATTTCTATTAAATTCATTTACACAATAAAATGATATTTTTATTTTCTAACATATTTTAGAAAATTTCGGCGGCATAACGGCACGATACTAGAAACGGGACGAGGCCTAGCCTTCTCCCCGGTCTAGTGAAGGCCCACGCCATTCACACATCAATCAAATCAATTCGTTATGCAAACCACAAAATTTGGAGTAAGAGTCTAACCTAGCCTTACTCCCTCGCCTTATAACGGCGCACGTCTAATCCTAACCAATTTATCGATTCGATTTTTCACACCACAAACCACATTCAAACCAATATCGCAATCAATCACCAAACAGCCAAACAAACAAGTCCATGGTCTGTGGACGATTGTGTCGGGTGCTACTAAGCACCGTCTGCATCCTAGTATATATATATATATATAACTAGAAAAATTAAATTGAAAGGTGAGAAGTTCTCACATATAGCTATCCTAGCTTCACGGCACTTCATTTGCAGAAGTCTTCGTCGTTTCGCCTTTTTGTCACCTTCGTTGTCCGCTTTCACTACATATGTAAAAATCGAATTTTTACTTCACTATTTAATATATAAAAATCGGATTTTTACTTCGCTATTCAATATATAAAAATCCTATTTTTCTATCGAAGTTCAATATATAAAAATTCTATTTTTCTATCGAAGTTCAATATATAAAAATCATATTTTTCTATCGAAGTTCAATATATAAAAATTCTATTTTTCTATCGAAGTTCAATATATAAAAATCATATTTTTTCTATCAAAGTTCAATATATAAAAATCATATTTTTTCTTCGCTATTCAATATATAAAAATTGAATTTTTACTTCGCTAAAAATCTTAGCTTTACATTCTTAAAAATCAAAGCTTTATCGTTTTCAAAAATCAAACTTTTCTATATGAAAATCTCGCCCTTTTTATACATAAATATATCAACTCTTCTTTCTTTATAAAATCAAATCTTTATGAAGTAAAAATCAAAATTTTCTCTTCGCTAACTTCATATAAAAACCATATTTTTACTTTTCTAACTTCGTATTCAAAATCGAATCTTTTCCTTTCATACTTCATAATAAAAATTGAAACTTTATATTCAATAAAAATCGAACCTTTATGTAAGTTAATAAATAAACAAACATCTTTTTATTTATTCTTACTAAAAGAAATAAATAAAAACAGATTTTATATAAATTAAAATCAATAAAAACTCAGATTTTATGTAAATTAAAATAAATAAAACTCACCGTGCTTGTTCGGGAGGGAGGAGGGGCTCACAGGGGGTCGGTGGCTCATCGGAGCTGGTGCAGGGTTCCATCGAGGCTGGAGGTTGCGCTGTAGGCGGAGGACGACGGCTGTAAAAAGGGGGGCGCGGGTTTTGATGCGCAGGTGGTTGCGGAGGAGTGGGCCAAGGCTTCACAAGGGGAGGGGCGCGAGACGAACGGAGGGGCGAGGTGGGGTGGCTGTCGACGGCGACGGGATTGGGGTTTTTGGGAGGGTTCGGGCCAACGTCTCAGAGGGAAGAGGAGAGAGGAGTACGGGCGCGAGAGGAGGTGGGGTGAGCGGAGCGATGGAAGGGGGTGGCGAGGTCCGGCGCCGGCGGTGGGGCGCGAACCCCCCCCCCCCCCCCCCCATCGTCGGTTTTTTCCTCTTTTTTTTTTTTTATTTGATTTCGGTTTCGGTTTGACTGAGAAAACGAGGGTGGGGGTTGACTAAGGAGAGAGGGGTAAGGGGGGGAATTATTTTTATTTTATTTTATTTTATTTAATTTAATTTTTATTCCAAAATTTCACTTTACATTTCGAACTCCAATCGAGGTCCAACGACTGTCGCCCCTAGCTAATCACCCCTATTCCGAACACAATAGGATATTTTTCGTAAGCCGGTTCGGCCGTTTCGATCAGTTTCCGTCAAAATCAAAATATAAATCTATATATTTTGAATTTGAACGCGTATTTCAATTTACCGGGGTCACATACGGACTCTAAAAATCCCCGAAAAATATTTTCCAGCTTCGTATTGACGATACGGTCCTAACAAAACTGGTCTCGTCGAATTCTGAGCCCGTTTGAAAAATGGGCTTTTTCCAGTCGATTAAATTCAACTGAAATTGGTCAAACGCGTTTAACTGCGCTACGCTCACATATTGATTCTAAAAATTCTGCAAATTTGCAACTAGCAATAAATCGACATTCCGGTTCCAACAAAAGTGGTTTCGTCGAAATCCGAGGTCGTTTGCAAAATGGCTATTTTTAAGGGCCTTATATATATAAAAATATATATAAATTCCACAGCGACTATTTCTAATTTTAAACTGGACATATCTTATCATTTCTAAAATGAAATCTCAGTTTGTTAACTTCGTTACAAAGATATAGTTATACAGATTCAAATATTTCTTGTTTCGTTTAATTCTGACTTATATTGAATTCTGTATATTCATTTGAAATTAGAAATCGAATTTTCGAACTACCACGCCATTTTCAATTCCTTTTATAATTATATATAATTATTATATATTCTAACGACGACGTATATAATATATACGTTCAAATTATATTCAAAATAAATTTCTCGTCGATATTATTTAAAATAATCTATTTTAAATATCAAAATTCGCTAAAATCGCCAAAATAATTTTTTCAAACTGGCTCGCATTTTACGGGTTGTTACAAAACGTTTCCAAAACTCATTTACGGATTTCCAATGAACGTTGTATAAAACATCGTTACGCTTAATCCATTAATCGCTTATTACTTAACTATATTTCAAATCAACCTTTTCTATCGAACCACAACTATTCCTTTGTCAATTCTGAAGTCAATCAAGTTGGGGTATAGTTACCTCTCAGACCTTAATTGAACAACGTCCTTTACTGTGAAATAGATGAAGTTCGTCACTCACTTTTTCCAATCATCTGTTTACGCAAATGCTCGGATTCAGGTTACGAATCCACTTCTTATATGACAGTGTTTGATTATAACTATAACGTTATAATTCCTACTTCTGCAATGTCTAACCTAAATTATAACTTTATCTCCTAACTTGAATAATTTAACAGACACCTAATTTCTAAATCAATAACTAAATCTTGATTTAAACCCTGGAAAGTAAATAGTGCTTTCCCGAATTCGCTATAATCGAATTCGACGTATAACTCTCTTTCGAGTAATCTCTATTTGATTAACTCTTCTTCGAATAACCTATATTCGATTATCTCTCTTCGAATAACTCATATTCGAAATCTCTCTCTTTCGAATAAACAATATTCAATCTCTTTCTTTCGAATATGCTATATTCGAAAATCTCCTTTCGATTTACTAATCGATAACCCCTTTCGATCAAACTAAAATCGATAACTCCTTTAACTCTATTCGAATAACTAATATTCGACTAACTCCTTTGGATCAACTCATTTGATTAACTCCTTCGAATAACTAATTCGAATAACTTACCTCCGAATAACCAATATTCGATTTACTCTAACTCGATTAACTTAATTCTAATCGATTTACTCCATTTCGATTCAACTTAATTCAAATCGATTAGCTTAACTCAAATTGATTAACTCCTTTCGAATAACTAAATTCGATTTAACTCTAATTGAGTAACTAATATTCAATTAACTCTTACGTGTTTAACTCTATTTGAATAAGTAATTCGAATCACTCTAATGTGTTTAACTCTATTCAAATATCTAATTCGAATAACTAAATTCGATTAACTCTTTTAACTTTGCTTGAATAACTATATTCGATTAACACCTTCTTTCGAATAACTATATTTGATTAACTCTTCGACTAACTCCTTTGGATTAACTAACTTCGAATAACTCCTTTGGATTAACTAACTTCGAATAACTCCTTTGGATTATCTAACTTCGGATAACTCCTTTGGATTAACTAACTTCGAATAACTCCTTCGGATTAACTAACTTCGAATAACTCCTTCGGATTAACTAACTCCGAATAACCAATATTCGATAACTCCTCATCGTATAAATAATATTCGATAACTCTTCTCAAACGAATAACATTTGATTTCAACACTCGAATAAACTATATTCGATAACTCTTCTCAAATGAATAACATTTGATTTCTCCACTCGAACAAACTATATTCGATTACTCTTCTCTCGAATACACTATATTCGATAACTCTACTTCGGATAAGTGATATTCGACAACTCTACTCGATTAACTCTACTTGGTCAACTCAACTGGTTTAACCTAACTGGTTAACTCTAGCTGGTTTAACCTAACTGGTTAACTCGTCTTGATTAACTGAACTAATCCACTTAGTTTAACTTAGCTAATTCACGTTGATTAACTCTAACCGATTCACTTAGTTTAACTCAACTAATTCACTTCGATTAACCACTTAGTTAACTTAACTAATTCACTTCGATTAACCACTTAGTTTAACTTAACTAATTCACTTCGATTAACCACTTAGTTTAGCTTAACTAATCACTTCGATTAACCACTTAGTTTAGCTTGACTAATTCACTGGATTAACTCCTATTTATTTAACAAATAAATATCTCCTTTAGTTTAATTCTATTTATTTAATCTCTAAATAAATATCCTTTATATTTCTTTTAATGAATATAATTCCTTTATATTTTGATTAACAAATATATCCCCTTATATTCGATTAACATACATATTCCCTTGTATTTGATTTACAAATATAATTCTTTTATATTTGTTTTACCAACTATCTTCCTTTATATTCAGAATCCTTTTTCTTATATATATATATATATATATATAATCCCATGATTTTATATAAATAAACTATTTTCAAAATATACTTTGAAAACCCCTCTCCTACATTTTGGTATTTCTCATGGTATTTAACACACCATATAACAACGATAAATATCGTCCTACCACACATAATCACATAGATTATATACATCACATTTTATACATCACAATATAAAAATCACAGTAAAATAACTGTTGAGGAATCCTGTTGGATTCCTCCAACCTGTTTCCCTGCACCACAGATGTTAGACAACACCAGTATAATATTCTGATAAACAGAATCAACATATAACTATTTGACGGTATATATATATATATATATACATATATATATATAATCTCTACTAACTGACTAGCAGTGCAACCAAACAGTCCACATACAGTCAAACAGACAATAATTAACAGTCCTAAGAATACACTGTAAAAATAGAACTATTCAGAGTTGGTGAGTTTTACTCACTTTGGCGCGTTAACCGTTAAATAACAATTTGCATTCGTCGATTTGATCACGAAATTCCTGTAGCTCTTGTTCTCCTTCCCATCCCCGTGATTTTCAAAACTGTTGATGCCATCATCCTCCTTATTGCAACAGCTTACACCTTCACACAACCGTTTAGATCTCGCAACCGCCTTAGTTCCGTACTTCCATTTATTCAACCAATACATTCTAGATTTATTATCTCCCTTTATTAACATAAATAACTACGTTCCTCAATACCCGTGATCCTTCTCAAGCAAAAAGACAATAGCTTGACTTCCTTTTTTTCAGTATTCAACGATCTTCCCTCCTATCATTGATCAACACTGCATCTCCGGATTTCCATGATAACGTCGCTGAACTCAACCATCTACATTAGACTACAAAACCCTCACGTCATCATCTTTGATTTAAAATAAAAACCCCGGGCCTTTGCTTAAATACCCTTTTTATCACAAAATAAATGGGCCTAAACTAATGCCATCGGGTCCATCTTCCCACTGTACCCCCTGCCGAACATTTCCTCCTCCTTTGATACCGGACGAATGCTACACATCTTCACTGTAAACAAAAAGACCCCTTCCAGTAATTCGAACGTCATTTCATGTCCATGAACCCACTTTAGCAAACCTTGTTTTCACCGCTTGTCCCATGAAACTACACGCAGATGCCTGCATATCACTCTCAACCACCTTCTGCAATTTCAGCTCCATCCGCCTTCTTATTCCCAAAGCATTTCTTCCCATTTCACGTACAGGCGCTACTCCATTTCGCAGTATATATAACTTCTTCCACTTTTTCCGTTTTGCCGTGTTTTCCATTGTTCTTTCTCTCCGCCACCTTCACTTTCATACGTCAGTACACAGCTTCCACTCATCTTCTTACATGCAAAACCACTAACATGTTTGCTTCCTTTGCATTAAAAAGAAACTGCCACCGCTTCATTCTTCATCTACCCGCCTACCTGAGGGCTCCGGAGATCCGTCACTCACCTCCACTTCGTCCCGTAGCAGGAAACCGCACCTCCTCCATGCGTGTACCACGCATTCGAAGATTATCACAGCCCTAGATGATTCAGTGTATATTCCAGCGACGAAAACAGTGTTCGAACAACACCAACCGAATACCAATTTGAAGAGCAAGCTTCCATGAGTTCATACGAATCCATTTTATGATTTTAGGAATTTGTTTGTATTTTGCTTTAATTTATTTCCTTCCTTTGTTTCACGTTTTGATGTTTCTGCCAAATGAATGTGGCGGCCAAGAATTGGTTTTATATGTGAATGAGCTTTCTTGTGTGGTTTTGTTGTTGAATTGTGGGATTAGTTGAGCCATTCGTTTGCTGTTGAAATGTGGTATTAGTTGAGCCATTCGTTTGTGTTGAGATGTGGTATTACTTGAGCCATGCTTTTCTGTTGAAATGTGGGATCACAGGAGCCATCCCTTTTCTGTTAAATGTGGGATCACACGAGCCATTTCTTTATGTGCGGTGTGTCCATTTGAATTTATCGTATCTGTTATATGACATTCTACTTGTTTACGGATTTCTATTGACAGAATTTAACATACTGTTGTGACGAGCAAGGTGCCACGGTTCTAAAAATATAAAAATATCGGTAGATTAACTCATTTTGTGAAATCTCAAAATGTTGATTTCAGGGTGCGAAATACTCCAAATAAAAAGTTACTTATTTAATTAATTAAAAATTACAGTAAAATTCTAAAAATTAAATTATCACTACTTCCTAAAAGAACCTTGTCTGAATTCACATCCGATATCTAGTTATTTTGAAATAACCGTTACGGTCGTTAAACGATTCTATAGCGACTATTCTGAAATTTGATTTGGACATATCTCAAAATCTACACGACGAAATCCCGATTTTTCTTCTCCACTAGAAAGATATACTCCACCAGCTCCACACGTTTCTTGTTTCACAGAAATCCGGCTTAGAATGAATCATTTACATTCAGTTGAAGTTCGAATTGCCAATTTACTAACTGCAGCGACGTTTCAGGTTCGTTTTAATTATAATTATAAATTTTAAGTTCGAACGTTGTACTTTAAGTTATCGATATCGCCAAATCGATATATAAATCATTAAATAAATTAATTATTCGACAGCTAACAAAACGCGCCATTACAGACTTCCCCCCTTAAAATAATTTCGTCCTCGAAATTGCTAAGTTAGAAAAATGCTACTAACTCTACTAACTAGATTTAAAAATCCGTTTTGTTTACCTCTAAATTTCAGTTTCGACTGGACCCATTTAATTTTAATTAATTTATTAATTCATTTCCGACCAACTAAAATTTTCAAAAATTATGAAAATTTTCTAACACCTTAAATTTTCGAAAAATTTCGCCATAACCTCCTTTGTACGGCTCAATACGTCAAACCACAACTCGCCTCTCTAGGCCTCCTCCAATCCAAAAGAAAATCAAACAGCCAAGCGGCTTGCCAATTCGGCTTATAAATCTCATATCCATATATAATATAAACTGGTACCTTTTTGTCGGGCATATCAACTCTATCCCTTGCATCTGCTACCACTTCAACATATACCAATGTTATCCATTCCAATTGATCTCCAATCAGTTCATATCCTCAAATCCAAATCGAATTTCATTCGAACTCTAATATCAAATTCCAAATTATTGACTTATCAATTTGGTTCTACTCTAGATTATCTCTAATCCAATACAATTTCATTTAACTCGGTTCAAGTTAAATTTCAATTTATTTTTGCCATCTCATTTATTTAACTTCATTAGTTAAATTTTAATTCCAGAACTTAAGTTCCTGGGTTTCTTTAAATCAATTTGAAATCATAATGCCAATTCAAAACCTTTGAATTTCTAAACAACTTGTTTCCTCAAAACAATTCAAAAACAAAACCTTTGGTAGTAATCCGTCACTTAGAACTCGAAAATGAACACTGATGATGTCTAGATTCATCATCAGAATCTATTTTCCAGCTATCGAAGTGAGTTCAATACTATATCATTTTCAATTTGAAAAAAAATTTCAAAATCTCCCAGGAACTTAAAATTTCCTTATTTTAAATTTCAAATTCTGATTTAAATTCATATTTAATTCAAACTATTTCATATATTACATTCATATGAATTCTGATTGGTCATTTATAACCATTTCACCCTTTTATAATCTTATTCGATTATAATAACAACCAACACAACCAATATACTATAATAATTTTAAGATATATATTTCTTCTATAAAAAAATATATTTTGGGAAAAATTATTTCATTTACCCTCTTTCAAAACATACCATGACTGTTCATCGTATTCGAGTGTTTAGTAACCCTTATCGATACAGTGGATCAACTGATCGACCAGAATTCATAAGCCACTCAACCAATGAGTCTCCACAATATAAAACCATTTTATATTGAATAACAATTACGCGCTCATATATATACACTTAAACTCAATCTAGGATATTACTAATCCCATCTCTATCGAGTTATGCCACAGAGCCAAGGTAATCACTTAACTTAAGCTCTGATACCAACTGTAACGGCTGGAAATTTCCAACTCCTCGAGAGTCCGAAATTCCGCGACGTTAGTGAAAGAATTTAGAAGGTGAGAAAGAAAAGATAGAACTAATAGAATAGAAGAAGAAGAACATCAGAATCATCAGAGTAACACGAATCTCACAGCGGAACGAATAACATATAATACATAACATAGCTTTGAAGTAAACAGTTATACATATACAATAGCACTTATCAGAGTACAACACTTACAACACAGCGGAAATAACAATAGCTATAAATTCTTGCAGCCTCCTGCTCCAAGCTCTCCAAGTATATCTGTAAATCCCGACTACTTGACTTCCCGTACAAATTTAGGCACCCAAGAGTTTAGGGAAAACAACAAAGTAAACTCCGGGTCAGTCATGAGACTGGTATGAGTAAAACAATTTAAAACAATTGAACAGGTATATGATATCTCATAAGACCACGCCGTGAATACGGAACGGGTTTTTCCTTATGAGTATCTAAACAACTTTGACAAGCAATATCATTGTGATATTTTAATAATGTCTAAGTACAAATAGGTATCAATCTAGCAGAAACGCTTGCATCTCACGTTCTACATACATGGTATAAAATTATAAACCGCAGGGCGCTTATCGGAAAATGGATTCCAACAGACAAGGTATGGGAGCACCTTCTGAATAGTTTACTCTAGAGGTGATACACTCAGGTTCAACAAGAACGTCTTGCAACCCGGCCACACATGACCGCTCACTCATTTAGCTTGAGTGTCGCGAATATATTGTCACCACGGTTATAGGCCATCAAACCGTCATCCGAAGATACAGAATCAAATAGAAGTATAAATATGGATATTCCCTAGATCGGTGACACCCTGCTTGGGGATGACCCAACTAGCCATGCTGCCTAGCCCAACTTTTGTTACTTCCCGGTGTGAGGCTAGAAGCTACGTCTATCTTCAGAACATCTGATCACCATTCACTTTGAATGCCACATCGTCATACCCGCCAAATCACAAATTGACTTATCCAAAAATAACACGGGTATATAGCTAAGAGAAACGAATTCCTCCGCCACCAAACGTGAATACGTTTGAACAGATCAACTTACGCGATCCATTGGATATACTCTGTCAGACCTTCTTCCATATACGTTGTCCTGGGACTAGACAAACCGAAGGCACTATTCAGTATATCCATCTTAGTCACTGTTATCTAAGACTTATACAACAGCCCTTGCACTTTACTCCGTCTTCAATTTATCTTTGGCAGATATTGCTCGCAGCGCTTATGCCAATACAGAGTGGTTCTTTGGATAATAATCCAACCGGTCTCTCCATATTAACAACGTTAAAATGGTAAAAACTTTGATAGTCTGTGATTCAACTATCAAATGAAAACATGTCGGTGTACAAACAACGATCTTATTTCCAAATGGAAATTCGATCGATCAATCATCACATGTTCATATTTCCTTATTTCATATATTTAGAAAATATATGTTATTAATCATTGGAAAACATTTCCATAGCTTATTTTCACATCACTATTATTTCGCAACTATCAGTCCCTAACTGTAACTAGTATGAGGACAAATTCTCGAAGTATCAATCCGGAAGGTCGAAACCAACATCAGATCGTCACTTAGAAAACCGTTCAACTTACCCTCTCCAGTCAGTTTCTGAATTTTCTTAACTCTATTTCTTAAATTCTTATCATGAAAAGATTTCATTTTCAGTGTTTTAGAAAACATATCTGACTATATTTGGAAAACGTTTCCAAAACTCATTTACGGATTTCCAATGAACGTTGTATAAAACATCGTTACGCTTAATCCATTAATCGCTTATTACTTAACTATATTTCAAATCAACCTTTTCTATCGAACCACAACTATTCCTTTGTCAATTCTGAAGTCAATCAAGTTGGGGTATAGTTACCTCTCAGACCTTAATTGAACAACGTCCTTTACTGTGAAATAGATGAAGTTCGTCACTCACTTTTTCCAATCATCTGTTTACGCAAATGCTCGGATTCAGGTTACGAATCCACTTCTTATATGACAGTGTTTGATTATAACTATAACGTTATAATTCCTACTTCTGCAATGTCTAACCTAAATTATAACTTTATCTCCTAACTTGAATAATTTAACAGACACCTAATTTCTAAATCAATAACTAAATCTTGATTTAAACCCTGGAAAGTAAATAGTGCTTTCCCGAATTCGCCATAATCGAATTCGACGTATAACTCTCTTTCGAGTAATCTCTATTTGATTAACTCTTCTTCGAATAACCTATATTCGATTATCTCTCTTCGAATAACTCATATTCGAAATCTCTCTCTTTCGAATAAACAATATTCAATCTCTTTCTTTCGAATATGCTATATTCGAAAATCTCCTTTCGATTTACTAATCGATAACCCCTTTCGATCAAACTAAAATCGATAACTCCTTTAACTCTATTCGAATAACTAATATTCGACTAACTCCTTTGGCTCAACTCATTTGATTAACTCCTTCGAATAACTAATTCGAATAACTTACCTCCGAATAACCAATATTCGATTTACTCTAACTCGATTAACTTAATTCTAATCGATTTACTCCATTTCGATTCAACTTAACTCAAATCGATTAGCTTAACTCAAATTGATTAACTCCTTTCGAATAACTAAATTCGATTTAACTCTAATTGAATAACTAATATTCAATTAACTCTTACGTGTTTAACTCTATTTGAATAAGTAATTCGAATCACTCTAATGTGTTTAACTCTATTCAAATATCTAATTCTAATAACTCATTTCGAATAACTAAATTCGATTAACTCTTTTAACTTTGCTTGAATAACTATATTCGATTAACACCTTCTTTCGAATAACTATATTCGATTAACTCTTCGACTAACTCCTTTGGATTAACTAACTTCGAATAACTCCTTTGGATTAACTAACTTCGAATAACTCCTTTGGATTATCTAACTTCGGATAACTCCTTTGGATTAACTAACTTCGAATAACTCCTTCGGATTAACTAACTTCGAATAACTCCTTCGGATTAACTAACTCCGAATAACCAATATTCGATAACTCCTCATCGTATAAATAATATTCGATAACCCTTCTCAAATGAATAACATTTGATTTCTCCACTCGAATAAACTATATTCGATAACTCTTCTCAAATGAATAACATTTGATTTCTCCACTCGAACAAACTATATTCGATTACTCTTCTCTCGAATACACTATATTCGATAACTCTACTTCGGATAAGTGATATTCGACAACTCTACTCGATTAACTCTACTTGGTCAACTCAACTGGTTTAACCTAACTGGTTAACTCTAGCTGGTTTAACCTAACTGGTTAACTCGTCTTGATTAACTGAACAAATCCACTTAGTTTAACTTAGCTAATTCACGTTGATTAACTCTAACCGATTCACTTAGTTTAACTCAACTAATTCACTTCTATTAACCACTTAGTTAACTTAACTAATTCACTTCGATTAACCACTTAGTTTAACTTAACTAATTCACTTCGATTAACCACTTAGTTTAGCTTAACTAATCACTTCGATTAACCACTTAGTTTAGCTTGACTAATTCACTGGATTAACTCCTATTTATTTAACAAATAAATATCTCCTTTAGTTTAATTCTATTTATTTAATCTCTAAATAAATATCCTTTATATTTCTTTTAACGAATATAATTCCTTTATATTTTGATTAACAAATATATCCCCTTATATTCGATTAACATACATATTCCCTTGTATTTGATTTACAAATATAATTCTTTTATATTTGTTTTACCAACTATCTTCCTTTATATTCAGAATCCTTTTTCTTATATATATATATATATATATATATATATATATATATATAAAATCCCTTGATTTTATATAAATAAACTATTTTCAAAATATACTTTGAAAACCCCTCTCCTACATTTTGGTATTTCTCATGGTATTTAACACACCATATAACAACGATAAATATCGTCCCACCACACATAATCACACATATTATATACATCACATTTTATACATCACAATATAAAAATCACAGTAAAATAACTGTTGAGGAATCCTGTTGGATTCCTCCAACCTGTTTCCCTGCACCACAGATGTTAGACAACACCAGTATAATATTCTGATAAATAGAATCAACATATAACTATTTGACGGTATATATATATATATATATATATATATACATATATATATAATCTCTACTAACTGACTAGCAGTTCAACCAAACAGTCCACATACAGTCAAACAGACAATAATTAACAGTCCTAAGAATACACTGTAAAAATAGAACTATTCAGAGTTGGTGAGTTTTACTCACTTTGGCGCGTTAACCGTTAAATAACGATTTGCGTTCGTCGATTTGATCACGAAATTCCTGTAGCTCTTGTTCTCCTTCCCATCCCCGTGATATTCCAAACTGTTGATGCCATCATCCTCCTTATTGCAACAACTTACACCTTCACACAACCGTTTAGAGCTCGCAACCGCCTTAGTTCCGTACTTCCATTTATTCAACCAATACATTCTAGATTTATTATCTCCCTTTATTAACATAAATAACTACGTTACTCAATACCCGTGATCCTTCTCAAGCAAAAAGACAATAGCTTGACTTCCTTTTTTTCAGTATTCAACGATCTTCCCTCCTATCATTGATCAACACTGCATCTCCGGATTTCCATGATAACGTCGCTGAACTCAACCATCTACAACAGACTACATAACCCTCACGTCATCATCTTTGATTTAAAATAAAAACCCCGGGCCTTTGCTTTAATACCCTTTTTATCACAAAATAAATGGGCCTAAACTAATGCCATCGGGCCCATCTTCCCACAGTACCCCCTGCTGAACACTTCCTCCTCCTTTGATACCGGACGAATGCTACACATCTTCACTGTAAACAAAAAGACCCCTTCCAGTAATTCGAACGTCATTTCATGTCCATGAACCCACTTTAGCAAACCTCGTTTTCACCGCTTGTCCCATGAAACTGCACGCAGATGCCTGCATATCACTCTCAACCACCTTCTGCAATTTCAGCTCCATCCGCCTTCTTATTCCCAAAGCATTTCTTCCCATTTCAAGTACAGGCGCTACTCCATTTCGCTGTATATATAACTTCTTCCACTTTTTCCGTTTTGCCGTGTTTTCCATTGTTATTTCTCTCCGCCACCTTCACTTTCATACGTCAGTACACAGCTTCCACTCATCTTCTTACATGCAAAACCACTAACATGTTTGCTTCCTTTGCATTAAAAAGAACCTGCCACGGCTCCATTCTTCATTTATCCGCCTAGCTGAGGGCTCCGGAGATCCGTCACTCACCTCCACTTCGTCCCGTAGCAGGAAACCACACCTCCTCCATGCGTGTACCACGCATTCGAAGATTATCACAGCCCAAGATGATTCAGTGTATATTCCAGTGACGAAAACAGTGTTCGAACAACACCAACTGAATACCAATTTGAAGAGCAAGCTTCCATGAGTTCATACGAATCCATTTTATGATTTTAGGAATTTGTTTGTATTTTGCTTTAATTTATTTCCTTCCTTTGTTTCACGTTTTGATGTTTCTACCAAATGAATGTGGCGGCCAAGAATTGGTTTTATATGTGAATGAGCTTTCTTGTGTGGTTTTGTTGTTGAATTGTGGGATTAGTTGAGCCATTCGTTTGCTGTTGAAATGTGGTATTAGTTGAGCCATTCGTTTGTGTTGAGATGTGGTATTACTTGAGCCATGCTTTTCTGTTGAAATGTGGGATCACAGGAACCATCCCTTTTCTGTTAAATGTGGGATCACACGAGCCATTTCTTTATGTGCGGTGTGTCCATTTGAATTTATCGTATCTGTTATACGACATTCTACTTGTTTACGGATTTCTATTGACAGAATTTAACATATTGTTGTGACGAGCAAGGTGCCACGGTTCTAAAAATATAAAAATATCGGTAGATTAACTCATTTTGTGAAATCTCAAAATGTTGATTTCAGGGTGCGAAATACTCCAAATAAAAAGTTACTTATTTAATTAATTAAAAATTACAGTAAAATTCTAAAAATTAAATTATCACTACTTCCCAAAAGAACCTTGTCTGAATTCACACCCGATATCTAGTTATTTTGAAATAACCGTTACGGTCGTTAAACGATTCTATAGCGACTATTCTGAAATTTGATTTGGACATATCTCAAAATCTGCACGAAGAAATCCCGATTTTTCTTCTCCACTAGAAAGATATACTCCACCAGCTCCACACGTTTCTTGTTTCACAGAAATCCGGCTTAAAATGAATCATGTACATTCAGTTAAAGTTCGAATTGCCAATTTACGAACTACGACGACGTTTCAGGTTCGTTTTAATTATAATTATAAATTATAAGTTCGAACGTTGTACTTTAAGTTATCGGTATCGCCAAATCGATATATAAATCATTAAATAAATTAATTATTCGACAGCTAACAAAACACGCCATTACATTAGAATAAAATGTTTTATCGTTAAAAATATAATTTTTAACGTGAATATGAATATAGTGAATGTGAATAAATAAAATATTCATTTACAAACCGGACGGTTTGTTTATGTACACCTATTTGAATGACGTTGATTGGGTCGATAAATTTTACACATCGCCCAACTGCACGAATAAAAATCTGTGTTTGATTGCTTGAAACCCCACACGGGTGTTGGGATGAAATTTGAAGTTCACTCATCCTAACTGATTCAATATGTCGATCGATTGATTGAAAGGCTGTTATAAGCGTTAGATATCTATATTTGACGCTTATACAGTGGAGTGCACTTTGGTTGATGGTTGATTATTTTTCAATGCTATGATATACGTGTGATGCATGAAAATCCATACAATTAACTTTATATGGTGATTGGTTGGGCCTCATTCCAATTTAAAAAATAAAGAATATTATAACATAAAAGTTCATGTGTTGACTGTACTCATTCATTGAGATTAGTCATGTGTTGAACGAAATATTTTAATAATAAAATTTGCGTCTTTATCAATATAAAATAAAAGTTCATGTGTTGACTGTACTCATCCGTTGATATTAGTCATGTGTTGAACGAAATAATTTAACAAAAATAGTCACACGTGGACAGTACTCACTCGTTGAGATTAGTCGTGTGTTGACAAAAATAAATATTCATTTGTTGAATAGAATAAAGGAATATATGAAGCCGTGTTGATTAGATTGACGCCATTTTGACGTGAACGATATTTATATCGATTTTATTCGATTTCGAAATGAATTGAATATAAAACGATTTCGAGATGAATTGAATTGAAAACGATTTCGACATGAATTGAATATAAAACGATTTCGAAATGAAATGAATTGAAAACGATTTCGAAATGAAATGAATTGAAAACGATTTCGAAATGAAATGAATTGAAAAAGATTTCGAAATGAAATGAATTGAAAACGATTTCGAAATGAAATGAATTGAAAACGATTTCGAAATGAAATGAATTGAAAACGATTTCGAAATGAATTGAATATAAAACGATTTCAAATTGAATTGAAAGTAAATTGAAATGAATTCAAATTGAATTGAAATTTGAATTGAATAGAAATGAATTTTAAAACGAATTTATAAAGAAGAATTCAATTTTGATTTGAATCGAAATGGAAGTTGAAATTGCTTTTGAAACGAATTTAAAACTATTTATATAATTCGTTTTAAATAGAAATCGACGAAATATATATTATATATATTATATATATTATATATATAATATAATGGCCTGAATAGAACGCGCCGCGCCACGGCAGTTCGTGAATTTCGACCATTTATTTCAAACGGACATTACGGGAGATCCGACCGTCGGATTCTCCTAAAACCGGAACCGTTGGGTTCGTATCGAAAAGGGCTTTCGAACGAATATTAGAAATTCAAAATCTAACGGTTGGATTTGGAGTTACGTCCAAATCAAATTTGAAAAAGGTCGTTGTAAGTGCAGTTCGATGGCCATTGATGGAAATCGACTGTACGGGCCTTGATAAAATTATTAAAAATAGTAATAATTTGTATAAAATCATGAGAAATGATTTAGAAAGAATTGGGATGAAAAACCCCATACTTGAAAAGATAAAAATAGATTTTTATCGAAATGAACTAGTTTTGAACTAGAAATATAATTCTATTTATTTTTAAATAAATAAATTGAATTAGAGAAGGGTTTTAAAAATAACCAGAATTTCCAATGATTGCATTGGGATGTATTTGAATCGAAATTATCTTCGGAATATTTCGATGTTGGATTTCGTGATTATACAGATATTGTTATGGAAATTTGAAAGATATAGATATATATATCGTTATTTCCAATACGACATTTCTTAATCGTAGAATTTGATATTGAATACAAGCCGATATATTTTCTATTCAGAGCCTTGTGTTTAATATCAAATGTGATATGGGTTTGTCGTGAATGGTGTCTTCATTAACACTGTTCTTTAACCCAGTTGAGAAAAGATTAAATCTTTTTATTTAGATTTAATGAAGAGTACCAATTAAATAATATTTAATTGGAATTGAATTGATATTGATTTTTGGGTTTATCGTGGACAGTGTTTTAAATAACACTTGTTCTTTAACTCGATAATTAATGTGATGTGATTTTGGGTTTATCGTGAACTGTGTTTTAAATGATACTGATTCTTTAACCCAATCACAGATTAAAACTAAGTGGAGTTTTAATGAATCTTTAATTAGATTGAAATGATCGAGAATGGAGTATCACCTGTTTTACTCCAGGCGATAGTTAAATCTTTAATTAGATTTGAACGTGAAATGGTAATTGAATTTACCGATAACACCGTGGTGTTAGATATGAAGTATAACCAGTTTTACTTCATGGGATGAATAGGTTGGGATTGGGAAATTAAAACAAATGATTACTTCGGTAAGGTTCGCTAATCCCGACTAGTTTGAATTGATATTCAAAAATAGATTAAAGAATAAATTCAAGAAATTTATCTTGGATAAAATTAATGGGAACCTTTCCCTATGAATGTGAAATTTAGAAACTAACTATCGGTTAGCTAAGCAGAATGGTTTTCGGGATATTGATCTGATGTTGGTTTCGGCCTTCGGGGTTAATATTTGGGGAATTATTCTCTTGATTAATTTACGGTTAGTGACTGATGAATTGGAATGAGGCGTATGTTGTGTTTGTGTAAAACTTATTTAAATATACGCGTGTTATTCGGAAAGACCGGGTTTATCCCATTCTGAATAACCGATACGACGATAAGTCGAAGATGAAGACGGTGGTCGAAGAACAGAAGTCTTCACGTCGTTTGGGTGATTACTGATGATCTTGATTGCGATGTACACCCAAGAAGATGGAAACAGTTGGTGATCGTCCAGACGTGCTTGGAGATCGATGGATATGCAGGGTATTAGGTGCCTCCGGTTTCGTTCAGACCCAGAACGGACTTGTAAATGGACTGTGTGTCTGAAATCGGATTTCATTTTGTGCGACTAATATCGGTTGCATAGGATGGTTTGCCTGTGTGGCATGCTAAGATGCAAATGATCAAGGCTTCTGTTGAAAAGCAAAGTCTTGTGGTTGGTGATCAAAGCACGGTCTTTGTGGCGTAGCTTTGTGTAGCGTTGATTCGCGAGCCTCGCACCCCAGTATGAACCAGAAACGGGAGAAAGGACCTCAGGGAGGGCCTACGTTTCCTCTTAGCTAAAAGTGGCGTCAGTGGTTTTACACGCCCTGACGAGTTTGACTTATGTGGTTGTTGCTGTTGCGAGGCGCCTCGGTTAGATCGGACGATCCGGGTCCGATGGAGTCACTTGTTGGCTCGCTTACGCCCCAAAGGGCGGCGAAACGTAGTGCTCAGGCATTTTTAATCCACTCCGTGTGGACCGGCCCTGTCGCTCCAAGGGTCGATGCGTTCTGATCCTGGGACTCGGGCTAGGCAGTCTCGAATTCGGTAAGGACTATCTTTTGCCTTGATTCGTGACAGAAATCCAATTTCCAAATACGTGATCTTGCGGTTGTAGTTGTAATCCTATATATGGCGACATAGTGGGATGGGGCGCTCATGCCGCCTATGATTGATACTTATGATTTGAAGTTGTTTTATACACTATGCACTTATAATAGTATCAAACGATTTGTTTTAACCGTATAAAGTATTCTTTGGCTGTTATAAGGGAAAACCCTATCCTCGGCTGCGTTGCATTGTGTGATGGGACCTGGGTCTTATAACAGCTTCATTTTTCTTTATTTAGCATTGTGCTGTTTGTTTTATGCACTGGTATTCTTGGGAGGAAATCCTTTCCGTGTTATACGGCGTGGTCCCTTGATTTACCTAATGATTTAAATTAAAGATTAATAACTGTTTTAGTTCTCACACCAGTCACATGACTGACCTGGAGTTTATTGTTTTAGCCTAAACTCTGGGTGCCCTTATTTTTACACGGGCAGCTAGTAGTTTCGTTTTTGCAGATTTATATTCACAGGATCCTGGTTTACAGCTGGAACGATATCCGGAAAGCTTTGTATCCGTATATCTCCTTCTAGTTGTGTATTGTATTATTTTCCGTTGCGATGTATTTAAATGTAATTTAAATCTCTGATATTTCTGTGTAATATTTATTTGTTTATACTCTGTATATTCTTGTAATCTGATGCATTGTTGTAATATACAATGAAATGTTCTTCTGATTGTGTTCTGTTGTGGCTTGTTCTCGAACTATCCGGGCTTTCCTTTACGGGGAAGTTACGGGTTTTCTCAGTTGGTATCAGAGCTTTGGTTTACAAAGCTCAGAGAACAAGGCACATTAGAGCCATACGAAAGAATTCATCAGAAACGGGATTAGTAATACCCAACGGGAATGACTCGTTAGAGATGGGATCAGTAGTATCCTAGAACGAGTGGGAAGAGTATATTTTTCTAATGAAAACAAATTTTGTTTTGCAAATTTAAATCAACTATTTGTATTTGATTATTTGTTTATATTGATTTTGGACAATTCAGTATATAAAGAATTTGCATATACGCCTTGCAAACGTATATTCAAAGTTTTAATATATTGGATAGATATAGCATCACACTCTAGTCGCCCGGAGATATTATTGATGATAGCGATCGCATCATCAACATTTATGTTCGAGTTTCGAAGGTGTGATATCTATATATTTCCATTAGACTGGTGTGAGAACCAAAAATTAGGTAGGGCCTATTGTTGTGATTTGGCATCAAAAACAAGATTTATGTATATGTATCAAAATTATGAATTTGAAACTCTAATTCACTAATTGATTGATGTTTGTGTTGTTTGTTTATTTGTTTGCTAATTTTTAGCCATTTAGCCTAATTGAATCAAATATTTAATTATATTGAAAATTGGTCGCATTTGCTTGCATATACATATACTTACATTGAACAGGTCATAGCAAGGAGGCTAGAGCAGAGAATAAAATTTGTTTGCCCGACAAATAGGTACATGTTTACTACATAATTTACTGTTTTGGTGATGATGATTTTATGAGCCTATTGGCTTTTTCTTTTTCTTTTTGAGATCTGAAGGACCGGGGAAGCTATTTGAAATTCCCCGATGCTCCCGGTGCAGGGGAGGTTATGGCGAAAATTTTCGAAAATTTAGGGTGTTAGCCAAATTTTTGAAATTTTGAAAATTCTCAGAAACTAAAGATTTCGAGAATGGAAGCCGAATCGAACGTAGAGTTGATTAATCAAACCACATTCGACTTTGTTCCTTTTCGGGGACGAAAAGTTTTAAGTGGGGGAGATTGTAACAATCCGGAAAATCTGGGCCAGTTTAAAATTTTTATTTTGGCAATTTTAGCGAATTTTGATATTTAAAATTGATTATTTTAAATAATATCGTCGAGAAATTTATTTTGAATATAATTAGAAT
This sequence comes from Allium sativum, assembly GCA_030737875.1. Lineage (NCBI taxonomy): Eukaryota > Viridiplantae > Streptophyta > Magnoliopsida > Asparagales > Amaryllidaceae > Allium > Allium sativum. The sequence continues at coordinate 857,684,553 of CM060918.1, read as the reverse complement.
GTATATATTATATATGCCGTCGTTAGAATAAAAATATTTATATATAATTATAAATAGAATTGAAAATGGCGCGGTAGTTCGATAATTCGATTTCAAACTTCAATTGAATGTACCGGGTGCAAAACAATCCGGATTTTAGTGAAACCAAAAACATTAGGATCTAATTGATAATATATTTCCAACGAATTCGAAAGATCGAAATTTCATAGCGGGATTCAAAAGATATGTCCAGTTGAAAATTCTGAATAGTCGCTATGGAATTCAGACCCTTAAAAATGGACATGTTGCAAACGACCTCGGATTTCAACGAAACCACTTTTGTTGGGTCCGCAGTGCCAAGTTATTGCTAGGTTTCAAATTTCATAATTTTTCGAGTCAATATGTGAGCGTGGCAAAGGAAAACGCGTTTGACCAGTTTTAGTCGATTTTAATCGACTGGAAATTGGCCATTTTTCAAACGGCCTCAGAATTCGTCGAAACTAGTTTTGTTAGGACCGTATCGTCAATACGAAGCTAGAAAATATTTTTCTGGATTTTTTCTAGTTAGTATGTGACCCCGGTAATTTGAAATGTACGTTTAAAATTCAATATAGTGGTTTAAATGTAAATTTAACGGAAACTGATCGAAACGATCGAATCAGCCTGCGATACATATCCCATTGTGTTCGGAATGGGGGTAATTAGCTATGGACGACAGGCAGTGGGCTTCGTTTCGAGGTCGTATGTAAAAGTCAACTTTTTGCAAAATAAAATAATAAAAATTAAAATAATATATAAAAAAAATCCCCTACCTTTCTCGTTTAACCTGCCCCCCCCCCCCGGTTACTTTCTCATTCTAGGGAAAAAAAAACCTCTCGAACCTAACCTCGTCGATCACCTCGTCCAGCCGCCTTCCGCCCACCGTCGACCAGACCACCGATTGTCCCTGCCCCCCCTCTCTACGGCGACGCCCCTTCCCTCTCCGTTCGCAGTTCGAACCCCCAGGTTTCCCCCCCCCCCCCAAACCGTAACCCTAGCTCCAATAGCTCACCGCATTGCTTCGTTTTGCACGTCGTTCAGGCCACCGAGTTGGCCAAGTGGGGTGTCGATGGGAAGCCCCTCGTCAGCGAAGCAGGAAGCGCACTCCGATCCCCTTCCGGCGCAACGTGGAGTGAGAAACAGTGAACCCTAGCTTTCGAGTAAACGGGTTTGAGCGTGAAGCTGCTCTGGTTCAATCCTGCCGATGAAAGCAACTGTAAGCTTCTCCTCTTTAGTTTATTTTAAATTCAGTTTTAAGTATAATTACAATGTTCAAATTCAATTTTAAATTTATATAAAACATTGAAGAAAGTTTTGATATTTAGTTCATGAAAAATTTGATTTTTATCGAATAAAAAGATGAGATTTTTAACTAGCTAAAAAGGGAGATTTTAGCCTCATAAAGATGCGATTTTTAATTATAAATATCGTTTAGAAGAATATGATTGTGAATATAGATTGGAAATAAAAAAAAATTGATCTTTATTAATAAGAAAAATATGATTTTTCATATGAAGTAGCGAAGGGAAAGATTGGAATTTTATATAAAGGTTTGAAAATAAAAATGTGAATTTTATATACATGATTGGAGAATAAAAAAAATACGATGATTTTTATAGAAATCAAAGTAAAAATGAGATTTTTATATATTGAACGTCAAAGTAAAAATGAGATTTTTATATATTGAACATCAAAGTAAAAATGAGATTTTTATATATTGAACATCAAAGTAAAAATGAGATTTTTATATATTGAACATCGAAGTAAAAATGGAATTTTATATATATTGAATAGCATAGTAAAAATTCGATTTTTACATATGTAGTGAATACGGGCAACGAAAGCGACAAAAGGCGAGATTGGCGAAGATTTCTATAAAAGAAGAGTCAAGAGGATTGGATAGCTTTTGGTGAGAATTTCTCACTCTTCAATTTCATTTTCTAGTTATATATATATATATATATATATATATATATATATATATATATATATATATATACTAGGATGCAGACGGTGCTTAGTAGCACCTGACACAATCGTCCACAGACCATGGACTTGTTTGTTTGATTGCAAAAATTAGTTAGATTATTTGATTGGATTGAATTGTTCGGTGAAATCAAATTGATTTGATTGATGTGTGAATGGCGTGGGCCTTCACTAGACCGGGGATAAGGCTAGGCCTTGTCCCGTTTCTAGTATCGTGCCGTTATGCCGCCGAAATTTTCTAAAATATGTTAGGAAAATAAAAATATCATTTTATTTAAAGAATGAACTGAATAGAAATTCATATGTTAGAATAAAATGTTTTATCATTAAAAATATAATTTTTAACGTGAATATGAATATAGTGAATGTGAATAAATAAAATATTCATTTACAAACCGGACGGTTTGTTTATGTACACCTATTTGAATGACGTTGATTGGGTCGATAAATTTTACACATCGCCTAACTGCACGAATAAAAATCTGTGTTTGATTGCTTGAAACCCCACACGGGTGTTGGGATGAAATTTGAAGTTCACTCATCCTAACTGATTCAATATGTCGATCGATTGATTGACAGGCTGTTATAAGCGTTAGATATCTATATTTGACGCTTATACAGTGGAGTGCACTTTGGTTGATGGTTGATTATTTTTCAATGCTATGATATACGTGTGATGCATGAAAATCCATACAATTAACTTTATATGGTGATTGGTTGGGCCTCATTCCAATTTAGAAAATAAAGAATATTATAACATAAAAGTTCATGTGTTGACTGTACTCATTCGTTGAGATTAGTCATGTGTTGAACGAAATATTTTAATAATAAAATTTGCGTCTTTATCAATATAAAATAAAAGTTCATGTGTTGACTGTACTCATCCGTTGAGATTAGTCATGTGTTGAACGAAATAATTTAACAAAAATAGTCACGCGTGGACAGTACTCACTCGTTGAGATTAGTCGTGTGTTGACAAAAATAAATATTCATTTGTTGAATAGAATAAAGGAATATATGAAGCCGTGTTGATTAGATTGACGCCATTTTGACGTGAACGATATTTATATCGATTTTATTCGATTTCGAAATGAATTGAATATAAAACGATTTCGAGATGAATTGAATTGAAAACAATTTCGAAATGAATTGAATATAAAACGATTTCGAAATGAAATGAATTGAAAACGATTTCAAAATGAAATGAATTGAAAACGATTTTGAAATGAAATGAATTGAAAACGATTTCGAAATGAAATGAATTGAAAACGATTTCGAAATGAAATGAATTGAAAACGATTTCGAAATGAAATGAATTGAAAACGATTTCGAAATGAAATGAATTGAAAACGATTTCAAAATGAATTGAATATAAAACGATTTCAAATTGAATTGAAAGCAAATTGAAATGAATTCAAATTGAATTGAAATTTGAATTGAATAGAAATGAATTTTAAAACGAATTTATAAAGAAGAATTCAATTTTGATTTGAATTGAAATGGAAGTTGAAATTGCTTTTGAAACGAATTTAAAACTATTTATATAATTCGTTTTAAATAGAAATCGACGAAATATATATTATATATATTATATATATAATATAATGGCCTGAATAGAACGCGCCGCGCCGCGGCAGTTCGTGAATTTCGACCATTTATTTCAAACGGACATTACGGGAGATCCGACCGTCGGATCCTCCTAAAACCGGAACCGTTGGGTTCGTATCGAAAAGGGCTTTCTAACGAATATTAGAAATTCAAAATCTAACGGTTGGATTTGGAGTTGCGTCCAAATCAAATTTGAAAAAGGTCGCTGTAAGTGCAGTTCGATGGCCATTGATGGAAATCGACTGTACGGGCCTTGATAAAATTATTAAAAATATTAATAATTTGTATAAAATCATGAGAAATGATTTAGAAAGAATTGGGATGAAAAACTCCATACTTGAAAAGATAAAAATAGATTTTTATCGAAATGAACTAGTTTTGAACTAGAAATATAATTCTATTTATTTTTAAATAAATAAATTGAATTAGAAAAGGGTTTTAAAAATAACCAGAATTTCCAATGATTGCATTGGGATGGATTTGAATCGAAATTATCTTCGGAATATTTCGATGTTGGATTTCGTGATTATACAGATGTTGTTATGGAAATTTGAAAGATACAGATATATATATCGTTATTTCCAATACGACATTTGTTAATCGTAGAATTTGATATTGAATATAAGCCGATATATTTTCTATTCAGAGCCTTGTGTTTAATATCAAATGTGATATGGGTTTGTCGTGAATGGTGTCTTCATTAACACTGTTCTTGAACCCAGTTGAGAAAAGATTAAATCTTTTTATTTAGATTTAATGAAGAGTACCAATTAAATAATATTTAATTGGAATTGAATTGATATTGATTTTTGGGTTTATCGTGGACAGTGTTTTAAATAACACTTGTTCTTTAACCCGATAATTAATGTGATGTGATTTTGGGTTTATCGTGAACTGTGTTTTAAATGACACTGATTCTTTAACCCAGTCACAGATTAAAACTAAGTAGAGTTTTAATGAATCTTTAATTAGATTGAAATGATCGAGAATGGAGTATGACCAGTTTTACTCCAGGCGATAGTTAAATCTTTAATTAGATTTGAACGTGAAATGGTAATTGAATTTACCGATAACACCGTAGTGTTAGATATGAAGTATAACCAGTTTTACTTCATGGGATGAATAGGTTGGGATTGGGAAATTAAAACAAATGATTACTTTGGTAAGGTTCGCTAATCCCGACTAGTTTGAATTGATATTCAAAAATAGATTAAAGAATAAATTCAAGAAATTTATCTTGGATAAAATTAATGGGAACCTTTCCCTATGAATGTGAAATTTAGAAACTAATTGTCGGTTAGCTAAGCAGAATGGTTTTCTGGATATTGATCTGATGTTGGTTTCGGCCTTCGGGGTTAATATTTGGGGAATTATTCTCTTGATTAATTTATGGTTAGTGACTGATGAATTGGAATGAGGCGTATGTTGTGTTTGTGTAACACTTATTTAAATATACGCGAGTTATTCGAAAAGACCGGGTTTATCCCATTCTGAATAACTGATACGACGATAAGTCGAAGATGAAGACGGTGGTCGAAGACCAGAAGTCTTCACGTCGTTTGGGTGATTACTGATGATCTTGATTGGGCTGTACACCCAAGAAGATGGAAACAGTTGGTGATCGTCCAGACGTGCTTGGAGATCGATGGATATGCGGGGTACTAGGTGCCTCCGATTTCGTTCAGACCCAGAACGGAATTGTAAATGGACTGTGTGTCTGACATCGAATTTCATTCTGTGCGACTGATATCGGTGGCATAGGATGGTTTGCCTGTGTGGCATGCTAAGATGCAAATGATCAAGGCTTCTGTTGAAAAGCAAAGTCTTGTGGTTGGTGATCAAAGCACAGCCTTTGTGGCGTAGCTTTGTGTAGCGTTGATTCGCGAGCCTCGCACCCCGGTATGAACCAGAAACGGGAGAAAGGACCTCAGGGAGGGCCTACGTTTCCTCCTAGCTAAAAGTGGCGTCAGTGGTTTTACACGCCCTGACGAGTTTGACTTATGTGGTTGTTGCTGTTGCGAGGCGCCTCGGTTAGATCGGACGATCCGGGTCCGATGGAGTCACTTGTTGGCACGCTTACGCCCCAAAGGGCGGCGAAACGTAGTGCTCAGGCATTTTTAATCCACTCCGTGTGGACCGGCCCTGTCGCTCCAAGGGTTGATGCGTTCTGATCCTGAGACTCGGGCTAGGCAGTCTCGAATTCTGTAAGGACTATCTTTTGCCTTGGTTCATTAAAGAAATCCAATTTCCAAATACGTGATCTTGCGGTTGTAGTTGTAATCCTATATATGGCGACATAGTGGGATGGGGCGCTCATGCCGCCTATGATTGATACTTATGATTTGAAGTTGTTTTATACACTATGCACTTATAATAGTATCAAACGATTTGTTTTAACCGTATCAAGTATTCTTTGGTTGTTATAAGGGAAAACCCTATCCTCGGCTGCGTTGCATTGTGTGATGGGACCTGGGTCTTATAATAGCTTCATTTTTCTTTATTTAGCATTGCACTGTTTGTTTTATGCACTGGTATTCTTGGGAGGAAACCCGTTCCGTGTTATACGGCGTGGTCCCTTGATTTACCTAATGATTTAAAATAAAGATTAATAACTGTTTTAGTTCTCACACCAGTCACATGACTGACCTGGAGTTTATTTTTTTAACCTAAAGTCTGGGTGCCCTTATTTTGACACGGGCAGCTAGTAGTTTCGGTTTTGCAGATTTATGTTCATAGGATCCTGGTTTACAGCTGGAACGATATCCGGAAAGCTTTGTATCCGTATATCTCCTTCTAGTTGTGTATTGTATTATTTTCCGCTGCGATGTATTTAAATGTAATTTAAATCTCTGATATTTCTGTGTAATATTTATTTGTTTATACTCTGTATATTCTTGTAATCTGATGCATTGTTGTAATATACAATGAAATGTTCTTCTGATTGTGTTCTGTTGTGGCTTGTTCTCGAACTATCCGGGCTTTCCTTTACGGGGAAGTTACGGGTTTTCTCAATTAGAAAAGTTTTGATGGAAATTTGTTTGAAAAAAACAAGTTGTTTGAAAATTCAAATGTTTTGAATTTGAGATAGATATAAATATATGTATATATTTATATTACTTCAAAGGAATTTTGAAATGGAGTTAGAATATTTGGAATTCAAATAGAATTTAAAATGGAGTTAGAATATTTGGAGTTGAAATAGAATTTAAATAAGGAAATTCAAAAGGGATTTGAATATAAGAAAATTCAAAAGGGATTGGAATATAGAAAATTCAATTGAGATTTGAATAAATAAGATGTAAATAATGCAAATTTGAATATAGGATTCAAATAGAGTTAAAACGGATTTTGAATATAGAAATTCATATATATAATTAAAATAGAAGTGAAATAGAATTTGAATTCAAAGAAAATTCAAATATAAAGTTTGAATAAAAAAATTCAAATGGAATTTTAATATTGTAAATATATAGGATTTGAATATTAGAAGTGTAATAGATCGGGAATATTATGTGAAATGGATTGGATATATATTAAAAATATATCAGAATGGAGTTGAATTTTTTGTAAACAAAGTTAAAACGTTTATATTTATAAATATAATTAAAACGAGCTCGCCGTAGCGCGGCAGTTCGTAAATTGGTGATTCGAACTTCAATTTAGTATAAAGAACTCAATTGAAGTCGGAATTCTTTGAAAGAAGAATCGTCGGGGTCGGTTGAACAATAGTTTTCTAATGAAAGAGAAAAATCTGGATTTTGTCGTATAGATTTTGAGTTATGACAAAATCAAATTTTTAGAAAAACAACGCCAGAACCATTGTAAAACCATAACAGTTTAATAAATAAAAGGATTTTTAGGAAATAAAATCCGAATTGGCATTAGAAAAATCCAGACTGGAGATATAAAATAAATTTGAACTCTAGTGAAGTAAGTGAAATGATTTTTAAGACAAAAATCATATTTTAAATGGTTAAATAGAATTAACTAAATTGGAAAATAATTAGTTAAAAGAAATTTGAATCGAAATTGGGTTTTTGGATAAGTGAAAGAGATTGAGAATTTATATTCGAAATCGAATATATAACTCGAGTTGAAAATATAATTAAATTAGTTCATAATTAAGTTGACATATATTTGAACAAGTTATATTCAAATAAAAAGGGTGAAATAGGCAAAACGGTTAATTTGCAACTAGTTAATGGGAATTTGAATGATTGAAATTAAATTCAACTTAAGCAAGTTAAATGGATCAAAATGAATAAATTGAGTAAAATCAATGTGAATGAAATATGAATTGGGTGTGAATAAAGGAATTATATTTGTAACACAAATACAAAGGAAGTTATGTGCAAACAAATAGAAGGAGAAATATTTGTAAAAACATTTACAAATAGAATTTAAAAGGAAATATTTGTAAAACATTTACAAATAGATTAAATGGAAATATTTATTTATAGAAATAAATAGAATGTTATAAATGAGATATTTATTTGTTAAATAAATAAAATTTAATCAAGGAATATTTAGAAGATGAATAAAAAATGGAAATCTGTTTTTAATAGATAAATAGAAAAGATTAGTTTATAAATAACAGTTTATAAATTAAATTAAATATTTATCATTCGATAAATGGAATATATAAGTCTGAACTTATATAGATAAGAGATATTGGTTTTTAACACCGTTAGTTTTAAATAGAAGGGGTATACAACACTTGTATAAGTGAAGTAACGTTATTAAAGAGAACATTCATAAAGTGAAGAACCGTTACTAAAAGTAAATCTTTATAAATGAATAAACGCTATCCAATAGGAGTTATTCGAATAGGAGAAGTCAATTAGAGTTAGAAATAATCGATTAGAGTTAGAATAAATCGATTAGGATAAGAACTAACCAGTTAGAGTTAATCAGTTAGGGTTAATCCGTGGAGTTAATTGAATATTAGTTATTCAATTTGAATTTATCGAATATTTGTTATTCAAATTAAGAGTTAACCAGATAGAGTTAATTGAACATAGTTAATCGAATTAGGATTTAATTGAATTTTAGTTATTCAATTAAAGTTGATCGAATATAGTTATTGAGATAGAGTTAGTCAAACATAGTTACTCAGGATAAGTTGCCACTTCGTACGACTACTAGCGTAATTCGCAGGGCTGCAGATAGGCTAGGGCAGTCGGATGTTTCCTGGGGGGGAATCAGGCGTAACCATTGTGATTGCTGCGATCTAGTGTCAAGCGAATGGAGTTAAATCGAATATAGTTTATTCGAATAGAATTAAAGGAGTTATCAAATATTGGTTATTCGAATAGAATTAAAGGAGTTATCGAATATAGTTTATTCGAAAGGAATTATCGAATTTGGTTATTCGGAAGGAGTTAAGTGAAAAGAGCTTAATCAAATAAAGTTAATTAATAAGAATAAATTGAATAGAGTAAATCGAATATAGTTTATTCGAAGAAAGATTTTCGAATCTAGTTATTCGAAAGAGAGATTATCGGATATAGTTATTCGAAGGGAGGAGTTATCGAATAGGGATTTATTTGAAAGAGAGTTACGTAAGGAAGTTTGAAATGTTGAGTATGAACATAAATAAGTTTTGGAAGGTTAATGGGATTGTAGCACTTTTTCTACCTTAGCAATTTCGAGGACGGAATTATTTAATGTGGAGAAGATTGTAATGACCCGGGATTTCGACCAACTAATTTTAAATATTTAGAATGGATTTAAAATTTAGTTGATAATATAATTGAATTTTTATATTTATGTTATCGATTTAAATATCGATTTCGATTTAATATCGTATATATTAAATTATCAAAATAAGGAATCAGCGAATAACTGAATTCGAAGTGAAGACTGATTTGAAATCAGTTCAGATAATCAATACATAATTCTGTTTGAATTAGAATAATAATATTCAATAATTATCGAAGAATTTAAATGGTTTGAAATTTAAATTAAATCGATTTAAATTAATATCTGTTCGGGATGATCGAACTGGACTTCGATACTTATCCCAGTGGGTTCAGAATAGTAGTTTTACCCTAGAATTGACAGTTGTTAGGTTCAAAAAGGAGTTCGCAGTCAAGGAGTATTTTAATTAAAGGATATGGGTTTTAAATATAAAATCAAGTGAAAAATAAAACGGCCACATCTCCTTCCATTTAAAACCACACGACTGAAAAACAAAGCCGTTCCTTTCTCCATTACCACAAATCAAACCAACCCCCACCTTATAAATCAAACCGAGCCTCTCAGAACCAAAATCAAAATCTAAAATCGCGTCTTAATCAAATCGCCATCGGATCTGAAAATCAACTGAAGCCTGCTTCGAGTTGTAAATCAAAGGAGCATCTCTGGTTTGGTTTTGATGAGATGTGATTCGCTATAGGGAGGCACGAGTTCATTTGTAGCAGCAAAGAGGTTGGAACATCGATCGATTAAGGAAGTAAGGTACCGATTCGAAATCTTGGTATGCGGTTCGAATTGAAATCCATGAAACTCGAGATGCCATCTGAAGCACAAGAACAAGGATTCAAATCATTTTGTGATGCTGGGAAGTGCGATGAGGGTTTTGGGTGAGGTCGACGCTAGTGTTATCTATAGGGGAGTTCTACAGTGGAGTGGCTGAGGTTCAACTGTCTAATGTAGTTCGATTTAGGGTAGTTTGGAGCACGATGGTGATGGGTGTTCCGCATGCAGTAGGGGTGAACGAGGTGTATTCTGTTTTTACTGGGTTTAAAGAGGTTCAATGCAATCCCTGGTGATGAATTAGGAGTATGACTGTCGTTATATGGTTCAAAGGGAGGATTGTTTGACTGTGAAGAATTGGTGAAGGCAGTGAGCGGTTGGTGATAGTAGATGTTGCCTGTATTCGGTGGTCAATAAGGAGGTGAATGGTGTTGTTTTCGGAAGGTGTTCAAGTTCGAAATTTGGTGTGTCCATGAATTGAAAAAGGATTAGATCTCGGTTGTAACAACCCGTAAAATGCGAGCCAGTTTGAAATTTTTATTTTGACAATTTTAGCGAATTTTGAATATTTAAAATAGATTATTTTAAATAAAATCGACGAGAAATTTATTTTGAATATAATTCGACGTATATATTTATATACGTCGTCGTTAGAATATAAATAATTTTATATAATTATAAAAGGAATTGAAAATGGCGCGGTAGTTCGATAATTCGATTTCAAACTTCAATTGAATGTACCGGGTGCAAAACAATCCGGATTTTAGCGAAACCAAAAACATTAGGATCTAATTGATAATATCTTTCCAACGAATCCGAAAAATCAAAATTTCGTAGCGAGAATCAAAAGATATGTCCAGTTGAAAATTCTGAATAGTCGCTATGGAATTCAGGCCCTTAAAAATAGACATTTTGCAAACGACCTCGGATTTCGACGAAACCACTTTTGTTGGATCCGCAGTGTCAAATTATTGTTAGATTCCAAATTTCATAATTGTTCGAATCAATATGTGAGCGTGGCAAAGGAAAACGCGTTTGACCAGTTTCAGTTGATTTTAATCGATTGGAAAATAGCCATTTTTCTAACAGTCTCAGAATTCGACGAAATTAGTTTTGTTAGGACCGTATCGTCAATACGAAGCTAGAAAATATTTTTCTGCAATTTTTAAAGTTAGTATGTGACCCCGGTAATTTGAAATGTACATTTAAAATTCAATATATAGATTAATATTTTGATTTTGACGGAAACTGATTGTAACTATCGAATCAGCTTGCGATACATATCCCATTGTGTTCGGAATGGGGGTAATTAGCTAGGGACGACAGGCGGTGGGTCTCGTTTTGAGGTCGAAAATAAAAGTTGCTTTTTGAAATTAATTAAATAATTAAATATATATTATTATATATAATCTCTACCTCTCTTCTCTCACCTCCTCAGATCGATAGAAAAAAAAAATCGAAATCGCGCCTAGCCCTAGCCGCTCCCCTCGCGCTGTCGTGCAACCGCCGGAAGCCCTCCACCGCCGTGCCTCTCTCTCCTCAGGCCATCCCCTCCTTCCCCTCCGTCCTCTCGCCGAACTCGAGGAGAACCCCGTCGGCACCCCCAAGTTCGAAGCCCCATTCGAACGCCCCCCTGCTGCGACCACCACCCCGCCGACAACCCCCTAGCGCGCCACCAGTGCCGAGTGCCACCCCCTGCCTGACCCCACCTCGGACGCGATGCAGCCTCCACCCCCTCCCCAATTCAACGGCTCCTCCCCCTCTTCCCTCTGTAAAACGGGAAGAAAAAAAAAACAGTGAGTGTCTAAATTTTTATTTATTTATTATCTACAATAAAATTTGATTTTTTTTATATAGGGATTTAGGTTATTTAAAATCAGTAAATGAATTAGATTTTTTATTCATATAAATGGCCGATAAAAATTGGATCTTTATTGTTTGAATGGTAACGAAAAGATTAGATTTTTGAATCAAGAAAGATTTAATTTTTAGTATAGAAAGACGAAATTTTTATCGGTAGAAAGGCGGGATCTTTATCTAATCAAGTTAGAATTTTTACATTAGAAAAGATGGAATTTTTACATCAGAAAAGATAGAACTTTTATATTAGAAAAGGTGTGATTTTTATATATTGAATAGCAAAGTAAAAATTCGATTTTTATATATTGAATAGCAAAGTAAAAATTCAATTTTTATATATTGAATAGCAAAGTAAAAATTCGATTTTTATATATTGAATAGCAAAGTAAAAATTCGATTTTTATATATTTAATAGCAAAGTAAAAATTCGATTTTTATATATTGAATAGCAAAGTAAAAATTCGATTTTTATATATTGAATAGCGAAGTAAAAATTCGATTTTTACATATGTAGAGAATACCGGCGAAGAAAGTGATAAGTGGCGAGAACAGTGAAGATTTCCTGCATTAGGAGTGCCGTGAAGTTGGATAGCTATAGGTGAGAATTTCTCACTCTAAATTCTCTTTTTCTAGTTATATATATATATATATACTAGGATGTAGACGGTGCTTAGTAGCACCCGACACCCGTCATCCACAGACCATGGATGGCTTGTTTGTTAAATTGTTTGGTTGTGTAGTTGGGTAGATTATTTGATTTGAATTGAATTATTGGGTGAATTGAAATTGATTTGATTGATGTGTGAATGGCGTGGGCCTTCACTAGACCGGGGATAAGGCTAGGCCTCGTCCCGTTTCTAGTATCGTGCCGTTATGCCGCCGAAATTTTCTACAATATTTTAGAAAAATAAAAATATCGTTTTTATTGTGTAAATGAAATGAATAGAAACTCATGTGTTGAAATAGAATATTTTATCGTTAAAAATATAATTTTTAACGTGAAAGTGAATAAATAAAATATTCATTTACAAACCGGACGGTTTGTTTATGTACACTGATTTGACTGACATTGATTGGGTCGATAAATTTTACACATCGCCCAACCGCACAAATAAAATCTGTGTTTGATTGTTTGAAACCCCACACGGGTGTTGGGATGAAATTTGATGTTCACTCATCCTGATTGATTAAATATGTCGATCGATTGATTGACAGGCTGTTATAAGCGTTAGATATCTATATTTGATGCTTATACAGTGTAGTGCACTTTGGTTGAAGGTTGATTATTTTTCAATGCTATTATATACATGTGTTGTATGGAAATCCATATAATTGACATTATATGGTGATTGATTGGGCCTCATTCCAATCGGGAAAATAATGAATATTATAAAGGAAAATTCATGTGTTGAAACTATTCATGTGTTGAGTGAAATATTTTAAATAATAAAAATTACATCTTTATCATATTTAAAATTAGAACTACTTCCCAGTAGAAGTCTAATTGGAAATCAAATGATAGATACCATAGTTTTATAAAATATTTTACATAACAAAAATAGTGATGTGTTGACAGTACTCATGTGTTGAGATTAGTCGTGTGTTGAAAGAAATATAGATTCATGTGTGGAATGAAATAAATATTCATTTGTTGAATAGAATAACGAATTTATTGAAATATATAAAGCCGTGTTGATTAGAGATGCGTTATTTTGACGCGAACGATATTTATATCGATTTTATTCGTTGTATAATGAATGTTGAAAAGTGATTTCAAAATTTAATATTTTGAAAGGAAATTCAAATTGAATTAGATTAAAAATTGAAATTTTATTGAATCAATTTGAAATGAATTCGATTCGAATTGAATAGAAAGTGAATTTGAATTCTAGTAAAATAGAAATGAATTCAAATTGAATTAGATTGAAATTGAAATTCAAAACAAACTGAAATTGAATTGAAATCAATTTGAAACGAATTCGAATTAGATCAAATAGAAGGTAAATTCGAATTGAATTGAATTGAAACGAATTTGAATTTGAATTGAATTGAAACGAATTTGAATTTGAATTGGACTGAAATGAACTCGAATTGAATTGAAATCAAATCGATTTGAAATTGAATGTAGTGTTGAAAGGGTTTTGAAAACGAATTTAAAACGATTTATAAAATACGTTTTAAAAGGAAATCGAAGAAATATATAATATATATATATATATTATATATAATGGCCTGAATAGAACGCGCCGCGCCGCGGCAGTTCGTGAATTTCGACCATTTATTTCAAACGGACACTGCGGGAGATCCGACCGTCTGATTCTCCTAAAACCGGAACCGTTGGATTCGTATCGAAAAGAGCTTTCCAATGAATATTAGAAATTTGAAATCTAATGGTTGGATTTGGAATTATGTCCAAATCAAATTCGAAAAAGGTCGCTGTAAGTGCAGTTCGATGGCCGTTGATGGAAATCGACTGTACGGGCATTGATAAAATTATTGAAAATATTGATAATTTGTGTGAAATCATAATATGTGAATTGGAAAGAACTGGGCTGAAGAATTCCACATTTGAAAGGATAAAAATAGATTTTTATCGAAATGAACTGGTTTTGAACTAGAATTAAAATCAATTTAATTGTAAAATGAATAAATTGAATTTGAAAGTGATTTTAAAAATAATCAATATTCCCAATTCGTGGATTGGACTGGAGTTGAATCGAAATTATCTTCGGAATATTTCGATGTTGGATTTCGTGACTATACAGATATTGTTGTGGGAATTTGAAAGATATTTTATATCGTTATTTCCCATACGATATATGTTGGTTTCAGAATTTGATATTGAATATAAGCCGATATATATTTTCTATTCAGAACCTTGTATTTAATATCAAATGTGATTTGGGTTTATCGTGGATCGTGTTTTAGTTGACATTGGTTCTTTAACCCAGTTAAAGGCAAGATATCGATTTTTGAAAAGAATTAAGACTAAGTGTAGTTTTAATGAATCTTTAATTAGATTAAAATGTGAATTGATAATTTAAATTATCAAATCAGAAAAGTGATCGAGAATGGAGTACCACCAGTTTTGCTCCAATGCGATAGTTAAATCTTTAATTAGATTTGAACGTGAAATGGTAATTAATTTTACTGATAACACCGTGGTGTTAGATATGGAGTATTACCAGTTTTCTCCATGGGATATATAGGTTGGAATTGGGAAATAAAATAAATAATTACTTCGGTGTGGTTCGCTGATCCCGACTAGTTTGAAATGATATCCAAAGGAAGATTATAGGATAAATTTAGAAGAATTTATCTTGAATAAAATTAATGGGAACCTTTCCCTAAGAATGTGATTTTGTGAATAAAATAATATTCTGAATTGGAATGAGGCGTTTGTTGTGTTTGTGTAACATCCGTTTATTATATACGTGGGTTATTCAGAAAGGCCGGGTTTATACCCATTCTGAATAATCGATTCGTCGAGATGTCGATGATGAAGACGGTGGTTGAAGACCGGAAGTCTTCACATCGTTTGGGTGATTACTGATGATCTTGATTGGGCTGTACACCCAGGATGAGGGAATCAGTTGGTGATCGTCCAGACGTACTTGGAGATGGATGGATATGCGAGGAAAGTGCCTCCGGTTTCGTTCAGACCCAGAACGAACTTGTAAATGGATTGTGTGTCTGACTTTGGATTTTATTCTGTGTTGATTGATCTCTATTAAATATGCATCTGTTTGGCGGCGGAGGATTTATTCTCTTGCTTAACGCCCTTCTCTGAGACGTACGAGCTCAGAGGTTGTATATCGATGGACATCAGTCGCATGGAGTGAATTGCCAATGTGGCATGCGTAAGTGGCAATTGATCAAGGCTTCTGTTGAAAAGCAAAGTCTTGTGGTTGATGATCAAAGCACGGTCTGTGTGGCGTAGATTTGTGTATAACGTGAATTCGCGAGCCTCACACCTCGGTATGAGTCAAAAACGGGATACGGACCCAAGGAGTGCACGGCGTTTCTTTCTAGCTAAGGTGGTGTCAGTGACCTACCAGCCCTGACATTTATATACTTTTCACCTGTGTGGTTGTTGGATACGAGGCGCCTCAGATATAGGTCTGTAAGGACCGGGAAACGTGTGTTCAGGAATTGCCAATCCTCAAAAGTAAGAGAGGACCGGCCTTGGAGGATCCAGGGATTGCTGTGTGCGGTCCCGAGGCATTTGCTAGAGTGTCTCGAACGCGGAGAGGAGCTTGCCCCTTGCCTCGACTCATGACGGAAATCCAATTTCCAATACGTGATATTGCAGTTTTAATTGTAGAACTAGTATGGCGACATGATAGATGGTACCCATGCCGCCTATGATTGATATTTATGATTGAAATTGTTTTGACACTATACACTTATAATAGTATCAAATAATGTGATTTAAACGTATCAAGCATGCTTTGGCTGTTATAAGGGAAAACCCTATCCTCTGGCTTGCGTTGCATTGTGTGATGGGATCTGGGTCTTATAACAGCTTCATTTTTCTTTATTTAGCATTGCGCTGTTTGTTCTATGCACTGGTATTCTTGGGAGGAAACCCGTTCCGTGTTATACGGCGTGGTCCCTTGATTTACCTAACTTTAAAACCAATATTAATAACTGTTTTAGTTCTCACACCAGTCACATAACTGACCTGGAGTTTATTGTTTTAACCTAAACTCTGGGTGCCCCTATTTTCCACACGGGCAGCTAGTAGTTTTGGTTTTGCAGATTTATATTCACAGGAACCTGGTTTACAGCTGAAACGATGCTCGGAAAGCTCTGTATCCGTGTATCACTTTCAGTTGTGTTTTGTATATTTTTCTGCTGCTATGTAATTTATTGTAATCTCTGATATTTTTCGAATGTGATTTATTCATTTTTACTCTGTATATTCTTGTATCTGATGGAATTGTTGTAATAACAATGAAATGTTCTTCCGTCTGCGTCCTTTTGTGTGTTGTTCTCAAAGTATTCGTGCTTTCCTTCACGGGGAAGTTACGGGTCCTTTCAGTTTGGTATCGGAGCTTTGGTTTACAGAGCTCGAGAACAAGACAAATTAGAACCATACGAAAGAATTCATCAGATATTGGATTAGTAATATCCAATTAGAATGACTCGTTAGAGATAGGATCAGTAGTATCCTAGAACGAGTGTGAAGAGTATATTTTTCAAATGAAAACAATTTTGTTTTGTAAATTTAAATCGCTTTATACGTATTTGATTATTTATTTATTTTCAATATGGACAATCGAGTATATATAGATTTCGTGTATACGCGTCATGAACGTATATTTGAAGTTTTAATATACAGGATAGATATAGTGTCACATTCTAGACACCCGGGGATAATTCTGGTGATGTGGCCACATCATCAGTATTTATATTCGTGTTTCGAAGATGTGATATCTATTTATTTCCATTAGGCTGGTGTGAGAACCAAAACTAATATAGTTAGAACACATTGTTGTGAATTGGCATCAAAAACATGATTTTTTGTATATATGTATCAAAATTATGAATTTGAAACTCTAATTTACTAATTGATTGATGTTTGTGTTGTTTGTTTGTTTGTTTGATAATTTTGAACCATTTTGCCTAATTGTACCAAATATTGAATTGTATTGAAAATTGGTCGCATTTGCTTGTATATACATATACTTACATTGAACAGGTCATAGCAAGGAGGCTAGAGCTAGAGAATAAAATTTGTTTGCCCGATAAATAGGTACATGTTTACTAAATAATTTACTGTTTTGTTTGGGTGATGATGATTTTATGAGCCTATTGGCTAGCCGCTTGGCTTTTTCTTTTTATTTTTGAGATCTGAAGGACCGGGGAAGCTATTTGAAATTCCCCGATGCTCCCGGTGCAGGGAAGGTTATGGCGAAATTTTTCGAAAATTTAGGGTGTTAGCCAAATTTTTGAAATTTTGAAAATTCTCAGAAACTAAAAAGTTGGAGAATGGAAGCCAGATCGAATGTAGAGCTTATTAATCAAACCACTTTCGACTTTGTTCCTTTTCGGGGACGAAAAGTTTTAAGTGGGAGAGATTGTAACAACCCGTAAAATGCGAGCCAGTTTGAAATTTTTATTTTGGCAATTTTAGCGAATTTTGAATATTTAAAATAGATTATTTTAAATAAAATCGACGAGAAATTTATTTTGAATATAATTCGACGTATATATTTATATACGTCGTCGTTAGAATATAAATAATTTTATATAATTATAAAAGGAATTGAAAATGGCGCGGTAGTTCGATAATTCGATTTCAAACTTCAATTGAATGTACCGGGTGCAAATCAATCCGGATTTTAGCGAAACCAAAAACATTAAGATCTAATTGATAATATCTTTCCAACGAATCCGAAAAATCAAAATTTCGTAGCGAGAATCAAAAGATATGTCCAGTTGAAAATTCTGAATAGTCGCTATGGAATTCAGGCCCTTAAAAATAGACATTTTGCAAACGACCTCGGATTTCGACGAAACCACTTTTGTTGGATCCGCAGTGTCAAATTATTGTTAGATTCCAAATTTCATAATTGTTCGAATCAATATGTGAGCGTGGCAAAGGAAAACGCGTTTGACCAGTTTCAGTTGATTTTAATCGACTGGAAAATAGCCATTTTTCTAACAGTCTCAGAATTCGACGAAATTAGTTTTGTTAGGACCGTATCGTCAATACGAAGCTAGAAAATATTTTTCTGCAATTTTTAAAGTTAGTATGTGACCCCGGTAATTTGAAATGTACGTTTAAAATTCAATATATAGATTTATATTTTGATTTTGACGGAAACTGATTGTAACTATGGAATCAACTTGCGATACATATCCCATTGTGTTCGGAATGGGGGTAATTAGCTAGGGACGACAGGCGGTGGGTCTCATTTTGAGGTCGAAAATAAAAGTTGCTTTTTGAAATTAATTAAATAATTAAATATATATTATTATATATAATCTCTACCTCTCTTCTCTCACCTCCTCAGATCGATAGAAAAAAAAATTGAAATCGCGCCTAGCCCTAGCCGCTCCCCTCGCGCTGCCGTGCCACCGCCGGAAGCCCTCCACTGCCGTGCCTCTCTCTCCTCAGGCCATCCCCTCCTTCCCCTCCGTCCTCTCGCCGAACTCGAGGAGAACCCCGTCGGCACCCCCAAGTTCGAAGCCCCATTCGAACGCCCCCCTGCTGCGACCACCACCCCGCCGACAACCCCCTAGCACGCCACCAGTGCCGAGCGCCACCCCCTGCCTGACCCCACCTCGGACGCGATGCAGCCTCCACCCCCTCCCCAATTCAACGGCTCCTCCCCCTCTTCCCTCTGTAAAACGGGAAGAAAAAAAAACAGTGAGTGTCTAAATTTTTATTTATTTATTTATTTATTATCTACAATAAAATCTGATTTTTTTTATATAGGGATTTAGGCCCTCTTCCCCCTTGGTTCTACCGATGCCATAATGGCCCTGAATCCATCTTCGTACCTCCTACCATAGTGGTTCAAAGCTATAGACATCGATAACTCCTTGGCACGCGTCCGACAGCAAAGCCAAACCATGAAGCGAACTCGTTGATTCCCATCTAAATCTTGAGCTCTAACTTCTCATTTGGACTTCCTTTGCATCTCGGGTTTTGATCGAGTTGGAGTTGGTCTTCAAAAGATTCGTCGCATAGAAGTGGTCCTGAATTCGATTCGGTTCGGATATATACGTATAACACGGTTCGGTTCGGTGCAATGCTCCATGGTGTATTCCTGCGTACGGTTCGGTTCGGTGATCCTTCCCCTTAGACGTCGGTTCGGTTCGGATGTCACGCTCCAGTCGGTTCGGTTCGTCCCTCCTCCAGCTTGCCTGCTCCGATCCGATCTCGTCCCCTGGCCTACTCTGATCCGATCCTGCTCCATAGCCCGATCCGATTCCACCCCCTTATCTGCTCCGATCCACTTCGCTCCCTAGCTTACCCCGATCCGATCCGCTCTTCAACCTACTCCGATCCGATCCGCTCTTTATAGTTCCGATCTGATCCCCTCGTCCACTCCAACTCTAAGTAAACGGCCTTCTTTCTCGCCAAACCTCCTCCAGTGACAAGTTCCAATCCAGTTCGAATCCCCTCGGTCAGTTCACAAATCCGATCCGACCCCCTACTCCGATCTGATCCGGTTCGGAACCTGCACATTTCTGCAACTTTCCAGCGAGCTTTCTACGCCATTCGACGGCGTTTTCGACCAATCTAACTATTCTAATCAATCATAAAACATACCATAGAGTCATAGCAATATGTAAGAGCAACCACAAACACCAAACAACAATCCAAATGAATCAAAATAGATCAAAAGTGGCTAAAACCTCATATTTTCCTATAATCCTTCTTAATCATGTTTAAGCACATACTTAGTAAAACTTAATCAAGTCGTCTAAATTTTCTAACAGAGGCATAAAATATTATTTAAGAATTTCTAAACATTTTTCCAGAATTTATTAGTGTATAAATTCGCTAATCTTCACTAATCACCCTTAATTAACTGTAATTAGTGTCAAAACGATGCAATCACTCACCTTGGCCACAACTAAAATTCTCAGAACAAAAACTCCTCTGGTTTGGGGCGAATACTGATGTCCAACGACAGCTCTTACCTTGCTTTGGTGCTTTTTCTTCTTAATTTGGTATTGCTAAGCCTAATCTTCAATTAGAAAGTGATTTGGGGTGTTTTAGATGTGGGAGGCCATTGTCAGAGTGTCTAAGGATGAAAGTGGCGGCTGGAAAACGTCTAAAGAAATGTTTTCTAACCCTAATCAGCCCCTATATACCCCTAAACCCGAAATTCCCCTTTGGGCCTAGCTGTTAATCACCCGGTTAAGCCCAATTAAGCTGTTTTTCACCATCTGAAACTTGTTTCAGCCATATCTCCCAAACGGTGAGTCCGTTTGGCTAATGTGACCACTCTACGGAAAGAGAAACCATCATCCGGAGCCAATGGAAGTGGTTTCAAGTCAAAATTCATTTCCAGTCAAAAGTTATGGCCAAAACAGTACCAACTAGGGGTAAAATGGTCATTTAAAAATCGGGAAAAATCATGGACATGGGAAATGACCCTAATAGTCGTCTCCCAAAGTTACATGACCATACGACTTCGTATGTGACAGAAATAAATATTCTACGATCCTATGATGCGTAGAATGCGGGTCGTTACACTCTCCCCCCCTTAAGAAATTTCGTCCCCGAAATTCCTTAACTAAAACATACAAAGGATCCCGCATGCCTAACAACCACATACAACAATCAAACATGCAAAACAAGTGAACAAGCCTATCCTAGCATGCGGAAAACTAAATCGAAGTCAAAATCTTACCAGGCAAAGAGTTATGGGTATGTCTTCCTAATGTTCTCCTCTGTCTCCCAAGTACAATCATTTTCGTCCTCGCTCCACTGAACTTTGACCAACTTCCCCGCCTTCCTTCGAAGTTGCTTCATGTCGTGCTCGACAATACGGGCCGGCTTGCGGTTCCCAACCGCCTCGGGTTCTACTTCGAAGTCCTCTAACTGATCAGGTGAAATAGTCATATCTGAGTCGTGAACGAACTTCCTTAGTTGGGAAACATGAAATACGTTGTGAACTCCCACCATATTTTCTGGTAAGTCAATTCTGTATGCCAAATTCCCGACTAGTTCAAGAACAAGGAACAAACCAACAAATCTTGGTGCTAATTTGCCTCTCCTGACAAATCGTATTACGCTCTTCAACGGAGAAATCTTGACAAACACCAAGTCACCAACGGAGAATTTTAGGTCTCTTCTCCTCTTATCAGCATAACTCTTCTGCCTATCTTGGGCAGCCTTCATTCGTTGTTGAATGATCTTGATCTTATCTGAAGTTTCGCTCACCACATCTGGTCCAAGCATAAACTTCTCGCCAGTCTCTATCCAACATGATGGTGAGTTGCACGGTCTTCCATACAAAGCTTCCAATGGAGCCATACCGATACTGGATTGGTAGCTATTATTATATGCAAACTCTACTAGATGCAAATGGTCATCCCATGATCCACCAAAATCCAATATACATGCTCTCAAGAGATCTTCCAAAATACGGTTCACCCTCTCCGTCTGACCGTCGGTCTGAGGATGGTAGGCGGTACTGAGATGTAACTCTGACCCTAGAGCCTCTTGTAAGCTCTTCCAAAACCCACTAGTGAACAACGGGTCTCGGTCGCTCACAATGCCTTTATGTACTCCATGAAATCTCACTACCCACTTCATATACAATTCTGCTAACTTAGCTGCCGTTCTGGTCGATTTGACTGGTATAAACCTTGCACTTTTAGTCAGTCGATCTACAATTACCCAAATGTTGTCATATCCCGATTGTAGTGACCCGGATTTTGAGCGACTTTGGTTATCGACGTAAGCTCGACGTCGATAACCAAAACATCGAAAAATCCCGGTAATTAATGAAAGAAATTAGAACGTGAGAATAGATAAGATAGAAACGTAGAATAGAAGAAGAAGAAGAACACAACATCAGAGTAACACGAACCTCACAGCGGAACGAATAACATATAATAGATAACATAACTTTGAAATATAACAGTTATGTATACAATAACACTTATCAGAGTACAACACTTACAACACAACGGAAATAACTATAGCTATATTATCTTGAAGCCTCCTGCTCCACGCTCTTCCAGTATATCTGTAAATTCCTGACTACTTGACTGCCCGTACAAAATTAGGCACCCAAGAGTTTAGGGAAAACAAAACAAATAAACTCTGGGTCAGGCATAGGACTGGTATGAGTAAAACAGTTTAAAACAGTTTAAGCAGGTAAATGATATCTCATAAGACCACGCCGCAGAACGGAACGGGTTTTTCCCTTATGAGAATCTAAAATATCTTTATATCAAAAACCTTTTGATATTATAATAATGTCTATGTACAAATAGATATCAACTAGCAGAAACACTTTCATCTCATGTTATACATATATAGTATACAATCAAAATCGCAAGCACGTATTGGATAATGGATTTCCAACTATGACAAGGTATGGAACCACCTTCCGATCAGTGTACTCTAGGAACGATACACTGGAGTTCAACAAGAACATCTTGTAACTCAGCCACACATGACCGACCACTCATTTCACTTGAGCGTATCGAATGTACATCACCAACGGTTGGGATCAGCAACCGTTCCCGTATATATATGGGACAGCATTGATAGATTTAAGAAACAAACGAATATTCACTAGATAGGTGATTATACACCTTACTTCGGTGCGACCGACTTAGCCATGCTGCCTGCCCGATTTCTGTCATTTACCGGATGATGAGGCTAGAAGCTATGCTTTATCATTACATCAGATTCACTTCGAATGCTACATTTTCAAATTCATCGAAAATCACTAATTGACGTCTACAACAGTGCATTACGTGTTAGCTAAAGAAGTTTCCTTCTCCGCTTCCACTCTTGGTATAGTTGAAGAAATCAATGTACGTGACCGTCTGGAAATACTATGTCAGACATCCATCTTCATTCACTTAGAAATGTCACATCGTCATACCCGCCAAATCACAAATTGACTTACCCAAAAATAACACGGGTATACAGCTAAGAGAAACGAATTCCTCCGCCACCAAACGTGAATACGTTTGAACAGATCAACTTACGCGATCCATTGGATATACTCTGTCAGACCTTCGTCCATACAAGTTGTCCTGGGACTGGACAAACCGAAGGCACTATTCTGTAAACAGGATAGCCCTTGCATTTTACTCCGTCTTCAATTTTCTTTGGCATATATGATTCGCGACACTTATGCCAATACAAAGTGGTTCTATGGATAATAATCCAACCGGTCTCTCCATATTAACAACGTTAAAATGGTCAAAACTTCGATAGTTGGTGAGTTAACTATCAAAGAAAAACAAGTGTGCAAACAACGATATTATTTCCAGATGGAAATTATATCAAACAAACATCATTTAACATTTATCTCTTTAGTTCATTTTACATCTCCTGTTTCCCTATATTCAACATTTGCTATTTTCTATATTTAGAAAATATATGTTATCAACACTGTAAACATTTCCATTCCTTCTTTTCTGTATTTAGAAAACATTTCTGATTCTTGTTTGGAAAACATTTCCAAAACTCCTTTACGATCAAACCTTACCATTTCTTAGTTAAGAAGGAAGTCACTCAAGTTGGGGTATAATTACCTCTCAGACCTTAACTGAACAACGTTATAACTTCAAAATGGTC
This sequence comes from Allium sativum, assembly GCA_030737875.1. Classification (NCBI taxonomy): domain Eukaryota; kingdom Viridiplantae; phylum Streptophyta; class Magnoliopsida; order Asparagales; family Amaryllidaceae; genus Allium; species Allium sativum. The sequence goes on along the minus strand of CM060918.1, from coordinate 857,660,312 downwards.
AAAGTTTATCTTTTAATCCTTAACAACTTCTTTACGCCTTTCTCAGATCCAATTTTTACAAATCTACTTCTATATTTAAAACATTGGTTATAACGATGACGTTATAATCCCTACTTTCGAATTATCTAACTTTAATTATAACTTCTATTCTTATTAGTGAATAATTAACCCAACACTTATTTATTTATAAATAAATAAATCTCTATTTAAACACTGGAAAGTATAAGTACTTTCCCGAATTCGATATAAACGAATTCGCCGATTAACTCTCTTCGAGAAATCTCTATTTGATTAACTCCTCGAATAAACGATATTCGAAAATCTCTATTCGAATAACTAATATTCGATAACTCTTCCTTTTCAAATATCTCATATTTAAAAATCTCACTTCGATTAAACTATAATCGATAACTCCCTTTGATGAAACTAACATCGATAACTCCTTTCGATGAAACTAACATCGATAAATCCTTTCGATGAAACTAACATCGATAACTCCTTTCGACGAAACTAACATCGATAACTCCTTTCGATGAAACTAACATCGATAACTTCTTTCGATGAAACTAACATCGATAACTCCTTTCGATGAAACTAACATCGATTATTTAACTCGACTAACTTAACTCGACTAACTTAACTTGATTCGACTAACTCGACTAACTTAACTTGATTCGACTAACTCGACTTACTTGGTTCGACCAATTCGATTCGATTAACTAGGCTCGACTAACTTGACTAACTTAACTCGACTTACTTGGTTCGACCGACCAGGTTTGACTAACCTGACCCATTTGGTTTGACTGACCATGTTTGGCTAACCTGACCCATTTGGTTTGACCACTGGGCTTGACTACTTGGTTCGACCACTTGGTTTGACCATTTGGTTCGATTACCATATTCGACTAACTCCTCTCGATTCATTAAAACCGATTAACTCATCTCGATTGACTAAATCAATTAACTCCTATCGATTAACTAAATCGATAAACTCCTTTCGATTAACTAAGTTTGATTTACTCGACTCGACTGACCAGGTTCGACTAACTTGACCAGCTTGGTTGTACTGACCAGGTTCGACTAACTTGACCAGCTTGACTCGATTGGTTCGACTCGACCAGCTCGACTCGGTTGGTTTGACTCGACCATCTTGACTCGGTTGGTTTGACTCGACCATCTTGACTCGATTGGTTTGACTCGACCATCTTGACTCGATTGGTTCGACTCGACCATTTCGACTCGGTTGGGTTCGACTAGCTTGACTAGTTTTGGTTCGACTAGCTTGGTTTGACCACTTAACTAGCTTGATTTGAATATTTATATCCGAATAACTAACTTTTCTTTTATTTCTATTTATTTTAACTTCTATTTATTTCTTAAATAGATTTCCTATTGTATAATCTATTTATTTTCCTAAATAGATTTTTCTTTATAACTCTAATTATTTAATCCCTAATTAAATATCCTTTATTCTATTTATTTAATCTAAATAAACATTCCTTTATTTTATTTATTTATTTCTAAATAAATATCCTTTTATAAAATCCTTCGATTTTATAAATAGATTCATTTTCAATATAAATATTGAAAATCCCCTTTTCTACATTTTCGGTGTTTTCTATTGTTTTTAAACAACCCACTGTCAATGATCAATATCATCCAAACATATACAATCAACAACAGATTATATATCACCGTATATATCACAATATACAAATAACAGTAAAATAAATGTTGAGGAATCCAGTCGGATTCCTCCAACCTGTTTCCCTGCATCCACCGATGTTAAACAACGTATATAACATCACCTGCATTTCTAATGAAATACACTGATAACAAAATCACCGTTTAATAACGATATATATATATATATATGTAGATATATATATATTTCCATACTGTTTTCAATCAATTATTTAACAGTCCAATCTACAGTCCAATTTAACAATACAACTTAACAGTCCAAATTAACGGTACATAACTAGCAGTCAAATACAGAAATAAAAATACAATTTATATTAGAATATAAATTGAGGAGAGTTAGTGAGTTTTTACTCACATTGACGCGTTAATCGTTAAATAACGGTTTGCGTTCGTTGATTTGAGTCGGACAATTTATTTCGCCATAAATTGTAACAAGCTCCAATTGAATTGCGGTCAGCTCCACGTTGTAGTGCCCGTTCATACGATCCCAACGCGATAGACGGTTCGTAAAACTGATCACATATGGTTAAGATATCGCGTTAACAAGTTTTACACACAATTTGAATTAAACATTGGACTAAAATTCCTTAATGGGCCTTTACCTCCTTTTCACAAGTCGGCCCATCCAAGAATTAAACCCCCCAAACCCATTTAGTACTCTTTCTCCTCCGTTCAGCAATGCTCCAGGAACCCAACACTCAAAGCAATGTCCAACCTTTTGACCGAATCCCTCCTCCTCCTTTACATTTAAAATCACACAAAAATACCCATAATTCCTCTCGTCCACTCCTCTTCCAACCTATACCAAAAACTTCAATCTCGACGCATTCCATCTTCTCGCGGTTTTCAGCAAAACCCGCAACCCCCAGGAACAGTATCGAACTGTTTAATCACGGAAATACTCAAACAAATCCTATCATATGCTATTCGACTCTCTCATCATGAATATGAACTTCATTTCGCTCCTCGATGCTTAAATCACTCACAATCAAAAGCCCTAGTCTTATTCGACGTGTTGTATAAATTCCAGCGAACGGAAGAATTGATCGAACCATTCAAGAACCATATGGGATTTGAAGAGTTTTACTTCCTGAACTCAAAAACATTTGTTTTGGATTTTATAATGTTTTATTTGAATTGTTTCCCATTTTAGAAGATCAATGTTCTACGTTTTTCCTTTGCTTACTGGAGGCGCAGAAAGCATTGACCAGGGAATGAATATTTTCTAGGTTAGAAGATGGTAAGAACTATTTATAGGGTACCTTTAATATTTTTATATTTAGAAATTTATTGATTTTTTATTCCAACGCTATTTTTATTTGTCCTTAAAAATCCGTGATCACACACGATACCTAAAAATCACGAAACTGGACATGCAGCTAGAGTTAGACATTACGGTCCCAACGAAACTGGTTTCGTCAAACTCCGACTCCGTATGCTCACACAGCGTATTTTTAACCGTCAAAAACTGACTGTTTTTCACTCTAAAAATCCGTACGATCACACAATGACTCTAAAAATCACGGAAACTGACATCTAGCAATAATTTGATATTGCGGATCCAACAAAATTAGTTTCGTCGAATTCTGACTTCGTTTGCAAAAGTGGCTATTTTTAACGCTCTAAATAGCCTATTTTAAATATATAAATATATTTAAATTAAATTAAATTAATTATTAATAAATTAATATTCTCATATATTTTCACATATGACATCGTACAGCCCCAGAATATCATATCAGAATTTACAGCTTGATATTTCAGATTTCAGATTTATCGATATTCAGTTTATATCGAAAATCCATTTATAACGTAATTAAAGCATCGCAAATTATAAAGGAATTCTACAACGACTTTTCTGAAATTTGATTTGGACATAAATCAAAATCTACACGACGAAATCTCGATTTTTCTCTTCCACTAGAAAGATATACTCCACCAGCTCCACACGTTTTCTTGTTTCACTGAAATCCGGCTTAAAACGAATCATGTACATTCAGTTGAAGTTCAAATCGCCAAATAGCGAACTGCAGCGCCATTTCGAGCTCTATTTTAATTATATTAAAATTCTACGTTCAAACTGACGTCGATTGAATATATTCGTCAATGTAATTCAACTCTAAGCTGAATTACATCTTAGGGATGACCCCGTTCACAGAATATTTGTATTTCCAATATTTTTGATTATTTCGGCATTATAATATATTTTATTATATTATAATTATTAATTAAATATTCAATATTATTTAATTCATGTTCTCGATATCGATAAATCGATATTTAATAATTAAATAAATAAATTATTCAACAGTTAAAAATGCGGGTTACTACAATCTTCCCCCCTTAATAAAATTTCGTCCTCGAAATTGCTAAGCTATGGGATGACCCTATCTTCTGGGTAAAAATTTATCTGTTTACCTCTTGTCTCCGGTTTCAACTGAACCAATTAATATCGACTAAAATATTAATTTATTCCGACTAACTAAATTTTCAAAAATTCTGAAAATTTTCTAACACTTTAACTTTTCAAAAATTTTTGCCAGCACCTCCTTTGTACTGGTCAATATCTCAAACTCCAACTCGCCTCTCTGGGCCTTCTTCAACCCAAAAGAAAATCAAACAGCCAAGCGGCTTGCCAAATCGGCTCATAAATTCCAAACTCATATAAAATATAAACTTGTACCTTTTTGTCAGGCATATCAACTCTATCACTTCCATATGCTATCAACTCAGCATATACCAGTGTTATCTCAATCAAATTCCAATCAGTTCATATCCTCAAATCCAGATCGAATTTCATTCGAACTCGAATATCAAATTTCAAATTCTTAACTCATCAACCCAATTCCAGAACAGATTATTCTCTAATCCAATTCAATTCTATTTAACTACGTCCAAGTTAAATTTCAATTTATTTCTACTATCTTATTCTATTTAACTTGATTAGTTAATTTTTTTTTAATTTCTAGAACTTAAATTCCCGGGTTTCTTTCAAATCAAATTTGAAATTATACTACCAATTCAAAACCTTTGAATTTCTGAACACTTGTTTTCTCAAAACAATTCAAAACAAAACCTTTGGTAGTAGTCCGTCACTTAGAACTCGAAAATGAACACTGATGATGTCGCGATTCATCATCAGAATCTATTTTCCAGCTATCGAAGTGAGTTCAATACTATATCACCTTCAGTTTGAAAAACGTTTTCAAAATCTCCCAGGAACTTAAAATTTCCTTATTTTAATCCCAATCTGATTTAAATTCAGATTTTTCTTCATTTTATTTCATGTACTTTACTTATATGAATTCTGATTAGTCATCTATAATCATTTCACTTTTTTATAATCTTACTCGATTATAATAACAACCAACACAACCAATATACTATATCAAATATATTCGGGTAAAATTATTCCATTTACCCTCTTTCAAAACATACCATGACGGTTCATCGTATTCGAGTGTTTAATAACCCCTATCGATACAGTGGATCAAACCGATCGACCAGAATTTACAAACAACTCCACCAATAAAACTCCACAATATAAAATCATTTTATATTAACTAACAAATACGTTCACTCGTATATATACACTCAAACTCAGTCTAGGATATTACTAATCCCATCTCTACTGAATCACGCCACAGAGCCAAGGTAATAACTAAACCAATGCTCTGATACCAACTGTAGTGACCCTGATTTTGAGCGACTTTGGTTATCGACGTAAGCTCGACGTCGATAACCAAAACATCGAAAAATCCCGGTAATTAATGAAAGAAATTAGAAGGTGAGAATAGATAAGATAGAAACGTAGAATAGAAGAAGAAGAAGAACACAACATCAGAGTAACACGAACCTCACAGCGGAACGAATAACATATAATAGATAACATAACTTTGAAATATAACAGTTATGTATACAATAGCACTTATCAGAGTACAACACTTACAACACAGCGGAAATAACTATAGCTATATGATCTTGAAGCCTCCTGCTCCACGCTCTTCCAGTATATCTGTAAATTCCTGACTACTTGACTGCCCGTACAAAATTAGGCACCCAAGAGTTTAGGGAAAACAAAACAAATAAACTCCGGGTCAGTCATGGGACTGGTATGAGTAAAACAGTTTAAAACAGTTTAAGCAGGTAAACGATATCTCATAAGACCACGCCGCAGAACGGAACGGGTTTTTCCCTTATGAGAATCTAAAATATCTTTATATCAAAAACCTTTTGATATTATAATAATGTCTATGTACAAATAGATATCAACTAGCAGAAACACTTTCATCTCATGTTCTACATATATAGTATACAATCAAAATCGCAAGCACGTATTGGATAATGGATTTCCAACTATGACAAGGTATGGAACCACCTTCCGATTAGTGTACTCTAGGAACGATACACTGGAGTTCAACAAGAACATCTTGTAACTCAGCCACACATGACCGACCACTCATTTCACTTGAGCATATCGAATGTACATCACCAACGGTTGGGATCAGCAACCGTTCCCATATATATATGGGACAGCATTGATAGATTTAAGAAACAAACGAATATTCACTAGATAGGTGATTATACACCCTACTTCGGTGCGACCGACTTAGCCATGCTGTCTGCCCGATTTCTGTCATTTACCGGAAGATGAGGCTAGAAGCTATGCTTTATCATTACATCAGATTCACTTCGAATGCTACATTGTCAAATCCATCGAAAATCACTAATTGACGTCTACAACAGTGCATTACGTGTTAGCTAAAGAAGTTTCCTTCTCTGCTACCACTCTTGGTATAGTTGAAGAAATCAATGTACGTGACCGTTTGGAAATACTATGTCAGACATCCATCTTCATTCACTTAGAAATGTCACATCGTCATACCCGCCAAATCACAAATTGACTTACCCAAAAATAACACGGGTATACAGCTAAGAGAAACGAATTCCTCCGCCACCAAACGTGAATACGTTTGAACAGATCAACTTACGCGATCCATTGGATATACTCTGTCAGACCTTCGTCCATACAAGTCGTCCTGGGACTGGACAAACCGAAGGCACTATTCTGTAAATAGGATAGCCCTTGCATTTTACTCCGTCTTCAATCTTCTTTGGCATATATGATTCGCGACGCTTATGCCAGTACAGAGTGGTTCTATGGATAATAATCCAACCGGTCTCTCCATATTAACAACATTAAAATGGTCAAAACTTCGATAGTCGGTGAGTTAACTATCAAAGAAAAACAAGTGTGCAAACAACGATATTATTTCCAGATGGAAATTATATCAAACAAACATCATTTAACATTTATCTCTTTAGTTCATTTTACATCTCTTGTTTCCCTATATTCAACATTTGCTATTTTCTATATTTAGAAAATATATGTTATCAACACTGTAAACATTTCCATTCCTTCTTTTCTGTATTTAGAAAACATTTCTGATTCTTGTTTGGAAAACATTTCCAAAACTCCTTTACGATCAAACCTTACCATTTCTTAGTTAAGAAGGAAGTCACTCAAGTTGGGGTATAATTACCTCTCAGACCTTAACTGAACAACGTTATAACTTCAAAATGGTCAAAGTTTATCTTTTAATCTTTAACAACTTCTTTACGCCTTTCTCAGATCCAATTTTTACAAATCTACTTCTATATTTAAAACATTGGTTATAACGATGACGTTATAATCCCTACTTTCGAATTATCTAACTTTAATTATAACTTCTATTCTTATTAGTGAATAATTAACCTAACACTTATTTATTTATAAATAAATAAATCTCTATTTAAACACTGGAAAGTATAAGTACTTTCCCGAATTCGATATAAACGAATTCACCGATTAACTCTCTTTGAGAAATCTCTATTTGATTAACTCCTCGAATAAACGATATTCGAAAATCTCTCTTCGAATAACTAATATTCGATAACTCTTCCTTTTCAAATATCTCATATTTGAAAATCTCACTTCGATTAAACTATAATCGATTACTCCCTTTGATGAAACTAACATCGATAACTCTTTTCGATGAAACTAACATCGATAACTCCTTTCGATGAAACTAACATCGATAACTCCTTTCGATGAAACTAACATCGATAACTCCTTTCGATGAAACTAACATCGATAACTTCTTTCGATGAAACTAACATTGATAACTTCTTTCGATGAAACTAACATCGATAACTCCTTTCGATGAAACTAACATCGATTATTTAACTCGACGAACTTAACTCGACTAACTTAACTTGATTCGACTAACTCGACTTACTTGGTTCGACCAATTCGATTCGATTAACTAGGCTCGACTAACTTGACTAACTTAACTCGACTTACTTGGTTCGACCGACCAGGTTTGACTAACCAGACCCATTTGGTTTGACTGACCATGTTTGGCTAACCTGACCCATTTGGTTTGACCACTGGGCTTGATACTTGGTTAGACCACTTGGTTTGACCATTTGGTTCGAATACCATATTCGACTAACTCCTCTCGATTCATTAAAACCGATTAACTCATCTCGATTGACTAAATCAATTAACTCCTATCGATTAACTAAATCGATAAACTCCTTTCGATTAACTAAGTTTGATTTACTCGACTCGACTGACCAGGTTCGACTAACTTGACCAGCTTGGTTGTACTGACCAGGTTCGACTAACTTGACCAGCTTGACTCGATTGGTTCGACTCGACCAGCTCGACTCGGTTGGTTTGACTCGACCATCTTGACTCGGTTGGTTTGACTCGACCATCTTGACTCGATTGGTTTGACTCGACCATCTTGACTCGATTGGTTCGACTCGACCATTTCGACTCGGTTGGGTTCGACTAGCTTGACTAGTTTTGGTTCGACTAGCTTGGTTTGACTACTTAACTAGCTTGATTTGAATATTTATATCCGACTAACTAACTTTTCTTTTATTTCTATTTATTTTAACTTCTATTTATTTCTTAAATAGATTTCCTTTTGTATAATCTATTTATTTTCCTAAATAGATTTTTCTTTATAACTCTAATTATTTAATCCCTAATTAAATATCCTTTATTCTATTTATTTAATCTAAATAAACATTCCTTTATTTTATTTATTTATTTCTAAATAAATATCCTTTTATAAAATCCTTCGATTTTATAAATAGATTCATTTTCAATATAAATATTGAAAATCCCCTTTTCTACATTTTCAGTGTTTTCTATTGTTTTTAAACAACCCACTGTCAATGATCAATATCATCCAAACATATACAATCAACAACAGATTATATATCACCGTATATATCACAATATACAAATAACAGTAAAATAAATGTTGAGGAATCCAGTCGGATTCCTCCAACCTGTTTCCCTGCATCCACCGATGTTAAACAACGTATATAACATCACTTGCATTTCTAATGAAATACACTGATAACAAAATCACCGTTTAATAACGATATATATATATGTATATATGTATATATATATATATCCATACTGTTTTCAATCAATTATTTAACAGTCCAATCTACAGTCCAATTTAACAATACAACTCAACAGTCCAAATTAACGGTACATAACTAGCAGTCAAATACAGAAATAAAAATACAATTTATATTAGAATATAAATAGAGGAGAGTTAGTGAGTTTTTACTCACATTGACGCGTTAATCGTTAAATAACGGTTTGCGTTCGTTGATTTGAGTCGGACAATTTATTTCGCCATAAAGTGTAACAAGCTCCAATTGATTTGCGGTCAGCTCCACGTTGTAGTGCCCGTTCATACGATCCCAACGCGACAGACGGTTCGTAAAACTGATCACATATGGTTAAGATATCGCGTTAACAAGTTTTACACACAATTTGAATTAAACATTGGACTAAAATTCCTTAATGGGCCTTTACCTCCTTTTCACAAGTCGGCCCATCCAAGAATTAAACCCCCCAAACCCATTTATTACTCTTTCTCCTCCGTTCAGCAATGCTCCAGGAACCCAACACTCAAAGCAATGTCCAACCTTTTGACCGAATCCCTCCTCCTCCTTTCCATTTAAAATCACACAAAAATACCCATAATTCCTCTCGTCCACTCCTCTTCCAACCTATACCAAAAACTTCAATCTCGACGCAATCCATCTTCTCGCGGTTTTCAGCAAAACCCGCAACCCCCAGGAACATTATCGAACTGTTTAATCCCGGAAATACTCAAACAAATCCTATCAGATGCTATTCGACTCTCTCATCATGAATATGAACTTCATTTCGCTCCTCGATGCTTAAATCACTCACAATCAAAAGCCCTAGTCTTATTCGACGCGCTGTATAAATTCCAGCGAACGGAAGAATTGATCGAACCATTCAAGAACCATATGGGATTTGAAGAGTTTTACTTCCTGAACTCAAAAACATTTGTTTTGGATTTTATAACGTTTTATTTGAATTGTTTCCCATTTTAGAAGATCAATGTTCTACGTTTTTCCTTTGCTTACTGGAGGCGCAGAAAGCATTGACCAGGGAATGAATATTTTCTAGGTTAGAAGATGGTAAGAACTATTTATAGGGTACCTTTAATATTTTTATATTCATAAATTTATTGATTTTTTATTCCAACGCTGTTTTTATTTGTCCTTAAAAATCCGTGTGATCACACACGATACCTAAAAATCACAAAACTGGACATGCAGCTAGAGTTAGACATTACGGTCCCAACGAAACTGGTTTCGTCAAATTCCGACTCCGTATGCTCACACAACGTATTTTTAACCGTCAAAATACTGACTGTTTTTCACTCTAAAAGTCCGTACGATCACACAGTGACTCTAAAAATCACGGAAACTGACATCTAGAATTAATTTGATATTGCGGATCCAACAAAATTAGTTTCGTCGAATTCTGACTTCGTTTGCAAAAGTGGCTATTTTTAACGCTCTAAATAGCCTATTTTAAATATATAAATATATTTAAATAAAATTAAATTAATTATTAATAAATTAATATTCTCGTATATCTTCACATATGACATCGTACAGCCCTAGAATATCATATCAGAATTTACAGCTTGATATTTCAGATTTCAGATTTATCGATATTCAGTTTATATCGAAAATCCATTTATAATGTAATTAAAGCGTCGCAAATTATAAAGGAATTCTACAGCGACTTTTCTGAAATTTGATTTGGACATAAATCAAAATCTACATGACGAAATCCCGATTTTTCTCTTCCACTAGAAAGATATACTCCACCAGCTCCACACGTTTTCTTGTTTCACTGAAATCCGGCTTAAAACGAATCATGTACATTCAGTTGAAGTTCAAATCGCCAAATAGCGAACTGCAGCGCCATTTCGAGCTCTATTTTAATTATATTAAAATTCTACGTTCAAACTGACGTCGATTGAATATATTCGTCAATATAATTCAACTCTAAGCTGAATTACATCTTAGGGATGACCCCGTTCACAGAATATTTGTATTTCCAATATTTTTGATTATTTCGGCATTATAATAAATTTTATTATATTATAATTATTAATTAAATATTCAATATTATTTAATTCACGTTCTCGATATCGATAAATCAATATTTAATAATTAAATAAATAAATTATTCAACAGTTAAAAATGCGGGTTACTACACCGATCTAGTCCTTGGTAAACCATCGATGAAATCCATCGAGACTTGCTCCCATTTCCATTCGGGAATTTCTAATGGCTGTAACAACCCACTAGGCTTCTTTTGCTCGCCTTTAACTAGCTACCAATTCATGCACTTGGATATAAACTTCCCAATGTCTCTTTTCATCCCTTCCCAGTAGTAAGTCTGCTTCATATCTCGATACATCTTGTTACCGCCAGGGTGTATAGTCAGCTTTGAGTGATGACATTCTCTAAGCACTTCATCTCTCAATCCATTGACATTGGGCACAACAAGCTTTCCATTCTTTCTAAGCCATCCATCTCGATCAAGCCCATACTTGTTCATCTCCTCATCGATATCCATCTCTAACTTGGAGATGATTTCCAGTAGGTTAGGATCGTCCCTCTGACTAGAGCCGATCCGCTCAATTAAAGTGGGTCTGATCGTCAAACTTGCTAACATTTCTGGATCCAATTCGCACTTTGGTCTGAAATCAAAACCCGCGATATACTCCAGTTGCTTCCATTCAAGGAACATAGCCCCTAGGCTGGCATGTCTTCTACTCAATGCATCAGCCACCGCATTGCCCTTTCCCGGTGTATATGCGATGTCAAAATCATAGGAAGCTAAGAACTCTAACCATCTCTGCTGACGGAGATTTAAATCCTTCTGGGAGAATAGATACTTCAACGACTTATGATCTATAAACAGCTCAAATCTTCCTCCCAAGAGATAGTGTCTCCACATCTTTAACGCGAACACGATCGCTGCCAATTCTAAATCATGGGTAGGGTATCTTCTCTCGTGCGGTTTCAATTGCCGACTTGCGTAAGCTACAACCCTACCGCCTTGCATCAATACAGCACCCAGTCCGGTACCACAGGCATCCGTGTATACCGTCATCTCTTCATCCCCCTTAGGAATGACTAACACTGGTGCGCTTGTCAACTTGTCCTTTAGACTTTTGAATGCATTCTCGCACCTTTCATCCCAGACAAAAGCTTGATTCTTTTTGGTCAACTGGGTCAATGGTGCTGCTATCTTGGAGAAACCTTGGATAAACTTACGATAATATCCGGCTAATCCCAAGAAACTTCTTACATCTGTTGCGTTCTTGGGCGTAGGCCAATCTTGTACCGTAGCCACCTTTGCCGGGTCCACGGCAATACCATTCTCTAATACAACATGGCCCAAGAACCTCACTTCCCTCTTCCAGAAGTGACACTTAGAAAACTTGGCTTTCAATTGGTGTTTTCTCAACACCTCCATCGCTACTCTTAAATGTTCCTTGTGTTCTTCCTCTGTCTTCGAATAGACTAAAATATCATCGACGAACACAAGGACAAACTTATTCAACTGATCTCTGAATACCTTATTCATAAGATCCACAAAATATGCTGGGCCATTAGTCAGCCCAAATGGCATAACCAACCATTCATAAAATCCAGACGGCGTTCGAAATGCCGTTTTAGCTATACTCTCAGCTTCCACTCTAAGCTGATGAAAACCTGTCGCGAGGTCCAACTGAGAAAATACTCTCGCGCCACTTAACTGATTGAACAAATCATCTATCCGCGGTAGAGGATACTTGTTCTTCCTCGTCACTTTATTCAACTCGCGGTAGTCTACACACAAACGAAGGGAACCATCCGCCTTGGTAGTAAACACAACTGGTGCTCCCCATTCAGAAACACTCCTTCTGATAAATCCCTTCTTCAAAAGATCACTGACTTGCACCTCGAGCTCTCGCTGCTCTTTTGGTGCCATACGACGAAGTGGCATCAGTATAGGTCTGGCATCTTTTACCAAATCAATACGAAACTCAATCTCTCGGTGTGGTGGAAGTCCGGTCACTTCTTCGAAAACGTCCGGATACTGGCCAACCACGGGCAAACCTGACAACTCACTATGCGGAATGTCAAGGGAGTTTAGAAAACTAGCCAATACCCCCTTACTGGGTAGACCACCAAACACTATCCTCCGCCCATCATCCGCTCTAGTTGTCACCAACAAGCCCTCATAGTCTACCACCACCCCGTATCTTTGGAGCCAATCTACTCCCAAAATAATGCCAAACCCAGTAAAGCCCAAAACAAAGCAATCACAAACAAACATGCATCCATGACTCGATAAGACCACATTACGACAGATCATGCTAAGGCTAGTCGAACCACCAATCGGGTTCGTCACTACTAAAGGTCCATCGACAATCTTGGGCTCCAATCCCAACCTATCTACCAGGTCACTAGATATGAAAGAACTGGAAGCTCCGGTATCAAACAAAACTCTAACAGGAACATCATAAACAGAAAGCATACCTTGAATGACGACATTCTTTCCCTTCTCCGCCGCTGTTGGGGCATTCGACGAAGAAGGAATAACATTAAGAGCGTAGGCTTTCACCATTTGCTTTTCCTTAGGGGGCTGTGGACACTTGTCCTTGTGATGTCCCATTTGGCGACAGTTGAAGCACTTCCTATCCGCTGGCTTGACCCGACAATTACTAGCATAATGGCCCTTCTTACCACAACTGAAGCGCTCCACATCTTGCTTATTCTTTTTCTTCTGGCCATCCTTAGCTTGATTCTTCTTTCTCTTATTCTGGGAACCACCCTTGCCTCCACCACTTGCTTGTGGCTTTGGCTCATCTGCGGATGCAACCTCTGTCTTCGACTTAGGGTAGAGACTTTCTGATCTTAATGCTTTCCCCACAATCGATTCAAACGTCTCATCGATGTGGTTAATAAGTCTTTCCCCCAAGTACTGATCCAAACCAGTTATGAATTTCTCATTCTTTTTCTCGGTAGTATCAATAAGAGATAACCCATATTTTGACAAAGTGTCAAATTCAGCAATGTACTCCGAGACAGCTCTGCCATTCTGCTTGAGCTCCAAGAATTTCTTAAACAGCACTGACTTCTGAGTAGCTGGAATGAACTTCTCGCTAAAGCGAGCCTTAAACTGCTCCCAAGTAATCTGATCTTCGGGAGTAGTTGCCTTTATAGCATTCCACCAATTCATTGCCCGTCCTTACAGCTGACGGGACGCTAGCTTTCTCTTCATCGCATCCTCGATACCCAAATCCTCGAAGATACGTTCGCAACTATCCAACCAATCCTGAACATCTGTAGCCGACTCCGTTCCATGGAATGACTTCCCACCAAGACTAGTATAATCCTTATTCAGCTTGGCGAAGTCGACTCTTGGCGCCTGCACTATTGGACCATCACCATTTCCACCATTGGGAGCTACCCTCTATACATCTCTAAGCATCCCCCTCATGAGGTCAGTAAACATCGTCCTCATGTCAGCAGCATTCCCGTTATTGGCTCCTCTACCAGCACCTCTAGTATACCGACTCATCGTCAATCTGAAAAAGGAAACGATTAACGACTCCATAGTGGTGCTAGTGCAGTACGACTTCATCCTTATACTAGTAATAGTATATATATAGCTTTTGAAAACCAAAATAATCACAAATACGCTCTCTCGTGTACGCATATTATCTCTCCCTGATAACTTTCCTAGTTTAACTACGCAACCTGGCTCTGATACCAAGTGTGACGGCCCGCCCCGCACCAGCCTGCATTTCCTCCAAAAGTGCGCTGTACAAATGCCCGACTAGCACAGGACGGTCGTCATGAGAAAGGAAAAAAAAAGAATGAACTGATCAAGGAACCTGTAGAATGTCTCACAGCGCATGGAATAAAATACAATAACAACATACTTGACATAAAACAGGTGAGACAGTGCATAAGCTGATAACTAAAATCAACATCAATCATCAGAGCAGCGGAAATCCATATACAGCTTATTACAATTTTCCAAATTTACTGTCTCTAGACAAAAGAAAGCTAAAGTAGAAGATGCACCACCAATGCCCAAGCAGTGATCTTCAACAACAAAGGGAGAATATTATATATATTACGTGGAAGCCTCCTGCTCGTCTCCGGATCATCTACCCGTGCATCACCAGCTAACCTGTCTCTAGTCTGCTCGTGTGAGCACCCAGAGTAATAAGAGGAAACATAAAACTCTGGGTCAGACAAAAAGCCTGGTATGAGAGATAAGCATCTAAACATAACAATAACAGGTATACTAAACCATACCTGAACCTGGACCTGCAACCAAAGAGTTAGTACCACATACCGTACAGTACTCCAAGGTGCCATAATGAATAGCGTAAAGAATACGGGGGTGGGGTGTGCATGTCACAATGATAGCAAACAAATCATCCATAGCAATCATCCTCACATCTCTCACTCAGTGCCTAAAGCGTACGATATCTACCACTTTGGAACACTAGACAAACTGAGGTAACGACGAATCCCGACTTGTAGAAACCCTGCTATGACCAAGCTAAACATATGGAGTCATGACCAAACATTTCAATGACCCACTTCATTGGTTGTAGCCCTTGGTTCTACCGATGCCATAATGGCCCTGAATCCTTCTTCGTACCTCCTACCATAGTGGTTCAAAGCTATAGACATCGATAACTCCTTGGCACGCGTCCCGCGGCAAAGCCCAACCATGAAACGAACTCGTTGATTCCCATCTAAATCTTGAGCTCTAACTTCTCATTTGGACTTCCTTTGCATCTCGGGTTTTGATCGAGTTGGAGTTGGTCTTCAAAAGAGTCGTCGCATAGAAGTGGTCCTGAATTCGATTCGGTTCGGATATATACGTATAACACGGTTCGGTTCGGTGCAATGCTCCATGGTGTATTCCTGCGTATGGTTCGGTTCGGTGATCCTTCCCCTTAGATGTCGGTTCGGTTCGGATGTCACGCTCCAGTCGGTTCGGTTCGTCCCTCCTCCAGCTTGCCTGCTCCGATCCGATCTCATCCCCTGGCCTACTCCGATCCAATCCTGCTCCATAGCCCGATCCGATCCCACCCCCTTATCTGCTCTGATCCACTTCGCTCCCTAGCTTACCCCGATCCGATCCGCTCTTCAACCTACTCCGATCCGATCCGCTCTTTATAGTTCCGATCTGATCCCCTCGTCCACTCCAACTCTAAGTAAACGGCCTTCCTTCTCGCCAAACCGCCTCCAGTGACAAGTTCCAATCCAGTTCGAATCCCCTCGGTCAGTTCACAAATCCGATCCGACCCCCTACTCCGATCCGATCCGGTTCGGAACCTGCACATTTCTGCAACTTTCCAGCGAGCTTTCTACGCCATTCGACGGCATTTTCGACCAATCTAACTATTCTAATCAATCATAAAACATACCATAGAGTCATAGCAATATGTAAGAGCAACCACAAACACCAAACAACAATCCAAATGAATCAAAATAGATCAAAAGTGGCTAAAACCTCACATTTTCCTATAATCCTTCTTAATCATGTTTAAGCACATACTTAGTAAAACTTAATCAAATCGTCTAAATTTTCTAACAGAGGCATGAAATATTATTTAAGAATTTCTAAACATTTTTCCAGAATTTATTAGTGTATAAATTCGCTAATCTTCACTAATCACCCTTAATTAACTGTAATTAGTGTCAAAACGATGCTATCACTCACCTTGGCCACAACTAAAATTCTCAGAACTGAAACTCCTCTGGTTTGGGGTGAATACTGATGTCCAACGGCAGCTCTTACCTTGCTTTGGTGCTTTTTCTTCTTAATTTGGTGTTGCTAAGTCTAATCTTCAATTAGAAAGTGATTTGGGGTGTTTTAGATGTGGGAGGCCATTGTTAGAGTGTCTAAGGATGAAAGTGGCGGCTGGAAAACGTCTAAAGAAATGTTTTCTAACCCTAATCAGCCCCTATATACCCCTAAACCCGAAATTCCCCTTTGGGCCTAGCTGTTAATCACCCGGTTAAGCCCAATTAAGCTGTTTTTCACCATCTGAAACTTGATTCAGCCATATCACCCAAACAGTGAGTCCGTTTGGCTAATGTGACCACTCTACGGAAAGAGAAACCATCATCCGGAGCCAATGGAAGTGGTTTAAAGTCAGAATTCATTTCCAGCCAAAAGTTATGGCCAAAACATTACCAACTAGAGGTAAAATGGTCATTTAAAAATCGGGAAAAATCATGGACATGGGAAATGACCCTAATAGTCGTCTCCCAAAGTTACATGACCATACGACTTCGTATGTGACAGAAATAAATATTCTAAGATCCTATGATGCGTAGAATGCGGGTCATTACATATTAATTCAAAAAATTATGAATTTTGGAATCTAGCAATAATTCGACATCCCGGATCCAACAAAAGTGGTTTCGTCGAAAACAGAGGTTGTTTGCAAAATTTCCATTTTTAAGGGCCAAAATTCCATAGCGACTATTCTGGATTTTCAATTGGACATTACTTTTTATTCCCGCTATGAAATTTCAATTTTTCGGATTCGTTGGAAAGATATTCTCAAATAGATTCTAATATTTTTGGTTTTGCCAAAATCCGGTTTATTTTGAATATTGTACATTCATTTGAACTTTGAAATCGAATTTTCGAACTACCGCGCCATTTTCAATTCCTTTTATAATTAAAAATAAATATTTATATTCTAATGACGATCTATATAAATATATACGCTCTAATTCTATTTAAATTAAATTTCTCGTCGTCATTATTTAAAATAAATCATTTTAAATATTCGAAACCCATTAAATTCGCCAAAATAAAAAATTTAAATTGGCACGGATTTCCGGGTTATTACAATTTCCCGCACTTAAAACTTTTCGTCCCCGAAATGGAACGAAGCTGAAAGTTGTTTAACTAATCAAATCAACTTTCACTATTTTCATTATGACTTACGTTCTTCAACTTTTCAGTTTCTAAGAACTTTTCAAATTTTTCAAAACTTTGGCTAACACCATAAATTTTCGAAAAATTACGCCATAACCTCCCCTGTACCGGGAGTTTCGGGATATTTCAAATAGCCTCCCATGGCCCTCATCAATCTAAAAAGAAAAAGCTAAGCGGCTAGCCAATCAACTAGCCAATCGGCTCATAAAATCATCAAAAACCCAAGAAATACAATAAACATGTACCTATTTGTTGGACAAACAATTTTATTCGTCTTCTCTAGCCTCCTTGCTATGACCTGTTCAATGTAAGTACATGTATATGCATGCAAATGCGACTAATTTTCAATACAATTCCCTGTTTGGTTCAATTCGGCTAAAGGTTCAACATTTAATTAATCAAACAATAATCAAACAACACAATCAGCAATCAATTAGTTGGTTAGCTTTTCAAATTCATAACTTTGATACATAGTCCAAAAATCAAATTTTTGATGCCAAATCACAACAATAGACCCAATCTAGTTTTGGTTCTCACACGAGTCAATTAGAATCAAATAGAAATCCCACTTTCGGCACTCAAATATAAATTCTGATGATACTAGAGTAATCATCAGAATCACCTCCGGGCGAATAGAGTGTGATTCCATATATATCCAGTATATTAAAACTTCGAATACACATAGATCAGACTTATACGCAAAATCTTTATATACTTGATTGTCCAAATCAATATAAAAAATATATTCAAATACGAATAATTGAATTTAATTTTTCAAAACAAAATTTGTTTTTAATTTTATTTTCAAAATATCACTCTTCACACTCGTTCTAGGATACTATTGATCCCATCTCTAACGAGTCATTCTTATTGGATATTACTAACCCAATCTCTGATGAATTCTTTTGTTTGGTTCTAACGTCTCTTGTTCTCCGAGCTCTGTATACCAAAGCTCTGATACCAAATGTAATTATAAGCAATTTCGCTCGATCCGAATCGATCGCTAAACCGACCAAGACCTTTCGAAACCCCTGATTGTTTTAAGAACACGACAAATAGGAACGCAAACAGAAGAACATTTCATTGCTTATTACAACAATTCCATCAAAATACAAGAATATACAGAGTGTAAACAAATAAAATACATTCGATAAATATAAGAGATTACAGTTAATTACATAGCAGCAGAAAATAATACAATACACAACTGGAAGTAATACACAGATACAGAGCTTTCTGAATATCGCTTCAGCTTTAAATCAGGATCCTGTGAATATAAATCTGCAAAATCAAAACTACTAGCTGCCCGTGCGGAAAATAGGGGCACCCAGAGTTTAGGTTAAAACAATAAACTCCAGGTTAGTCATGTGACTGGTGTGAGAATTAAAACAGTTATTAATCTTTATTTTAAAGTTAGGTAAATCCAGGGACCACGCCATATAACACTGAACGGGTTTCCTCCCAAGAACACCATTGCATAAAACAACAGCGCAATGCTAAATAAAGAACAATGAAGCTATTATAAGACCCAGGTCCTATCACACAATGCAACACAAGCCGGAGGATAGGGTTTTTACCTTATAATAGCCAAGAATGCTTGGTACGTGAAATTTCATGTTTTATTATTACTATAAGTGTATAGTGTCAAAACAATTTCAATCATAAGTATCAATCATAGACAGCATAAGTGCCCCATACCACTATGTCGCCATATATAGGTTCTACAATCAAAACCACAAAGTCACATATTGGAAGTTGGATTTCCATCTGTGAACCAAGGAAAAAGATAGTCCTCTACCGATTCGAGATAATGTAGCCCATGTCTCAGGACCCAGACACAGGTGGGCCCTTGGATCGTCAGGGCCGGTCCACCGATGTGGATTAAAATGCCTGAACATTGCGTTTCCCCGCCATTTGGGGTGTAAATGAGCCAAATGACTCGATCGGCTCCACATAGTCACCGATATATCCGAGGTGCCTCGCAATCCAACAACCACACTGGTGAAAATAATATAAATGTCAGGGCTGGTAGGTCACTGTCACCACCCTAGCTAGAAGGAAACGCATGCCCTCCCTGAAGTCCTCTCCCGTTTCTGGTTCACAACCGGGGTGTGAGGCTCGCGAATTAACGCTACACAAAGCTATGCAACATAGGAGGTGCTTTGATCATAAACCAAAAGACTTTTCTTTTCAACAAAAGTCTTGATCATTTGCATCTTAGCATGCCACACAGGCAAACCACTCCATGCAACCAATGTCCGTCAATCACACAGAATGATATCCAATGTCAGACACACAGTCCATTTACAAGTCCATTCTCGGTCTGAACGAAACCGGAGGCACCTTGTACCTAGCATATCCATCGATCTCCAAGTACATCTGGACGATCACCAACTGATTCCCTCCTCTTGGTGTACAGCCCAATCAAGATCATCAGTAATTATCCAAACGATGTGAAGATCTCCGTTCTTCGACGACCGTCTTCATCCTCGACACATCGTCGAATCAGTTATTCAGATTGGGATAAACCCGGTCTTTCTGAATAACTCGCGTATATAATAAACAAGTGTTACACAAACACAACATACGCCTCATTCCAATTCAGAATATTCTTTTATTCACATATTCTTATACTTTGGGAAAGGTTCCCATTAATTTTATCAAAGATAAATTCTTTAAATTTATTCTTTAATCTTCCTTTGAATATCAATTCAAACCAAATTATGGTTTATCCAAACTATCGGGATTAGCGAACCTTACCGAAGTAATGACTTGTTAAATTTCCCAACCCCAACCAATTCACCCCATGAAGTAAAATTGGTCGTACTTCATATCTAACACCACGATGTTATCGGTAAATTTAATTACCATTACACGTTCAAATCTAATTAAAGATTTAACTATCGCCTGGAGCAAAACTGGTGATACTCCATTCTCGATCATTTCAATCTAATTAAAGATTCATTAAAACTCCACTTGGTTTTAATCTTCCCAAAAGTGACTATCAATGATTATTTAACTTGGGAAATCATATCCTATCTTTAACTGGGTTAAAGAACCATTGTCATTTAAAACACGGTTCACGATAAACCCAAAATCACATTCTATTCCATCAGCCCTTAACCATAAATTAGCAAGTGAACAATCCCCTAAGTAATAACCCCGAAGGCTGAAACCAACATCAGATCAATACCAAAGAAACCATTCAACTTAAATAATCTCCAGTTAGTTTCTGATTTTCTTAACTCCGTTGGGTCTAAGAACGGTATTATTAAAGATACCATTCACGACAACCCAAAATCACATTCCATTTACAATGGAATCTTCATGGAAAACAAATCGATATATATAATCGATATAAACTTCCATATCCGACGAATAATATAAATGGAATAACAGCAAAGTCTTTTAAATTCCAGATATATTAGTTGTCTTCCTCCACAGAAATTCACTTCGATTATTACCAAATCGAATTCCATTCAGTTCCAATTTATTTATTAAACTGGAAAACTTTACTTTGGAAAATCTCCTTTAAATCTTATCAGAAAGATTTATAAATTCCAAACCCCATTCCACTGTAAATCGGGTTAAAGAACGAGTGTTATTTAAAATACCATTCACGATAAACCCAAAAATCAATTCAAATTCAATTATTGGAAATTTGGGTTACTTTTAAAAACCTTTCAAATCCAATTCATTTATTTCAAAAATAAATGGATTATAATTATAGTTCAAAACTAGTTCATTTCGATAAAAATCTATTATTGTCTTTTCAAATATGGAGATTTTTATCCCAATTCTTTCCAAATCATTTCTTATGATTTTACACAAATTATTACTATTTTTAATAATTTTATCAAGGCCCATACAGTCGATTCCCATCAACGGCCATTGAACTGCACTTACAACGACCTTTTCCAAATTAGATTTGGAAATAGTCCCAAATCCATCCGTTAAAATTCAAATCACTAATAATCTTTAGAAAGTTCTTTTCGATATGAACCTAACGGTTCCAGTTTTAGGAGAATCCGACAGTCAGATCTCCCGTAATATACATTCGAAGACAATGGTCGAAATTCACGAACTACCGCGGCGCGGCGCGTTCTATTCAGGCCATTATATATATATATATATATATATATATATATATATATATATATATAATATATATATATTATATACTTCGTCGATTTCCTTTTAAAAACGTATTTTATAAATCGTTTTAAATTCGTTTTCAAAACGATTTCAACTTCATATTCAAGTTCAGATCAAAATTGAGTATTCCGTATCATCGATATACAAATGATAATATTTTCAAAACGTTATATTTTGAAATCACTTCCTTTTCTATATTCATTATAAAAACGAATATAATCGATATAAATATCATTCACGTCAAAATGGCGCAAATCTAATCAACACGTCTTTATATATTTCAATAACTTCATTATTCTATTCAACAAATGAATATTTTCTTCAACACATGAATTTTCTTTTATTCAACACATGAATATATATTTTATTCAACACATGAATTTTCTTTTATTCAACACATGAATATATATTTTATTCAACACATGAATTTTCTTTTATTCAACACATTAATATATATTTTATTCAACACATGAATTTTCTTTTATTCAACACATGAATACATATTTTATTCAATACATGAATTTTCTTTTATTCAACACATGAATATTCTTTATTTTCGAACTTGGAATGAGGCCCAATCAATTACCATATAATGTTAATTATATGGATTCCCTACAACACATGTATATAATAGCAACGATAAATAATCAACCATCATCCAGAGTGCATTCTACACTACATATGCACCAAATATAAATATTTAACGCTTATAACAGCCTGTCAATCAATCGATCGACATACAGCTATTTATTTGGGATTAGTGCACGCCAAATATCATCCCGACACCCGTGTGGGGTTTCAAACAATCAAACACAGGTTTTATTTGAGCAGTTGGGCGATGTGTAAAATTTATCATCCTAACCAATATCAGTCAAATGTGTGTATATAGACAAATCATCCGATTTGTTTATAAATATTTATTTTATACACACGTTAAAAGTTATATTTTTAACTATAAAATATTTTATTCTCATTCCACATCACACCATCAATTTTCGCAACACATCATTCAAACAAACAAGTCATCCATGGTCTGTGGACGACGGGTGTCGGGTGCTGCTAAGCACCATCTACATCCTAGTATATGTTTTTACTAGAAATTAAAATAAAAGTGAGGAGTTCTCACTGATTAGCTAAACCAAACGCCGCGACTTTTCATATGTAGAAAATCTTCGTCGTGCTTGCCCTTCGTCACTTTCGTCGTCCGTATTCGCTACATATATAAAAATCACAATTTTATATTCTCTAGTATATAAAAATCATATTTTTACTTCGCTATATATATAAAAATCACATTTTTATAATATCACTTCATGTATAAAAATTATATTTTTATGTCGATTTTTCTATATAAAGATTATATTTTAATAACGCTGTCATACATATAAAAATTTATACTTTATATTGATAAATATCTAATCTTCCTCCGAGTAAAAATTATATTTTTCTATCATAAAAAATCTCACTTTTCTATCATGAAAAATCTCATTTTTTCAATCTAAGAAATCACGTTTTCTTATCAAAGAAGTCTTATATTTCATTTAAACCAAACTCATATTTTCAGTAAACTGAAAATCATAAATTCATAAAATTGATTTTAATAATTACATAAGAAGAAAATTTAAAATAAAACCTTTTCTCTGTTAAGTTTCATATCTTTCATATAAGATAAATCACGTCTTTCATTGAATACGAATCCTAGCTTTCTTTGTTAAAAATCCAAGAAGAAGAAATGGGAAAAAGGACTTACAGTCGGACCTAGGGTTTGAATTGGAGGCACCATCAACTGCTGGTGGTAGCGGAGGTGGGCGAAGGTGCTGAAATCGATCAGGCGGGGCTCAGGTGGGCCGAGGGTGCGGTTCCGGCTGTGTTTTCAGATGAAATGGGGAGGATGCTTGTGGGTCTTCGGAGGAGGTGCGCCACCGCTCAGGTGGCCAGTTGGTCGGAGGCGGGGTCCCATTGCAGGCGTCGGCTTAGGGTTTCTGGACAGGGGCTTTCTGGGCTAGGGATTTCGCGACGGGGAGGGAAGGGAGAAGGAGAGGGCGGCGGGCCAGAGGGGGTCGTGGCGGCGGGCGCTGTGGCGCCAGTGAGTGGGTGGCGATTGCGAAGGCGACGCCATTTTCCAGTTCGTGATAATCGATTTTCAGAAGGGGGTAATAGAATTAGGTCTGAAAGGTTTTAGAATTATATATAAATATATAATTTAATATTATTTTATTTCGATAAAGGTTGACTTTAAATTCGAACTCGAAACGAGACCCGACGACTATCGCCCCTAGATAATTACCCCCATTCCAAACACAGTGGGATATGTTTCGTGAGCCAATTCTATCGTTTCGGTTAGTTTTTGTCAAAATAAAAATATAAATCTATATATTGAATTTGAACGCACATTTCAATTTACCGGGGTCACATACGGACCCTAAAAATTCCCGAAAAATTATTTCTAGCTTCGTATCAACGATACGGTCCTAACAAAACTAATTTCATCAAATTTCAAGACCGTTTGAAAAATGGCCATTTCTGGTCGATCGAAATTGACTAAAACTATTAAAACACGTTTTCTTTTGCCACGCTCAAATATTGATTCAGAAAATTATGAATTTTGGAATCTAGCAATAATTCGACATCCCGGATCCAACAAAAGTGATTTGGTCGAAAACAGAGGTCTTTTGCAAAATTTCCATTTTTAAGGGCTACAATTCTAAAGCGACTATTCTAAATTTTCTATTAGTCATAACTTTTTATTCCAGTTATGAAATTTCAATTTTTCGGATTCGTTGTAAAGACATTCTCAAATAGATTCTAATATTTTTGGTTTCGCCAAAATCTGGTTTATTTTGAATTCTATACTATCATTTGAACTTTAAAATCGAATTTTCGAACTACCGCGCCATTTTCAATTCCTTTTATAATTAAAAATAAATATTTATATTCTAACGACGATCTATATAAATATATACGCTCTAATTCTATTCAAATTAAATTTCTCATCGTCATTATTCAAAATAAATCATTTTAAATATTCGAAACCCATTAAATTCGCCAAAATAAAAATTTTAAATTGGCTCGGATTTCCGGCTAATTACATCTCACCTTTGGGTTCCACTCCGTCGTGCTTTGATTGTCGATCTAGATTGCATCCCTATGTTAAAAATCATATTTTTAACCCATTAATAATTATTTTCTTCCATACGATCAAATTCTATTTTTATATAACTATAAATCATATCATACATACGATAAGAATAATATTTTTATCGAACTAAAAATCGTATTTTTCATAACAAAGAAAATGGATTTTTTTCATACCAAATAAAATCATAATTGTCTATCTTGTAAAATCTTATTTTCATTTCAAAGAAAATTATATTTTTACATTTCTAATTCCTATACCAATATTATATTTTTACATCTATAATTTCTATACAAAGATTTTATTTTTATAGCTTAACTATTTTATATACGATGAAATCATATTTTATTTAATTGAAAGAAAATATATAAAGATCACATCTTTCTCTTGCGATTCTCTATATAAAAATCACACCTTTATAATTAAAGATCGTACTTTTATATCTACACTACATATGTAAAAATCGTATTTTTATATTCTCTTTCATATAAAAATCATATTTTTATTATCTCTATATTATAAAAATCATATTTTTATTACTTCTATAATATAAAAATCATATTTTTATTACTTCCACAATATAAAAATCAAATTTCTATTATTTCTATAATAGAAAAATCATATTTTTATTATTTCTATAATATAAAAAAAATCATATTTTTAATACTCTACTAATATAGAAATCATATTTTTATATCGCTACTCGTTTAAAAATTATATTTTTACAAGTTCCTTTTCGTTATAAAAATCATACCTTTTCTATGAATAAAAATCATATTTCTATTCGCTTAAAAATTATATTTTTATTTGCTTCTCTTCATGATAAAAGTCGTATTTTTACCTAACAAAAGATTACATTTTTCATTCTTTACAGTGTTCATATATAAATAAAAATCAAATCTTAAAACAATGCTTAAAATAAATAAAAAACCCGATTTAAACTAATGTTTAATAAAAAAACTAACAAAACTTACTGTGATCGGAAGAGGGGGTGTAGCCGTCGGCTTGGGGGTAGGGGAGGCGCGCAGGTGGATGAGGAGGTGGCTGCTCCGATCTAGGGGAGGGGAGCAGGTCGCGGCAGCCTAGGGTTGCGGTGAGGAAGCGGGTTCGCGGGTTTTGGGGTGGTTGGGGGTGTTCGAATCGACGGAGGGGGAGAGAAGAGGAGATGGAGGCGGCGGCGCCACTGGGGGGAGGGGGCACGATCGATCGCCAGCGTCGGTCTTCCATTTTATTTTATTTTAATAACTGACGGGGAAGAAAGAGAATGGGGCGCGTTGACCAAGTAGAAGAAAAAGGGGGAAAGGGATTATAAAAATATATATTTAATTCATTTATTTTTAAAAAGGTAATTTTTTATTTCGAACTCCAATCCAAACTCACCGACTGTCGTCCCTTGATAACTACCCTCATTATGAACACAATGGGATATGTTTCGTAAGCCAATTCGGCCGTTACGATCGGTTTTCATCAAATTTAAATATAAATCATTATACTGAATTTTAAACGTACATTACAATTTACTAGGGTCACATACGGACCCTAAAAATTATCGAAAAATTAATTCTAGCTTCGTATTGACGATACGGTCCTAACAAAACTAATTTCGTCAAATTTGGAGACCGTTTGAAAAATGGCCATTTTCTGATCAATCCAAATTGGCTGAAACTGTCAAAACACGTTTTCTTTCGCCACACTCGCATATTAATCCCAAAAATTATGAATATTGGAATGTAGCAATAACTTGACATCTCGGAACCAACAAAAGTGGTTTCGTCGAAAACAGAGGCCGTTTGCAAAATTTCCATTTTTAAGGGCTATATTTTTCATTGCGACTATTCTGAAATTTCAACTGGGCATAACTTTTTAACCCCGCTATGAAATTTCAATTTTTCGGAGTCGTTGGAAAGATATTTTCAAATAGATTCTAATATTTTTGGTTTTGCTAAAATTCGGTTTATTTTGAATCCTGTACATTCAATTGAAATTTGAAATCGAATTTTCAAACCACCGCGCCATTTTCAATTCCTTTTATAATTAAAAATAAATATTTTTATTCTAAAGTCGATTCAAATAAATATATACATTCTAATTTTATTCAAAATAAATTTCTCGTCGTTATTATTTAAAATAATTAATTTTTAAATATTCAAAATTCACTAAAATTGCAAAAATAAATTTTTTAGATTGGTTCAGATTTTCGCGTTGTTACAAATTATTTATTATTGGATGATAGTTTGTTTAAAATGGAATAATCAACCGTTAATTGGAAGTGAATGAATTATAAACTAAAGAATAATTTCTGGTATAATTTAACTGGAGCAAAAGTGAATATAAATTGGAATAGAATCTTCCATGAATTAAAACTGAATAACTATCCCCAGTATTTTCATATACTTGTTAGAATGAAGTGATGCCACATGTTTGATTTTGGAAATCTGTATAGTTATATCTATAGTGTTATTTAAGAAATACGTGAAATAGTCACTGACATGTGTGGATTGTGTTAAATACAGGTGTCAGGTGGCTAAGCAGATTGATATTGGTTGAGTAAACCGCATATACATTGAGTAATTATGCTTAATAGCGCTCGTAAAAGGTACGCCTACGTGGAATTATAAAATTTTGGGTTTTGATTTTTTTTTCCCGACCGGGTGGGTCGATGTACTTATATTATTTGTTCCTGCGATATTGCAGATGTCACTCCGTGCAGGGGAGACTCTGCCGAATTTTTCCGAAAATTTAATGTGTTAGAAAATTTTCGATATTTTTGAAAATATTTATTTATGGTATTAAATTGGTTTTTGATTTATAATAAATTGGATTTGGAAATTAATAGATTTGTAACGTTCTTTCTTACCTTAGCAAGTTCGAGGAAGAAATTATTTTAAGGGGGGAAGAATGTAACGTCCCATATTTTTGGTAGTCTAATATTTAATTTAATTTATTATTTTAAATATTATATTTGGAATATTAAAGGATTTTAATATTTAATTTGTTATTAAAACAAAGTTTGAATGTTATATATTTATATAATTATAAATCGAGCTCGAAATCGCGCGGCAGTTCGTAAATTGGAGTTTTGAACATTAATCGAATATACAGGATCCAAAATTAGTCAGATTTCTGTGAAACAAAAAACGTTGGAAGCATGTTGATTATAATTTTCATACGGAAAAGAAAAATTCATATTTTGTGTTATAATTTTTTAATTATGGTCAATTCAAATTTTAAAATAGTCGTTATGGGAATCGTATTAAAATATAGGCCTTTAAAATAGCCCTTTTTCAAACAGGGTCCGTTTTCGACGAAATTAGTTTCATTGGAACTGTAACATTAAATTATTGTACGGTGTTGAATTGCATGTCAAACCGATGTCGTATGTGACCATGGCAGCCATAAACGCCCAGTTATTTCATATAGTGCGTAATTAAATTAAATTAAATTAATAGAGAGGTATTTGAGTGTAACTTGAGCAGACGATCGAATTAAGCCATGAAAACAGTTCCGTTGAGTTCGTATCGATGATTAGAATTAGGACAGGTATATAGTTTGTTATTTTTGGAGACCGGCTAATTTGTTGTCCAAAATAGCAGTGCGGTGCGTATAAAAATAGCTTACTAGGAAAACAGTCTCGGAATGCGACGAATCTGGTGCTGTTGGATTTGTATTAATTAATTATTATAGGATTTCAAAGTTTCAAGTTGATTGGATTTATTTAGTGATCATGGAAAATTTAAAGGTGTGTTTCCGCTGGTTTTATAAAGGAATGTTTTCAAACGATGTCGGAATTTGACAAAACCTGTCCCATTAGGTCCGGAATATTTTTCTATGCTAGAATTAGCTTTTTTATCAGAAAACAGAAATCTATTGTAGTGTTTTTAACTTGTTACTTCGTAGTGAAGTTTCACAAATATTATTTTAATTATTAGTGTTCCCATATATATAGCCTATACCGTTTGGTAACCCTAGAAATTTAGTCTCTCTGGTCAACGCAAACTGATTTCCGCCTCCATGAAATTAAATGGCCAGAATTGCACCGAAATTTCTCCTCTTCTATCTTCGAAATCACTCATCTAAATTGGATCCTCACAGCAACAGTATTCTAGAGCATGTCAAGCTCTATCCGATGATCGGAAATGATGAACTAATTCGATCTGTAGTGGCCAGAAGTGGCTTGCAGTTCGACGTATACTGGAGGTAGATGGAAGCATCATTCGGCTATCTGTTTCAGGCAATCATCACCGGCGTTGGGGTGTGTCCTTCGGTGGTCTCCGATCAGTTGACCATGAACCGTAGGTGGCGCGACAATGTTGAGATGGCGGCTTGCTGATTTATGTGCGTGGATTCGGTGCAAAGCAGAAATAGTGAAGGGTATTGGAACTGGAAATGGGATAAAGAAAGTAACGAAGGATTGGCCGGACCGAATACAAACGAGTAGTTAAGTTTGACTAAGATTGTGTTATATTTAATTAAGCAAGCAATTATATTATATCTTATTAAACTAGCGTGTTATTTAATTCTGGTCGTTGGGGAGGAATCAAAATGTTGGAACAGAAGTGCCGAACGTTAGAAAGACCAGAAAGAATAAAGGATTTGAGGCCTGATAATTAAAGTATAGTTATATTAACTAATCTAAGTAATTAAGGCAGGTTAATTTAAATTAAGTAGTTAATAACTTGTTTACTCATGTCAGGATTTCAGACTTTCAGGGTGAGGAAAAAGGAATGGAAATGATGATATAAACATAGTAGTGAGTTGAGGAACAGAAATAGCATTTGGACAAAGAAAATTAAGGATCGTTGACCATGTGATAAATTTAATTAGTACAATTATATTATAATTAAAAGAACTGGTTACAAATTATATCGTATAACTTAAAATTTTGAATAACATGTATTCATATTACCAGAATCAAGCCAAACAAGTTGCGTTGAAACCATGGCAATGAATTCTAAGTTTCAAAACTATTCTGGACAAAGCTGGAACCGATTGGGATTTAATGTTAAATTAAACACTAGTTTAACTTAACTGGAAACCGTACCGCTTTAGTGACAACAAAATCATGGTGAGTTAAACTCACTCAATTCTTCCCATTTATATTTTATATAAATTGGGTTTTTATTTTGTGTGCTCTGTTTGCTGATGGTTGACTGTTTGCTAATTATTTATCCATTTGTTGATTTAACCAATGAAGTTAAACCGTTGTTTAATTTCAGTATTAAAACTAAATCATTATTTTAACGATCTGATCCAATAAAGGTAACTTACCTTATTGGTCACGTTTGTAAAATAAACGTGTTTAATGGTTTGAATTGTTTGATCAGACTGAATTATTTTTTTAATTAGTTGATGTGGAATAGTTGTTATTTACTATTATATATCAGTTAAATGGAATGATCAGATTTGAGATAAACATTTTGGATACTGGGAAGAACAGGTTGGAGGAATCCAACAGGATTCCTCAAATATATTATTTATTTTCATATTATTATATGAACGGTCAGGTTTGGGTGGTTGATTTGAGTATTGATCATTGATTGGAAATTTAACCTGTGTTTGGTTTTAACCATTGGGCAATATTGGTTGAGTAATCGGCAGTAAATGGCCCAAATGTGAATTGTTTTATTTATATCGATTTACTGTCAGGTGAATTGATAGAATTGAAGTTATAAAATTTATTTTATAACTGGAAATAGATTTTGAAATATTTTTGAATTAAAGTTTATTAAAAGGAAATAATTTTTTTAGTTTGTAATTAATTATTAATTGATTTTATAAAGTAAATTCTGATATATAAACAAGTGATTAAAAATTTACCTAACGGAATAATTTGGATAAATTGTTTTGTTAAGAAACAATTAAATGGAATTATTTAAATTAACTATATTATAAATTAATTTAAAGTGAGAACTAATTGGAATCGGTTAATGAGATAATTGTGGTTTGAATTGACTAAATCGACCGTTTTAATTGAGATTATTAATAAGTTAGTGCGTTGTGAATATAATAGTTTAATGGATATTATTTAATTTTAATAAGATTTTAAAAAAAGGGTTTACTATTTATTTTCGTTAATAAAGGAATTAACTAATGGAGTAGTTGATGGTCAAACTAAATTATTATTTTAATTAATAATAATTTAGGAGGTTCTTTTTAATTGAAATTCATTTAAAAAGGTAATCGATGGTGAAATGAAATCTAATGGAATGGTGAAAGGAGTTTACGTATAGGTTTTGTAAAAACCTGAGTTTTATAACAAAGTTATAAAAGGAATTTTAAGCGAATATTAGAGCTTAAATTAAATGTTACTTAATTATTTTAATTAAGCAAAAGGAAATTTATATAAATGGGTTTACGATAAACTAGGATTATATAAAAGAGGTTCGTTGTGTGATATCACGTTACTTAATAATGAGATTAAATGAGAATGGGGTAATTTAAAATAAGATTTCCAAAGTAAGAATGATTAAATGGATTTGAAAAGGAATTAGTGAAGGTGAATTTGGTGAAAGATGTGGGTCGTAGGATTTGATAACAAAAATCTTAATTATAAACGAGCTTGGTTAAAGAGGTCGAGTTAAAAGTGATGTTTATAAAGAAGTTACTTAATTATTGAATTAAAAAAAATGGACATATCCGAGAAAGAGAATTTCAAAGCGTAAGAAGGTGTTATGAAACCATATTTTGAATAAAATAGTGAAATGGAATTTGTATTGATATTGGAATGGAATATCGGGTTTTGGACTACAACTTGTATCAATCTTAAGATATGAACGTTGTTGATCAAGGTTTGAGAGGTAATTAAAATACCCCAACTTGAATGACTCCAGGATTATCTGAGGATGATATTAGTTATAATGGTAAAAGAGGTTAGTGAAATTTATTATTTCATTAGAGAAATAATAACGCTACATTTTGGTGAAATTTTGGAATATACATAATAAGGATTCCAAAGAAAAAGGGAAATAAAAAGGGAATTGCGGGAAGTTATAACGACATTTTTTAGTTAGAAAGAAATGTAAAAGTCGAGTTTTATTCAATAAGAATAAGCACTACGTGTCATTATGTAACGAATAAAAGATATTTTGTAGCGTTGTTTACGAGTAATAAACTGAATTAATTTCCCAATATTAGATAATAGTGTGAATAATGTTTTGAAAGTGAAATTAGACAAACTGGATATGATATAGGATTTTCCTAAGTAATAAAATGAATTTGTTTAAAGAATAATCTTATGTTAAATAAGAAGCGAAAATGTAATGACCCGGGATTTCGACCAACTTATTTTAAATATTTAGAATGGATTTAAATATTTAGTTGATAATATAAATGAATTTTTATATTTATGTTATCGATTTAAATATCGATTTCGATTTAATATCGTATATATATTAAATTATCAAAATAAGGAATCAGCGAATAACTGAATTCGAAGTGAAAACTGATTTGAAAACAGTTCAGATAATCAATACATAATTCTGTTTGAATTAGAATAATAATATTCAATAATTATCGAAGAATTTAAATGGTTTGAAATTTAAATTAAATCGATTTAAATTTATATCTTCCACGGATGATCGGATTGGACCTCGTGATCTATCCCAGTGTGTCCGAGATAAGGGTATTACCCTAGGAATGTCAGTTGTTTGGTTCAAAAAGGGGTTCTGAATCACAGAGTATGGTGGATTAATGGATATCGGTTTAGAATCAAAATAATATATATATATATATATATATATACATATATAAATGTTTATATTGGTTTGAGGATGGAATTAACCCACGTCCATGCCTTCTTCTTTCACGTCATAAATATGTGTCCCTTTTCCTTACCATTCAGTAACGAATAAAGGAAGATAAGGCCACGATGTTCCCTTCTCTGTATATAAATCATGACAGTTTCCCCTTTCTGTTCATTTACAAAACGCAAAGCTTCAGATTAGAAAACAAGAAATGGCCACTGACCAATTTAAATCCTTCAAAGTCGACTCATTCTTCCCATTACAAAACAGCCGACAACCCCTTATTTCCTTTTCACTCCTCAGAAATCCTCAAACTAAATCGAAATTACCAGAAAAAGGGAAAATCGAAAACAAACATCGCAAGTTAATTCGAAGTAATCAAAGACCATGAAATCGAGATCTAAACGACTGCTGAGGGTTCAAATGTTCGACGTTGGGTTCAACGCGTTCTGTCGTGTGGTGTGCGAAGTCGTGTCAGGGCTCGAGAATCAATCTGTATACTGAACGAGGCGAGTTGAGGGTCGCGATGACATTTAAGGAGCGACAAACGAAGTCACGATAAGGTGGAATGGTAAGAATGTGAAGCGACCCGAAACTTCCACGGTCTCCGAAGAGATGAGAAAGAACGAATTACTGTGAGGACAAGACAAATCAGAACACAAACAGAAGAACATTTCACTTTCACATTAAAACTATATTTTTAATGATAATATATTTTATTTTAACACATGAATTTCTATTCATTTCATTTACACAATAAAAATGATATTTTTATTTTTCTAACATATTTTAGAAAATTTCGGCGGCATAACGGCACGATACTAGAAACGGGACGAGGCCTAGCCTTATCCCCGGTCTAGTGAAGGCCCACGCCATTCACACATCAATCAAATCAATTTTATTTCACCAAACAATTCAGTTCAAACCAAATAATCTAACCAACTACACAACCAAACAAACAAGTCCATGGTATGCGGACGGGTGTCGGGTGCTTCTAATAAGCACCGTCTGCATCCTAGTATATATATAACTAGAAAAATAGAATTTGAGTGAGAAGTTCTCACCGAAAGCTATCCAGTACCACGACTCTTCATTAATAGAAATCTTCTTCGTTATCCCATCTTCGTCATCTTCGTTGCCCGTAGACTGTATATATAAAAATCACACATTTTTATATTTTGATGACTTTAAAATAAAAATCACATTTTTATTCACTTTCAATTTAAAAATCATATTTTTATAATCACTTCATATATTTAAAAATCGAACTTTTTCTATGCTGTTCAACATATAAAAATTGTATCTTTACTATGCTATTCAATATATAAAAATCCCATTTTTACACCGCTACTATATAGATGAAAATTCTATTTTTACAACGGTGTTCATATAATAAAGATTATATTTTTATCATGCTATTCTCTATATAAAGATTTCGCCTTTTTCAATATAAAGATTTCAACTTTTTCAATATAAAGATTTCAAATTTTTCAATATAAAGATTTCAACTTTTTCAATATAAAGATTTCAACTTTTTCAATATAAAGATTTCAACTTTAAAGACAATTAACAAGGTATATGATTGTAAATAATAATAATAATAAAAGAAGAAATAAACCACCTTCATCCCCGGTTATCACGCTTAAGACGTTTACCTCGAAGAACTCATCCATTAGGGCTTCAACCCGCTCGCAATCCGAGGTGCCGAAGTCTGATCGGAAGCGTCCCCCCTCCTGCGCCTCGACGGTGCTTGTCAGCACTGGCCACCGCTGCCCTTTCGGCGGTCCTCAGGTGGAGGAAATCGAGCTCGAACATCGATTTGAGCATTGGGGTGGTGGTGTTGTTTACACAGGGGACGAGGAGAGAGGGGGAGTGCGGCCTGAAGGGGGAGGGTGTGAAGACGAGCGGTGGCAATGGCAGGGAGGGGGGAGGGGTCGCGGTGGATGGTGGCGGCTGCTGTAGGGGGGCGGCGCGACGTTGTTTTTTTTTCTTTTTTTTTTCGATCTGGATGAATTTAATCGGGGGGGGGGGGGGGGGGGGGGCAGAACGAGGTTAAAGGGGGAGATGGATTATATTATTTATTTATTTAATTATTTCCCAAAAAGTTGACTTTTACTTACGACCTCGAAACGAGGCCCACCGCCTGTCGTCCATAGCGTTTCACCCCCATTCCGAACACAATGGGATATGTATCGCAAGCTGATTCGATCGCTTTGATCAATTTCCGTCGAATTTACATTTAAATCACTATATTGAATTTTAAGCGTACATTTCAAATTACCGGGGTCACATACTAACTCGAAAAATTCTCGAAAAATATTTTCTAGCTTCGTATTGACAATACGGTCCTAACAAAACTAATTTCGTCAAATTCTGAGACCGTTGGAAAAATGGCCAATTTCCAGTCGATTAAAATCAACAGAAACTGGTCAAACGCGTTTTCCTTTCCCACGCTCACATATTGATTCGAAAAATTAAGAAATTTGGAATCTAGCAATAATTTAACATCACGGACCCAACAAAAGTGGTTTCGTCGAAATCCGAGGTCGTTTGCAAAATGTCTATTTTTAAGGGCCTGAATTCCATAGCGACTATTCAGAATTTTCAACTGGACATATCTTTTGATTCCCGCTATGAAATTTCGATTATTCGAATTCGTTGGAAAGATATTCACAAAGAGATCCTATTATTTTTGGTTTCACTAAAATCCGGATTGTTTTGCACCCGGTACATTCAATTGAAGTTTGAAATCGAATTATCGAACTACCGCGCCAATTTCAATTCCATTTATAATTATTTATAAATATTTATATTCTATCGACGATGTATATAATATATACGTTCTAATATATTCAAAAATAAATTTCTCGTCGATATTATTTAAAATAATTCATTTTAAATAATCAAAATTCGCTAAAATTGCAAAAATAAAATTTTTAAACTGGCCCAGATTTTCCGGGTTATTACAATCTCCCCCACTTAAAACTTTTCGTCCCCAAAAAGGAACAAAGTCGAAACTGGTTTGATCAATCAACTCTACGTTCGATCTGGCTTGCCTTCTCCAACTTTTTAGTTTCTGAGAATTTTCAAAATTTCAAAAATCTGGCTAACACCCTAAATTTTTGAAAAATTTCGCCATAACCTCCCCTGCACCGGGAGCATCGGGGAATTTCAAATAGCTTCCCCGGTCCTTCAGATCCCAAAAAGAAAAAGAAAAGGCCAAGCGGCTAGCCAATAGGCTCACAAAATCATCATTACCCAAACAAAACAGTAAATTATGATAAACATGTACCTATTTGTCGGGCAAACAAATTTTATTCTCTGCTCTAGCCTCCTTGCTATGACCTGTTCAATGTAAGTAAATGTATATGCAAGAAAATGCGACCAAATTTTCAATATAGTTCAATAAGTGATACAATTAGGCTAAATGGTTCAAAATTAGCAAACAATTAACAAACAACACAAACATCAATCAATTAGTGAATTAGAGTTGCAAATTCATAATTTGATATATATATAAAAATTTTGTTTTGATGCCAATTCTCAAGAATAAATCTATCTATATAAGTTTTGGTTCTCACACCAGTCTAATGGAAATATATAGAAATCATACCTTCGTCACTCGAAAATAAATACTGGTAACGCTGTAGCATTATCAGAATCATTCCTGGGCAACTAGAATGTGATTCTATATCTATCTAATATATTAAAACTTCGAATATACGTTCATGACGCGTATATGCAAAACCTTTATATACTAGATTGTCCATATTCAAAATAAATAAATATTCAAATACGTAAAAAGTGATTTAAATTTCTAAACAAAATTGTTTTCATTTGAAAAAAATACTCTTCACACTCGTTCTAGGATACTACTGATCCTATCTCTAACGAGTAATTCTAATTGGATATTACTAATCCAATACCTGATGAATTCTTTCGTATGGTTCTAATGTGTCTTGTTCTCGAGCTCTGTAAACCAAAGCTCTGATACCAAATGAAGCGACCCGAAACTTCCCCGGTCTCCGAAGAGATGAGAAAGAACGAATTACTGTGAGGACAAGACAAATCAGAACACAAACAGAAGAACATTTCACTTTCACGTTAAAACTATATTTTTAATGATAATATATTTTATTTTAACACATGAATTTCTATTCATTTCATTTACACAATAAAAATGATATTTTTATTTTTCTAACATATTTTAGAAAATTTCGGCGGCATAACGGCACGATACTAGAAACGGGACGAGGCCTAGCCTTATCCCCGGTCTAGTGAAGGCCCACGCCATTCACACATCAATCAAATCAATTTTATTTCACCAAACAATTCAGTTCAAACCAAATAATCTAACCAACTACACAACCAAACAAACAAGTCCATGGTATGTGGACGGGTGTCGGGTGCTTCTAATAAGCACCGTCTGCATCCTAGTATATATATATAACTAGAAAAATAGAATTTGAGTGAGAAGTTCTCACCGAAAGCTATCCAGTACCACGACTCTTCATTAATAGAAATCTTCTTCGTTATCCCATCTTCGTCATCTTCGTTGCCCGTAGACTGTATATATAAAAATCACACATTTTTATATTTTGATGACTTTAAAATAAAAATCACATTTTTATTCACTTTCAATTTAAAAATCATATTTTTATAATCACTTCATATATTTAAAAATCGATTTTTTTCTATGCTGTTCAACATATAAAAATCGTATCTTTACTATGCTATTCAATATATAAAAATCCCATTTTTACACCGCTACTATATAGATGAAAATTCTATTTTTACAACGATGTTCATATAATAAAGATTATATTTTTATCATGCTATTCTCTATATAAAGATTTCGCCTTTTTCAATATAAAGATTTCAACTTTTTCAATATAAAGATTTCAACTTTTTCAATATAAAGATTTCAACTTTTTCAATATAAAGATTTCAACTTTAAAGACAATTAACATGGTATATGATTGTAAATAATAATAATAAAAGAAGAAATAAACCACCTTCATCCCCGGTTATCACGCTTAAGACGTTTACTTCGAAGAACTCATCCATTAGGGCTTCAACCCGCTCGCAATCCGAGGTGCCGAAGTCTGATCGGAGGCGTCCCCCCTCCTGCGCCTCGACGGTGCTTGTCAGCACTGGCCACCGCTGCCCGTTCGGCGGTCCTCAGGTGGAGGAAATCGAGCTCGAACATCGATTTGAGCATTGAGGTGGTGGTGTTGTTTACACGGGGGAGGAGGAGAGAGGGGGAGTGCGGCCTGAAGGGGGAGATTGTGGAGACGAGCGGTGGCGCTGGCAGGGGGGGGGGGTCGCGGTGGATGGTGGCGGCTGCTGTAGGGGGGCGGCGCGACGTTGTTTTTCTTTTTTTTCTTTTTTTTTTCGATCTGGATGAATTTAATCGGGGGGGGGGGGGGGCAGAACGAGGTTAAAGGGGGAGATGGATTATATATATATATATATTTTTATTTAATTAATTATTTCCCAAAAAGTTGACTTTTACTTGCGACCTCGAAACGAGGCCCACCGCCTGTCGTCCATAGCGTTTCACCCCCATTCCGAACACAATGGGATATGTATCACAAGCTGATTCGATCGCTTTGATCAATTTCCGTCGAATTTACATTTAAATCACTATATTGAATTTTAAACGTACATTTCAAATTACCGGGGTCACATACTAACTCGAAAAATTCTCGAAAAATATTTTCTAGCTTCGTATTGACAATACGGTCCTAACAAAACTAGTTTCGTCGAATTCTGAGACCGTTGGAAAAATGTCCAATTTCCAGTCGATTAAAATCAACTGAAACTGGTCAAACGCGTTTTCCTTTCCCACGCTCACATATTGATTCGAAAACTTATGAAATTTGGAATCTAGCAATAATTTAACATCACGGACCCTAAAAAAGTGGTTTCGTCGAAATCCGAGGTCTTTTGCAAAATGTCTATTTTTAAGGGCCTGAATTCCATAGCGACTATTCAGAATTTTCAGCTGGACATATCTTTTGATTCCCACTATGAAATTTCGATTATTCGAATTCGTTGGAAAGATATTCACAAAGAGATCCTATTATTTTTGGTTTCACTAAATCCGGATTGTTTTGCACCCGGTACATTCAATTGAAGTTTGAAATCGAATTATCGAACTACCGCGCCAATTTCAATTCCATTTATAATTATTTATAAATATTTATATTCTAACGACGACGTATATAATATATACGTTCTAATATATTCAAAAATAAATTTCTCGTCGATATTATTTAAAATAATTCATTTTAAATAATCAAAATTCTCTGAAATTGCCAAAATAAAAAATTTAAACTGGCCCAGATTTTCTGGGTTATTACAGAATGAGTCGCGGTTGCCAGATGGTTGAAGTCGATACTTCGATGAAGGGATAAGGGGTCGAAGAGGAGACGCGAGGTGATGGATGCGTACGTACTTAAGTTGAAGGAGGAGGAGTCGACTTTGCTGGCAACGAACTAGGGTTCGAGAGTTAGAAGATGAGGTGAGGTGCGAGATGCTGTAGTTCGGATATAGAACTGACAGTGGGATTTGGGTTTTGTGACATTGATCGATGTTTGGTTGAGTGCGAGGATGGTAGCAGGTGTAGTGATGAGAGATGGGCACCAAGTGTTTGTGTAAATGCTGCTATGGATCTAAAAGTTGGTTTTAAAGGGGTAGACGAGTCTCCAATGGCAGGCGCAGTCGACAAGTTGGCCACCAAATTGCAGTCGTGTATAATTGGGAAGAAGAAGGGCCAATAGAGAAAGAAAAATGGTTAAGGAAAGATTTCGTTCAAGTAGATGGAAAGGCGAGAAGATGGAGAATATTGAATAAATATTCGGCAAAGGAAAATATCGGTGAGTAAACCTCACTCACTTTTTATTTAGAATTTATTTTTATCAGTTAAAAATAAATTGTTTGCTGCTTGTTTGGTTTCATTTAATATTACTGCACATGTTTAAATATATTAGTTATTTAGGATTTGACTATTATATATATATATATATATATATATATATATATATATTGGGTTGATGATTGGTTGGATTCCCGCAGTTTCATTAGCGGATGCCCGCGGTTTCATAGCGGATGATTACCCTATACGCCCCACGCTATGATTAGTGGATGACCTTCTATACCGCGATATTCTGCCTCGAAGCAGGATGGGTATTACTATGTTGACTAACATCTGTGGATGCAGGAAAACAGGTTGGAGGAATCCAACTGGATTCCTCAAAAATATATTATCTGTTTGTTGTTTGTTTGATTTTATATATATTCATATATGATGTGTAGAAAATCAAATGATTGAAAATTGGTTGATTTGATTGTTTAAAATATTAATGGGGCTTGAATATTGATTTATAAAAATATCGAAAAGAGTATTTGAGATTTAAAAAGTGAATTCTATTTTTATAAATAGAATTTGAATTTTAAATAAGATTATAGAAATATTTAGCTTGTTCGAAGGTATATAAAACAAGTAATTGAATTTATAAACTTTGTTAATAAATGAAAAGATGGAATTTGAATTGAATTTATAAAGTTGTTTATAAATGAAAATATGGGATTTGAATCGAATTTATAAAGTTGTTTATAAATGAAAATATAGGATTTGAATCGAATTTATAAAGTTGTTTATAAATGAAAATATGGGATTTGAATCGAATTTATAAAGTTGTTTATAAATGAAAATATGGGGTTTGAATTGAATTTATAAACGTTGTTTATAAATGGAAAGGTGGGATTTGAATTGAAGTTATAAACGTTGTTTATAAATAATGTAGAGAATTCAAATGGACTTTAACTATAGAATTTGAATATAGAATTCAAATGGACTTTAACTATAGAATTTATATATAGAATTCAAATGGACTTTAACTATAGAATTTGAATATAGAATTCAAATGGACTTTAACTATAGAATTTGAATATAGAATTCAAATGGACTTTAACTATAGAATTTGAATATAGAATTCAAATGGACTTTAACTATAGAATTTGAATATAGAATTCAAATGGACTTTAAACTATAGAATTTGAAAATAGAATTCAAATGAAGTTTTAAATAAAGAGAATTCAAATAGAATTGAATTGGAATTTGAATAGAGAAGTCGATAAGGAAACGAGAGTATGAGTATAATTAGAATTTGTTAATATGCAGTTAAAATATATTTGAACATGTCATGTTCAAATATGAAGGTGAAATAGACTAAAAAGTTAAGTAACAGATTTAATTAACAAATTGAGTTAAAACGATTGGTATAGTTAAAATAGATTGGACAGGCATAAATATACAGGAGACAGGTATGAAATAAAGTATAGAAGTGAAATGAATAAGAATGCCCGACAAAAAGGTACGTATTTAATTTCCATATGAGATTTTATGCGCCGTATTGGCAAGTCGCTTGGCTTTTTCTTTTTCTTTTTGAGATAAGAAGGACCGGGAAAGCTATTTGAAATTTCCCGATGCTCCCGGTACAAAGGAGGTTATAGCGAATTTTTCCGGGAATTTAAGGAGATAGAATATTTTTAAGATAATTTGATAGTTAGAAATC
This sequence comes from Allium sativum, assembly GCA_030737875.1. Lineage (NCBI taxonomy): Eukaryota > Viridiplantae > Streptophyta > Magnoliopsida > Asparagales > Amaryllidaceae > Allium > Allium sativum. Next base: position 857,618,603 of record CM060918.1, on the reverse strand, counting down.
AACGTATCGATATATATAGAAGTCGATAAGTAAACGAACTTAGAAATAGAATAGTATAATCAAAAAGGAAATATAAGAATAAAATCTAGTAAGAATAGACAGAGAAAATGTATATGTGTTTAAAGGTGAATAATCAGTTGTATGGTATTGATTATTCGAGTAAGTAGTCTTGTCTGTTTTGACGTTAAATGTTATTCAGTCAAGGTCTGAGAGGTAATTATACCCCAACTTGGTTGATTTCATGATATACCGATAAGTAGTAAGATTCAGGCTCGAAGATCAATGTGGAATAAGAATTAGTTAAATACTGTATTTGGGTTGTCGTAACGATGTTTTACACAACATCTGTTTTAACCCAAATATGTGCAAAGCTTGGAAATAGAATAATGAACGTTTCCTAATTATAGAAATAAACGAGATTGGAAAAGAGATAAGTAATTGGAATATTTTCCAATTATAAATAACATATATTTTCTAAAGTTTAGAAAATAAAAGAAGGCGATGTATGGAAATGTTTTCCAAATAACATATAAGGCCAATATGGTTATTGAAAATATTTGGTTAACAAATATTGATAAGAAATAGAGAAGAGATTTAATTAATGGAATATTAATTAAAGGTTCAGTGATTGTTGGATGTTTGGATGAACACTTGTTTTATTCGATAGTTAAATCATCGACTATCGAAACACTTGTTTTTATTCGATAGTTAAATCACAGACTATCGAAGTTTTGACCATCGTTGTCAATATGGAGAGACCGGTTGGATTATTTTCCGAAGAACCACTCCGTATTGGTAGTAGCGTGCGAATCAGATTATATAAAGATAATCGAAGACGGAGTAGAGTGCAAGGACTTTTTCTATTTATAGAAATAGTACCTTCGGTTCATCCTGTTCCTGGATGACTTGTATGGATGAATGTTTGACAGAGTATTTCCAGAAAGGTCACGTACATTGATTTCTTCAACCGTACCAAGAGTGGAGGCGGAGAAGGGCACTTCTTTAGCTAACACGTAATGTACTGTTGTAGACGTCAATTAGTGATTTTCGATGGATCTGACAATTTGGCATTCGAAGTGAATCCGATGTGATGATACAGCGTAACCTCTGGCCTCAACAACCAGGAAATGACAAAAATCGGGCAGGCAGCTTGGTTAAGTCGGTTGCTCCGAAGTAGGGTGTATAATCACCTATCTAAAGAATATTCAATTGCTTCTTTAATCTATCAATGCTGTCCCATATATATATACGAGAACGGTTGCTGATCCCAACCGTTGGTGATATACATTCGATACACTCAAGCGAAATGAGTGGTCGGTCATGTGTGGCTGAGTTGCAAGATGTTCTTGTTGAACTCCAGTGTATCGTTCCTAGAGTACACTGATCGGAAGGTGGTTCCATACCTTGTCATAGTTGGACATCCATTACCCAATACGTGCTTGCGGTTTTGATTGTATATTATATATGTGGAACGTGAGATGCAAGCGTTCCACTAGATTGTTATCTACTTGATTTAGACATTATTATAATATCAAAAGAGTTTTGATATAAAGATAAATCAAGTGTTTGGATTCTCATAAGGGAAAAACCCGTTCCGTGTTATACGGCGTGGTCTTATGAGATATCATTTAGTTTTCTGAAACTGTTTTAAACTGTTTACTCATACCAGTCCCATGACTGACCCGGAGTTTACTTTGTTGTTTCCCTAAACTCTTGGGTGCCTAAATTTGTACGGGCAGTCAAGTAGTCGGAAATTTACAGATATACTGGAAGAGCTTGGAGCAGGAGGCTTCAGGATCATATAGCTATAGTTATTTCTGCTGTGTTGTAAGTGATGTACTTTGATATTGATGTATATTCAAGTACAGATGTATATTTCAAATTATGTTATATATATTATATGTTATTCGTTCCGCTGTGAGATTCGTGTTACTCTGATGTTGTGTTCTTCTTCTTCTTCTATTCTAAGTTTCTATCTTATTTATCCTCACCCTCTAACTTCTTTCTATTAATGGTTCGAATTTCCATGATATTTGGGGTTGGACTTGTGTTTTTGGTCAGCTCAAATTCTACCGGATTTTCGGGTCACTACAGTTGGTATCAGAGCTTAGGTTGAGCGAATAACTAGGCTTGTTGGAATGTTCTCATTAGAGATAGGATCAGTAGTATCCTAGAATGAGTTGAGTGTATATATATACAAGAGAGCGTATTTGTTATTTGATATAAAAACTGTTTTATATTGTGTTGACTAGTCTGTTGAGTGGATTATAAATTTTGGTCGAATCGTGGGACGCCATGATTTCGATAGGAGTTTATAAACATTTGAACAGAAGATTGAACACGATATTGTTTTTAAATAGTTAAGTTGATTGTTAGGATTATAATCAAATTAGAATATAAAACTGAAATATTTATATATATAACCAATGGAATTTGTATAGAAATAAGATATACAAATGAGATGAATTGAAATTGAATTCCAAGCAGAATTCAGAATTTAAAATCCTGGGAGTTTGGAAAATATTTTTTCTAAATGGAGTTTGAAAGAAATATAGCACTGGACTCATTCAGTGGCTGGGAAATAATTCTGATGATGGTCGCAACATCATCAGTGTTCATTTTCGAGTTCCTAAGTGATAAATTGCTGCCTTAGAAAAGTTTTGATGGAAATTTGTTTGAAAGAAACAAGTTGTTTGAAAATTCAAATGTTTTGAATTTGGGATATATATAAATATATGTATATATTTATATTACTTCAGAGGAATTTTGAAATGGGAATTGAAATATAGATTTCAAATAGATGTAAAATAAAGGAATTTGAATATATATATAATTCAAATAGAAGTGAAATAGAATTTGAATTCAAAGGAATTCAAATGAGTTTGAATAAAGAAAATTCAAATAGAAATTGTATAAGAAAAATTGAAATGGAATTTGAATTCAAAGGAATTCAAATGGATTTGAAGAAAGAAAAGTCAAATAGAGATTTGAATATTAGAATTCAAATGGAAAATGGTTAAATAGAATTTCAAAGAGAATATAAAGTGGAGGTGGAATATTAGAATTCAAAGAAAATATAAAGTTTGATATAGAATTTGAATTCAAAGGAGTTAAAATAGAAATTGAACAAAGGAATTTAAATAGGAATTTGAATAAAGGATTTGAAATGGATTTTGAATAAAGGATTTCAAATAGAAATTTAAGATAAGAAATTCAAATAGAATTTGAAGATAAGAAGTTGAATTAGAATTTGAATAGAAGAAAATTCAAATAGAAATTGAGTAGAAGGAAATTCAAATATAGAGTTTGAATAAAGAAATTCAAATATAGAGTTTGAATAAATGAAAATATGGAATTTGAATATTGTAAATATATATGATTTGAATATTAGAAGAGAAATAGATCGGGAATATTATGTTGAAATGGAAAATGGATTTGATATATATTAAAAATATATCAGAATGGAGTTGAATTTATTATAAACAAAGTTAAAATGTTTATATTTATAAATATAATTAAAACGAGCTCGCCATAGTGCGGCAGTTCGTAAATTGGTGATTCGAACTTCAATTTAGTGTACAAAACTCAATTGAAGTCGGAATTCTTTGAAATAAGAATCGTCGGGACCGGTTGAACAATAGTTTTCTAATGAAAGAGAAAAATCTGGATTTCGTCGTATAGATTTTGAGTTATATAAAAATCAATTTTTTAGAAAAGCAGCGCCAGAACCATTAGAAAACCATAACGGTTTAATTGAATAAACAAAGGGATTGTTAGGAAATAAAATCCGAATTGGCACTAGAAAAAATCCAAGCTGGAGATATAAAATAAATATGAACTCCAGTGAAGTAAGTGAAATGATTTTTAAGACAAAAATCATATTTTAAATGGTTAAATAGAGTTAACTAAATGGGAGAATAGTTAGTTAAAGGAAATTTGAATCGAAATTGGATTTTTTTGGATAAGTGAAGGAGATTGAGAATTTATATTCGAAATCGAATATATAACTCAAGTTGAAAATATAATTAGACTAGTTTATAATTAAGTTGACGTATATTTGAAAAAGTGATATTCAAATAAAAAGGGTGAAATAGGCAAAATGGTTAATTAGCAACTAGTTAATGGGAATTTGAATGATTGAAATTAAATTTAACTTAAGTAAGTTAAATGGATCGAAATGAATAAATTGAGTAAAATCAATGTGAATATGAAATGGGTGTGAATTAGGGAAAACCCCAAAAGAGTTAAAAAGAAAATATATTTGTAAATCTAATATAAAGAAAATATATTTGTTACACAAATACAAAGGAAGTTATGTGCAAACAAATATAAGGAGAAATATTTGTAAAAACATTTACAAATAAAATTTAAAAGGGGAATATTCGTAAAACATTTACAAATAGATTAAATGGATATATTTATTTATAGAAAATAAATAGAATGCTATAGATGAGATATTTATTTGTTAAATAAATAGAATTTAATCAAAGGAATATATAGAAGATGAATAGAAAATGGAAATCTGTTTTTAACAGATAAATAGAAACGATTAATTTATAAATAATAGTTAATAAATTAAAAAAAATATTTATCATTCGATAAATGGAATATATAAGTCTGAACTTATATAGAGAAGAGATATTGGTTTTTAATACCGATTGTTTTAAATAGAAAGGGGTGCACAACACTTGTATAAGTGAAGTAACGTTATTAAAGAGAACATTTATAAAGTGAAGAACCGTTACTAAAAGTAAATCGTTTTAAATGAATAAATGTTATCCAATAGGAGTTATTTGAATAGGAGAAATCGATTAGAGTTAGAATAAATCGATTAGAGGAAGGATTAACCAGTTAGAGTTAATCAGTTAGGGTTAATCCGTAGAGTTAATTGAATATTTGTTATTCAATTAGAGTTTATTGAATATTTGTTATTCAAATTAAGAGTTAACCAGATAGAGTTAATTTAACATGGTTAATCGAATTAGGGTTTAATTGAATGTTAGTTATTCAATTAAAGTTAATCGAATATTGTTATTGAGATAGAATTAGTCAAACATAGTTACTCAGGATACATTGCCATTTCGTACGACTGCTAGCGTAATTCGCAGGGCTGTAGATAGCCTAGGGCGGTCGGATGTTTCCTGGGGGAATCAGGCGTAACCATTGAGATCGCTGCAATCTAGAGTCAAGCAAATGGAGTTAAATCAAATATTAGTTTATTCGAATAGAACTAAAGGAGTTATCGAATATAGTTTATTCGAAAGGAGTTATAGAATATAGTTTATTCGAAAGGACTTATCGAATATAGTTTATTCGAAAGGAGTTATCGAATATAGTTTATTCGAAGTGAGTTATAGAATATAGTTTATTCGAAAGGAGTTATCGATTATTAGTTAATTGAAGGAGTTATCGATTATTAGTAAATCGAAGGAGTTATCGATTATAGTTTAATCGAAAAGAGTTATCGATTAGTTTAATCGAAGTGAGTTATAGAATATTGGTTATTCGAAGGAGTTATCGAATTTAGTTATTCGATGGAGTTAATCGAAAAGAGTTAAATCCAATAGAGTTAATTGATAAGAGTAAATTGAATAGAGTAAATCGAATATAGTTTATTCGAAGAAAGGTTTTCGAATCTAGTTATTCGAAAGAGAGATTATCGAATATAGTTATTCGAAGGGAGGAGTTATCGAATAAGGATTTATTCGAAAGAGAGTTACGTAAGGAAGTTTGAAATGTTGAGTATCAACATAAATAAGTTTTGAAAAGTTAATGGGTTTGTAGCACTTTTTCTACCTTAGCAATTTCGAGGACGAAATTATTTTAAGTGGGGAAGATTGTAATAACCCGGGATTTCGACCAACTAATTTTAAATATTTAGAATGGATTTAAATATTTAGTTGATAATATAAATGAATTTTTATATTTATGTTATCGATTTAAATATCAATTTCGATTTAATATCGTATATATATTAAATTATCAAAATAAGGAATCAGCGAATAACTGAATTCGAAGTGAAAACTGATTTGAAAACAGTTCAGATAATCAATACATAATTCTGTTTGAATTAGAATAATAATATTCAATAATTATCGAAGAATTTAAATGGTTTGAAATTTAAATTAAATCGATTTAAATTTATATCTTCCACGGATGATCGGATTGGACCTCGTGATCTATCCCAGTGTGTCCGAGATAAGGGTATTATCCTAGGAATGTCAGTTGTTTGGTTCAAAAAGGGGTTCTGAATCACAGAGTATGGTGTATTAACGGATATCGGTTTAGAATCAAAATAATATATATATATATATATATATATACATATATAAATGTTTATATTGGTTTGAGGATGGAATTAACCCACGTCAATGCCTTCTTCTTTCACGTCATAAATATGTGTCCCTTTTCCTTACCATTCAGTAACGAACAAAGGAAGATAAGGCCACGATGTTCCCTTCTCTGTATATAAATCATGACAGTTTCCCCTTTCTGTTCATTTACAAAACGCAAAGCTTCAGATTAGAAAACAAGAAATGGCCACTGACCAATTTAAATCCTTCAAAGTCGACTCATTCTTCCCATTACAAAATAGCCGACAACCCGTTATTTCCTTTTCACTCCTCAGAAATCCTCAAACCAAATCAAAATTACCAGAAAAGGGGAAAATCGAAAACAAACATCGCAAGTTAATTCGAAGTAATCAAAGACCATGAAATCGAGATCTAAACGACTGCTGAGGGTTCAAATGTTCGACGTTGGGTTCAACGGGTTCTGTCGTGTGGTGTGCGAAGTCGTGTCAGGGCTCGGGAATCAATCTATATACTGAACGAGGCGAGTTGAGGGTCGCGATGACATTTAAGGAGCGACAAACGAAGTTACGATAAGGTGGAATGGTAAGAATGAGTCGCGGTTGCCATATGGTTGAAGTCGATACTTCGATGAAGGGATAAGGGGTCGAAGAGGAGACGCGAGGTGATGGATGCGTACGTACTTAAGTTGAAGGAGGCGGAGTCGACTTTACTGGCAACGAATTAGGGTTCGAGAGTTAGAAGATGAGGTGAGGTGCGAGATGCTGTAGTTCGGATATAAAACTGACAGTGGGATTTGGGTTTTGTGACATTGATCGATGTTTGGTTGAGTGCGAGGATGGCAGCAGGTGTAGTGATGAGAGATGGGCACCAAGTGTTTGTGTAAATGCTGCTATGGATCTAAAAGTTGGTTTTAAAGGGGTAGACGAGTCTCCAATGGCAGGCGTAGTCGACAAGTTGGCCACCAAGTTGCAGTCGTGTATAATTGGGAAGAAGAAGGGCCAATAGAGAAAGAAAAATGGTTAAGGAAAGATTTCATTCAAGTAGATGGAAAGGCGAGACGATGGAGAATATTGAATAAATATTCGGCAAAGGAAAATATCGGTGAGTAAACCTCACTCACTTTTTATTTAGAATTTATTTTTATCAGTTAAAAATAAATTGTTTGCTGCTTGTTTGGTTTCATTTAATATTACTGCACGTGTTTAAATATATTAGTTATTTAGGATTTGACTATTATATATATATATATATATATTGGGTTGATGATTGGTTGGATTCCCGCAGTTTCATTAGCGGATGCCCGCGGTTTCATAGCGGATGATTACCCTATACGCCCCACGCTATGATTAGTGGATGACCTTCTATACCGCGATATTCTTCCTCGAAGCAGGATGGGTATTACTATGTTGACTAACATCTGTGGATGCAGGAAAACATGTTGGAGGAATCCAACTGGATTCCTCAAAAATATATTATCTGTTTGTTGTTTGTTTGATTTCATATATATTCATATATGATGTGTAGAAAATCAAATGATTGAAAATTGGTTGATTTGATTGTTTAAAATATCAATGGGGCTTGAATATTGATTTATAAAAATATCGAAAAGAGTATTTGAGATTTAAAAAGTGAATTCTATTTTTATAAATAGAATTTGAATTTTAAATAAGACTATAGAAATATTCAACTTGTTCGAAGGTATATAAAACAAGTAATTGAATTTATAAACTTTGTTTTTAAATGAAAAGATGGAATTTGAATTGAATTTATAAAGTTGTTTATAAATGAAAATATGGGATTTGAATCGAATTTATAAAGTTGTTTATAAATGAAAATATAGGATTTGAATCGAATTTATAAAGTTGTTTATAAATGTGAATCGAATTTATAAAGTTGTTTATAAATGAAAATATGTGGTTTGAATTGAATTTATAAACGTTGTTTATAAATGGAAAGGTGGGATTTGAATTGAAGTTATAAACGTTGTTTATAAATAATGCAGAGAATTCAAATGGACCTTTACTATAGAATTTGAATATAGAATTCAAATGGACTTTAACTATAGAATTTGAATATAGAATTCAAATGGACTTTAACTATAGAATTTGAATATAGAATTCAAATGGACTTTAACTATAGAATTTGACTATAGAATTCAAATGGACTTTAACTATAGAATTTGAATATAGAATTCAAATGGACTTTAACTATAGAATTTGAATATAGAATTCAAATGGCCTTTAAACTATAGAATTTGAAAATAGAATTCAAATGAAGTTTTAAATAAAGAGAATTCAAATAGAATTGAATTGGAATTTGAATAGAGAAGTCGACAAGGAAACGAGAGTATGAGTATAATTAGAATTTGTTAATATGCAGTTAAAATATATTTGAACATGTCATGTTCAAATATGAAGGTGAAATAGACTAAAAAGTTAAGTAACAGATTTAATTAACAAATTGAGTTAAAACGATTGGTATAGTTAAAATAGATTGGACAGGCATAAATATACAGGAGACATGTATGAAATAAAGTATAGAAGTGAAATAAATAGAATGCCCGACAAAAAGGTACGTATTTAATTTCCATATGAGATTTTATGCGCCGTATCGGCAAGCCGCTTGGCTTTTTCTTTTTCTTTTTGAGATAAGAAGGACCGGGAAAGCTATTTGAAATTTCCCAATGCTCCCGGTACAAAGGAGTTTATAGCGAATTTTTCCGGGAATTTAAGGAGATAGAATATTTTTAAGATAATTTGATAGTTAGAAATCAACGTATCGATATATATAGAAGTCGATAAGAAAACGAACTTAGAAATAGAATAGTATAATCAAAAAGGAAGTATAAGAATAAAATCTAGTAAGAATAGACAGAGAAAATGTATATGTGTTTAAAGGTGAATAATCAGTTGTATGGTATTGATTATTCGAGTAAGTAGTCTTGTCTGTTTTGACGTTAAATGTTATTCAGTCAAGGTCTGAGAGGTAATTATACCCCAACTTGGTTGATTTCATGATATACCGATAAGTAGCAAGATTCAGGCTCGAAGATCAATGTGGAATAAGAATTAGTTAAATACTGTATTTGGGTTGTCGTAACGATGTTTTACACAACATTTGTTTTAACCCAAATATGTGCAAAGCTTGGAAATAGAATAATGAACGTTTCCTAAGTATAGAAATAAACGAGATTGGAAAAGAGATAAGTAATTGGAATATTTTCCAATTATAAATAACATATATTTTCTAAAGTTTAGAAAATAAAAGAAGGCGATGTATGGAAATGTTTTTCAAATAACATATAAGGCCAATATGGTTATTGAAAATATTTGGTTAACAAATATTGATAAGAAATAGAGAAGAGATTTAATTAATAGAATATTAATTAAAGGTTCAGTGATTGTTGGATGTTTGGATGAACACTTGTTTTATTTGATAGTTAAATCATCGACTATCGAAACACTTGTTTTTATTCGATAGTTAAATCACAGACTATCGTAGTTTTGACCATCGTTGTCAATATGGAGAGACCGGTTGGATTATTTTCCGAAGAACCACTCCGTATTGGCAGTAGCATGTGAATCAGATTATATAAAGATAATCGAAGACGGAGTAGAGTGCAAGGACTTTTTCTACTTATAGAAATAGTACCTTCGGTTCATCCTGTTCCTGGATGACTTGTATGGATGAATGTCTTACAGAGTATTTCCAGAAAGGTCACGTACATTGATTTCTTCAACCGTACCAAGAGTGGAAGCGGAGAAGGGCACTTCTTTAGCTAACACGTAATGTACTGTTGTAGACGTCAATTAGTGATTTTCGATGGATCTGACAATGTGGCATTCGAAGTGAATCTGATGTGATGATACAGCGTAACCTCTGGCCTCAACAACCAGGAAATGACAAAAATCGGGCAGGCAGCATGGCTAAGTCGGTCGCTCCGAAGTAGGGTGTATAATCACGTATCTAAAGAATATTCAATTGCTTCTTTAATCTATCAATGTTGTCCCATATATATACGAGAACTGTTGCTGATCCCAACCGTTGGTGATATACATTCGATACACTCAAGCGAAATGAGAGGTCGGTCATGTGTGGCTGAGTTGCAAGATGTTCTTGTTGAACTCCAGTGTATCGTTCCTAGAGTACACTGATCGGAAGGTGGTTCCATACCTTGTCATAGTTGGACATCCATTACCCAATACGTGCTTGCGGTTTTGATTGTATATTATATATGTGGAACGTGAATGCAAGCGTTCCACTAGATTGTTATCTACTTGATTTAGACATTATTATAATATCAAAAGAGTTTTGATATAAAGATAAATCAAGTGTTTGGATTCTCATAAGGGAAAAACCCGTTCCGTGTTATACGGCGTGGTCTTATGTGATATCATTTAGTTTTCTGAAACTATTTTAAACTGTTTACTCATACCAGTCCCATGACTGACCCGGAGTTTACTTTGTTGTTTCCCTAAACTCTTGGGTGCCTAAATTTGTACGGGCAGTCAAGTAGTCGGAAATTTACAGATATACTGGAAGAGCTTGGAGCAGGAGGCTTCAGGATCATATAGCTATAGTTATTTCTGCTGTGTTGTAAGTGATGTACTTTGATATTGATGTATATTCAAGTACAGATGTATATTTCAAATTATGTTATATATATTATATGTTATTCGTTCCGCTGTGAGATTCGTGTTACTCTGATGTTGTGTTCTTCTTCTTCTTCTATTCTAAGTTTCTATCTTATCTATCCTCACCCTCTAACTTCTTTCTATTAATGGTTCGAATTTCCGTGATATTTGGGGTTGGACTTGTGTTTTTGGTCAGCTCAAATTCTACCGGATTTTCGGGTCACTACAGAAAAGTTATATTCGTAATATTGAGATATTTAAGAGTTTTAAATTTACATTTGTTTTGATTAAAAGGCCAAGTGATGTTGAATACTGAACCAGTAAACTCATTGGATTTTCATGATTAAATCACTGATTATTTTGATAGTTAAATCACCAACTATCAAATCTGTCCAATACGATTGTTGGTACGGAAAGACCAGGATCGAATTTATATTCGGAAACCATTCCGACAAACAAATACATGAAGATATCAAAAGATGATCGAGATGGAGCAATGAAGACCGTAGATCTTCACAAAACGGAAGAACCGCTAATTATCTTTGGTGAGCTCCCAGAGATAAGCTGTGGTTCGGTCGTGGTTGGAATCTACGGGTTGCAAGGACTTCTCGCTACTGATCCATAGGGTGAATCCTATATTGGATGTAGTAGGAGAGTACCTTCGGTTCATCCTGTTCCTAGATGACTTGTATAGACGAATGTCTGACAGACTATTTCCTGAAACCGCATACGTTGATTTTTACAAATATACCAAGTGGTGGAAAAGAGGGGCACTTCTTTTATACCTAAAGTATATTTGTGGACGTCAATTTGTGAATTAACGAATCTGATGATGTGGCATTCAAAGTGAATGGTGACCTGATGTTCCAAAAACGAAATTTAAGCCTCAAGGCTCATCAACCGGGAAAAGACAAAAATCGGGCAGGCAGCACTGCTATATGGGTCGCTCCCATTAGGGTATATAATCAACTATCTAGAGAATATCCTTTTGCTTCTTTAATCTATTTCGTTGTTGTCCCTTTTCGGGAAACAGTGGTTTGAGCCCAACCGTTGGTGATATACATTCGATAGACTCAAGCGAAATGAGTGGTCGGTTATGTGATGGCCGGGTTGCAAGACGTTCTTGTTGAACCCAGTGTATTCGCCTCTAGAGATACACTATCAGCAGGTGGTCCCATACCTTGTCATAGCCAGAATCCAATCTCCAATAAGCGCCCGCGGTTTTGATTGTAAACTATACTATATATGTGGAGCATGAGATGCAAGCATTCCGCTAGATTGATATCTACTTATATTTAGACACTATTATAATATTAGAAAAGATATTGATTTCAAAAATGTTTTGGGTTATCGTAAGGTAAAAACCGTCCGTATTTATGTGTGGATTTGGTATTACAATTATCCTTTTCTTTCGAAAAGGTTTTGACTTAAAAATCAAGTTGTGTGATACCCTTAATACTGTGTGAGTTTTTCTCACTCTAGTTCACCGGACTGACCCGTTGTTTTGTAACTACTCGGGTTTGCCCGTGGTGTACAGGTCCAGGTTATCAGATACTGCGAAGTCCAGAGACAAGCTGAAGGTGTTCAGACATATGATATTATATGCTTACTATTCCGCTGTGTGTTGTATATGGGACAGGTTATTAAAATTGTCCAGATGTGTGTTGTACTCTGATATTGTACGTATTTTCAAAAGCTCTCAGTAAAGATTTATTTAGTATTATATTTTATTCCGCTGTGATGTGAGACTCTGTGATTATTTGTTGTGTTGGTTCTTCTTCTTCTTCTATTCTTATATTTCTTTCTTTCTTATCTCACCCTCTAATTTCTTTCTATTAATGTTCCAGAGTTTCGGTGTTTAGAAGGTCGGCATGAGTTACGGTAAAGGTATTTATATCGATTTTCGAGGATGAAAATCCTTGGGTTATTACAATTGTATCAGAGCTATTGGTTTAGTAATAACCTTGGCTCTGTGGTGTAACTCGATAGAGATTGGGTTAGTAATACCCTAGATCGAGATTGAGTGTAAATACAAGAGAGATTGGTTAAGTAATACCCTAGAAAGGATTAGCCAAATGGCCTATAGGGTGAAAGTACCAGAGAGATTAGCGGGTGTTCATGATGTTTTTCACGTTTCTCATTTGCGAAAATGTCTGTGCGATACAGGAGAGGTAGTTGAGCCGAGTATGCTTGAATAAGTTGAGGTGGAACGGGGGGCAACAGTTAGACGAGTTCCTACCCGGATTCTTGGATCAGAGATTAAGAAGCTACGCAACCGAGAGGTCAAGTTGATGAAATTTCAATGGTGAGAAGACCTCGAGGATGCAACTTCGGAGACTGAAGACAAGATTCGTGCTTCGTACCCTTTTCATTTCAAGAGTTTGTTCTTAACTTCTTTTTCTAAAAGATTTTATTCCTACTTGCTTCTATCATTTAAGTATATCCTATCTATCTAATCTTTGACCTTTAGAAAGGTAACCAATTGATGTAAACATGTGTTTGAGACATGTTATGTTTGATGGATGCAAGTGGATTAAAGTGTTTTCTAGTGGTTGCTCCCACACACACTAGGCGCTAGATCGGCTCAATCAATCTCATACTGCATATGGACCCGATAAACTTAACTTCTTTTATATGTTGGGGTTATGCGTGCATGTAAATCTATTAGGCATAACCTGTCAACATCCTAGTAGTGGGGATACAAGCTTGGAGGGTAGCTTGTATCATCTGTTGTATAGAACCCATATCAGTTAGTAACCCATACCGGTATCCCAAGAGGGACCCAGAACTTGGTAGGGGTCAGGGCACGCTTCCTGAGCTGATTATAAGAGGATCATATGGGTGAAGGTGTTGATGGTGCATTCCGACGGACCCATGTGCGTGCATGGACCTGCTTGCCTTGGAAAATAAGACGCTATAGCACCAGTAGGTATAGCTGTTCCGATCGGAAAAAGGAGTTGCCACTTTAGGATGTGATACATCCTACTATGGGGCTAGCACAGGGTATCTACGGGATAGGGTGCCGATTGATTGGGGTAGTAATTATGGCACATCTAGACCTGGCTATTTAGGAGCCTGTTATTATCGTTGGGGGTAACACCTGTCATTTCTCTTGGGCTTCCTATTATTATCGTTGGGGTTAAAACCCGTCACTAGATGTACACCTAAGTCTACAACATGTTTTTGTAGGGATCATTTTGTTTCTGTTATACTAGTATTGGTGTAGAAAAAAGTATTTGGGAAGAGAAATATATTATGCTCTGTTTAATCTTCTTATCCTGCTCATTCTGTTACACCTGCCTTACGATACTGTTATATCTCTGATCCAGTTTATATGCCTGTAAATTTATTTAATAATATAATTAATCCTCCCTTTAAATTTATTTAATAATATAATTAATTTAAATAACTTGATTTAATTTTTTCTTAGAAACAGTTAATCCCACACTTAACCTTGGGTCAATTTCTGCTCATTTACTTATAAATCTTATTTACATAAGAATTTGCATTATGAAACCATTATATATTTATTTATAAACTTAACTAATCAATAATATAAATTTATTTCCTTTTTACAAACTTCCATTCAAAATAATAGATTTGAAAATTCTATCTTTAGTTAAAACAAATTTCATAACTTCCTTTCCTATCGATTCACCTGAAGGTAAATCAACATTTTAAACCAATTCATTGTTAAGCCATCTGCCTCTAATTACTCAACCAATATTACCCATTGGTTAATATCATAACAAATGTTGAATTATGATTCAATAATCAATAACCAAATCAATGTAATCAGGTTGGTCGAAACAGTTCATATAATTGGAATATGAAATTAAACAATGCATTTAAGGAACCCAATTGGATCCTCCAACCTATTTTCCCCTACATCCAAATACATTACCTCAAAATAATATGATTTAATTCAATAAATAGATATAGTATTCAACAATAAATAAATAACAGTAATCCAAGCATCCTTCTTTTAATACATTTGTATTATTATAAATGTAACCAACAAGGTAAGTTACCTCATTTGGACATAATCGTTAAAATAACAATTAGATTTCATTTAAATTAAACCAACGTTTTAAACATCCAATTCAACCAATATATATAATCAACATACAACAAACAATTATCAACCATAGCACACAAATTATATCCCGACTTATATAAAATATAAGTGGGAAAAAACTGAGTGAGTTATACTCACTTTGATTTGATTTATTTCTAATATGGTACGTTTATAGTTAAATTATACTGTCTTTTAATTAAACTATAAATTCCGGTCATCTCCTGCATTGTCAAGATTAGTACCATATTGTTCTGTTCGTCAATACGATTCCGGCAGATCTCGGTTTGTTCCATTCTTTAGCACTGGCAGGTTGTAAACCCCTAAGTTAATTCTAATTTAATTATAATTAATTACTTAATTAATAGTTAAAATGTTAACCTAATTACGTATCATGAATGATCGATAATTACATGGTTATCCTTTGGTTTGATGATAACGTGCCCGAGCCACTGTTTCAATACTTTTCTTCAGTCACGTTGTTGCTAGACTTTTCCACTCACTGCGTACTCAAAAATCTTCCCAACCCTTTTTCCATGCAACTTTAATTTCTTCAAATCAAAAACAAAGCTCGACGTCTTCACGATAGACTGTGCTTCTTTGGTTCTTGCTTCCTTATTTTATGTATCAGGCTGACTCATATAATACCCTTCACCGTTCAAAACTGCTTCACGCTTGTTTTCATCCTGCATGCGTCGAATTTTCTTACCCATCGATATCTTTACTGCTTCTCATAAAAACTTGATACCCACCATGCGCCAAACCATTCACTCCAGCATAAAAGTTTGTGCCTGGCTCTTTTTACTTCTGTTATCATTCCCCAAACCTGCTCTTCATTTGTTCCCTCCCCATTCACGCGGTATCCCATTGACAAACCTGCTTTGTTTCTTCACATCGTAAATCTGCTGCTTCGCTCCATTTAAAACACCACGCTGCCAAACTGATGCTTCACCATTACTCCTCATGCAGTCCATCGGATGGCGATCCATTGCCATCAATAAACGCGGCTAACCCAGCTGCTTATTCATCCCGAATACCATAAATTATGATCACTTCCATTAACTTAAAATCTACATGAATGGCGCTGCCAAGTGGCGAAATCCTAGTCGCCATGGCCCTCCAAAACTGATCGCCACCATAGAAAGTGAAAATCTCGTTGAGAACAGTGTTTTCCTTGTTGCAAGTTTTGGATAAATGTCAAAGGATTCGAAGTTCAATGAAGAGGAAAGAAATGAATTTTTTTGCATTGGTTGATTATAGGCCGGCGGTAGAAAAGCCTTGAACACGCAACAAAAAAAGTTAGGGTTACTGAAGGTGTTAGTGTTTAAATAAGGTAGTATTTATATTAAAATAATATTTAACGAAACTTCTTCATGAAGTATCGTATAAAAATCAACATATATGGTCTCCAATCGATATGAAACTCATAATCCTACTTTAAAAAAAAAATCAGGACACGATGGGACAAGTTTCGTCGAATTCTGACATCGTTTGTAAAAATTCCTTTATAATTCACAAGTGAAAAATCACGCCTTAAAATTGCCTATGATCACGAAATAAACCCCAATAACTTGAAACCTGAAACACTACAATTAACAACTATTACGGATTTAATAAAATTAGTTTCGTTGAAAACAGAGATCGTTTGCATATCAGTTTATCTATTTTACACGTAAAACAACGCTAATTTGGACACCAAAATATTCGGTCTCTAAAAATAACACCCATATACTATCCAGACTCTAAACGTCAATACGACTTCAACAGAATTCATTTCGTGTCTTAATTTGATTGTTATCTCAAGTTATCAATGAATTCCTTTTAAATCGAATTAAGTTATGTAATTAATCGTTATAATTTATAAACGATTCCATAACGACTCTTTGAAATTTTGAATTGGACATAACTCACAATCTATAATATGAAATCTCCATTTTTCTCTTTCATTAGAAAATTATTATCTAATTGATTCGGACGTTTCTAGTTTCAAAGAATTCCGACTTAAAATGGATTTTGTATATTCAATTAAAGTTCAAATCGTAAATTACAAACTACCACAATGTTACGAGTTTGTTTTATAATTATGTATAAATTAAACGTTTAAACTTTGTTATATAAACAAATTATATATTATAAAACCATTTATAAATCCAAATCAATATTTAATATAATAAAATAAATTAGATATCTAACTACCAAAAAAATGGGACGTTACATTCCTTTCCTTTTAAAAGAATTTCGTCCCAGAAGTTACTAAGGTAGAAGAAATGCAACAAACCCGTTATCTTTTAAAATTTAATTTATTTTAAATCAAAAACCAATTCATTATTGTCAATAAAAATTCTCAAAAATATCAAAAAAAATTCTAACAACTTAAATTTTCAAAAAAATTCGGTAGGGTCCCCCCTGTACGGAGGAACTTTTGCGATATCGTAGGAACAAATAATATATATACACCGACCCACACAGTCGGAAAACAAAATTCAAAAATCAAAAATTTATATTTTCGCATAGGCATAATTTATATAAGCGCTATTGAGCATACTTGCTCAACTTACGTGCAATTCGCTCAACCAAACTGAATCCTCGGCCCTCTAACACTTGTACTTAACTGAATTCGACATGTAAGTTACAATTACATGTAATTCTTCAATAACATTTCATTAATTAACTAGTGTAACATACAGATTACCAAAATCAAACATGAAAACATCATTCAGGTGCAAATACAGGGTTGAATCATTTGATTTCAACTCATATGTGATTCCATTCCAATTTATTTACTGGAATTCATTTTCGTACCTTTTAATTCATTTATCTTTTTATTGATTCATAGATGAATTAAATTCAACCAATCTAACACACAACCAAAAATCAACAATGCACAACCAATGCACAACCAACTTAACCAATTCAATTTAATTTACAATCTATATTAATATTTATCTTGGTTATCTTCACTTTGGTTACCAAACGATTAATATCCGATTGATTTCCATAATTATTATCCATTTAATATCCAAATTACGAATCAATCTAATTAATTCCAATTCATATTCAATTGACTAATTCATGTTCCAAATTAGTTTACTTCCATTTAAAAATTCAAATTCTGATTTTTATTCCAATTCCTCTTCAAATTTTATTTAACTTATTTTTAAGTTAAACTCTGATTAACTTTAATTCCAAATTAAAATTCTCATTCACAAATCCCATATGTGAAATCTCTTAGGGTTATATTAAAGCATTCAAATTTTTAATCCAATTTGAATTCCATTCAAATCAATCAAACAAATAAATAACGAAATAATATGATTGTTAGACCAAAAAGTGGTTCTAACACCCAAATTGACTAAAAGCAGAATGAAATAAGATCAAAAGTAAAATGGAGACACAAAATTTATAGTGGTTTGGCGTTAAAAAGCCTACGTCCACTTGTCAATCACTATTCTCGACGATAGAGTTGCAATTACAATGAGGTATTCACTCAATTTCACTCACAACTCACATACATTCACTTAATTGTTTCAAAAAAAATGTTGAAAAACAATTTGGATTATCCGGGAGTGCTGGAATTCGGTTTATGAAAGTGGTTCAACTCTCAAAGTGCCAAAAAGAAGATCCTTTTCATTGTCTCCAGACATGGTATTTATAGGTGAAAATTTGCTCAGAACCCGATTCGGATCGGAGCCACGTGTCTTCCATCCCATCATCCTCGGGTTCGGATGGATTTCAGTGTTGACAACGCATCAGAGTAGTAGACGTTGTGGGCAGGAACTGGTCATAACCGCTCCGAATAACCAGGCGATCATGGGGGAGAGTGATGTGGAATATGGGTTCGGATCGGAGGAGCATGCAGGAGGGGTTCGGATCGGGACATCCGATCCGACCCAAATTATGCTGAAACTAAACTCTTATCCATTTCTTTCTGTTCTGATCTATCCCTATAGCAGGTAGCCCTCCGCTCCGACTGACAATAGGTAGCTCTCCGATCCGAACAGCAGTGCCTCTTTGATTCAAACAATAGCAGCTCTCCGACCCGAACAACAAAATCTCTCCGATCCGATCCGCTATATCTCTCTGATCCGATCCACTATGATACTTTCCAAGTTCTTCAACGTTTCACATCTCGACTTTGTGTTGCCCAGTTCACAAAGTGGGCTAACATTTTGCCCCCTCAAAGGATGCTTCTGTTGTAGACGGAGCATGCTTTGATTATCATTGCACAGCATCTTCTAGGAAATTTTTCCTTTAATTTTCCTTGTACTCTCATCTTCTTCTCCGAACTTTAATTTGATTCAATACTGAGTTACAACATTCTATTCGGTTCGGATCCCGATCCGAACAGATCCCCCTCTTCCTTTTTTTTCTCATTAGACTAGTGGGCCAAGCTGAGATATGACATCCTGTTCGGTTCGGATTCCGACCCGAACGGATCCCCTTCTTCTTCTGTTGCACTTTGGACTAGTGGGCCGGGCTACACTGCTTGGCCTTCGAACCGGTCCGAACGGGGAGACGAATAGTCACCTTGTTTTTTTATATAAATTGGGTCTTCATCTTCCTCTCATTTCCTTTTTATTGTTTTACCATTTCTGCTTCGGAACTCTAGACTTTAGAGAAAAAGAAATAAGAACTCTTCACCATTCTCGTGCGAATTTCCAATTTACATACTCTGGTAGGTTTGAATCCTTGATCGGTTCCATAATAATAGGTTTTAATTGAAATTTATGGTCAATTCGACCGATCTGGACGTGGTTTCCACGCCGCAGTCTCCCCTTACTTCGTTATCGTCGTCGGTGGCCTTGTTGCTACTTCGAGGCGTTGGAAGAGGGAGTTGTGGTTAGAGGCTGAAGAGAAGGAAGAAGAAGAAGATCATAGGGAGTCGGTTCGGGCGGTGGAGTATGGAAAGTGGAGAAAGGGAAAAAGAAGAGAAGTCCAGAATGTCGGATCGGAGCAAATAATTAAAGAAGGAAGAAATGGTCCTCACCTAACCGGATCGGGTCGGTTTGTAAAATAAAGGTGGAGAGGCATGACTACGTGGTCCGACCCGAATCGTTCGGGGAACCTACTTTCGAGCCGATCCGATTTTAATTTCTGAGTTTCAATGAGATATCCGAGCTCAAGGCTACGCCCCCGATCCGATCCAATGAATGCGCCCGAACCGAACCGAAGTGCAACCTTCCTTAATGCATAAAAACTCGTTTAACTAGCCCAATCAACTTTTGGCATAGTCTTCAATTTAATGGACAGTTAGGATAGTGCCTTGCGAACATAACTGAACATCAAGAACTACTTCAATCGTTTATACTTTGCCAAAATTTTGCGTCGCACTTTTAAACATTTACTTTACACTTTCCGCATACACTGTTTACACTTTAGTTTGCACACATGCACGGGGGGATACGGGCTAATTTACTCTAACTTGTGTTATTGCTTCTTCAATAGTTTTATGACCATGAGACCCAGACGCTCTTCTAGACTAGCTGAGAAGAAAGAGGCCCCGGAGACCTCCAACAAAGTTACTCTCGAGGACATATCTTCTCCTTCGGATCCAGAATGGAATGATGAGGGTTCAGACTACGAGGTTGGAAATCGTGAAAGCGACAATGTGTCTTCGGAGGGTGGAGTTTCTCTAGGTTTTGAAGAGGAAGGAGGGATTGGTGATGACCGGGCTCTAGATGAGTTTGAATCGGCTGTCATATTGGAATCACCCTAAGATTCTGTTGAATCAACAATCGACAACGACAGACTTATCCGAATTTGTTTAAAATACGGAATACTAAAAAGGGACACCCTGGTGCCTTCGAGAACTGACCGTCCCCACAACCCTCTAGATGGGTATATGGCAATTACTCGGCTGATGTGCATGGTCGGTGTTATCCCTCCATTTTCTCCTTTCATCGTCGATTTTCTATAACAAATGCAGATTGCCCCCATGCAGCTTCACCCTAATTCTTATGCTTACTTATACACCTTATATGTAGCATACCGTGAGATCTTAGGCATAAAGCTCACTTTTGATGATGTTCATTTCTTTTACAACTTCAAGCATCAGACTCGAGAGACTCCTTCTTTCTGTTATTTTTAGTGCGTCCCTAAGAGGAAGATAATTTCAGCGCCATTCAGTAGTAAAGCTGGAGATTCCAGGCTGGAATGGTTTTATGTGAAGCGATAACCAGGGTGTGCTAGGAGGAGGACGAAATCAAGTAAAGCACTGGTTTTCTAAATCTCGGCTCTATACATTCAAGTCATCGCCTTAACTTATTTTTCTTTTGTTTGCAGTCGATAACCCAAAACAAATATCAGACCAAGTATTCTTTGACTGGATGCACCAGCTCCTTAATGGCGATCAGAAGTTCTTGACTATTGATGAAGTCCTTAAGGACGAATATCTTCATTTTCATGGGTTGCTGTCTGTTACACGTAGTATTGGTCATGGGACGGCTCCATACGTGTATATTCCTCCAGTGGATGTAGTCCCAGAGACAGGGGAAGGTTCGGGAGCTCCTACAGTGCCTCTTCAAATTTCACCCTCTCCATCTTCTACTCAAGATGATGAATTGGCTAACTCGGCCGAGAAGCATCGCGAAGGTTATACTTCTCCTGAGGATGCCATTTTTCCAGAAAGGTCAACGTCTTCCAAAGAGTCGCCAATTGATGCTTCCGAGGGAGATGTCCCTAGTACTGATGACCCATTATTTCAGGGTTTGGGGGATCTCCCCTTACCTGAAACTATATACACTTCAGATGATTTTAGGAAGGATCCTTTAGTTTTCACCTCTTCTGAAGAGACCACTCCTGCTAAAGCCAAAGAGCCCGCCCGTAATAGTCTAGCTTCGGACTCGGGTTGGTTGGGGGGAAAAACACCACTTAGGACACACTTTACACAATAACATTACAACTCACTGCATCTTTCTCTTTGTGAAAATGTTGATCCTGAATATCATTTGTCTTATTGTGCAGGCACGATGTCCCGATCTTACTATGATATCAGGAAACTCCGCCGCAACATGTCTAATCCACCTTATGATACTGAGCATGATCGCCGCGACGATCGCAGTAGGGAGGAGAGAAGGCCTTATGAACCCTATCGCTCTCGAACCTCGCGTTCTCACTTTCCTGTTCGGACGGACCCAGAGAGATATAAAGGTTACCAAGGTCATCGGGAAGAGGACAGGCCGCAACTGAAAGACTCCACCTCTTCCCAAAAAAACGGAGCAGGGAGAGAAGTCCGCCAAAAGATACCGAGTCGCGAAGTAAACGCAAAGTCTCTGCTAAACGGCCTAGAACAGATAAAGAGACTATTGAATCCTCCACGCACAGGGATACAGAGTTGACGATCCCCGCCCCTCCACCACTAGATGCTGAAACTGCAATCAAGCGGGCGTATTTGGAGGAGCAATTTCCTGAAAATTTCCTGAACATTACTTCGAGAACTTGACTTTTTTACCTGCCCTCGAGCCAATTTCTTCCAGGTGGGCAGATGAGGCCAAAGCAAAGATAGATGCGGTCGAAAAACAGTATTTTGAAATGTTCAAATATTCACGCAACCTTTCCAGAATCATTCGTACTCTAATCACGAATGCTGATTCGATGCAAAAAACCACGGAAGACAATGCAAAGGCCTTAAAGAATCTAGGAAAAGATATGGAGGACACACAGGCCCAGCTTGTTGTTGCTCAAAGGGACGCTATTAGCTTCAAACAACAATTTGAAGATATGAAAAAACGTTACCATGATTTGCTTGAATCTCACACTCAAGAGCGTTCCGAGTTAAAAAAGCAAGCTGAAGATGCTAAGACAGACGCCGCTAAAACGCGCCTTGCTTACGCTGACCTTGAACGGAAAAATGCAGAGTTAGCAAGAAGGAATGCTGAGCTAGAAAAGAAAAATGCTGACTTGGCTTCTAAGCTAATGGAGGTGGAGAACAGAGCGGCCCTGGCAGAGGGTAACGTCGAATGTGCTATCAAATCCGCTGAGGAGGCCCGCAAACAATTGTCTATGGCGGAGGCAGAGATTCAGGGTTTCGGCGAATTAATGATTGAATTCTTTGCACATATATCCGTTGCCGGAACATTTCTTGGATTGAGGATTATCCATCTACTCTAGTCCTAGTATGGAGTCAGATCGTTGAGTGGGAGAAAGAGGAGCTCAAGGTTGATTCCATTGATGAGGACAAGCTGATGGAGAAATATTTAAGGGATGATGAGCCAGAACGCCTAGCTGAAGGGCGCCGCCTCATTGCTGATGCTATGGAAGAAGAGAGGCAGAGGACTAAGCAAAAGAACATTCCCGAGCTGATTCCTCTTCCACTGCCCCCGCAACTTCTGAAGTAGAGGGGTATGATCCTGAAAACCCGGGGATCCCTCGAACAACTCTGCTATCCCCTATTCCCGAAACAGCATCGGAGGCAGCAGTTACCTCTGCCGAGAAGTCTTCGGAAGGTATCTCTACATTTTCACCTCAATTCGTCAGGGCTATCTCTACCTTTCGCCACGTGATTGAGCAATCGATGAAAAACCCATTATTTTCTCCTGAGTTGATAACCGTTGGTTCTCATTCTATAGGTATTGAGCCATCCGGAAAGACAGATGTGACTCAGGGAACCGCCTCTGGGGCGGAGCCTACAGAGAAGGCAAAAGGGGAAAGGACAAGGCTGCTCCTATAGATTTGGAAGAAGGAAGCAAACCATCTAAGGCTGACACTCCTCGTGATGAAGAAATGATAGCCGCCTTAAAGGATGATTGCGGCGACGGAGGACATGAGGAAGATCCAAAGGTGGCAATAGTCGGGGAGTCGAAAAGTGCAGATGAAGTTACTTTGGCTGCAATGAAAGCTGACCAAGATAAACGTTTGCAGTTAAAAGCTGAAGACCTAGACCCTGAAAGCCTCAAGCCTCTCGCAGTTGTGGATGCGGGATCAAGGTTAGTTGTTAAGCTTTCAACTAGATCTATTACAGAGGAACTCGCTAAAAAGTCTTCTCTTGATTCTAGCGCTCCGCCCTCCGGGAAGAAGTCAATCGATTCCAGCATCTCAACTTCAGGAAAGAAAAAATCAAAGCGCATCTTGACGGAGGCTGAAAAAGAGGCGAAGGATGCATAGAAAGCTGCCAAGAAGTCCAAGCCTCCTTCGAAGTCTATGTAGTGGGCTGTCTTGCGTTATTTTAGCATTTGGTTGGCCAATAATTGTTGCTATGAGGGTGGCCCTTGCACCTTCTTTTTGACTGTTTTCCTGTACAAAATTCATTCATTTGTAAATAAAAAATAATTCATTTTCTGCAATGTCTGTTAGCCACTAGTTTTACACTTATGTAAAAATGCATGTCTTACTATAGTTGTGTGATGAAGTTATGGTAGGGGGAAATATGTGTATACATATATGCCCCAAGTCAATCTCAAAAAACTATTCAAGACTTAATCAAGTAGTCTGAATGTCCCCGATTTTCTGACGGGATTGCATTTTCTGTGTCGTCAATGCCTGTTGTTTTTTCTGGCATTTTTTTTTATACTCTCCTGTCTTATACTTAGGTTAGAGTTCTTACTGAGGCGGTCTCTTGTCTGGGTGCACATTCACGCCTCAGAGGACGTCGTCTTCCCATCCTTTTATACTCTCTCTCAATTCTCGAGAGTTAGAGTTAAGAATGTCGTTTTCCCATTCTTTTATGTCTTATCGAACAAATAGTCGTTGTGCTTTTTCTTGCGTATAAACTGTTTTCAACCTTTCAGGTTTTAAATCATCTTATATTCCATAATCGCAACAGAATAGTAGATGAAGGTATATATATATATAATGCATGAAAGTAAATGACACACGATATTTTTATAGTGGTTCGGCTAAGTCGTTGCCTACATCCACTTTATAGTTCTTTATTCATATCATCTGACTTTCCTAAGGCAAGTCGTGCCTTTTTTACAGAGTTCATAAGAAAAATAGCAGAGCGTACAACACTTCTAATCCAAATATCGCATCAAGTGCTGGGCGTTCCATGCTCTAGGTACCTCTTCGCCATCTACGGTCGTTAACTTGAAGGTTCATGTTTCAAGTTTCCGTTGGATGACAAAGGGTCCTTCCCATTTTGGACCGAGGTGAGGAAGGGATGGAAAGATTCTCTTTAGCACCAAATCTCCTGGTTCAAAAGTCCTAAGGTGAACTTTTTTGTCGTAATAGCGTGCCATCTGACGTCGATGTCTTGCCGCACGCAAATCTGCTTCATCCCTTTTTTCTTCAATTTCATCAAGAGACTCGAGTAAGAGTGCCCGATTCGTCATCGGGTCATAATACGTCACCCGGTGGGAAGGAACTTCAAGCTCTACTGGAATTACTGCTTCTGAACCAAAAGAGAGAGAGAAAGGGGTATGACCAGTAGTTGTCTTAAATGTTGTTCGATATGCCCACAAAGATAAGGGCAATTCATCAACCTATTTCGCCTTTGCGCGCTCTAACCGTTTCTTGAGGATGGATTTTATAACTTTGTTTATTGCTTCTACTTGCCCGTTCGATTGCGGATAAGCAACCGCAGTATACCGTTTGTCGAACTTATATTTCTGGCAGAAATTTCTGAATTCAACACCATCGAACTGTGTTCCGTTATCAGTTATAATGGTTCTTGGGATCCCGAATTGGCATATAATATTTCTAACCACAAAACTTATCACCTTCCTCGCCGTAATCTTGGTTAGGGGTTCAGCTTCCACCCACTTCGTAAAATAGTCCACAGCAACTATTGCATATTTCGCCCCTCCTTTAACAATTGGTAGAACTCCGATGATATCAATTCCCCACGTGGAAAAAGGCCAAGGACTCACCATCGATTTGAGTTGAGTCGACGGTGCTCTGGGGATTTTGGCGAATCTCTGGCACTTATCGCAGCGTCGTGAATAATCAGTTGCATCTTTATTAATTGTGGGCCAGAAGTATCCATAACGCAATATCTTTTTCGCTAAAGTCTGACCTCCTGTATGATCTCCACACTCGCCTTCGTGTACTTCTCTTAGTACACGTTTGATGTCGTCGTGTGCTATACATCGTAATAGGGGCATAGAAAATCCTTGCTTATAAAGAGTATCATCCTGTAGGACATATCTGGTAGCCTTGCGAACTATAGCCCTTCTCTCACTCTTCTTTGATGGGAGTGTCCTATTTTTAAGGAAGTTCTTAATTGGGGTCATCCACGACTTCTTCTCTGGTTCCGCTTCGAAAGCGAACTCAATTTCCATCGACTCAAAGCTTGGTGATTCCAACGTTTCAATTGGAATTATTTCAGTTTCTTCCGGGTTGTCGGAACTAGCTAGCTTTGCCAGCCTGTCTGCCTTCTGGTTTTCGGCTCTTGGGATATGCGTTATACAGTATCGCTCCAGGTTGCTTAATAACTTTTCCACTTTCCCGAGGTAGGCGATGAGTCGAGGTCCCCGAGCCACAAATTCCTTTCGCACTTGGCAAACAACGATTTTGGAGTCGTAGAATATGTCCAACACTTTTATTCCGAGGTCTTTAGCAAACTTCAGCCCGACAATCAGGGCTTCGTATTCAGAGTCATTGTTAGTCGCTGAAAATTCTAATCATAGGGCGTAATATAACAACCGTCCTTCAGGAGTAGCTAAAACGATTCCAGCTCCGGACCTTCAGTCGTTCTTGGCTCCATCTGTGTATAGCTTCCATGGATCTATCTTTAACTCATCTTCGGACTTGACCACTCTGTCATCGATTACTTCCTCCTCTGGGATCGTGAATTCTGCTATAAAGTCTGGTAGAGCTTGCCCCCTAATCGATCTTCATGGCTGAAAATTTAAATCAAACTGACTTAATTCAATATTCCATTTGATCAACCGTCCCGATGCTTCGGGTCTCTGCAACACCTTCCTCAAAGGCTGGTCAGTGTATATGGTTATTGGATGAGCTTGGAAATAGTGACGAATTTTTCGGGAGGCGATTAGGAGGCTGTAAGCGAGCTTCTCAATCTTTGGGTAGTTGCGTTCTGCCGCTGCCAATTTCTTGCTTACATAATATACTGGCCTTTGCACTTTGTCTTCTTCTCGAACCAAGGCTGTGCTAACAGCGTGAGCCGAAACTGCCAAGTAACCAAATAACTCTTCGTGATCCACTGGTTTTGACAAAATCGGTGGTTTTTCAAGCAATTCCAATAAATTTCGAAAGGCCTCAATACAGTCCGGAGTCCACTCGAAGTTCTTCTTTCCCCTTTTAATCAAATCAAAAAATGGGACGCATTTGTCCGTGGCTTTGGAGATAAACCTACTCAACGCAGCTACTTTCCCCGCAAGACTTTGGACGTCTTTAATTCTCCTCGGCTCTTCAATATTTCTAATCGCTGCTATTTTGCTGGGATTGACTTCAATTCCTCGGGAGCTCACAATGAAGCCTAGAAATTTTCCCGATGCCACTCCAAAAGAACATTTCAAAGGATTCAACTTCATCCGATACTTTAGCAGGATACCAAACATTTCTGCCAAGTCTTGCGTATGGCTGGAGGACTGTTTCGATTTGACCAGCATATCATCCACATAAACTTCCATAGTCTTCCCTATTTGATTATAAAACATTCTGTTCACCAGGCGCTGATAAGTGGCTCCGGCGTTTTTCAATCCGAACGGCATGACCACATAACAATATAACACCAAATTTGTAATGAAGCTCGTATGTTCTTGATTTGGCACGTGCATAGGAATTTTGTTGTACCCGGAATATGCGTCCATGAAAGAAAGAAGTTCGTGTCCCGCTGTTGAATCTACAAGCTGGTCAATCCTGGGAAGTGGGAAACTATCTTTCGGGCAAGCTTTGTTCAAATCTGAAAAATCAATGCAAGTCCGCCACTTTCCATTCGGCTTCTTTACTAAGACGGGATTCGATATCCAGTCGGGATATGTCGAATCTCTAATAAATCTGTTATGTTTCAGTTTCTCCACTTCTTCTTTCAGAGCAGCCGACCTCTCTGGGCCCAGCATACGTCTCTTTTGCTTTACAGGCGGGTGTTTCGGGTTTACATTTAGTGAGTGACTTATGATGGATGGCGATATCCCACACATGTCAGCGTGGGTCCAGGCAAACACGTCCAAGTTTGCCTTCAGGAAGTCAGCTAGTTCTTTGGCCTGACGTGGATCCAAATGAGATCCAATCTTCAAAACACTTGTTGGATCAGCTTCATCAATGGGAATATCCACTGTCGCTTCATTAGGAGTTGCATTTCTAGTCTCTAGTTCTGCGTCTTTTCTGGGATCCAGGTCTTCAGGCGTTGCTTTGGGCAACTCCTTCAGGGCCGATCCCTCTAATTGCTACGCCGAGCCCTCCTTCGGAGGAGGCGAGGCATCTTTACTCTCGATGTTAAGTCCTTTCATTACTCCAGTTCCGGCTTCAGTTGGGAACTTAAGCAATAAACACCAAGGGGCGATGCAAGCCCTGAACTCAGCAAGGGCAGGCCTTCCCAAAAATGCATTATAAGGCGAATCTACATCCAACACTACAAACTGAAGCATCCGTACTCTTCGGCGTTCTCCTTGCCCCAAAGGTTACGAGCAATTCTATGTACCCTATTGGAGTTGTCGATGCCCCGTTGAAGCCTCGGATCCAACCTTCGCATGGCTTCAAATCTTCCGATTCAAGCTTCATCTGATCGAATGACATTTTAAATAAAATATTAACAGAGCTTCCATTGTCTACTAACACCTTATGAACCAGGGCCGGCCCAGTGGTGGTAGTAATGACCAACGGATCATCGATGGGTGACTGGATCCTGGTATTATCTCTGTTACGGAATACCACGTCGTCAAACATTGTCTTGTGTTGTTTTATGGGGGCGATATCTTCCAAATCATCACATTCATCCACATTTACGTGCTTGGCAGCATTTACATATTGATCCATCGCTCTAAAACTGCGGATTGCTGGGTGGGGTCCACCCACTATGGAGTTGATAACAATTCCCTTACCTTTCTGCTGCGCCGTAGGCTTGGGAGTAGATTGAATCTGTTTTGGAGCCTGCTCTCCTTGCCCACTGTCCCTTGGGGCAACCTTATATTCATCCAGTTTCCCTTCGCGCAGCAGCTTCTCAATCAAGTCTCTCAAATGTCGACATTCATTGGTTGAATGCCCATGAGTTCCATGAAACAAACAAAACTTTCCAGTTGCCATTTCTTCCTCCGTTGAGTCGCGAGGTGGCGGTCTTTTATATTGCAAAACATTGTATGTATCCAAGTAAATATTCTCCTGAGTGTCGTTCAATGGTGTATAATTCTCATAAGTCTGGAATCGGGGTCTTTTGTTAGGATCACTTCCCCTATTTCTATTTCTTCTATTACTATTCGCGTTACGGTTATTGTTGTTGCCCCCGTTTCCAGAATTGTCATTTCCACTCTTGTTTCCCACATTCACTTCAACTTTTCTGGAACTTTCTCCAGACTGCTTCACGGCGACATTACTCTGAACATTTTCTTTTGAAGCCGCTCTAGACTTTCTCATTCGGTTTGCCCTGGCCTCCTCTCGTCTTAAGTGAATATCGGCCTTTTCATAGAATAACTCTCTCGTGGAGGGTGTCTTCCCAGAAAGGTAATCTCCAAACTCGGAGTCAGGATCGACTCCTTCCATCAAAGCCATCAAGATGGTGGGCTCATGCGGGTCACTAACTTCAGTCACAGCTAAGTTGAAACGGTCAAGATATGACCTCAAAGACTCTCCTGGCGCCAGCTTAATTCTTGATAATTCAATAACACTTTTGGACTTTCGGGTATGGAGTCGGAACTGATTCATAAAACGTTCGCTCAATTCCCTATAATTCGATATCGAACGAGGGGGAAGTCGGGTAAACGATAGCAGCGCCACGTCTTCTAAATAGATCGGGAATGCTTTACACTTCACTGCGTCAGGAGCAGCAGCAGCATTCATGATCCACGAGTATCGCATCAAATGTTGTCCCGGATCGGTTCTGCCATTGTACTTGTCCATCTGCGGCAGGTTAAAACGTCGAGGAAACTGAAAATTGAGGATGTCGTCGGTGAAAGGAGTATGGCTTCGCTCAATGCCATAATCTTCATTGGTATAGTTCCGGCTTTCGGACATAATCTGGCGTACCATTGCATGTACATCAGCATTAGTTAGGGGCCGTTCAGACTCCATGGCCCTGGTATCCTGGTTCCTTCTGGACTCTTGTTCAGGAGATGCCCTTCTTCTTTGAGCTGCTTCTGCTCTGCTTCGTTCCCTACGCCCCCGGTCGATCTCGGGAGGAGGGGCTGGAGCATCTGCCCCTGAGTGGGATTAGTATGGTTAGGGTCTCTCAAGCTTGGATCATTGGTTCCTAGTGCTCATGCAATATCCTCGCGGGACCGCAAAGATCCGAACGTCAGTTGCTCCAAATTCTGAGGTCGTTCGAGCGGCCTTCTTTCACGGGGCTGTTCTTCCTCGGAAGAAGAAGACTGATCCATTGGTGTGTGGCGAACCGGGGATGGGGTTCTCTGTCTACGGAGTTCGCTAATTTCCCTGCTTATGAGTCTCATGTTTTCTTGCATCATGAGATTGGTGCGCTCGTGGATTTTCATAGCCTCCCTAGTAATCTCAAGCATGTCAAGTAGGCGTGAGAAATCTCCTTGAGTGATAGGTGCGGATGGATTGACCTGATCATTGACCCTGGTGGCTGGAGTCGGAGCATTTGTAGGGGCTCGAGTAGAGGTTCCAAGAACACCAAGTAATGGGTCTGTTCGGAGATGGGAAATCGGGTCGGGTCGGAGCTGGGAAGCCTGTTCGGGTCGGTGTAGGGCGAGCTGCTCGGGTCAGTTCAGGTTGGGGGAATGCACTGCTTCAGACTCTCCTACCCGGATCGGATCGGAGCTCTCCCCCAGAATGCGGTTCGGATTTCCTGTATCAGTCCGTCCTGCTGTTGAGCTCTGCCCACGAGACCTTGTCACGACCGCATTTTGCTGATCTTCGCCAACTCCATTTCCTCGACTAGTTTGAACTTCCTTGCCTTTTCCTTTGGCCATAGTTCTTCAACAATCAATTCAACAAATATGCACGAGCGTCGAAACTTGAGGATTAACTTATTTGAACTCAACGGTCCAGAAAGTAGAACGATAATCCCGAACAACAGAGAATTCAGATGATTCTCAGTGAAAGCACCAAAATGTTAGACCAAAAAGTGGTTCTAACACCCAAATTGACTAAAAGCAGAATGAAATAAGATCAAAAGTAAAATGGAGACACAGAATTTATAGTGGTTCGGCGTTAAAAAGCCTACGTCCACTTGTCAATCACTATTCTCGACGATAGAGTTGCAATTACAATGAGATATTCACTCAATTTCACTCACAACTCACATACATTCACTTAATTGTTTCAACACAAATGTTGAAAAACAATTTGGATTATCCGGGAGTGCTGGAATTCGGTTTATGAAAGTGGTTCAACTCTCAAAGTGCCAAAAAGAAGATCCTTTTCATTGTCTCCAGACAGGGTATTTATAGGTGAAAATTTGCTCAGAACCCGATCCGGATCGGAGCCACGTGTCTTCCATCCCATCATCTTCGGGTTCGGATGGATTTCAGTGTTGACAACGCATCAGAGCAGTGGACGTTGTGGGCAGGAACTGGTCATAACCGCTCCGAATAACCAGGCGATCATGGGGGAGAGTGATGTGGAATATGGGTTCGGATTGGAGGAGCATGCAGGAGGGGTTCGGATCGGGACATCCGATCCGACCCGAATTATGCTGAAACTAAACTCTTATCCATTTCTTTCTGTTCTGATCCGTCCCTATAGCAGGTAGCCCTCCGCTCCGACTGACAATAGGTATCTCTCCGATCCGAACAGCAGTGCCTCTTTGATTCAAACAATAGCAGCTCTCCGACCCGAACAACAAAATCTCTCCGATCCGATCCGCTATATCTCTCTGATCCAATCCGCTATGATACTTTCCAAGTTCTTCAACGTTTCACATCTCGACTTTGTGTTGCCCAGTTCACAAAGTGGGCTAACAATGATAAAATTATTTCTTTTCTATACAAAAATATAATTTGAGCTAAATTATTTCATTTACCCTCTTTACTAAACAATATTGTGTTAGTTGCAAGTTCAAAATTGAACCAATCAAATAACACAATACAAAACATTTGTATATAAAATCTACAAATACGTGATCTCATATATATACACTCAACTTAATATAGGTATTACTAACCCCATCTCTGTTGAGTTACCCCCACAAAGCCAAGGTTATTACTAAACCATACGCATTGATACCACCACAATGTACTGGCGGTTTCGTATGGCTTTTCAACAATCCCTCCAACCACAAGTCAGCGGGCTAACATTCCACCATGGCTTATAGAGGTACCTAGTACCTTATTTTACGGCCAGCCTCTCAACTCGCAATCAACCAAAATTTTTGCGACATGTAGGGGTAAGAGTCTCCCGTTCTCCACCTAACGCGAAGCAAGAACCACCATCATGTGTACCAAGCATACAACAAGCAACAAGGACTGGTGTGAGTAAACTCCAACCACTTGGTTTAATTTTTAAATTCGGAATGAATAATACATAAGTGTATGAAAACACGCGAGAAATTCGACACTCAAATTTCGACAATAATACATAAAACCCGTATTACTTGCCAAAACCAAAGTATCGAAAACATTAGATAGTTAATAGAAAGAATTTAGAGGGTGAGATAAGAAAGAAAGAAATATGAGAATAGAAGTTGAAGAACCAACTAATCAACACAACAGAATTAGAGTCTCACATCGCAGGGAAATAAAATATAATATAGAAATAAACCTTTATTTAAGAGCTTGAAATAAATACTTACAATCATCAGGGTACATCAATAGATCTGGATAGTTATAATAATCTGTCCTCACATACAACACACAACGGGATAAATATATATCTTACATCTGAACTCCTCCAGCATGTCTCCTAAAGTTCGCAGCATCCAAACCTAAACCTATAAAACTTGGTCTAAACCGAGCATTACAAACAACATATTAGTTTGGTGAATCAGAGTGAGAACTCTCTAAGTTTATAGGCATCATCCAACAGATTTTAAAGACAAAACATTTCTTTTTGAAAGAAAAAGATAATCTTAAGACTAATCCATACATAAACACGAACAATTTTTACCTTACGATAACCTAAAGAATTTTGGAATCATATATTATTTTGACATTATAATAATGTCTAAACACAAATAATTAGCAATTTAACGAAACACTTGCATCTCACTCTCTACATATATAGTATACAATCAAAACCGTGGGCTCTTATTGGAGATTAGATTTCGACTATGACAAGGTATGGAACCACCTATCGATAATGTATCTATAAAGTGGGATACACCGAGTTCAACAAGAACATCTTGTAACCTGGCCACACGTGACCGACCACTCACTTTGCTTGAGTGTATCGAATTTATATGACCAACAGTTGGGGTTAAACCATTGTTTCCAGAAAAGGGACAACATTGAAATAGATTTAAGAAGGAAATGGATTTTCTCTGGATTGGTGATTATACACCCTGATTGGGAGCGACCCATTTGGCCATGATGCCTGCTGGATTTTTGTCATTTCCCATTTGAAGGGGATTGAGGTTAAACACTACCTTTAGAACAACATATCACCATTCACTTTGAATGCCACATTGTAAGATCCATCAAATCACTAATTGACGTCCACAAAAAATTATCTAGGTGTAAGCAAAGAGGAGGTGTCTTCTCCACCACCAACAGAAATACGTTTGTAGAAATCAACATACGTCCATACAAGTCATCCAGGAAACTTATGAACCGAAGGCACACTCCTACCACATCCGAGGAATGACCCTACAGATCAGTAACGAGTAGTCCTTGCAACCCATAGATTTCAACCACGATAGGATTACAGTATATCTCCGGTCGCTAAACCAGAGATTTTAAGTAATTCTACAGTTTTATGAAGTTCTACGGTCTACAATTGCTCTGTCCCGATCAACATTTGATATCCTCCATATTTACATATTTGCTAGTTTGGAATGGTTTTTGAATATAAATTCGATCCCGCACTTTCCGTACCAACAATCGTATAGGCCAGATTTGATAGTCTGTTATTAACTATCAGATAAACAACCATTCAATCATAAAAATAAAATTAGTTTTACTGGTCTAGTATTCAACATCACTTGGCTTCTTCAATTAAATAATTAAACAAATGGTTAAATTAAAATTTAATTTTTTTTTTGGTATTTCAACATAGTATTTCACTTCTTATTTAATATAAGATTATCCTCGAAACAATTTAATTTTAATATTTAGGAAAATATTCAATACTCATATCATATTTCCTATTCCATTATCCTTTCTAAAAACATTTTCCACTTTATTACTCATTATCTATAATCGGTAAATCACTTCAACTTATCATTCGTAAACAACGTTACAAAATCTATTTTATTCCTTTGCTTGAAAAAATTTAACCAACCTTTGTTCCTTTAGAATAAGCACATTCCAAAACTCCACTTTTCATTTCCTTTTTGCCTCGAAAACATCATTATATTGTCACATAATTTCCTTTATATTGGAGATATCATTATATACGTATATATATACACACACATTCTCAAGTCTTTTCATTTCCGTTACTTTGGGAATCCCATCATATATATTATTATACCTTTTATTTTCTTTTTCTTTGGAAATCTCATTATATTTTCTCAAGCCTTCTATTCCCTTTTTAAAGTTGGAAATGTTTCTATTTCTTATTCCTGCATTTCTATACATCAACATTCATTAGTCTCTGAACGTAAATTAGTAAGCAAGTAAATCCTTAAGTATCAACCCCGAAGACCGAAATATACATTAGATTAACACTCAAAAAATCAGTCAACTTAACCAATCTCCAGGTAGGTTCCAATTCTTAAATTTCTTACCATAACTCCTTACCAACCCATATTATTTCACTTGTAATACATTCAACCATTTTCCACTCTGAAAATCACATTTCAATTACCATCCATTTCACTTAATTTCATTACTAAATTTCGCCAATTCAAAATCAACGGTTTTTCTCATTTCTTTTTATAAACTTTGTTTATAAAATCTATGGTTTTAACATAAATGTGACGATCCCAAAACCCCGTACGACGGTGCTAAGAATAATCATTGGAATATAACACATTAATCATCATTAGCAGAGTACAGATAATAGAAAAAGCAACAAATAGAATAATTTACATAAATATGTTAGCGGAATCATAATATGTCATAACATCAGAGAGCACAATGTAGGATACAACTTAGTGCATGAAAGTAAAAGATCAGTCTATATCGCCATAAGCGGTACATATACATAAAAGAGTACATAAAAGAAATATCAGTCTACATCGCCAGAAGCGGAATCATATACATAGATTATAATGGCGGAATATCAATAGACAAAACACTGGGAAGTCAAGCCTCTCCATATAAGCCAAAATATGCACTCCCTGCTGAAGTGCCAAAGCCAAAATATGTCATGCTAACTATCACTAGGCTGCCCATGTGAAAATAAGGGCACCCAAGTTTGCAAGGTGAAATAAACTACAAGTCAGTCATGGGACAGGTATGAGAAATCTACTTAACTAATTAAACAACAATAATAAGGCAAATCATAGGACCACACCACTTTTGCAGAACGAGTTTACTCCAGTGATTGCCAGTGCAAGAAATAAAGTAAATTATTAAATCATCGCAATGCTTTTTATAAAAATGAAGCCATTATAAAACTCAGGTCCCATCACACAATGCAACGCAAGCTGGAGGATAGAGTTTTACCATATAATGGCCAAGAAATGCTTGATACGTATAAAACAAAAGTGTTTGATATTATTACTAGTGCATATATGTTTCAAAAACAAATTCAATCATAAATATCAATCCTAGACAGCATTGCTACCATCTACTATGTCGCCATACTAGTAATACAATCAAATCCATAATTTCGTATTGGAAATTGGATTCCATCATGAGTCGAGGCAAGGGGTAAGCTCCTCTCCGGTTTGAGACACTCAAGCAAATGTCTCAGGACCACACATAGCGATCCTTGGATCTTAACGGCCGGTCCTCTCTTACTTTTGAGGATTGGCAATTCCTGAACACACGATTCCCGGTCATATAGGACATAAATCCGAGGAGTCTCGCATTCCAACAACCACACAGGTAAAATAATATAAATGTCAGGGCTGGTAGGTCACATACATAACCCATAGCTAGAAAGAAACGCCGCGCTCTCCCTGTAGTCACTATCCGGTTTTTGACTCATACCGAGGTGTGAGGCTCGCGGATCAACGCTATACACAAAGCTACGCCACGTAGGCCATGCTTTGATCATCAACCACGAAAATTTGCTTTTCAACAAAAGCCTTGATCATCTTCCACTTAGGCATGCCACACAGGCAATTCACTCCATGCGACTGATTTCTATCGATATATAACCTCTGAGCTCGTACGTCTCAGAGAAGGGCATTAAGCAAGAGAATAAATTCTCCGCCGCCAAACAGATACATATTTAATAAAGATCAATCAGCACATAACAAAATCCAATGTTAGACACACAATCCATTTACAAGTTCATTCGGGGTCTGAACGAAACCGGAGGGCACCATATTCCTCGCATATCCATACAATGAACAAATATGTCCGGACGGCTACCACTTCATCCATGTCAAGGTAGCTACTCCAATCATGAACATCAGTAGCGCCCATCCATCCGATGTGAAGATGGTCGGTCTTGAACCATCTTCATCTCTTCGACTTTCAATCGTCGATCAATTATTTGAAATGAGAATTAACTCGGCCTTTTCAAATAATTCACATATATTTAGATTTCAAATCAATTCTTCCCATGGTTAAATTATTCGACATTCACGCTTCAGTTCTTTAGTATAATTTTCATGTCAAACACATTCAACCATCCAATGACAAGCAAACCAAGTATAATCGGTTTATTTCCATTCCATATCGTCTATAATATTTTATAACGATATATCGCCATTTTTATTTATTTAAAAATGGCCCTATTTAATTAAACGACGTTTCAGGTCGTGCCAAGGCACTGGTGCTGTTTTTCTCCAAATTTGTTTTACACGTATCTGAAAATCTAACCGTTGGATCTCAACAAAGTTTATATCATTGGAAAGGTATTCCCAAAGCGAACCCAACGGTTCCAATTTCGTCAAAATCCGATGGTTGGATCTTTCGGTATAATCATTTATATTTACGATTTCAAAACGCGAACTGTAGGGACTCGATTCGTTTTATTTAGTTTATATATATATAAATATAATTTATTCGACGATTTCAATATCGTTTTCACTTTAAATATTTCACTAACGACTTTAAATTTCAGAAAATTTCGCCATAACCTACTATGTACGGGAAGGGGTTTGGAAATTTATTAGGCCGTATTAGGTACCCAATAAATCCTAATAAGTATGCACATATTTACAGCGATATATTCCGGTGCCCACAGGGGAGTGTGTATAGATCATAACTCAAGATGATAAATTCTCGTCACCCTATAAATGGTTTTTGTGCCTTAATGACCAGAGAGATGTGTTTATTGTCATCTCCAGACCCATGTAGGGTTTTTATCAATCTTGAAATTTTACCGTTACATTTTATATAGTCCAGATCTGTCCTCAGTTCAACATGTAATATATAGTCATTGTCATACAAGCCTCTCGCTCGTATGGTAAATCTTCAACCTCGTCACACAAGCTCCAAATGCTTATGTGGTATATGATGAAGTATGCCTATCTTCCAGAAGTATGCCATGTAGTGTAGTTCAAAATTAATTGTTACTATCCTATGGCGACATTTATTATTTCACACAGAACAACAAGCACTCTGCATCCAATGGCATTCACATGAGTCGATAGAATAATAAAATTGCACATCCAACTCATTAAGGTTTACCTATTTGTCGGGCACGCAAATAAATTCTTTACTCAGCAGCTAATCCATTTTCCTGTTCAATACATGTATATATATATATATATATATGTGAGAAACTAAGCTAAAAATAATATTTCTAGCGAACAAAAATATATTTCAACACATGACTATTTTATTTAGTTCACATACATGTTAAAAATAATATTCATAGCAAACAAATATTTATTTCAACACTTGTGTGTTTTTAGTGAGTTGTAAACATGATAAAAATGATATTTTTATCATCAAAAATATTTATTCAACACACGAACATTTTTAGCACTTCATATTCACAATAAAAATGTAGATTTTATTGTTCACTCCATATACTCAACAAATGAATGCTTTCGACTTCACACATATGATAAAAATATGATTTTTATCGTTATAGTCCTATATTCAACACATGAATGTTTTCTATAGTTTATATATATAATAAAATGTGATTTTTAGTGTTAAAACAATTTATTTAAAACATGAATATTTTATATATTCTATATATGTGATAAAATGTTAATTTTTTTTAAAGAATTTTATTCATCACATGAATTTCTATTCAACACATGAATTTCTATTCAACACAAGAATTTCTATTCAACACATGAATTTAGTTTCAACACATGAATATAGTTTCAACACGTGAATATAGTTTCAACACATGAATATAGTTTCAACACATGAAAATAATTTCAACACATGAAAGTAGTTCTAACACATGAATATTATTGAAAATTTCGGCAGCATAACGGTAGGGTATTTAAATCCGGCACCGTCCCGAGTACGGCTTCTCGCTCTACCTTAAAACCTCGCGGTTTTTGACAATGGGGATTTCATACATCTTGTTCGCACACAGGCGAGTATTTTTTCTTTTCCACAACCTATTCAAATTTTGTTTCAACCACAAACGGGTATTTTTCAACATAAACGGGTATATTTCAACCACAATCAAACAATATCAACCACAAGCAATTCTATCAACTATTCGCATTATTCACCAATTTTTTCACGCCAATTCACAATTAATAATTATCGTCTGTGGTTTGTGGACGAGCGCAGTGTGTGTAAATATATATAAGTATATTTCACTTCCATTTCAATACATATATGATTTATACAATTCATGTATAATTTATACATCGCTCATATAACTTATACAACACATGTACATGAGGTATACAACGTGTATATAATTTATACTTCACTTATATAACTTACACAACGCATTTCCATTCACATTTTAGTTTAGAAATCTCGCATTGGTTTGTTGCTTTGCTAAAAATAGTAGCAGGCTCAAAAAAATCCACGGACACTTCTAGAAT
Organism: Allium sativum; assembly: GCA_030737875.1. Taxonomy (NCBI): domain Eukaryota; kingdom Viridiplantae; phylum Streptophyta; class Magnoliopsida; order Asparagales; family Amaryllidaceae; genus Allium; species Allium sativum. The sequence continues at coordinate 857,579,321 of CM060918.1, read as the reverse complement.
GTGGAGAGCGTCGACATGGTCCCGATGTCTCCTGTTTCATCGAATTTCGTCAACATAGCAAAAAGATATGATTTTTAGAAGTTTGCAACACTTAAAAGTGTAAAAATCAGTTTAAATAATTAAACCTGTACCTCTCAGCAAAATGTTCAAAACTAGGTTTTGATTTTGCGACCAAACGGTGTAACGGTTGGAGGATCGGAGGGTGCCACATCGTAGTGCTAGGGGAGGCGCACGCGCGCCAGGAAGGGGGTCCATTTCAGTGGCTCCTAGCGGCGGCGACGGTGGTTTAAAGACCCGACATTCGTGGGCGTGAAACTCAAGGTAGGGGCGACGATACGGGGCAAACTATATATGGATCTGAAGAGGACGATGAGATCTACAAAAATTTGAACTGGGGCATGGTCAAATTCTTGATGGATTGGCCGGAAAATGGATGGGAAAGGGGAAGCTACTAATCGTTGTCGGTTACAGGGGGGTCGGGGGGTTTTTTGAATTTTTTTATATTTTTAATTAATGAATGGATTTTTATGACTGGTCAATATTTATATTAATTCGAAAATTAGGGTTTTCATAAACGAACACCAATTCAAACCCAACTACCGTCGCCCCTAGCAAAATATCGCCATTCCGAACACATTGGGATATGTTTCGTAGGCCCATTCGACTATTTCAGTCAGTTATTCTTCAAATTAAAGTATAAAACATTCAATATTTGAATTGAACGTACATTTCAATTTGCTAGGGCCACAAACTGATCTAAAATATTCCAGAAAAATAATTCTAGCTATGTTTTGATGATACGGTCCCAAAAAAACTAATTTCATCGAATTCTGAGACCGTTTGAAAAACGGCCATTTTCTGGTCAACTCAATTTAACAGAAATTGACCAAACACATTTTCCATTGCCACGCTCACATGTTAACTTCAAAAATTATGGAATTTGAAACCTAGCAATAATTTGACATCTCGGATCCAACAAAAGTGGTTTCGTCGAATTCTGAGGTCGTTTAAAAATGTCTATTTTCAAGGGCTATATTTTCTCTATAGCACCCTTTTTGAAAATTCATTTGGCCATAACTTTTGATTCTCGCTATGAAACTTCGATTTTTCAGATTCATTAGAAATATATTCATAAATAGATTTAAGTATTTTTGGTTTCACTAAAATCCGTTTTATTTTGCACCCAGTACAGTTAGTTAAAGTTTGAATTCAAATTTTCAAACTGCCGCACCATTTCTAACTCATTATTTTATTGAAATATTCTATTTCAATTGTCTCAATTTCTTTAAAATAACCAATTTAAAATTTTTTAATTGGCTCGTATTTTTCGGTTTGTTACAATCTCCCCCACTTAAAACTTTTCGTCCCCGAAAAGGAAACAGCAGTACATTAGGAAACAAAACAGAAATGCAAAGTATTTTAAATGTACCTTGCTCCAGAGTTAGTCAGAGATGTCTACTCTGCATTTGGGGTAAGCTTGCTTAATGCTTTCCTCGGTCTCCCAAGTACAGTCTCTAGGATCACTACTCCACTGCACTTTAACTAAATGAACCTTCTTGTTCCTTAGCTCTTTAGTTTCTTTGCCAATAATTTTTAATGGCTCTCTTCTGACTACTAATTCTGGAGTAATTTCCATGTCCTGTTGCGCTGCTTCTTCTACAACAAGATCTGGATCATGCACATGTCTTCTAAGTTGAGATACGTGAAATACATTATGTACTTCAGGCAACCAATCAGGTAATTGAACCGTATAAGCAAGAGTTCCAATTCGTTCAAGTATAGGAAAGGGACCAATAAATCTAGGTGCCAACTTCCCAGTTTTACCGAATCGGATTACTCCTCTAATCGGAGAAACTTTCAAATAAACATAATCACCAACAGTGAATGCTAAATATCTTCTTCTAGAATCTGCATAAATTTTCTGTCATCTTTGCACCATTTTCAATCGTTTCTTGATGAAATCGACTTTATCTGATGCTTCTCGAATCATATCGGGTCCCAACACAAGTCTGTTGCCAGGTTCTACCCAACATGTGGGTGATCTACACGGTCTACCGTATAATGCTTCAAATGGGGACATTTTCAAACTTGCTTGATAGCTATTGTTGTATGAGAATTTGGCCAAATGCAAGTGATCTTCCGATGACCCGCCAAAATCAATTATGCAAGCCCGTAGTAAATCTTCTAGAATTCTGTTCACCATCTCAGTTTGGCCATTTGTCTGAGGGTGACAAGCGGTGCTCAGGTTCAGTTTTGTTCCCAATTCCGTCTGGAATACCTCCCAGAACTTGCTAGCAAATATTGGATTTCTATCACTGACTATGCTGATGGGAACTCCATGCAGCTTAACAATTTCTTTGAAATAAATCTGTGCTAGACTTTGGGCGGTTCTATTGGATCTGACAGGTACGAAATGGGCGGTCTTCGTGAAGCGATCTATGATCACCCAAATACTGTCATTTCCTTTCTTGGTTCGGTGCAAACCATCTATGAAATCCATGGAAATCTGTTCCCACTTCCATCCTGGAATATCTAATGGTTGTAATAATCCGATGAGTTTTTGTTGGTCGCTCTTGACTAGTTGACAAGTAGAGCACCTACTAACATATAAAGAAATGTCCCTCTTCATGGACCTCCACAAGAAGGTGCATTTGAGATCATTGTACATCTTACTTACCCCGGGATGAACGCAAAGCTTGGATTTATGACATTCATCGAGCACCTCCCTTTTGAGCTCTGGGATGTTGGGAACACAGATCCTCCCTTTTAATCTCAGAACTTCTTCCTTATCCACCTGGAAACTCGAGGGTTCGCCTTTCTGTATTCCCTCTCTAATTCTTTGAATGAAGTGATCATTCTTATGAAGAGCAGAGATTTTATCAATCAATGAAGGCGTAATTATAAGATTGGCAATGATTGCGGTTTTTCGGCTAAGCGCATCCGCTACTACATTAGCTTTTCCCGGTGTATACAGGATATCTAGATCATATGCTGCGAGAAATTCTAGCCAATGCCGCTGTCTCAAGTTCAGAACTTTCTGGGTGAACAAATACTTCAATGATTGATGGTCTATATATAATTCGAATTTCTCACCCAATAAGTAATGTCTCCATATTTTCAAAGCAAAAACGATGGCTAGCAACTCAAGATCATGAGTTACATAATTCTTCTCATGTGGTTTCAGCTGATGACTTTCTTAAGCGACTACTTGGCCTCTTTGCATTAATACTGCACCCCGACCTCTAATAGAAGCATCCGTCCATACCATCAAATCCTGATTGTCATCGATAATGGTTAATACTGGAGCGGTTATTAATTTTGATTTCATTTCCTAGAAATCTTCCTCACAGTTGGAAGTCCACTTAAATCTCTCATGCTTCTTTGTAAGCTTTGTTAATGGACCTGATATCTTCGAAAAATCCTCAACGAATTTTCGATAATAACTAGCCAACCCAAGAAAACTTCGAACTTCTGTGGGTGTAGTAGGCTGTTTCCAGTCTTGAATTGCTGTAATCTTGCTTGGATCTACAGAAATTCCTTCCTTTGACATGACATGGCCAAGGAACTTCACTTCATCTTGCCAGAAGATGCATTTATAAAATTTGGCTTTGAAGACATTCTTTCTCAGAATCCCTAATACTTGTTCTAATTGTTTTTCATGCTCACTTTCTAATTTAGAGTAGATTAAAATATCATCGATGAATACCAGAATGAATTTATTCAGAACTTCTCTGAACACTCTATTCATTAGATCGACGAAGTATGCGGGAGCATTACATAAGCCGAACGGCATTACTAACCACTCATAAAATATGTCTGGACCTCTGAAAGCTGTCAAAGGAACACACTCTTCGGCAATTCTCAATTGATGGAAACCTGTAGCTAGGTCCATTCTGGAAAATATTCGCTGTAGTGACCCGAAAATCCGGTAGAATTTGAGCTGACCAAAAACACAAGTCCAACCCCAAATATCACGGAAATTCGAACCATTAATAGAAAGAAGTTAGAGGGTGAGGATAGATAAGATAGAAACTTAGAATAGAAGAAGAAGAAGAACACAACATCAGAGTAACACGAATCTCACAGCGGAACGAATAACATATAATATATATAACATAACTTGAAATATACATTTGTACTTGAATATACATCAATATCAAAGTACATCACTTACAACACAGCAGAAATAACTATAGCTATATGATCCTGAAGCCTCCTGCTCCAAGCTCTTCCAGTATATCTGTAAATTCCCGACTACTAGACTGCCCGTACAAATTTAGGCACCCGAGAGTTTAGGGAAAACAACAAAGTAAACTCCGGGTCAGTCATGGGACTGGTATGAGTAAACAGTTTCAGAAAACTAAATGATATCTCAGAAGACCACGCCGTATAACACGGAACGGGTTTTTCCCTTATGAGAATCCAAACACTTGATTTATCTTTATATCAAAACTCTTTTGATATTATAATAATGTCTAAATCAAGTAAATAACAATCTAGTGGAACGTTTGCATCTCACGTTCCACATATATATACAATCAAAACCGCAAGCACGTATTGGGTAATGGATTTCCAACAATGACAAGGTACGGAACCACCTTCCGCTGGTATATCTCTAGAGGAGAATACACCGAGTTCAACAAGAACATCTTGCAACTCAGCCACACATGACCGACCACTCATTTCGCTTGAGTGTATCGAATGTATATCAACAACGGTTGGGATCAGCAACCGTTTCCCGAATGGGACAGCATCGACAATAGATTTTTAGAAGTAAATGAAACTCTAGATCAGGTGATTATACACCCTAATAGGTGCGACCTACATAGCCATGTTGCCTGCCCGATTTCTGTCATTTACCGGTTGATGAGGCTAGAAGCTACACTTTATCATCACGCCATATTCACTTCGAATGCCACATCGTCAAATCCATCAAATCACCGATTGACGTCCTCAACAGTACATTACGTGTTAGCTAAAAGAAGTTTCCTTCTCCGCTTCCACTCTTGGTACGATTGGAGAAATCAATATACGTGATCGTCTGGAAATACTCTGTCAGACATTCATCCATACAAGTCACCCAGGAACAGGATGAACCGAAGGCACAATTTCTATTAATAGAAAAAGTCCTTGCACTCTACTCCGTCTTCGATTATCTTTATATAATCGGATTCGCACGCTACTTCCGATATGGAGTCGTTCTTTGGATAATAATCCAACCGGTCTCTCCATATTGACAACGATGGTCAAAACATCGATAGTCTGTGATTTAACTATCGAATAAAAACAAGTGTTTCGATAGTCGATGATTTAACTATCGAATAAAACAAGTGTTCATCCAAACATCCAACAATCACTGAACCTTTAATTAATATTCCATTAATTAAATCACTTCTCTATTTCTTTATCAATATTTGTTAACCAAATATTTTCGATAACCATATTGGCCTTATACGTTCTTTGGAAAACATTTCCATATATCGCCTTTCTTTATTTTCTATACTAGGAAATATTCATTATTCTATTTCCAAGCTTTGCACATATTTGGGTTAAAACAGATGTGGTGTAAAACATCGTTACGACAACCCAAATACAGTATTTAACTAATTCTCATTCCACATTGATCTTCGAGCCTGAATCTTGCTACTTATCGGTATATCATGAAATCAACCAAGTTGGGGTATAATTACCTCTCAGACCTTGACTGAATAACATTTAACGTCAAAACAGACAAGACTACTTACTCGAATAATCAATACCATACAACTGATTATTCACCTTCAAACACATATACATTTTCTCTTTCTATTTTTACTAGATTTTATTCCTAGTCTTCCTTTTTGATTATACTATTCTATTTCTAAGTTCGTTTCCTTATCGACTTCTATATAATTTGATATGTTGATTTCTAACTATCAAATTATCTTAAAAATATTCTATCTCCTTAAATTCCCGGAAAAATTCGCCATAACCTCCATTGTACCGGGAGCATCGGGAAATTTCAAATAGCTTTCCCGGTCCTTCTTATCTCAAAAAGAAAAAGAAAAAGCCAAGCGGCTTGCCGATATGGCGCATAAAATCTCATATGGAAATTGAATACGTACCTTTTTGTCGGGCATTCTATTTATTTCACTTCTATACTTTATTCCATACCTGTCTCCTGTATATTTATGCCTGTCCAATCTATTTTAACTATACCAATCGTTTTAACTCAATTTGTTAATTAAATCTGTTGCTTAACTTTTCAGTCTATTTCACCTTCATATTTGAACATGACATGTTCAAATATATTTTAACTGCATATTAACAAATTCTAATTATACTCATACTCTCGTTCCCTTATCGACTTCTCTATTCAAATTCCAATTCAATTCTATTTGAATTCTCTTTATTTAAAACTACATTTGAATTCTATTTTCAAATTCTATAGTTTAAAGTCCATTTGAATTCTATATTCAAATTCTATAGTTAAAGTCCATTTGAATTCTATATTCAAATTCTATAGTTAAAGTCCATTTGAATTCTATATTCAAATTCTATAGTTAAAGTCCATTTGAATTCTATATTCAAATTCTATAGTTAAAATCCATTTGAATTCTATATTCAAATTCTATTTCAATTCCTTATATTCAAAGTCCATTTGAATTCTCTGCATTATTTATAAACAACGTTTATAACTTCAATTCAAATCCCACCTTTCCATTTATAAACAACGTTTATAAATTCAACTTAAACCCCATATTTTCATTTATAAACAACTTTATAAATTCGATTCAAATTCCATCCTTTCATTTATAAACAACTTTACAAATTCGATTCAAATTCCATTTTTTCATTTATAAACAAAGTTTATAAATTCAATTACTTGTTTTATATACCTTCGAACAAGTTAAATATTTTCTATAGTCTTATTTAAAATTCAAATTCCATCTTTTCATTTATAAACAAAGTTTATAAATTCGAATTAAATTCCATCATTTCATTTATAAACAACTTTATAAATTAGATTCAAATTCCATCCTTTCATTTATAAACAAAGTTTATAAATTAAATTACTTGTTTTATATACCTTCGAACAAGTTAAATATTTTCTATAGTCTTATTTAAAATTCAAATTCTATTTATAAAAATAGAATTCCCTTTTTAAATATCAAATACCCCTTTCGATATTTTTATAAATCAATATCCCAAGCCCTAGTGATATTTAAACAATCAAATCAATCCATTTTCAATCATTTGATTTTTTTTACACATCATATATGAATATATATGAAATCAAACAAACAACAACATATAATATATTTTTGAGGAATCCAGTTGGATTCCTCCAACCTGTTTTCCTGCATCCACAGATGTTAGTCAACATAGTAATACCCATCCTGCTTCGAGGCAGGATATCGCGGTATAGAAGGTCATCCACTAATCATAGCGTGGGGCGTATAGGGTAATCATCCGCTATGGTACCGCGGGCATCCGCTAATGAAACTGCGGGAATCCAACCAATCATCAACCCATTATATATATATATATATATATATATATATATATATATATATATATATATCCTAAATAACCAATATATATTTCAAAACAATCAGACAACATTCAAACAAGCATAACAATTATTTTTAACTATATAAAAATAAATTCTAAATAAAAGGTGAGATTTACTCACCTAGATTTTCTTTGCTGAATATCTTTTGGAAATTCAAATCTTACGGCTGCGAATCGCCTCGAATGAGTTTTTATCGTGCTCCTACGAATATTTATTTAATGATCAACATTTCAATTAACGAATAAATAAATGTCTTATATATATATATCCTTTTTCTCATTTAATTAAATCATCAAATTGTTTTTAATTAAATATCCAACTTCTTTTATTTATTTTGAGTTTGAAACCTGAATCAAACTAATATAGTTTAAATAAAAGAAACAAAAACTAACTAATTCATTTTCTATAACTAATTATATAAATTCATTTGCTCTTTATATAACTAATCACTCATAAAATTTTTTTAACTTCCTTATTTATTTTTCCAAATAAATAAAAACTAAATCAAAAAAGAAAAATACCTTAGTCCTGCTAAATTCTTTCTTTTTCCTCAATACATCACTACCGAACAGAGACTTCCAACCCCACTACCCCGTACTGCCCAAACCCCCATCAAAGATCAACGTCGGCCTCCAGTATTCCATCTGCCGAACCCCCAAACACCATCCTCGAGTAGCTGCTCCCCTTTCAGTTATTGTCGTGTTGAATCGAACTCCAAATCAATGGCCTGCAGCGTCGCACCTCTTCACGTTGCTAACCCCAGAACGACAGCCGCTTCCAAAGTCGAACGCCTGGTGATGACCTCGCCCCTCGTCGCCCTTCAGAAACTCCGTGATTTCAACTTGCGGTTCCACTCCAAATCGAAGAACTTGACCTCACAAATCAATCGATCTCGGTTTTAGGAAATTAGGGATTTCGATTTTTATTTTATACTGAAAAGGAGTGCGGCCATTTCTGATTTTATCTGAAGCTTTTGTTTGAAAATGGGAGGAATCGGTTTTAAAATAGAAGAGGTAGGTAGGGGGTGCGGGTACTAGAATGAACAACGAGGCCTCTTTATTTTCTCCTATATGTTTTGTTTCTATCCACAAAATAAAGGAAATTTAATTTAATTTAATTAGTTTTTGATCTGTATCCTTAAATTAAAATACTCCGTGGTTTTGAACTCCTTTCTGAACCCAACAGCTACAAATTCTAGGGTAAAACCATTATTCTGAACACACTGGGATAGGTCATGAAGTCCAATTCGATCATTTGTAGAAGATATTAATTTAATTCGATATAAATTAATTTCAGCCAATTTATTTCCTCGATAAATGGATAAATATCATTATCGTTATAAATTCAAATAAAATTTCCTATAAATTATTTGAACTGTATTTAATTCAAATAAAAATTTGAATTCAACTAAATCCATTTTCATATTCTGATAATTCAATATTAAATTGAAATTGATTTTTAAATCGATAACTCCCTATAGAAATGATTTATTTACTTAACAAAATATTTAAATCCATATTAAATATTTTTTTAAAATTTACCCATAAGAGTCTGGGTCATTACATTCGCGCTCCATTTAATTGGTCTAACAGATCATCGATGTGGGGTAATGGATATTTGTTTTTGAGCGTCTGCTTGTTGAGGTCTCGGTAATCAACACACAATCGGAGAGTACCGTCTGACTTAGGAACAAACACTACAGCTGCACCCCAATTAGAAAAGCTAGGTTTGATCAGACCCTTCCATAGCAGTTGACGAGTTTGATCGCTCAATTCTTCTTTTTCTTTTGGAGTCATTCTTCGAATTAGATGTACCACTAATCTGGCATTCGAAATTAGATCGATTATGAATTCAGTTTCTCTTTGCGGAGGTAAGTTTTTGACTTCTTCAAACACATCCACATAGTTTTTAACAACATGAATCTTTTTTAGTGAAGTGGGAACAACTTCTAGCGCAGACCAAAATTCTTTTCTATCCGGATCTGAACCATGGCATGGTATAGTAATATATCCAAGCTTTGTTTTAATTTTTACTATTCTTTCCGCACAATTTACTTCGGCCTCGTATTTCGTTAACCAACCTAGCCCGAGAATGTTATCGAATTTGGGAAAATTCATGGTGATCAAATCAAAAGAAAACTTGTAGGAAGAATAAGAGACTATCACTCTACAATATGAACTTAGAACAAGAGATCCTCCTATCGGATTATGAACTCTAATCGGTTCTTTAAGGTCTCTTACTTTTAACTTTAACTTGTGAACAGTGTTACTTGTAATGAAACTACGTGATGCACCAGTATCAAATAGTACAGAAACAAAAATATTTTTAATTGTAAGGGTACCTCCCAGAACATTAGGTTAACCTACTCCATCTGAAGCAGCTGGCAGGTTCGCCCCGTCATAAACATGAGCAACTTCTGCCTTCTTTAGCAATGGACAATCTTTGACGAGATGTCCTGTTCGGCGGCAGTTGAAGCATGATCTAGAATTCTGAGAGTTCTGGCTTGAGCTTTGTGAGTTTGTTCTCTGCCGCTTTAGAGTTGTGCATACATTGGAGTAGTGTCCCATCTTACCACAATTAAAACAACTTCCATTGGGTGGCTTGCTAGCTTGCTGATTTGTGGATGCTGCGTTGCTGGACTGAAGTTGGTTCCCAGAAGTCTAGCGTTTGTTTCCCGCTTGACTCTTGGCGCGGTCTAGATCGAGGTTCCTTTGGTCCAAGTCTTCATAATTATAGGTCATTTCCACCAAGTCTGCAAATGCAAGTTTGATGTGGCTCATGGCTCTATCCTGATACTTACGCTTAAGCACATGTATGAACCTTTTGTTCTTTGCCTATTCAGTCGTGATAAGCTCTGGTGCATAACGAGATAGTTGCGTGAACTTGTTAAGGTAGTCCTAGAGGGAGAGGTCTCCCTGTTGGAGATTGGCAAATTCATCGTGCATACACTCCATCGCTTGTTCTGGGATGAACTACTCCTTAAACATTGCCTTGAAGTCATCCCAATTTCTCACTGCATTTTGGTCCGCAGTGGTGATGGACTCCCACCATAATTTTGCCTCATCTTGTAAAAGCCAGGCTCCCATAAATGCCTTATCGTGATCTCTAAGTCTTAATCCACCTAAGATCTTTTCGCAAGTTTTCAACCATGCTAAGGCTTCTATCACTGTGCCTATTCCTGAAAAGGTTTTTCCCCCGAGATTTTTGTATCTCTTCGCCACTCGGTCTAGTTCGAATGGCTACGGGGCTGGTGGTTGTATCAAAGACCCTTCTGCAATGGGAACATCCCCTCTTCCTCTACCTCGGCCTCCTTGGCCTCCTCGGCCTCCTCTAGCTGTAGCAACTCGGGTAGCCATCTATCAAGTTCTATATAAGCAAGAAAAGAGTCAAGCTCGCATAAATGATAATTTTAATATATGGTAAAGCAAAAGAACTTAAGGAAAGAAAATAATGTACTGATCAGATTATTTTTGCTATTCTGCTTAGCTCATTCTAGGACATTACTAGTCCTATCTCTAATGAGCTACTCGCCTTAGAACACTACTGATTCTATTCTGATGAGATATTTAATGTGCCAAATTCCAGAACTAAGATTAACCAAAGCTCTGATACCACGTGTGACGATCCCAAAACCCCGTACGACGGTGTTAAGGATAATCATTGGAATATAACACATTAATCATCATTAGCAGAGTACAGATAATAGCATAAGCAACAAATAGAATAATTTACATAAATATGATAGCGGAATAATAATATGCGACAACATCGGAAAGAACAGTGTAGGATACAACTTAGTGCATGAAAGTAAAAGATCAGTCTACATCGCCATAAGCGGTACGTATACATAAAAGAGTACATGAAAGAAATATTAGTCTACATCGCCAGAAGCAGAATCATATACATAGATAATAATGGCGGAATATCAACAGCCAAAACATCGAGAAGACAAGCCTCGCCATATAAGCCAAAAGATGCACTCCCTGCTGAAGTGCCAAAGCCAAAATTTGTCCTACTACCAGTCACTAGGCTGCCCGTGTGAAAATAAGGGCACCCGAGTTTGCAAGGTGAAACAAACTACGAGTCAGTCATGGGACTGATATGAGAAATCTACTTAACTAATTAAACAACAATAATAAGGCAAATCATAGGACCACACCACTTTCGCGGAACGAGTTTACAGCAGTGATTGCCAGTGCAAGAAATAAAGTAAATTATTAAATCATCGCAATGATTTTTATAAAAATGAAGCCATTATAAAACTCAGGTCCCATCACACAATGCAACGCAAGCTGGAGGATAGAGTTTTACCTTATAATGGCCAAGAAATGCTTGATACGTATAAAACAAAAGTGTTTGATATTATTACTAGTGCATATATGTTTCAAAATCAAATTCAATCATAACTATCAATCCTAGACAGCATAGCAACCATCTACTATGTCGCCATACTAGTAATACTATCAAATCCATAATTTCGTATTGGAAATTGGATTCCATCATGAGTCGAGGCAAGGGGTAAGCTCCTCTCCGATTTGAGACACTCAAGCAAATGTCCCAGGACCACACACAGCGATCCTTGGATCTTCAGGGCCGGTCCTCTCTTACTTTTGAGGATTGGAAATTCCTGAACACACGATTCCCGGTCCTATAGGACCTATATCCGAGGCGCCTCGCATTCCAACAACCACACAGGTAAAATAATATAAATGTCAGGGCTGGTAGGTCACTGACATAACCCATAGCTAGAAAGAAATGCTGCGCTCTCCCTGTTGTCACTATCCAGTTTTTGACTCATATCGAGGTGTGAGGCTAGCGGATCAACGCTATAGAAAAAGCCACGCCACGTAAGCCATGCTTTTATCATCAACCACTAGAATTTTCTTTTCAACAAAAGCCTTGATCATCTTTCACTTAGGCATGCCACATAGGCAATTTACTCCAAGCGACTGATTTCTATCGATATATAACCTCTGAGCTCGTACGTCTCAGAGAAGGGCGTTAAGCAAGAGAATAAATTCTCCGCCGCCAAACAGATACATATTTAATAGAGATCAATTAGCACATAACAAAATCCAATGTCCGACACACAATCCATTTACAAGTTCGTTCGAGGTCTGAACGAAACCGGAGGGCACCATATTCCTCGCATATCCGTACAATGAACAAATACGTCCGGACGGCTACCACTTCATCCCTGTCAAGGTAGCTAGTCCAATCATGAACATCAGTAGCGCCCATCCATCTGATGTGAAGATCGTCGGTCTTGAACCGTCATCATCTCTTCGACTTCCAATCGTCGATCAATTATTGGAAATGAGAATTAACTCGGCCTTTTCAAATAATTTACGTATATTTAGATTTCAAATCAATTCTTCCCATGGTTAAATTATTCGACATTCACGTTTCAGTTCTTTAGTATAATTTTCATGTCAAACACATTCAACCATCCAATGACAAGAAAACCAAGTATAATCGGTTTATTTCCATTCCATATCGTCTATAATATTTTATAACGATATATCGCCATTTTTATTTATTTAAAAATGGCCTTATTTAATTAAACGACGTTTCAGGTCGTGCCAAGGCACTTGTGCTATTTTTCTCCAAATTTGTTTTACACATATCTGAAAATCTAACCGTTGGATCTCAACAAAGTTTATATCATTGGAAAGATATTCCCAAAGCGACCCAAATGGTTCCAATTTCGTCAAAATCCGATGGTTGGATCTTTTGGTATAATCATCTAAAGTTACGATTTCAAAATGCGAACTGTAGGGGCTCCATTCGTTTTATTTAGTTTATATATATAAATATAATTTATTCGACGATTTCAATATCGTTTTCACTTCAAATATTTCACTAACGCCTTTAAATTTCAGAAAATTTCACCATAACCTCCTTTGTACAGGAAGGGGTTTGAAAATTTATTGGGCTGCATTAGGTACCCAATAAATCCTAATAAGCATGCACATATTTATAGTGATATATTCCGGTGTCCACAGGGGAGTGTGTATAGATCATAACTCCAGAGAATAAATTCTCGACACCCTATAAATGGTTTTTGTGCCTTAATGACCAGAGAGACGTGTTTATTGTCATCTCCAGACCCGTGTGGGTTTTTTTATTAATCTTGCAATTTTACTTGTAATAACCTGGAAATCTGAGCGAATTTAAAAATTTTATTTTGGCAATTTTAACGAATTTTGATTATTTAAAATGAATTATTTTAAATAATAACGACGATAAATTTATTTTGAATGGAATTCGAATGTATATATTTATATAGATCGTTGTTAGAATATAAATAATTTTTTATAATTATAAAAGGAATTGAAAATGGCGCGGTAGTTCGATAATTCGATTTCAAACTTCAATTGAACATACCAGGTGCAAAATAAACCGAATTTTAGTGAAACCAAAAATAATAGAATCTAATTGGGAATATCTTTCCAACGAATCCGAAGAATCGAAATTTCATAGCGGGAATCAAAAGATATGTCCAGTTGAAAATTCTGAATAGTAGCTATAGAATTCAGGCCCTTAAAAATGGAAATTTTGCAAATGACCTCGGATTTCGACGAAACCACTTTTGTTGGATCTGGGATGTAAGGTTATTGCTAGATTCCAAATTTCATAATTTTTCGAATCAATATGTGAGTGTGGCAAAGGAAAACGCGTTTGACTAGTTCAGTTGATTTTAATAGACTGGAAATTGGCCATTTTTCAAACGGTCTTAGAATTCGACGAAACTTGTTTTGTTAGGACCGTATCGTCAATATGAGGCTAGAAAATATTTTTCTGGAATTTTTCTAGTTAGTATGTGACCCCAGTAAATTGAAATGCACGCTCAAATTGAATATATAAAGAATTATATTTTAAATTCAAAGGAAACTAGTCGAAACAAGTGAATTGGCCTACGTGGCATATCCCATTGTGTTCGGAATGGGGGTAATTAGCTAGGGACGACAGTCGGTGGGTTCGATTTCAAGTTCGAAATAAAAAGTTGCTTTTTGAAATAATTTAAATAATAATAATAAATTATTATATAAACTAATCCTATCACTTTCTCCCTCAATACTCAGTCAACGCCCCAAATTTAGAAATCTCGCTTCCTCCCTCCCGTTCAGGAAAACCGACGCCCTCCTCCACTTACACCGCCGCGCCCCCTACTTTCGCCGCCATCAACGGAGCGCGGCCCTCTTCCCCTTCTCCTCCTCTTCTCCTTCCCGTTCCCCCCTTCTGCTCAGTGCGAACCTGCAAACACCCCCTTCTGAAACCCTAGATCGAACAAAACCCCTCCGACGTGCCTCCACCCCCTGCTGACCCACAGCCGCCGCCACCGGGGGTCCAACTCTGACCATCCGCGCTCCCCATCACCCACTCCGATTCCACCACCTCTGAAATACGACTGTAAGTGTTTTATATACTTGTTTATGTTTGTTTATTGAATGTAATTGGCTTTAAAAGGATAAAAATCAGTTCTTATATATGATACCGGTGAGAAGATTGGATTTTGATTTATATACAAGAAAGTTAGAATTTTTTTTATATGAGAAGAGTTAGTAAAAATATGATTTTTATGTTATATAGATAATAAAAATTTGATTTTTAGAGGATGTATAGTATGAAGATATAACCTTTTATATTGTAGAAGTATAAAGATATAATTTTTATAAAGTAGAAGTATTAAAAATATGATTTTTATATAATAGAGAATATAAAAATATTATCTTTACTTAAGTAGCGAAATAAAAATCTGATTTTTATTTTATATATATGTTGAAACAAAAATGGGATTTTTATAGCGATGAAATAAAAATTCGATCTTTATATAAGAAGTAGAAGTAAAAATAGAATTTTTATTTATTGAATGAAATGAAATAAAAATATAAATTTTATTATGAACAGCGGGAAAAGGACTGCATTGGAATTTCAAGCAGATCCAGACGGTTCAGTAGTTTAAAAGTAAAGTACGGCGGAGTGGAACCCTCGGTGAGAACTTCTCATCTTTTAATTTTGTTTTTCTAGTTGAAATATATAATAGGATGTAGACAGTGTTTAGTAGCACCCGACACCCGTCGTCCACAGACCACGGACGGCTTGTATACTTGATTGTTTGATTTTGATGTGTAGTTGATTGTGTGATGTGATGTGAAATGAAATGAAAGATTTTATAATGGAAAATTTTTTATAGTTAAAAATATAATTTTTAATGTCTATATAAAATAAATATTTATAAACAAATCGGAGATTTGTTTATATACACTGATTTGATTGATATTGATTTGGACGATAAATTTTACACATCGCCCAACTACACAAATAAAATCTGTTTTTAATTGTTTGAAACCCCACACGAGTATTGGGATGATATTTGACGTACACTAATCCCGATTGTTTAGTTGTATGTCGATCGATTGATTGACAAACTGTTATACGCGTTGAATATTTATATTTGATGCTTATACAGTGTAGAATGCACTTTGGATGATGGTTGATTATTCATCGTTGTTATTGTATACATGTGTTGTAGAAAATCCATATAATTAACATTATATGGTAATTGATTGGGCCTCATTCCAGTTTTAAAAAGAAATATTTGAAATAAAAACATTTTAAAGAGAAATGTTTGAAAAAAAAATATTTGAAATAGAAATATTTCAAAATAGAAATATATGAAGCCGCGTTGATTAGATTTACGCCATTTTGACGTGAACGATATTTATATCGATTTTATTCATTTTATAATGAATATCGAAAGTGATTTCAAAATCTGATATTTTGAAAAGAATTGAAATTCGAACTGAAACTGAATAGAAATGAATTCAAATTGAAATCGAATAGAAATGAATTCGAATTGAAATTGAATTGAACTGAAATCCGAACTGAAACTGAATAGAAATGAATTCGAATTGAAATCGAATAGAAATGAATTCGAATTGAAATTGAATTGAATTGAAAACGAACTGAAATTGAATTAGAAATCAATTTGAATTGAAATCAATTTGAAATGAATTTAAATCGAATTTATAAGGAAAAATTCAATTTTGATTTGAATTTGAAAAGAATTTGAAATCGTTTTGAAAAAGAATTTAAAATGATTTATAAAATATGTTTTAAAAGGAAATCGATGAAGTATATATTATATATATATATATATATATATATATATATAATATAATGGCCTGAATAGAACGCGCCGCAGCAGTTCGCGAATTTCGACCATTGAATTCGAACGGATATTGCGGGAGATCAGACCGTTGGATTCTCCTAAAACCGGAACCGTTGGGTTCGTATCGAAAAGAGCTTTCTAACGAATACTACAAATTAGAAATCTAACGGTTGCATTTGGAATTATGTCCAAATCAAATTTGGAAAAGGTCGTTGTAAGTGCAGTTCGATGGCCGTTGATGGAAATCGACTATACGGGCCTTGATAAAATTATTAAAAATAGTAATAATTTGTGTAAAATCATAAGAAATGATTTGGGAAAAATTGGGATGAAAAACTCCCTATTTGAAAAGATAAAAATAGATTTTTATCGAAATGAACTAGTTTTGAACTAGAATTAGAATTCTATTCATTTTTTAAATAAATAAATTTGATTTGAAAGGGTTTTAACAGTAACTAGGATTTCCAATAATTGAATTGGAATGGATTTGAATCGAAATTGTCTTTGGATTATTTCGATGTTGGATTTCGTGATTATACAGATATTGTTATGGAAATTTGACAGATGTATTTATATCGTTATTTCCAATACGATATTTGTTGGTCGTAGAATTTGATATTGAATATAAGCCGATATATTTTCTATTCAAAACCTTGTATTTAATATCAAATGTGATTTGGGTTTGTCGTGAGTGGTGTCTTCTTTAACACTATTCTTAAGCCCAGTTGAGAAAAAGATTAAATCTTTTTATTTAGATTTAATGAAGTGTACCAATTAAATATTATTTAATTGGAATTGAATTAATATCGATTTTTGGGTTTATCGTGAACATGTTTTAAATAACACTCGTTCTTTAACCCGATAATTAATGGAATGTGATTTTGGGTTGTCGTGAATGGTATCTTCAATAATACTGTTCTTAGACCCAAAGGAGTTAAAAAAACAGAAACTAACTGGGGATTAGTTAAGTTGAATGGTATCTGAGGTATTGATCTGATGTTGGTTTCGGCCTTCGGGGTTACTACTTAGGGAATTGCTCACTTGCTATTTTACAGTTAGGGACTGATTGAAATGTGATGTGATTTTGGGTTTATCATAAACCGTGTTTTAAATGACGCTGATTCTTTAACCCAGTCACAGATTAAAACTAAGTGGAGTTTTAATGAATCTTTAATTAGATTGAAATGATCGAGAATGGAGTATCACCAGTTTTGCTACAGGCGATAGTTAAATCTTTAATTAGATTTGAATGTGAAATGGTAATTGAATTTACCGATAACACTGTGGTGTTAGATATGAAGTATTACCGGTTTTACTTCATGTGATGAATTGGTTGGGATTGGGAAACTAAAACAAATGATTACCTCGGTATGGTTCGTTAATCCCGACTAGTTGAATCGAAATTCAAAAGAAGATTAAATAGTAAATTCAAGGAATTTATCTTTGATAAAATTAATGGGACCCTTTCCCTTTAAATGTGAAATTTAGAAACTAATTGTCGGTAAGCTAAGCAGAATGGTTTTCTGGATATTGATCTGATGTTGGTTTCGGCCTTCGGGGTTAATATTTGGGGAATTATTCTCTTGATTAATTTACGGCTAGTGACTGATGAATTGGAATGAGGCGTATTTTGTGTTTGTGTAACACATGTTTATTATATACGCGAGTTTTTCAGAAAGACCGGGTTTATCCCATTCTGAATAACTGATACGACGATAAGTCGAAGATGAAGACGGTGGTCAAAGACCGGAGGTCTTCACGTCGTTTGGGTGATTACTAATGATCTTGATTGGGATGTACACCTAAGAAGATGGAAACAATTGGCGATCGTCCAGACGTACTTGGAGATCGATGGGTATGCGGGGTACTAGGTGCCTCCGGTTTCGTTCAGACCTAGAACGAACTTGTAAATGGACTGTGTGTCTGACATTGGATTTTAGTCTATGTGATTGGTTTGTATTAAATATATATCTGTTTGGCGGCGGAGAATTTATTCTCTAGCTTAACGCCCTTCTTAGAGACGTACGAGCTCATGGGTTATATACTGATGGATATCAAACACATAGAGTGAATTGCCAGTGTGGCATGCCTAAGTGGCAAATGTTCAAGGCTTCTGTTGAAAAGCAAAGTCTTGTGGTTGATTATCGAAGCACAGCCTTTGTGGCGTATCTTTGTGTAACGTTTACTTCGCGAGTTTCACCCCCGGTATGAACCAAAAACGGGAGACGGACCTCAGGGTGGACATGCGTTTCTTTCTAGCTAAAAGTTGCGTCAGTGGTTTTACACGCCCTGATGAGTTTGACATATGTGGTTGTTGCTGTTGCGAGGCGCCTCAGTTTGATCGGACAATCCGGGTCCAATGGAGCCATATGATGGCTCATTTGCGCCCCAAATGGAGGGGAAACGCATGTTCAGGCATTTTAATCCACATCGGTGGACCGGCCCTGACAATCCAATGGTCACTCGAGCTCTGATCCTGAGACATGGTAGGCTAGATTGCCTCGAATTGGTAGAGGACTATTTTTTGCCCCGGTTCACAGATGGAAATCCAACTTCCAAATACGTGACATTTGTGGTTTTATTTGTAGAACTAGTATGGCGACATGATATATGGTACACATGCCGTCTATGATTGATACTTATGATTTGAAGTTGTTTAATACATTGTACACTTATAATAGTATCAAATGATTTGTTTAAAACGTACTAAGCATGTTTGGCTATTATAAGGGAAAACCTTATCCCTCGGCTTGCGTTGCATTGTGTGATAAGACCTGGGTCTTATAATAGCTTCATTTTTTTTCAAAAAGCAATGCGCTATTTTGTTTTATGCACTGGTATTCTTGGGAGGAAACCTGGGTCCCTTGATATATCCGATTTAAAGTAAAGTTTTAAATAACTGTTTTAGTTCTCACACTAGTCCCATGACTGACCTGGAGTTTATTGTTTTAACCTAAACTCTGGGTGCCCTTATTTTGACATGGGCAGCTAGTAGTTTTGGTTTTGCAGATTTTTATTCACAGGATCCTGGTTTACAGCTGGAATGATATCCGGAAAGCTTTGTATTCGTATATCTCTTCTAGTTGTGTATTGTATTATTTTCCACTGCTATGTAATGTATTGTAATCTCTGATATTTATCGAATGCAATTTTCATTTATACTCTGTATATTCTTGTAATCTGATGGAATTGTTGTTATATACAATGAAATGTTCTTCCGTCGGCGTTCTATTTTGTCGTGTTCTCAAAACAATTCGTTCTTTCTCTTCTCTTCGGAGACCGGGGAAGTTCGGGTGGTTTCATCGTGGTATCAGAGCTTTGGTTTACAAAGCTAGAGAACAAGACACATTAGAACCAAACGAAAGAATTCATCAGATATTGGATTAGTAATATCCAACGGGAATGACTCGTTAGAGATGGGATCAGTAGTATCCTAGAACGAGTGTGAAGAGTATATTTTTGAAAGTGAAAACAATTTTTGTTTTGAAAATTTAAATCAATTATTCGTATTTGATTATCTATTTATATTGAGTAGGACAGTCCAGTATATAAAGATTTTGCGTATATGTCTGATCCACATGTATTTGAAATTTTAATATACTGGATAGATATAGAATTACACTCTAATCGCCCGGAGATGATTTTGATGATAGAGCTCCATCATTACAATTTATGTTCGAGTGAAGAAAGTGGGCTTTCTATATATTTCCTATTGACTGGTGTGAGAACCAAAATTAGATAGGGCTTATTGTTGTGATTTGGCATCTAAAAAATGTGATTTTTGACTATATAGCAAAATTATGTGTTTGAAATGCTAATCAACTAATTAATTGATGGTTGTGTTGTTTGATTACTGTTTTGATTAGTTGAAATTTTAACCATATAGCCAATTTGATCAAATAGTGAGTTGTATTGGAAATTTGGTCGCATTTGCTTGCATATACATGTACTTTCATTGAATAGGTCATAGCAAAGAGGCTAGAGCAGAAGAATAAAATTTGTTTTTCCGACAAATAGGTACATGTTTATCATAATCTACTGTTTTGTTTGGGTGATGATGATTTTATGAGCCGATTAACTAGCCGCTTGGCTTTTTCTTTTTCTTTTTGAGATCAGAGGGCCTGTATGGCAATTTCGGGATTTTCCCGTGCTCCCGGTGCAGGGGAGGTTATGGCGAAATTTTTCGAAAATTTAGGGTGTTAGCCAAATTTTTGAATTTTTTGAAAAGTTCTTAGAAACTGTAAGGTTGAAGAACTTAAGCCGTAAAGAAAATAATGAAAGTTGAGTTGATTTGTTAAACAACTTTCGGCTTCATTCCTTTTCGGGGACGAAAAGTTTTAAGTGGGGGAGATTTTAATAACCCGGAAATCTGAGCCAATTTAAATTTTTTATTTTGGCAATTTTAACGAATTTTGATTATTTAAAATGAATTATTTTAAATAATAACGACGATAAATTTATTTTGAATGGAATTCGAACGAATATATTTATATAGATCGTCGTTAGAATATAAATAATTATTTATAATTATAAAAGGAATTGAAAATGGCGCGGTAGTTCAATAATTCGATTTCAAACTTCAATTGAACATACCGGGTGAAAAATAAACCGGAATATAGTGAAACCAAAAATAATAGAATCTAATTGGGAATATCTTTCCAACGAATCCGAAGAATTGAAATTTCATAGCGGGAATCAAAAGATATGTCCAGTTGAAAATTCTGAATAGTCGCTATAGAATTCAGGCCCATAAAAATGGAAATTTTGCAAACGACCTCTGATTTCGACGAAACCACTTTTGTTGGATCCGGGATGTAAGGTTATTGTTAGATTCCAAATTTCATAATTTTTCGAATCAATATGTGAGTGTGGCAAAGGAAAACGCGTTTGACCAGTTTTAGTTGATTTTAATCGACTGGAAATTGGCCATTTTTCAAACGGTCTCAGAATTCGACGAAACTAGTTTTGTTAGGACCGTATCGTCAATACGAGGCTAGAAAATATTTTTCTCGAATTTTTCTAGTTAGTATGTGACCCCAGTAAATTGAAATGCATGTTCAAATTTAATATATAAAGAATTATATTCTAAATTCAAAGGAAACTAGTCGAAACAAGTGAATTGGCCTACGTGGCATATCCCATTGTGTTTGGATTGGGGGTAATTAGCTAGGGACGACAGTCGGTGGGTTCGATTTCGAGTTCGAAATAAAAAGTTGCTTTTTGAAATAATTTAAATAATAATAATAAATTATTATATAAACTAATCCTATCCATTCTCCCTCAATACTCAGTCAACGCCCCAAATTTAGAAATCCCGCTTCCTCCCTCCCGTTCAGGAAAACAGACGCCCTCCTCCACTTACACCGCCACGCCCCCTACTTCCGCTGCCATCAACGGAGCGCGGCCCTCTTCTCCTTCTCCTCCTCTTCTCCTTCCCGTTCCCCCCTTCTGCTCAGTGCAAACCCATAAACACCCACTTCCGAAACCCTAGATCAAACAACACCCCTCCGACGCGCCTCCACCCCCTGCTGACCCACAGCCGCCGCCGCCGGGGGTCCAACTCCGACCATCCGCGCTCCCCATCACCCACTCCGATTCCCCCACCTCTAAAATACGACTGTAAGTGTTTTATATATTTGTTTATGTTTGTTTATTGAATGTAATTGGCTTTAAAAGGATAAAAATCAGTTCTTATATATCATACCGGTGAGAAGATTAGATTTTGATTTATATACAAGAAAGTTAGAATTTTTTTAATATGAGAAGAGTTAGTAAAAATATGATTTTTATGTTATATAGATAATAAAAATTTGATTTTTATAGGATGTATAGTATAAAGATATAATCTTTTATATTATAGAAGTATAAAGATATAATTTTTATAAAGTAGAAGTATTAAAAATATGATTTTTATATAATAGAGAATATAAAAATATTATTTTTACTTAAGTAGCGAAATAAAAATCTGATTTTTATAATATATATGTTGAAACAAAAATGGGATTTTATAGCGATGAAATAAAAATTCGATCTTTATATAAGAAGTAGAAGTAAAAATAGAATTTTTATTTATTGAATGAACTGAAGTAAAAATAAAATTTTTATTATGAACAGCGGGAAAAGGACTGCATTGGAATTTCAAGCAGATCCAGACGGTTCAGCAGTTCAAAAGTGAAGCACGGCAGAGTGGAATTCTCGGTGAAAACTTCTCACCTTTTAATTTTGTTTTTCTAGTTGAAATTATACTAGGATGCAGACGGTGTTTAGTAGCACCCGACACCCGTCGTCCACAGACCATGGACGGCTTGTATGCTTGTTTGTTTGATTTTGATGTGTAGTTGATTGTGTAATGTGATGTGAAATGAAATGAAAGAATTTATAGTGGAAAATATTTTATAGTTAAAAATATAATTTTTAACGTGTATATAAAATAAATATTTATAAACAAATCTGAGATTTGTTTATATACACTGATTTGATTGATATTGATTGGGACAATAAATTTTACACATCGCCCAACTGCACAAATAAAATCTGTGTTTAATTGTTTGAAACCCCACACAGGTATTGGGATGATATTTGACGTACACTAATCCCGATTGTTTAGTTGTATGTCGATCGATTGATTGACAAACTGTTATACGCGTTGAATATTTATATTTGATGCTTATACAGTGTAGAATGCACTTTGGATGATGGTTGATTATTCATCGTTGTTATTGTATACATGTGTTGTAGAAAATCCATATAATTAACATTATATGGTAATTGATTGGGCCTCATTCCAGTTTTAAAAAGAAATATTTGAAATAAAAATATTTGAAAGAGAAATGTTTGAAAAAGAAATATTTGAAATAGAAATATTTCAAAATAGAAATATATGAAGCCTTGTTGATTAGATTTACGCCATTTTGACGTGAACGATATTTATATCGATTTTATTCATTTTATAATGAATATCGAAAGTGATTTCAAAATCTGATATTTTGAAAAGAATTGAAATTCGAACTGAAACTGAATAGAAATGAATTCGAATTGAAATCGAATAGAAATGAATTCAAATTAAAATTGAATTGAACTGACATTCGAACTGAAACTGAATAGAAATGAATTCGAATTGAAATCGAATAGAAATGAATTCGAATTGAAATTGAATTGAATTCAAAACGAACTGAAATTGAATTAGAAATCAATTTGAAATGAATTTAAATCGAATTTATAAGGAAAATTTCAATTTTGATTTGAATTTGAAAAGTAGTTGAAATCGTTTTGAAAACGAATTCAAAACAATTTATAAAATACGTTTTAAAAGGAAATCGATGAAGTATATTTAATATATATAATATAATGGCCTGAATAGAACGCGCCGCGCCGCGGCAGTTCGCGAATTTCGACCATTGACTTCGAACGGATATTGCGGGAGATCCGACCGTCGGATTCTCCTAAAACCGGAACCGTTGGGTTCGTATCGAAAAGAGCTTTCTAACGAATATTAGAAATTTGAAATCAAACGGTTGCATTTGGAATTATGTCCAAATCAAATTTGGAAAAGGTCGCTGTAATTGCAGTTCGATGGCCCTTGATGGAAATCGACTGTACGGGCCTTGATAAAATTATTAAAAATAGTAATAATTTGTGTAAAATCATAAGAAATGATTTGGGAAAAATTGGGATGAAAAACTCCCTATTTGAAAAGATTAAAATAGATTTTTATCGAAATGTACTAGTTTTGAACTAGAATTAGAATTCTATTTATTTTTAAATAAATAAATTTGATTTGAAAGGGTTTTAAAAGTAACCAGGATTTCCAATAATTGAATTGGAATGGATTTGAATCGAAATTGTCTTTGGATTATTTCGATGTTGGATTTCGTGATTATACAGATATTGTTATGGAAATTTGACAGATGTATTTATATCGTTATTTCCAATACGATATTTGTTGGTCGAAGAATTTGATATTGAATATAAGCCGATATATTTTCTATTCAGAACCTTGTATTTAATATCAAATGTGATTTGGGTTTGTCGTGAATGGTGTCTTCATTTACACTATTCTTATGCCCAGTTGAGAAAAAGATTAAATCTTTTTATTTAGATTTAATGAAGTGTACCAATTAAATATTATTTAATTGGAATTGAATTGATATTGATTTTTGGGTTTATCGTGAACATGTTTTAATAACACTCGTTCTTTAACCCGATAATTAATGGAATGTGATTTTGGGTTGTCGTGAACGGTATCTTCAATAATACTGTTCTTAGACCCAAAGGAGTTAAGAAAAACAGAAACTAACTGGGGATTAGTTAAGTTGAATGGTATCTGAGGTATTGATCTGATGTTGGTTTCGGCCTTCGGGGTTACTACTTAGGGAATTGCTCACTTGCTATTTTACGGTTAGGGACTGATTGAAATGTGATGTGATTTTGGGTTTATCATGAACCGTGTTTTAAATGACACTGATTCTTTAACCCAGTCACAGATTAAAACTAAGTGGAGTTTTAATGAATCTTTAATTAGATTGAAATGATCGAGAATGGAGTATCACCAGTTTTGCTCCAGGCGATAGTTAAATCTTTAATTAGATTTGAATGTGAAATGGTAATTGAATTTACCAATAACACCGTGGTGTTAGATATGAAGTATTACCCGTTATACTTCATGGGATGAATAGGTTGGGATTGGGAAATTAAAACAAATGATTACCTCAGTATGGTTCGTTAATCCCGACTAGTTGAATCGAAATTCAAAAGAAGATTAAATAATAAATTCAAGGAATTTATCTTTGATAAAATTAATGGGAACGTTTCCCTTTGAATGTGAAATTTAGAAACTAACTGTCGGTTAGCTAAGCAGAATGGTTTTCTGGATATTGATCTGATGTTGGTTTCGGCCTTCGGGGTTAATATTTGGGGAATTATTCTCTTGATTAATTTACAGTTAGTGACTGATGAATTGGAATGAGGCGTATTTTGTGTTTGTGTAACACATGTTTATTATATACGCAAGTTATTCGGAAAGACCGGGTTTATCCCATTCTGAATAACTGATACGAGGATAAGTCGAAGATGAAGACGGTGGTCAAAGACCGGAGGTCTTCACGTCATTTAGGTGATTACTGATGATCTTGATTGGGATGTACACCCAAGAAGATGGAAACAGTTGGCGACCGTCCAGATGTACTTGGAGATCGATGGATATGCGGGGTACTAGGTGCCTCCGGTTTCGTTCAAACCCAGAACGAACTTGTAAATGGACTGTGTGTCTGACATAGGATTTTAGTCTGTGTGATTGATTTCTATTAAATATATATCTGTTTGGCGACGGAGAATTTATTCTCTTGCTTAATGCGCTTCTCTGAGACGTACGAGCTCTAGGGTTATATACTGATGGATATCAAACACATAGAGTGAATTGCCTGTGTGGCATGCCTAACTGGCAAATGATCAAGGCTTCTGTTGAAAAGCAAAGTCTTGTGGTTGTTAATCGAAGAACGGCCTTTGTGGCGTAGCTTTGTGTAACGTTTACTTCGCGAGTTTCACACCCGGTATGAACCAAAAACAGGAGATGGACCTCAGGGAGGACATGCGTTTCTTTCTAGCTAAAAGTGGCGTCAGTTGTTTTACATGCCCTGACGAGTTTGACTTATGTGGTTGTTGCTGTTGCGAGGCGTCTCGGTTTGATCGGACGATCCGGGTCTGATGGAGTCATTTGATGGCTCAATTGCACCCCAAAGGGCGGGGAAACGCATGTTCAGGCATTTTAATCCACATAGGTGGACCGGCCCTGATGATCCAAGGGTCACTCGAGCTCTGATCCTGAGACATGGTAGGCTAGATTGTCTCGAATCGGTAGAGGACTATCTTTTGCCTCGGTTCACAGATGAAAATCCAACTTCCAAATACGTGACATTTGCGGTTTTAATTGTAGAACTAGTATGGCGATATGATATATGGTACCCATGCCGTCTATGATTGATACTTATGATTTGAAGTTGTTTTATACACTATACACTTATAATAGTATCAAATGATTTGTTTAAAACGTACTAAGCATGTTTGGCTATTATAAGGGAAAACCCTATCCCCCGGCTTGCGTTGCATTGTGTGATAGGACCTGGGTCTTATAATAACTTCATTTTTTCCAAAAATCATTGCGCTGTTTTGTTATATGCACTGGTATTCTTGGGAGGAAACCCATTCCGCGTTATATGGCGTGGTCCCTTGATATATCTGATTTAAAGTAAAGTTTTAAATAATTGTTTTTGTTCTCACACCAGTCCCATGACTGACCTGGAGTTTATTGTTTTAACCTAAACTCTGGGTGCCCTTATTTTGACACGGGTAGCTAGTAGTTTTGGTTTTGCAGATTTTTATTCACAGGATCCTGGTTTACAGCTGGAATGATATCCGGAAAGCTTTGTATTCGTGTATCTCTTCTAGTTGTGTATTGTATTATTTTCCGCTTCTATGTAATGTATTGTAATCTCTGATATTTATCGAATGTAATTTTCATTTATACTCTGTATATTCTTGTAATCTGATGGAATTGTTGTTATATACAATGAAATGTTCTTCCGTCTGCGTTCTATTTTGTCGTGTTCTCAAAACAATTCGTTCTTTCTCTTCTCTTCGGAGATCGGGGAAGTTCGGGTTGTTTCATTACCTTTACATTTTATATAGTCCAGATCAGTCCTCAGTTCAACCTGTAATATATAGTCACCGCCATACAAGCCTCTCGCTCGTATGGTAAATCTTCAACCTCGTCACACAAGCTCCAAATGCTTATGTGGTATATGATGAAGTATGCCTATCTTTAAGGAGTATGCCATATAGTGTAGTTCAAAATTAATTGTTACTATCCTATGGCGACGTTTATTATTTCACACAGAACAACAAGCACTCCGCATCCAATGGCATTCACAAGAGTTGATATAACAATAAAATTGCACATCCAACTCATTAAGGTTTACCTATTTGTCAGGCACGCAAATAAATTCTTTACTCAACAGCTAATCCATTTTCCTGGTCAACACATGTATATATATATGTGCGAAACTAAGCTAAAAATAATATTTCTAGCAAATAAAAATATATTTCAACACATGACTATTTTATTTAGTTCACATACATGTTAAAAATAATATTCATAGCAAACAAATATTTATTTCAACACTTTTGTATTTTTAGCGAGTCGTAAACATGATAAAAATGATATTTTTATCATCAAAAATATTTATTCAACACTCGAACAATTTTAGCACTTCATATTCACAATAAAAATGTAGATTTTATTGTTCACTCCATATATTCAACACTTGAATGCTTTCGACTTCACACATATGATAAAAATATGATTTTTATCATTCTAGTCTTTATTCAACACATGAATGTTTTCTATAATTTATATATATAATAAAAATGTGATTTTTAGTGTTAAAGAAATTTATTTAAAACATGAATATTTTATATATTCTATATATGTGAAAAAATGTTATTTTTGTTTTTCAAAGAATTTTATTCATCACATGAATTTCTATTCAACACATGAATTTCTATTCCACACATGAATTTAGTTTCAACACATGAATATAGTTTCAACACATGAATATAGTTTTAACACATGAATATAGTTTCAACACATGAAAATAGTTCTAACACATGAATATTATTGAAAATTTCGGCAGCATAACGGCAGGGTATTTAAAACCGGCAACGTCCCGAGTACGGCTCCTCGCTCTACCTTAAAATCTCGCGGTTTTTGACAAAGGGGATTTCATACATCTAGATCGCATGCAGGCGAGTATATTTTTCTTTTCCACAACCTATTCTAATTTTGTTTCAACCACAAACGGGTATTTTTCAACCACAAATGGGTATATTTCAACCACAATCAAACAATATCAACCACAAGCAATTCTATCAACCATTCGCATTATTCACCTAATTTTTCACGCCAATTCACAATTAATAATTATCGTCCATGGTTTGTGGACGAGGAGAGTATATATATAAGTATATTTCACTTCCATTTCAACACATATATGATTTATACAATGCATGTATAATTTATACATCCCTCATATAACTTATACAACACATGTACATGAGGTATACAACGTGTATATAATTTATACTTCACTTATATAACTTACACAATGCATTTCAATTCACATTTCAGTTTAGAAATCTCACATTGGTTTGTTGCTTTGCTAAAAATAGTAGCGGGCTCAGAAAAAACCACGGACACTTCTAGAATGTGGAGAGCGTCGACACAGTCCCGGTTTCTCCTGTTTCATCGAATTTCGTCAACATAGCAAAAAGATATGATTTTTAGAAGTTTGTAACACTCAAAAGTGTAAAAATCAGTTTAAATAATTAAACCCGTACCACTCAGCAAAAGGTTCAAAACTAGGTTTTGATTTTGCGATCAAACGGTGTAACGGTTGGAGGATCGGAGGGTGCCACATAGTAGTGCTAGGGGAGGCGCATGTGTGCCAGGAAGGGGGTCCACTTCGGTGGCTCCTAGCGGCGGCGGCGCTTTAAAGTCCTGGCGTTCGTGGGCGTGAAACTCGAGGTAGGGGCAACGATACGGGGCAAACTATATATGGATCTGAAGAGGACGATGAGATCCACAAAAAGATGAACTGGGGCATGGTCAAATTCTTGATGGATTGGCCGGAAAATCGATTGGAAAGAGGAAGCTGCAAATCGTCGTCGGTTACGGGAGGGTCGAGGGGTTTTCTGAATTTTTTTATATTTTTAATTAATGAATGGATTTTTATGATTGGTCGATATTTATATTAATTCGATAATTAGGGTTTTCATAAACGAACACCAATTCAAACCTAATGACTGGCGCCCCTAGCTAAATACTCCCATTTCGAACACAATGGGATATGTTTCGTAGGCCCATTCGACTGTTTCAGTCAGTTATTCTTCAAATTAAAATATAAAACATTCAATATTTGAATTGAACGTAAATTTCAATTTTCTAGGGCCATAAACTGATCTCAAAAATTCCAGAAAAATAAATTTAGCTATGTTTTGACGATATGGTCCCAACAAAACTGATTTCGTCGAATTCTGAGACCGTTTGAAAAATGGCCATTTTCTGGTCGACCCAATTTAACAGAAATTGACCAAACACATTTTCCTTTTCCATGCTCACATATTAACTTCAAAAATTATGGAATTTGAAACCTAGCAATAATTTGACATCCCGGATCCAATAAAAGTGGTTTCATCGAATTCCTAGGTCGTTTGCAAAATTTCTATTTTCATGGACTATATTTTCTCTATAACGACCTTTCTGAAAATTCATTTGGCCATAACTTTTGATTCCCGCTATGAAACTTCGATTTTTCAGATTCACTAGAAAGATATTCATAAACAAATTTAAGTATTTTTGGCTTCACTAAAATCCATTTTATTTTGCACCCGGTACAGTCAGTTAAAGTTTGAATTCAAATTTTCGAAATGCCGCACCATTTCTAACTCATTATTTTATTGAAATATTCTATTTCAGTTGTCCCAATTTCTTTAAAATAACCAATTTAAAAATTTTAAATTGGCTCGTATTTTTCAGGTTATTACAATAAACCCCTTCTTATCACGATTTCTTGTACTTAATTCAAATGTTAAGTAAACCTTTCATTTAAGCTATTGTATTCGCTTAAATCTCTGTATAACTTCACTCACAAAAATTAGGGTTTTAATATGGACTTGATTGAAAGCTCCTTTCAAAAATTCAATTATGACTCATTGCAAACTTCGATTACTTACTTAAATATATTTCATTTAAGAAGTAATTACTTTAATTAAAGAAAATAATTTATTTCAACAATTACTATTGTAAAATCAGTCAACTACTTTATAAACTAAAATATATTTTAAATTTCCTTTTTAAAGTCTTACTAAAATTAAACAAATATTGGTCAAACTATTCATTTGTTTAATTAAAAGTACATTAATCAAATAACCAAATCCGATTAAAGTAGTTGAATTAGTCAACTCAACCTATGATTTTCTCGTTGATCAAATTCAATTAATCCTCCCTTTAAATTTATTTAATAATATAATTAATTTAAATAACTCCATTTAATTGTTTCTTAGAAACAATCCCACACTTAACCATCGGTTAATTTCTGCTCATTTATTGATAAATAGTATTTACATCAGAATTTTTGTTATAATACCATTATATAATTTTTTATTAACCTAAATAATCAATAATATATATTTATTTCTTTTTTATAAACTTTCATTAAAAATAAAAGATTTGAAAATTCTGTCTTCAGTTATAAAATAAATTTTATAACTTCCTTTCTTGTCGATTAACCTTACGGTAAGTCAACATTTTAAAACGACTGATTTTTAAGCCATCTGCCTCCGATTACTCAACCAATATTATCCATTGGGTAATATCATAACAAACATTGAATTACGATTCAACTATCGATAACCAAATCAATCTAATCAGGTTGGTCAAAACATTTCATATAATTGTAATCTTAAATTAAACCATACATTTGAGGAATCCAATTGGATCCCTCCAACCTGTTTTTTCCTTCATCCAAATACGTTACCTCAAAATAATATCATTTAATTCAATAAACAAATAAAATATTCAACAATAAATAAATAAATAACAGTTGCCCAAGCATCCATATAATTTTTATTTAATACATTTATATTATTATAAACATAACCAACAAGGTATGTTACCTCGTTTGGAAATAATCGTTAAAATATTGATTAGATTTCATTTAAATTAAACTAACATTTTAAATCAGCAAATTCAACCCATATGTATAATCAGCATACAACAAACAATAATCAAACACAGCACTGAAATTAAATCCTAACCTATATAAAATATAAGTTTGTTAAAACCCAGTGAGTTATACTCACTTTTATTTGATTTATTTCTAAAACGGTACAATTACAGTTAAATTAAACAGTTGTTTAATTTAACTGTAAATTCTAATCGTCTCCTGCACTATCCAGATTAGTACCATAATGTTCTGATCATTAATACGATTGCGGCAGATCTTGGTTTGTTCCATTCTATTAGCATGGGTACAAGTTATAAACATCTAAGTTAATTCTAATTTGATTATAATTAATTACTTAATTAATAGTTAAAATGTTAACCTAATTACGTATAATGAACGGCTAATAATTACGTGGTTATCCTCTGGTTTGATGATAACGTGCCCAGGCCACTTTTTCAATACAGTTCTTCGTCCACACTTTTGCTAGACTTTTCCACTCGCAGCGTACTCAAAAATATGCCCCACCCTTTTTCCACGCAAATTTAATTTCTTCAAATAAAAAACAAAACTCGACGTCTTCACGATGGACTGTTCTTCTTTGTTTCCTTCTTCCCAATTTTAAGTATCAGGCAGACTCATATAACACCCTTCACTGATCAAAACTGCATCACGCTTGTTTTCTTTCTGCACGCATCGAATTGCCTCCCCATCGATACCTTTACTGCTTCTCATACAAATGCGATACCCACCATGCTCCAAACCTTTCACTACCACATAAAAAATTGTTCCTGACTCTTTTTAGTTCTGCTATCATTCCCCAACCCTACTTTTCATTTGCTCTCTCTCCCATTCATGCGATGTAAAACCCGTAACTTCCCTGTGAAGGAAAGCGCGGATACTTTGAGAGCAACACACAAAAGGACGCAGCCGGAAGAACATTTCATTGTTATTACAAAATTTCCATCAGATTCAAGAATATACAGAGTATAAATGAATAAATTACATTCAACAAATATCAGAGATTTAAATTACATTTAAATACATCGCAGCGGAAAATAATTCAAAAGCACAACTGAAAGTGATACACGGATATAGAGCTTTCCGAGCATCGTTCCAGCTGTAAACCAGGATCCTGTGAATATAAATCTGCAAACCAAAACTACTAGCTGCCCATGTGGAAAATAGGGGTACCCAGAGTTTAGGTTAAAACAATAAACTCCAAGTCAGTCATGTGACTGGTGTGAGAACTAAAACAGTTATTAATCTTTGGTTTTAAAGTTTGGTAAATCAAGGGACCATGCCGTATAACACGGAACGGGTTTCCTCCCAAGAATACCAGTGCATAGAAAAACCTGCGCAATGCTAAATAAAGAAAAATGAAGCTGTTATAAGACCCAGGTCCCATCACATAATGCAACGCAAGCCGGAGGATAGGGTTTTTACCATATAACAACCAAAGCATGCTTGATACATTTAAAACACATTATTTGATACTATTATAAGTGTATAGTGTCAAAACAGTTTCAATCATAAATATCAATCATAGGCGGCATGGGTACCATCTATCATGTCTCCATACTAGTTCTACAATTAAGACCGCAATATCACGTATTGGAAATTGGATTTCCGTCTTGAGTCGAGGCAAGGGGCAAGCTCCTCTCCGCGTTCGAGACACTCTAGCAAATGTCCCAGGACCCCACTCTGATCCTTGGATCTTCAGGGCCGGTCCTCTCTTACTTTTGAGGATTAATTATTCCTGAACACATGTTTCCCGATCCTTACAGACCTATATCCGAGGCGCCTCGTATCCTACAACCACACAGGTGAAAAGTATATAAATGTCAGGGCTGGTAGGTCACTGACACCACCCTAGCTAGAAAGAAACATCGTGCTTTCCCTGCAGTCACTATCCCGTTTTTGACTCATACCGAGGTGTGAGGCTCGCGAATTCACGTTATACACAAAGCTACGCCACACAGGCCGTGCTTTGATCATTAACCACAAGACTTTGCTTTTCAACAGAAGACCTGATCAATTGCCACTTACGCGTGCCACACTGGCAATTCACTCCATGCGACTGATGTCCATCGATATATAACCTCTGAGCTCGTACGTCTCAGAGAAGGGCGTTAAGCAAGAGGATAAATTCTCCACCGCCAAACAGATGTATATTTAATAGAGATCAATCAACACAGAATAAAATCCAATGTCAGACACACAATCCATTTACAAGTTCGTTCTGGGTCTGAACGAAACCGGAGGCACTTTCCTCGCATATCCATCCATCTTCAAGTACGTCTGGACGATCACCAACTGTTTCCCTCATCTTGGGTGTACAGCCCAATCGAGATCATCAGTAATAACCCAAACAATGTGAAGACTTCCGGTCTTCAACCATTGTCTTTATCTTCGACATCTCGTCGAATCGGTTATTCAGAATGGGTATAACCCCGGCCATTCTGAATAACCCACGTATATAGTAAACAAATGTTACACAAACACAACGAACGCCTCATTCCAATTCAGAATATTCTTTTATTCACAAAATCACATTCTTAGGGAAAGGTTCCCATTAATTTTATCCAAGATAAATTCTTCTAAATTTATACTTTAATCTTCCTTTGGATATCATTTCAAACCATGTTATGGTTTTCCAAACTAGTCGGGATTAGCGAACCACACCGAAGTAATAATTTATTTTATTTCCCAATCCCACCTATTCATCCCATGGAGCAAAACTGGTAATACTCCATAATTAACACCACGGTGTTATCGGTAAAATTAATTACCATTTCACGTTCAAATCTAATTAAAGATTTAACTATCGCTTCGGAGCAAAACTGGTGGTACTCCATTCTCGATCACCTTTCAGATTTGATAATTTAAATTATCAATTGACATTTCAATCTAATTAAAGATTCATTAAAACTCCACTTAGTTTTAATCTTTTCAAAAATCAATATCCTGTCTTTAACTGGGTTAAAGAACCAATGTCATCTAAAACACAATTCACGATAAACCAAAATCACATTTGATATTAATTACAAGGCTCTGAATAGAAAATATACCGGCTTATATCCAATATCAAATTCTGAAACCAACAAATATCGTATTGGAATTAACAATATAAAATATATCTTTCAAATTCCCATAACAATGTCTGTATAGTCATGAAATCCAACATCGAAATATTCCAAAGATAATTTCGATTCAACTCCAGTCCTATCCACGTATTGGGAATATTGATTATTTTTAAAATCACTTTCAAATTCAATTTATTTATTTCAAAAGTAAATTGATTTTAATTCTAGTTCAAAACTAGTTCATTTCGATAAAAATCTATTTTTATCTTTTCAAATGTGGAATTATTTAGCCCAATTTTTCCCAAATCATTTCTTGTGATTTTACACAAATTATAGATATTTTTAATAATTTTATCAAGGCCCGTACTGTCGATTTCCATCAACGGCCATCGAACAGCACTTACAACGACCTTTTTCAAATTTGATTTGGACATAATTCCAAATCAACCCATTAGATTTCAAATTTCTAATATTCATGGGAAAGCTCTTTTCGATACGAACCCAACAGTTCCGGTTTTAGGAGAATCCGACGGTCGGATCTCCCGCAACGTCAATTCGAAGTCAATGGTCGAAATTAGTGAACCACCGCTGCGCGGCGCGTTCTATTCAGGCCAATATATATATAATATATATATTATATATATATTTCGTCGATTTCCTTTTAAAAAGTATTTTATAAATCGTTTTAAATTCGTTTCAAAAACAATTTCAACTTCATCTTCAATTTCAAATCGATTTGATTTCAATCTGAATTCATTTCAAATTGATTTCAATTCAATTTCAGTTCGTTTTAAATTTCATTCAAAACGATTTCAATTCGTTTTTAATTCAATTTCAATTTAATTCAATTTGAATTCATTTCTATTCAATTCGAATTCAAATTCACTTTCTATTCAATTCGAATTCATTTCAATTTTATTTAATTCGAATTCAAATTCGTTTCAATTCAAATTCTAATTCATTTCAATTCAATTCAATTTGAATTTACCTTATATTTAATTCAATTCGAATTCATTTCAAATTGATTCAATAAAATTTCAATTTGAATTTTAATCTAAATTAATTTGAATTTCATTTCAAAATATTAAATTTTGAAATCACTTTTCAATATTCATTATAAAATGAATAAAATCGATATAAATATCGTTCGCGTCAAAATAACGCATCTCTAATCCATATGACTTTATATTTTTCAAAAACTTCTTTATTCTATTGAATAAATGAATATTTATTCTATTCAACA
Source organism: Allium sativum (assembly GCA_030737875.1). Classification (NCBI taxonomy): domain Eukaryota; kingdom Viridiplantae; phylum Streptophyta; class Magnoliopsida; order Asparagales; family Amaryllidaceae; genus Allium; species Allium sativum. The sequence continues at coordinate 857,543,488 of CM060918.1, read as the reverse complement.
CATGAATCTATATCTCTTTCAACACACGACTAATCTCAACACATGAGTACTGTCAACACATCACTATTTTTGTTATGTAAAATATTTTATAAAATTATGGTATCTATCGTTTGATTTTTAATTAGACTTCAACCGTAAAGTAGTTCTAATTTTAATTATGATAAAGATATAAATTTTATTGTTAAAATATTTTACTCAACACATAAATAGTTTCAACACATGAATATCATCAACACATGACTATTTTTATATTCAACACATGAATTTTCTTTTATAATATCCATTATTTTCCCGATTGGAATGAGGCCCAATCAATCACCATATAATGTTAATTATATGGAATCCATACAACACATGTATATAATAGCAACAATAAACCATAAACCATCATCCAAAGTGCACAACACAACTGCATTAGCATCAAATATAAATAATTAACGCTTACACAGCCTGTCGACCAATCGATCGACATTCAATTAAATAATTGGGATTAGTGTGCATCAAATATCATCCCAACACCCGTGTGGGGTTTCAAATCAACAAACACAGATTTTTATTTTTGCAGTTGGGCGATGTGTAAAATTTATCGACCTAATCAATATCAGTCAAATCAGTGTATATAAACAAATCGGCTGATTTGTTTATAAATATTTATTTATTCACTTTCACGTTAAAAATTATATTTTTAACGATAATTAATTTATTTCAACCATCTACAATTTATTATCGATTTCAAATCAACAACACAAACAAATTTCACAACACATCAATTAAACAAACAAGCCATCCATGGTCTGTGGATGACGGGTGTCGGGTGCTGCTAAGCAACGTCTGCATCCTAGTATATATATATAACTAGAAAAATAAATTTAGAGTGAGAAGTTCTCACCGATAGCTAATCCAATACCACGACTCTTCCTATGTAGAAATCTTCGTCGTTCTCGCCCTTTTTGTCAATTTCGTTGCCCGTAGCCGCTACATATATAAAAATCACATTTTTATATTGTTGCTATGTATATAAAAATCATATTTTTATATTTACTCCATATGGATAAAAAATTCTATTTTTACACCGCTACTATATAGATAAAAATTCTATTTTTACATTGCTACTATATAGATAAAAATTCTATTTTTACATTGCTACTATATAGATAAAAATTCTATTTTTACATCGCTACTATATAGATAAAAATTCTATTTTTATCACGCTATTCTTCATATAAAGATTTGGCCCTTTTAAATATAAAGATATCATATTTTCAAATATACAGATTTCGCCTTTTCAAATATAAAGATTTCGCCTTTTCAAATATAAAGATTTCGCCTTTTCAAATATAAAGATTTCGCCTATTCAAATAAAAAGATTTCGCCCTTTCAAATATAAAGATTTCGCCTTTTCAAATATAAAGATTTCGCCTTTTCATTTGTAAAAATCTAATCTCTATACAATGTTCATACAATAAAAATCAATTTTTCCTATAAACAAAAAGATCACATCTTCACCAAAACAAAGATTATATTTTTAATATCGTTCTCCATACAAAGATTATATTTTTATAATCGTTTTCTATTAAAAATCCTAACTCATATAAACAAAAATTAGAATCTATATATATAATTAAAATCAGTTTTTATATAAATATAAATAAATAAAGAAAAGAGCTCACCTTTGTTCAACAGAGAGGGAGAAAAGACAGAAGGGGGCGGTGGATGGTCGGCCTGAGGCGCGGAGGGCGGTTGCAGGCGCCTTGAGGCGGCGGTGGGCGCGGAGGAGGGTGGTCGAGGTGGTGGTGGGTTGGGGTCTCGCGCTGATTTGGAAGAGGGGGAGGTTTGGGCTCGGGTTCGCAGACAAGAAGGGGGAGAGGGAGGAGGCGATGGCGCCCGCCCTAGGGAGGCGGCGCTGGTGATTTGAGGGGGGGCGCGGTGACAGCGGCACCCCCCCCCCTCCGTCGCTCTCCTCTTTCTCTTTTTTTTTCCTCCGATCGACTGAAACGATGAAAAGGGGGGCCGACGGTTTTGAAGGGGAGGAGTTTTATTTTTTTATATTTTTTTTATTATTTTAATTTCAAAAAGTTGACTTTTACATACGACCTCTAAACGAGGCCCACCGCCTATCGTCCATAGCGTTTCACCCCTATTCCGAACACAATGGGATATGTATCGTAGGCGGATTCGATCGTTACAATCAGTTTTCGTCAAAATCAACATATAACTATATACATTGAATTTGAACGCGCATTTCAATTTACCGGGGTCACATACGAACTCGAAAAATTCCAAAAAAAATATTTTCTAGCTTCGTATTGACGATACGGTCCTAACAAAACTAATTTCGTCGAATTCCGAGACCGTTGGAAAAATGGCAATTTTCCAGTCGATTAAAATCAACTAAAACAGGTCAAACGCGTTTTCCTTTGCCACGCTCACATATTGATTCGAAAAATTATGAAATTTGGAATCTAGCAATAATTTGACACTGCGGATCCAACAAAAGTGGTTTCGTCGAAATCCGAGGTCGATTGCAAAATTTCTATTTTTAAGGGCTTGAATTCCATAGCGACTATTCAGAATTTTCAACTGGACATATCTTTTGATTCCCGCTATGAAATTTCAATTTTTCAGATTCGTTGGAAAGATATCCTCAAATAGATCCTATTATTTTTGGTTTCACTAAAATCCGGATTATTTTGCACCCGGTACATTCAGTTGAAGTTTGAAATCGAATTATCGAACTACCACGCCATTTTCTTGTCGATATTATTTAAAATAATTCATTTTAAATGTTCAAACTTCGCTAAAATTGCCAAAATAAAAATTTTAAACTGGCCTAGATTTTCGGGTTGTTAGATTCTCCCCCACTTAAAACTTTTCATCCCTGAAAAGGAACAAAGTCGAAAGTGGTTTGATTAATCAACTCTACGTTCGATCGGGCTTCCGTTCTCCAACTTTTTAGTTTCTGAGAATTTTCAAATTCTTCAAAAATTTGGCTATCACCCGGAATTTTCTGTAACGACCCGGGGAAAAAGCCGACGCTCGAGTCTTCGACAACAATACATAAACCCATATCGCTTGCCAAAAACCCAAGTGCCGAACCCATAGATTGTCATAAGAAAGAATTTAGAGGGTGAGAATAGTAAGAAAGAAGTATTGGGATAGAAGAAAGAAGAAGAACACATCAGAATCTCACAGCGGAATGATAGAATATAACATAACAAATTTCTTTATACACAAGAACTGTATATACCTACCAATCATCAGAGTACAACATATCAGTCACAGCATAATAATGTCTGTATATATCTAACGGTGAAGCCGCTTGCTTCCAACTCCTAGAACTCCAAGAAAAACCTAACCTGGAACATACTCGGTCTGACCCGAGCACATTTGATTTAAAACAAAACACACCGGGTCAGTCTGGAATACTATCAGTGATAAATTCACAGCACACACACTTGTTTAACTTTGGAAATCCTTTTTAAATAAAAGGATAATAGTAAGACCAGTCCACACATAAACACGGACGATTTTTACCTTACTATAACCAAAAACCTTTTTGAAATCATACTTTGATCTGATATTATCATAATGTCTAAATACAAATAGATATAATCTGGAGGAACGCTTGCATCTCACGCTCACCATATATAGTATACAATCAAAACCGCGGGCACTTATTGGATATTGGATTCCAACTTGACAAGGTATGGGACCACCTCCCGCACGTGTATCTCTAGAGGCAAATACACTGGGTTCAACAAGAACGTCTTGCAACCCGGCCTTCACATGACCGACCACTCATTTCTCTAGAGTGTATCGAATGTATATCACCGACGGTTGGGATCAGCAACCACCTGCCCGAAAAGGGATAGCATCGATAGATTAAAGAAGCAAAAGGAATTTCTCTAGATAGGTGATCATACACCCTAATGGGAGCGACCCACATAGCCATGCTGCCAGCCCGATTTTTGTCATTTCCCGATGGTGAGGATTGAGGCTAGAATTAATCTTCATGATATCTGGTCATCATTCACTTTGAATGCCACATCGTCAGATCCGCCAGATATCACTAATTGACGTCCACAAAAATATTCTGCGGTTAGTTAAGAGAAGGTGTATGGCCTCCTCTGCCATCAACAGAAATACGTTTGAAAAAATCAATGTACGTGACCCCTTTTTAAATACTCTGTCAAACACTCGTCCATACCAGTCATCCAGGAACCGGATGAACCGAAGGCACCCTCCTACTGCATCTCATATAGGAATCACCCCATGGATCAGTAGCGAAAAGTCCTTGCAACCCATGCATTCCAACTACGACAGAACCACAATACATCTCTGGCTGCAGACCAGAGATTATTAGCGGTTCCTCCGTTTATGAAGATTCACGGTCGTCAATGCTCCATCTCGACCGGCTTCTGATATCTTCACGTATTTGTTGGTTGGAATGGTTTCGAATATTAATTCGATCCCGGTCTTTCCATACCAACAATCGTATTGGTCAAGTTTTGATAGTCGGTGTTTTAACTATCAAATAACAATAGTGTGAATAAACTGAGTTGCTAATTCAGTACTTGGCAATACCTGGCCTTTTATAATATATTTAACAAAATCTTTAATCAACTCTAATATTCGACTTAACCCTATTCTCTTGACTCTAGATCGCAGCGATCACAATGGTTACGCCTGGTTCCCTCAGGAAACCTCCGACCACCGTAGGCTATCTGCAGCCCTGCGAATTACGCTAGCAATCGTACGCAATGGTAACTCTTCCTGATAGACTATGTTTGATTTACTCTACCCCAAATACTGTATTCGATCAACTCTAATTGAGTAAACAAATATTCAGTATAATTTGAAATCAATGTTCTTATTTCTTTTGGTCTAATATTGCCATATTATTTATTTCCCCAAAACCTTGCAGTAGAGTTTGATATTCCTCGTATAGAGTAAAACCAATTTCAACACCTTCCACTCGTTCAAACCAATACCATTCCTTGATAATAACAAAGCCGTTCAAGTTGGGGTATTCTATTTACCTCTCAGACGTTGATCGACAACGTCCTTATCTCAGAATAAATACTAGTTTGTAACTTAAAACACACGTCCTTACACCATCGATCATATCTTACTTCTTATTTAAATCATGATTAAAAATCCATATCTTCCTTCCAAACCATCTTGATCAAACATCGCCATTTTTCTTAATATAATTGAGTAAATTATTTGCCCAAATCTTAACCATTTGCTTCAAAATCCCTGTATGGTATTTAATTCATAAATTGGACTATATTACACTTAATCCATTAACTAATATCCTTTCAAAACATTTTCATTACATAATCCAACTTTGGATTCATAACGATAAACTCCTTTCTCAAATTTCTTTTATTCAAAACCTTAATTATCCCTTTTACCTTTTCGAATTTCATTTCAATCGCGCCATTTACTTAATTCGGTTCTTTAAGTAAAATGATTATTTAAAACTCTTGCCTTGGTTTTTAACTTCAAATCCACTTTAATCATAAACTTGCATTTGTTTGCCAATGCTTTATCTAAAGCTCTTAAGCATCATTAAATGGTTAAAAATTCAAACACTTATTACTTCCTTACACTAATCGATGAGTACTCCCTCTTACATGTTTTACCATTCCTTTCTTTTATTTCCAACTCGAATAGAATCTCAAACTTCCTTTGTAACTTATTCATGAACTCGCATTTATAAAATCCTTTCCATTAGTTCTTTCAAATTTACTACCCTTTTTACAACTTCAATTACTATCTTAATGAATTTTATTTAAGAAGTCACCACTTTAATTGTTGAAAAAAATAATTAAATTAGTCATTTATCGAAGTAAAGTAGACTACTTCGTTGTTAGCTAACAACATGTTAGGTAATCTCGGTAATAAGTCCATAAGAAATTAATCACCTTTATGATAATAACTACTCAATAATTGCTTTAACAATCGTACTAAAGTTTGTTTAGTTTTTAAGACAAAACATTTGATTAAAATAATAAATCTCACTTAATTGTTCGCTTTGGAACAATTATTCTAAACGGTCAACTCTTTCGTTAATCTCAGCCCTTCTTATGTAAATACATAAGATGTTTCTAGAAAATCTCTCTTTCAGCTTCCTTTTAAAACAAAGTTCTAAATGTCGATTTATTTAAAAACTCTTTATTTAAATAACTAAAATAAAATTTAAACCTTGATTTAGTTATAAAAATAAGTTTTATAACTTAAGTGTGTTAATTCGCCTGACGGCGAATTAATATCTCAATGATGGATTCTAGACCATCCGCTGCCAATTTCTTAATCGATACTGAATATTGATTAAAAACACGACCATTAGATTTAACAGTCAACGTCCATTCAACCATTGATAACCAAATAAGATATGATAACTTTAAATGATAATTCATATTCAACAATATGTATAAATAAACAATATATGATTAATTTGAGGAATCCAGTTGGATTCCTCCAATCTCTTCTTCCCTGCACAACAGTTTAAAGTATCGTTTCACACTAATATAAGAAATGTCATGTATTTGAACAGTCAGTTTATAAACACACATAAACAATCAACCATAGCAACCATAGCATCCATTCAGCCAATATATGATAAGGGTTGATGATATGAATTTAACGCATCATAGTATTTCAGAAGTGTGAGAATTAACTCACCGATTTGGTTTCTGACGAAGTCGCGTTGTTTTATATAGTTTCAAACTAACGTTCAAAGCTACATAAAATTCCGACTACTTCAGAATAACTCCATCCCAGTTCGTATACGTCGGTATCGTCGATACGAATCCAATGGCTCTTGTTTCGCCCAATTCTGTTTAGAAACGCGAAAGTTATACACATTACATTCTTTAACTTTAAATTGAATTCAATGAATTAACTAAAATCATTACTATTAATTAATTATAAATTAGCATTGATTAAGTCCTGTAAATTACCTTTATTAAAGCAAATCCATGTCAGACAGACCTATTTTAATCCTCCATCCCAATTTCCAAACCTGACTCTCCTCATATCATCCAAACACCAGGTTATTTTGTCAAACCCAATATCCTTCTGCATAAACCCGATTTCGTCTCCCCCTTCCACTGAATACTTCCCCGTTGATGAAATCTAGGCGACTGCAACCTCCACCACTGATACGCCGCTAACCTTGCCACTTCCACTTACCGTCGCCAGAAACTCCGGTAGTCCTACGTTCAATCACGCTTCAGAAAACCGAGCCCAGATCCGCAAATCAACTCAGAAACCACCCTCTGTTCAACCGCGAACTACTCCGACCATCGGCCACCGGACCCCCTCACTCCGACATCACAGTGTCCGCCATCTCCCCAGCTTCCTCCTCGACCAAACGCCATCCCCTCCGGTGAACTACCGAACCCTCACGAACCCCAAATCCGAACTGCACCTTCAAGAAATTAACACAGCACTTCCTCCGTTCAACCCTTCACCGTAGGCCCACTTTAGCACCGGATCCCCCCTTATTGACACTGCCGTGACCGCCAGTTCCTCCGCAAACCCCTCAGACCCTCGATAGAACCTTCGATGGTCCCACAGCTCCTCCACGACTCCAAAAGGGCACACGTGGTTCTAGCAAACCGAAGGGCTCCGCCTATATTGATTTTATCCGATTTTCTTGTTAGATTAAGTCTGCTGAAATCTTTTTTTTTTCTCTTTTTTATTATATTTTTCTTTTCTCGGAGGAACCAATGATATTTTTATGATTAGGACTATATATTTTCTAGCGTATACGCTTGACGTTCACTGTTCAGACGAACACTGATAGTAACGAATTTTGTAAATTACACAATAAATTAAATTATTATTTATATTACTTAAACAAATTAATTGTTCAAATTTATTAGTTTCAACCCATTTAAAATTTCAAATCGATATTAAAATAAATAAATATTAAATTATACTATTCAAAGTCCGGGTATTTACATTCCTTCCCCCTTAAAATAATTTCGTCCTCGAAATTGCTAAGGTAATAAGTATGCTACAAACCCATTATATTTCAAAAATCTATTTTAATTAAATCTTTCACTTTCTAAATTTATAATCAAAAATTTATCCAAATAATTCTAATGGAAAAAACAAATTTATTCCGACAAACAAAAATTTTCAAAAAGATTTGAAATTTTTCTAACACCCTAAATTTTGGAAAATTTTTGGCAGAGTCTCCCCTGTACGGAGGACATCTGCAATATTGCAAGTACCACAAATACCTCGACCAAAACGGTCGGAAAAAGAAAAAAAATCCAATTCAAAAACCCCAAATCAAAACCAAAAATTCATATTTGCGTAGGCGTACCTTTTTCGAACGTTATTACGCAATAAGCGATAAATAATAAGCGAGCCTGCTCAATTTTCTATGCAACTCCAATCAGACTAGATTTAGTTAACTGCAGAATCTTCTTGAGCATAGTTTAAAGGTAAATTTATCTCTCCTGCACCTGTTCTCAATTCTAATGTACTTCATTAGTTTCAAACAATACCAGTCAAAATTAAATATTCATACCATCCTGGATTCATATCAATAAACCAATTTTATTCAAGTCTGGTTTCAAACAAGTTCATTCAACTTTATATCAATATTTATGCAATCAATCTCAACCAAATAATCCCAAATCATTATATTTGGATATTTTTGTTTCTCAAGTCAAATTAAATGTTGACTTAAGTTTTATTTTATTTCAATATTCATGTTCAAATTTAATTATACGACTTATTCAACTCAACATGAGTTACATTTCCATATTCACATTTCAAATTCGAAATGTCCTTTGATTGATCCAATTCAACTTCATAATCAAACACATTCAAATCAATCAAACAAGGCGATACAATTTCAAACAACCAGTCAACAAATAGGGATAATTATTTCTTATAAAAATATGATTCGGGTAAAATTATTTCATTCACCCTCTTTACAAAATAATTTAAAATTAATTTTATATTTAAATTACAAATACGTACACTCATATATATACACTCAAACTCAATCTACGGTGTTACTAACCAAATCTCTATTAAGTTACGCAACAAAGCCAAGGCTATCACTAAACCAATAGCTCTGATACCACTGTAACGACCCGGGGAAAAAGCCAACGCTAGAGTCTTCGACAACAATACATAAACCTGTATCGCTTGCCAAAAACCCAAGTGTCGAACCCCCAGATTGTCATGAGAAAGAATTTAGAGGGTGAGAATAGTAAGAAAGAAGTATTAGGATAGAAGAAAGAAGAAGAACACATCAGAATCACACAGCGGAACGATAAAATATAACAAAACAAATTTCTTTATACAAAAGAACTGTATATACCTACCAATCATCAGAGTACAACATATCAGTCACAGCAGAATAATGCTTGTATATATCTAACGGTGAAGCCGCTTGCTTCCAACTCCTGGAACTCCAAGCAAAACCTAACCTGGAACATACTCGGTCTGACCCGAGCACATTTGATTTAAAAAAATACACCGGGTCAGTCTGGAATACTATCAGTGATAAATTCACAGCACACACACTTGTTTAACTTTGGAAATCCTTTTTAAATAAAAGGATAATAGTAAGACCAGTCCACACATAAACACGGATGGTTTTTACCTTACTATAACCCAAAACCTTTTTGAAATCATACTTTGATCTGATATTATCATAATGTCTAAATACAAATAGATATAATCTGGAGGAACGCTTGCATCTCACGCTCACCATATATAGTATACAATCAAAACCGCGGGCACTTATTGGATATTGGATTCCAACTTGACAAGGTATGGGACCACCTCCCGCACGTGTATCTCTAGAGGCAAATACACTGGGTTCAACAAGAACGTCTTGCAACCCGGCCTTCACATGACCGACCACTCATTTCTCTAGAGTGTATCGAATGTATATCACCGACGGTTGGGATCAGCAACCGTCTGCCTGAAAAGGGACAGCATCGATAGATTAAAGAAGCAAAAGGAATTTCTCTAGATAGGTGATCATACACCCTAATGGGAGCGACCCACATAGCCATGCTGCGTGCCCGATTTTTGCCATTTCCCGGTTGATGAGGCTTGAGGCTAGAATTAATCTTCATGATATCTGGTCATCATTCACTTTGAATGCCACATCGTCGGATCCGCCAGATATCACTAATTGACATCCACAAAAATATTCTGCGGTTAGCTAAGAGAAGGTGTACGGCCTCCTCTGCCATCAACAGAAATACGTTTGAAGAAATCAACGTACGTGACCCCTTTGGAAATACTCTGTCAAACACTCGTCCATACAAGTCATCCAAGAACAGGATGAACCGAAGGCACCCTCCTAGTGCATCTCATATAGGAATCCCCCCATGGATCAGTAGCGAAAAGTCCTTGCAACCCGTGGATTCCAACCACGACAGAACCACAGTACATCTCTGGCTGCAGACCAGAGATTACTAGCAGTTCCTCCGCTTATGAAGATCCACGGTCGTCAATGCTCCATCTCGACCGTCTTCTGATATCTTCATGTATTTGTTGGTCGGAATGGTTTCGGATATTAATTCGATCCCGATCTTTCCATACCAACAATCGTATTGGTCAAGTTTTGATAGTCGGTGTTTTAACTATCAAATAACAATATTGTGAATAAACTGAGTTGCTAATTCAGTACTTGGCAATACCTGGCCTTTTATAATATATTTAACAAAATCGTTAATCAACTCTAATATTCGACTTAACCCTATTCGCTTGACTCTAGATCGAAGGAATCACGATGGTTACGCCTGATTCCCTCAGGAAACATCCGACCACCGTAGGCTATCTGCAGCCCTGCGAATTACGCTAGCAGTCGTACGCAATGGTAACTCTTCCTGAAAGACTATGTTTTATTTACTCTACCCCAAATACTGTATTCGATCAACTCTAATTGAGTAAACAAATATTCAGTATAATTTGAAATCAATGTTCTTATTTCTTTTGGTCTAATATTGCCATATTATTTATTTCCCCAAAACCTTGCAGTAGAGTTTGATATTCCTCGTATAGAGTAAAACCAATTTCAACACCTTCCACTCATTCAAACCAATACCTTTCCTCGATAATAACGAAGCCGTTCAATTTGGGGTATTCTATTTACCTCTCAGACGTTGATCGACAACGTCCTTATCTCAGAATAAATACCAGTTTGTAACTTAAAACGCACGTCCTTACACCATCGATCAGATCTTACTTCTTATTTAAATCATGATTAAAAATCCATATCTTCCTTCTGAACCGTATTGATCAAACATCGCCATTTTTCTTAATATAATTGAGTAAATTATTTGCTCAAATCTTAACCATTTGCTTCAAAACCCCTGTATGGTATTTGATTCATAACTTGGACTATATTACACTTAATCCATTAACTAATATGCTTTCAAAACATTTTCATTATATAATCCAACTTTGGATTCATAACCATAAACTCCTTTCTCAAATTTCTTTTATTCAAAACCTTAATTATCCCTTTTACCTTTTCGAATTTCATTTCAATCGCGCCATTTACTTAATTCGGTTCTTTAAGTAAAATGATTATTTAAAACTCTTGCCTTGGTTTTTAACTTAAAATCCACTTTGATCATAAACTTGCATTTGTTTGCCAATGCTTTATCTAAAGCTCTTAAGCATCATTAAATGGTTAAAAATTCAAACACTTATTACTTCTTTACTCTAATCGATGAGTACTCCATCTTACATGTTTTACCGTTCCTTTCTTTTATTTCCAACTCGAATAGGATCTCAAACTTCCTTTATAACTTATTCATGAACTCGCATTTATAAAATCCTTTCCATTAGTTCTTTCAAATTTACTACCCATGTTACAACTTCAATTACTATCTTAATGAATTTTATTTAAGAAGTCACCACTTTAATTATTGAAAATAATAATTTAATTAGTCATTTATCGAATTAAAGTAGACTACTTCGTTCTTAACTAACAACATGTTAGGTAATCTTGGTAATAAGTCCATAAGAAATTAATCACCTTTATGATAATAACTACTCAATAATTGCTTTAACAATCGTACTAAAGTTTGTTTAGTTTTTAAAATAAAACATTTGATTAAAATAATAAATCTCACTTAATTGTTCTCTTTGGAACAATTATTCTAAACGGTCAACTCTTTCGTTAATCTCGGCCCTTCTTATGTAAATACATAAGATGTTTCTAGAAAATCTCTCTTTCAGCTTCCTTTTAAAACAAAGTTCTAAATGTCGATTTATTTAAAAACTCTTTATTTAAATAACTAAAATAAATTTTAAACCTTGATTTAGTTATAAAAATAAGTTTTATAACTTAAGTGTGTTAATTTGCCTGACGGCGAATTAATATCTCAATGATGGATTCTAGACCATCCGCTGCCAATTGCTTAATCGATACTGAATATTGATTAAAAACACGACCATTAGATTTAACAGTCAACGTCCATTCAACCATTGATAACCAAACAAGATATGATAACTTTAAATGATAATTCATATTCAACAATATGAATAAATAAACAATATATGATTAATTTGAGGAATCCGGTTGGATTCCTCCAATCTGTTCTTCCCTGCACAACAGTTTAAAGTTTCGTTTCACACTAATATAAGAAATGTCATGTATTTGAACAGTCAGTTTATAAAGACACACAAACAATCAACCATAGCAACCATAGCATCCATTCAGCCAATAAATGATAAGGGTTGATGATATGAATTTAACGCATCACAGTATTTCAGAAGTGTGAGAATTAACTCACCGATTTGGTTTCTGACGAAGTCGCGTTGTTTTATATAGTTTAAAACTAACGTTCAAAGCTGCATAAAATTCCAACTACTTCAGAATCACTCCATCCCAGTTCGTATACGTCGGTATCGTCGATACGAATCCAACGGCTCTTGTTTCGCCCAATTCTGTTTAGAAATGCGAAAGTTATACACATTACATTCTTTAACTTTAAATTGAATTCAATGAATTAACTAAAATCATTACTATTAATTAATTACAAATTAGCGTTGATTAAGTCCTGTTAATTACCTTTATTAAAGCAAATCCACGTCAGACAAACCTGTTTTAATCCTCCATCCCAATTTCCAAACCCGACTCTCCTCATATCATCCAAACACCAGGTTATTTTGTCAAACCCAATATCCTTCTACATAAACCCGATTTCATCTCCCCATTCCACTGAATACTTCCCCGTTGATGAACTCTAGTTGACTGCAACCTCCACCACTGATACGCCGCTAACCTTGCCACTTCCACTTACCATCGCCAGAAACTCCGGTAGTCCTACGTTCAATCACGCTTCAGAAAACCGAGCCCAGATCCTCAAATCAACTCGTAAACCACCCTCTCTTCAACCACGAACTGCTCCGACCATCTACCACCGGACCGCCTCACTCCGACATCACAGCGTCCGCCATCTCCCCAGCTTCTTCCTCGACCAAACGCCATCCCCTCCGGCGAAATACCGAACCCTCACGAACCCCAAATCCGAACTGCACCTTCAAGAAATTAACACAGCACTTCCTCCGTTCAACCCTTCACCGTAGGCCCACTTTAGCACCGGTTCCCCCCTTATTGACACTGCCTTGACCGCCAGTTCCACCGCTACCCCCTCAGACCCTCGATAGAACCTCCGATGGTCACACAGCTCCGCCATGACTCCAAAAGGGCACACGTGGTTCCAGCAAACCGAAGGGCTCCGCCTATATTGATTTTATCCAATTTTCTTGTGAGATTAAGTCTGCTGAAATCTTTTTTTCTCTCTCTTTTTTATTATATTTTTCTTTTCTCGGAGGAACCAATGATATTTTTATGATTAGGACTATATATTTTTTAGCGTATACGCTTGACGTTCGCTGTTCAGACGAACACTGATCGAAACGAATTTTGTAAATTACACAATAAATTAAATTATTATTTATATTATTTAAACAAATTAATTGTTCAAATTTATTAGTTTCAACTCATTTAATATTTCAAATCAATATTAAAAAAATATATTAAATTATACTGTTAAAAGTCCGGGTCGTTACATTTTCGAAAAATTTCGCCATAACCTCCTTTGTACGGGGAGAGGTTTGGAAATTTATTAGGCCGTATTAGGTACCTAATAAATCCTAATAAGCATACACATATTTAGAGTGATATATTCTGGTGTTTACAGGGGAGCGTGTATTGATAATAACTCCAGAGAATAAATTCTCGTCACCCTGTCAAAGCCTGAGGGAGTGTGTATTTTAAATGCTCCAAAGGATAAATCCTCGTCACCTCATCCCGTGTGGGAAATAAATAGTCCATGTGTCGTAATAACTAGAGAGACGTGATTATTGTCAACTCTAGACCCATGTGGGGTTTTTATTAATCTGGCAATTTTACCGTTACAATTTAAATAGTCCATATTAGTCATCAGTTCAACCTGTAAAATATAGTCATCGCCATACAAGCCTCTCGCTCGTATGGTAAATCTTCCACCTCGTCACACAAGCTCCAAATGTTTATGTGGTATATGATGAAGTATGCCTATCTTCCAGAAGTATGCTATGCAATGTAGTTCAAAATTAATTGTTACTATCCTATGGCGACATTTATTAATTACACATAGAATAACCAGCACTCCGCATCCAATGGCATTCACAGGAGTTGATATAATAATAGAAGTGCGCATCCAACTCATTAAGGTTTACTTATTTGCCGGGCACGCAAATAAATTCTTTACTCAACAGCTATCCAATTTCCTGTTCAACTATATATAATGCACAAATATATATTTCTAACTATTTTCTAATCAGTTCAATGTGTGATTTAATTGAATAATTTGTTATGGTTTTTATTGAAGATATTCTAATCTTCTCTAAATCAAAGGCCGAAAAGGAACATAACAATGGAAGCCGAAAAGGAATGAAGCCGAAAGTTGTTTAACAAATCAACTCAACTTCCATTATTTTGACTACGGCTTAAATTCTTCAACTTTTCAGTTTCTAAGAACTTTTCAAATTTTTCAAAAGTTTGGCTAACACCCTAAATTTTCGAAAAAAATCGCCATAACCTCCCCTGCACCGGGAGCAACGGGAAAATCCCGAAATTGCCATACAGGCCTTCTGATCTCAAAAAGAAAAAGCCAAGCAGCTAGCCAATCGGTTCACAAAATCATCATCACCCAAACAAAACAGTAAATTATAGTAAATATGTACCTATTTGTCGGGCAAACAAATTTTATTCTCTGCTCTAGCCTCCTTGCTATGACCTATTCAATGTAAGTACATGTACATGCAAGCAAATGCGACCAATTTTCAATACAATTCAATATGTGATTCAATTAGGCTAAATGGTTCAAAATTATCAAACAAATAAACAACCGACACAAACATCAATCAATTAGTGAATTAGAGTTTTAAACTCATAATTTTGATACATATACAAAAATCATGTTTTTGATGCCAATTCACAACAATGTATTCTAGCTATATTAGTTTTGGTTCTCACACCAGCCTAATGGAAATATATAGATATCACACCTTCGTCACTCGAATATAAATACTGATGATGTGGCCACATCATCAGAATTATCCCCGGGTGTCTAGAATGTGACTCTATATCTATCCAGTATATTAAAACTTCGACTATACGTTCATGACGCGTATACGCGAAATCTTTATATACTCGATTGTCCAAATTCAAAATAAATAAATATTCAAATAGGTATAAAATGGCTTAAATTTTAAAAAAAATTGTTTTCATTTGAAAAATATACTCTTCACACTCGTTCTAGGATACTACTGATCATATCTCTAACGAGTCATTCTAATTGGATATTACTAATCCAATATCTGATGAATTATTTTATTTGGTTCTAATGTGTCTTGTTCTCGAGCTTTGTAAAGCAAAGCTCTGATACCACCGTAAGAACCCGTAACGTCCCCGTGAAGGAAAGCGCGGATACTTTGAGAACAACACACAAAAGGACGCAGACGGAAGAACATTTCATTGTTATTACAACAGTTCCATCAAATACAAGAATATACAGAGTATAAATGAATAAATTACATTCAACAAATATCATAGATTTAAATTACATTTAAATACATCGCAGCGGAAAATAATTCAAAAGCACAACTGAAAGTGATACATGGATACAGAGCTTTCCGAGCATCGTTCCAGCTGTAAACCAGGATCCTGTGAATATAAATCTGCAAACCAAAACTACTAGCTACCCGTGTGGAAAATAAGGGTACCTAGAGTTTAGGTTAAAACAATAAACTCCAGGTCAGTCATGTGACTGGTGTGAGAACTAAAACAATTATTAATCTTTGGTTTCAAAGTTTGGTAAATCAAGGGACCACGCCATATAACACGGAACGGGTTTCCTCCCAAGAATACCAGTGCATAGAACAAACAACGCAATGCTAAATAAAGAAAAATGAAGCTGTTATAAGACCCAAGTCCCATCACACAATGCAACGCAAGCCGGAGGATAGGGTTTTAACCTTATAACAACCAAAGCATGCTTGATACGTTTAAAACACATTATTTGATATTATTATAAGGGTATAGTGTCAAAACAGTTTCAATCATAAATATCAATCATAGGCGGCATGGGTACCATCTATCATGTCGCCATACTAGTTCTACAATTAAGACCGCAATATCACGTATTGGAATTTGGATTTCCGTCTTGAGTCGAGGCAAGGGGCAAGCTCCTCTCCGCGTTCGAGACACTCTAGCAAATGTCCAAGGACCCCACTCTGATCCTTGGATCTTCAGGACCGGTCCTCTCTTACTTTTGAGGATTAATTATTCCTGAACACACGTTTCCCAGTCCTTACAGACCTATATCCGAGGCGCCTCGTATCCAACAACCACACAGGTGAAAGGTATATAAATGTCAGGGCTGGTAGGTCACTGACACCACCCTAGCTAGAAAGAAACGTCGTGCTCTCCCTGCAGTCACTATCCCGTTTTTGACTCATACCGAGGTGTGAGGCTCGCGAATTCACGTTATACACAAAGCTACGCCACACAGGCCGTGCTTTGATCATCAACCACAAGACTTTGCTTTTCAACAGAAGCCCTGATCAATTGCCACTTATGCGTGCCACACTGGCAATTCACTCCATGCGACTGATGTCCATCGATATACAACCTCTGAGCTCGTACGTCTCAGAGAAGGGCGTTAAGCAAGAAAATAAATTCTCCTCTACCAAACAGATGTATATTTAATATAGATCAATCAACACAGAATAAAATCCAATGTCAGACACATAATCCATTTACAAGTTCGTTCTGGGTCTGAACGAAACCGGAGGCACTTTCTTCGCATATCCATCCATCTCCAAGTACGTCTGGACGATCACCAACTGTTTCTCTCATCTTGGGTGTACAGCCCAATCGAGATCATCAGTAATCACCCAAAAGATGTGAAGACTTCCGGTCTTCAACCATTGTCTTCATCTTCGACATCTCGTCGAATCGGTTATTCAGAATGGGTATAACCCCGGCCTTTCTGAATAACCCACGTATATATTAAACAAATGTTACACAAACACTACGAACGCCTCATTCCAATTTAGAATATTCTTTTATTCACAAAATCACATTCTTAGGGAAAAGTTCCCATTAATTTTATCCAAGATAAATTCTTCTAAATTTATTCTTTAATCTTCCTTTTGATATCATTTCAAACCATGTTATGGTTTTCCAAACTAGTCAAAATTAGCGAACCACACCAAAGTAATTATTTATTTTATTTCCCAATCCCAACCTATTCATCCCATGGAGCAAAACTGGTAATACTCCATAATTAACACCACGGTTTTATCGGTAAAATTAATTACCATTTCACGTTCAAATCTAATTAAAGATTTAACTATCGCTTTGGAGCAAAACTGGTGGTACTCCATTCTCGATCACCTTTCAGATTTGATAATTTAAATTATCAATTCACATTTCAATCTAATTAAAGATTCATTAAAACTCCACTTAGTTTTAATCTTTTCAAAAATCAATATCCTGTCTTTAACTGGGTTAAAGAACCAATGTCATCTAAAACACGATTCACGATAAACCCAAATCACATTTGATATTAATTACAAGGCTCTGAATAGAAAATATACCGGCTTATATTCAATATCAAATTCTGAAACCAACAAATATCGTATTGGAATTAACGATATAAAACATATCTTTCAAATTCCCATAACAATGTCTGTATAGTCACGAAATCCAACATCGAAATATTCCGAAGATAATTTCGATTCAACTCCAGTCCAATCCACGTATTGGGAATATTGATTATTTTTAAAATCACTTTCAAATTCAATTTATTTATTTCAAAAATAAATTAATTTTAATTCTAGTTCAAAACTAGTTCATTTCGATAAAAATCTATTTTTATCTTTTCAAATGAGGAATTCTTTAGCCCAATTTTTCCCAAATCATTTCTTGTGATTTTACACAAATTATAAATATTTTTAATAATTCTATCAAGGCCCATATAGTCGATTTCCATCAACGGCCATCGAACTGCACTTACAGCGACCTTTTTCAAATTTGATTTGGACATAATTCCAAATCCAACCGTTAGATTTCAAATTTCTAATATTCATGGGAAAGCTCTTTTCGATACGAACCCAACGGTTCCGGTTTTAGGAGAATCCGACGGTCGGAACTCCCGCAACGTCAATTCGAAGTCAATGGTCGAAATTCGCGAACTGCCGCGGCGCGGTGAGTTCTATTCAGGCCATTATATATATATATAAATAATATATATATTATATATATTTCATCGATTTCCTTTTAAAATGTATTTTATAAATCGTTTTAAATTCGTTTCAAAAACAGTTTCAACTTCATCTTCAATTTCAAATCGATTTGATTTCAATTCAATTCGAATTCATTTCAAATTGATTTCAATTCAATTTCAGTTCGTTTTAAATTTCATTCAAAACGATTTCAATTCGTTTTTAATTCAATTTCAATTTAATTCAATTTGAATTCATTTCTATTCAATTCGAATTCAAATTCACTTTCTATTCAATTCGAATTCATTTCAATTTTATTTAATTCGAATTCAAATTCGTTTCAATTCAAATTCTAATTCATTTCAATTCAATTCAATTTGAATTTACCTTCTATTTAATTCAATTCGAATTCATTTCAAATTGATTCAATAAAATTTCAATTTGAATTTTACTCTAATTTAATTTGAATTTCATTTCAAAATATTAAATTTTGAAATCACTTTTCAGTATTCATTATAAAACGAATAAAATCGATATAAATATCGTTCGCATCAAAATAACGCATCTCTAATCCACACGGCTTTATATTTTTCAAAAACTTCTTTATTCTATTCAACAAATGAATATTTATTCTATTCAACACATGAATCTATATCTCTTTCAACACACGACTAATCTCAACACATGAGTACTGTCAACACATCACTATTTTTGTTATGTAAAATATTTTACAAAATTATGGTATCTATCGTTTGATTTTTAATTAGACTTCAACCTTAAAGTAGTTCTAATTTTAAATATGATAAAGATATAAATCTTATTGTTAAAATATTTTACTCAACACATAAATAGTTTCAACACATGAATATCATCAACACATGACTATTTTTATATTCAACACATGAATTTTCTTTTATAATATCCATTATTTTCCCGATTGGAATGAGGCCCAATCAATCACCATATAATGTAAATTATATGGAATCCATATAACACATGTATATAATAGCAACGATAAACCATCAACCATCATCCAAAGTGCACAACACAACTGCATAAGCATCAAATATAAATAATTAACGCTTACACAGCCTGTCGACCAATCGATCGACATTCAATTAAATAATTGGGATTAGTGTGCGTCAAATATCATCCCAACACCCGTGTGGGATTTCAAATCAACAAACACAGATTTTTATTTGTGCAGTTGGGAGATGTGTAAAATTTATCGACCCAATCAATATCAGTCAAATCAGTGTATATAAACAAATCGGCCGATTTTTTTATAAATATTTATTTATTCACTTTCACGTTAAAAATTATATTTTTAATGATAATTTATTTATTTCAACCATCTACAATTTATTATCGATTTCACATCAACAACACAAACAAATTTCACAACACATCAATTAAACAAACAAGCCATCCATGGTCTGTGGATGACGGGTGTCGGGTGCTGCTAAGCACCGTCTGCATCCTAGTATATATATATATAACTAGAAAAAGAAATTTAGAGTAAGAAGTTCTCACCGATAGCTAATCCAATACCACGACTCTTCCTATGTAGAAATCTTCGTCGTTCTCGCCCTTTTTGTCACTTTCGTTGCCCGTAGCCGCTACATATATAAAAATCACATTTTTATATTGTTGCTATGTATATAAAAAACATATTTTATATTTACTCCATATGGATAAAAAATTCTATTTTTACACCGCTACTATATAGATAAAAATTCTATTTTTACATTGCTACTACATAGATAAAAATTCTATTTTTACATTGCTACTATATTGATAAAAATTCTATTTTTACATCGCTACTATATAGATAAAAATTCTATTTTTATCACGCTATTCTTCATATAAAGATTTCTCCCTTTTAAATATAAAGATTTCATAATTTCAAATATATAGATTTCCCCTTTTCATATATAAAGATTTCGCCTTTTCAAATATAAAGATTTTGCATTTTCAAATATAAAGATTTCGCCTTTTCATTTATAAAAATCTAATCTCTATACAATGGTCATACAATAAAAATCAATTTTTCCTATAAACAAAATGATCACATCTTCACCAAAACAAAGATTATATTTTTAATATCGTTCTCCATACAAAGATTATATTTTTATAATCGTTTTCTATTAAAAATCCTAACTCATATAAATGAAAATCAGAATCTATATATGTAATTAAAATTAGTTTTTATATAAATATAAATAAATAAAGAAAAGAGCTCACCTTTGTTCAACGGAGAGGGAGAAAAGACAGAAGGGGGCGGTGGATGGTCGGCCTGAGGCGTGGAGGGCGGTTGTAGGCGCCTTGAGGCGGCGGTGGGCACGGAGGAGGGTGGTCGAGGTGGTGGTGGGTTGGGGTCTCGCACTGATTTGGAAGAGGGGGAGGTTTGGGCTCGGGTTCGCAGACAAGAAGGGGAGAGGGAGAAGTTGGTGGAGTAGGCGATGGCGCCCGCCCTAGGGCGGCGACGCTGCCAATTTGAGGGGGGGGGGGGGGCGAGGACAGCGGCGGCCCCCCCGTCGCTCTCCTCTTTCTCTTTTTTTTCTCCGATCGACTAAAACGATGAAAAGGGGGGCCAGCGGTTTTGAAGGGGAGGAGTTTTAATTTTTTATATATATTTTTATTATTTTAATTTCAAAAAGTTGACTTTTACATACGACCTCTAAACGAGGCCCACCGCCTGTCGTCCAAAGCGTTTCACCCCTATTCCAAACACAATGGGATATGTATCGTAGGCTGATTCGATCATTACAATCAGTTCTCGTTAAAATCAACATATAACTCTATACATTGAATTTGAACGCGCATTTCAATTTACCGGGGTCACATACGAACTCGAAAAATTCCAGAAAAATATTTTCTAGCTTCGTATTGACGATACGGTCCTAACAAAACTAAATTCATCGAATT
Organism: Allium sativum; assembly: GCA_030737875.1. NCBI lineage: Eukaryota > Viridiplantae > Streptophyta > Magnoliopsida > Asparagales > Amaryllidaceae > Allium > Allium sativum. Next base: position 857,521,777 of record CM060918.1, on the reverse strand, counting down.
CCGAGACCGTTGGAAAAATGGCCATTTTCCAGTCGATTAAAATCAACTAAAACTGGTCAAACGCGTTTTCCTTTGCCACGCTCACATATTGATTCGAAAAATTATGAAATTTGGAATCAAGCAATAATTTGACACTGCGGATCTAACAAAAGTGGTTTCGTCTAAATCCGAGGTCGTTTGCAAAATTTCTATTTTTAAGGGCCTGAATTCCATAGCGACTATTCAGAATTTTCAAATGGACATATCTTTTGATTCCCGCTATGAAATTTCAATTTTTCGGATTCGTTTGAAAGATAACCTCCAATAGATCCTATTATTTTTGGTTTCACTAAAATCCGGATTATTTTGCACCCGGTACATTCAATTGAAGTTTGGAATCGAATTATCGAACTACCGCGCCATTTTCAATTCTATTTATAATTATATATAATTATTTATATTCTAACGACGACGTATATAAATATATACGTTCGATTCTATTCAAAATAAATTTCTCGTCGATATTATTTAAAATAATTAATTTTAAATGTTCAAACATCGCTAAAATTGCCAAAATATAAATTTTAAACTGGCCCAGATTTTCGGGTTGTTACACTCGGTATCCTATCAACAAACCTGCTTTGTTTCTTCACATCGTAAACCTGCTACTTCGCTCCATTTGAAAATCCATGCTGCCGAACGATTGCTTCACTGTTGCTCCTCACGTCGTCCATCGAATGACGATCCATTGTAATCAATAAACGCAGCTGACCTGGCTGCTTATTCACCCTGAATACGGTGATTTTCGATCACTTCCATCACCTTAAAATATTCATGAAGTGCGTCATTTCACTAGTGAAATCCTGGTCGCCATAGCCCTCCAAAACTGGTTGCCACCAAAGAACGTGAAGATCTCGGTGAGCAGAGTGTTTTCCTAGTTGCAAGTTTGGCTAAATGTTAAAGAATTCAAAGATAAATATGGAGGAAAGAGATGAAATTTTGTGCATTGCTTGATTATATAGTGGCGGCAGAAAAGCCTTGACCACGCAGTAAAAAAATGAGGTTACTGACGGTGTTAGTGTTTATATAGGGTAGGATTTATATTAAAATAGTATTTAACGAAACTTTGACATGAAGTATCGTATAAAAATCACCACATACGATCTCCAATCGAGATGAAACTCATTACCCTACCTAAAAAAATATTCCGAACACAATGGGGTAGGTTTCATCGAATTCCGACATCGTTTGTAAAAAGTCCTTTATAATTCATAGGTGAAAAATCAAGCGTTTAAATTCCAACGATCAAAAAATAAACCCAAATGACTTGAAACTTGAAACACTGCAATTACTAACTATTAAGGATTTAATTAAACTAGTTTTGCTGAAAACAGAGATCGTTTTCATATCGATTATTTTATTTTACACATATAAGAACGCTATTTTGGACACCAAAATACCCGATCTCCAAAAATAACAGACAATATATTTATCCTAACTCTAAATGTTTATATGTCAACTGAATTCATTTCATGTCTTAATTCGATTGTTTTCTCGAGTTATCAATAAATTCCTTTTAAATCAAATTAAATTATATATTTAGTCATTATAATTAACAAACGATTCCATAGCGACTGTTTGAAAATTTGAAATGGACATAACTCACAATCTATAACATGAAATTTCTATTTTTCTCTTTCATTAGAAAATTATTATCAAATAGCTTCAGATGTTTCTGGTTTTAAAGAATTGCGACTTAAAATGTATTCAATTGAAGTTCAAATCGTAAATTACGAACTACCGCAATGTTTCAAGCTCGTTTTATAATTACATATAAATTAAACGTTTAAACTGCGTTGTATAAACGAATTATGTATTATAAAACCATTTATAAATCCAAATCAATATTTAATATAATAAATTAAATTAAATATTTGACTACCAAAAATACGGGACGTTAGAATATATAAGGCTTTTCTAAAATTATACTAGCTTTAACAGCTCTCGAACTCTCTTTTATGGAGACTTAAAATTATACCTATGGTTGATGTTCAATTTGAAAGGTTAAACTAATAATTCTACTCTTTAAATCAACAACTATATATTCACTATGGTATCCACTAGTTCATTTAATTTCCTATGATATCTTTTTAATCAAATCTATGTTGTTTGCCAATTCTGCTCTAGGGCTATAAGATTTATTAATCCTAAAGTGCATTAATGTAACAATCTCACCATTACACTTATATTATTAAAGAGCATTACAAGTAATGTCATATAATAAAAATGAGAATATAGTAGGTTAAGAGCAATCAAATGTGAATGTATATTTGAATTAATAATAACACATCTTTTATACCGTTAAGAGAATCCTTACTAAAAATGTTTGATGTAGTAATAAAATGTAACAAACACATCGATTTACAATTTAAAAAACCTGTAGGACGTTGATAATCGATACTAGTGTCACATAAAGTAGAAGAATAACGTACAACATGTTACATAGTAGTTAACAGCAAATTAGTATGAAATCCACATAAATATATAATACATCACATCCAAATATCATATTAGGAACAAGCCTACTACTAAATAAATAAATGACCCATCATCCTAAATGTACATATGTACGTGTATAATAACGTAGTAATAAAAACAATAAAAAAAAGTCTACTTCGGTGCTTGCACAAAATCCATATTTCAATGAGTCCAAACACTAGTATATTCTTGGCCTAACCTAAGTATTTTTTTTTTTAAAAAGGCCATGCTATGTCTAATAAAAAATGAAATACTGATATTATTAACTAATACTAAATAAAAAAATAACCCATGATTGAAGTTGAAGCCAAAAAGTGGCACAACACCCAAATAGAAAATAGGTAGAGAATAAAAATGAAGAAATATAATTAAAATGAGAAGAGTACAACGCACACACGAAGTTTTAGTGGTTGGGAGTTAAAGAGCCTACATCCACTTTATAATCTCTTATATGACTTAAGAAATTTGAGTACAATAGCAGAAATAATGAAAAACTCGAGTACAAAGCAATTACAAAAATCAAAATGACAATGCAATAGCCAAAAGTCATTTTCATAGAGCTCCAGGGGATATAGATAGCTGCTTCAGGTCTCAGGTCAGCTAGGACATGTGGTTGCCTACCCAGGAATGTAGAGATTATGGTAGAAACCTTCCTTTCATGGGAAAATGGCCCGGCTATGTATGGACACTTGGTGGTAGATCCATTGTAACGACCCAGATTTTTCGGTCATATGAATTGGAATATTTAAACTTGTTTTAAATATTATATTTGGAATATTATTGGATTTATATGCCTAATTCGTTTATAAAATGATGATTGAACTATTAATTTATATTTAATTTATAAATGAACTCGTAATGTCATGGTAGTTCATAAAATTTAATTTTGAACTGCAAATGAATATATATAATCCATTATAAGTCGAAATTCTATGAAATGAGAAAAGTTTGAATCTATTATATTATAATATTCTATTGAAAGAGAAAAATTGATATGTCAACAATATATTGTATGTTATGTCCAAATCAAATTTTTAAATAGTCACTTTCGATTCATTTATAAACGATGATGTCTATTTGTATTTAAAAAGAGAATTTTTTTATAATTTGGATATCGTTTAACTCGAAAATATTAATTTTGAGTTATAAATCCATATTGGTTTATATTTAAAGTGGTATATTATTTTACTCGGTTATATATGACAATACTGGTTTATTGTTATTGAATTTAATTGTTTTGGAATAAATTAATATATATTGATATTTTATGAACAGTAAGAACAACTATTTTTCAAATGACCACTGTTCTTGAAAAAAATGAATTTATGGGAATACATATAACTAATTATTACTAGTTTTTCAGTTTGGAGCCAATCAGAGTTGTTTTGTGAGTGTGTGATATTTAGATGTGAAATGATAAATAAATGAAAATTAAAATAACATCTTTGAGAAAACGGAGTCAGAATTCAATGAAATTAATTTCATTAGGTCTGGAACGTCAATACATAGCAATGTTTCTATTTTAGTTGCGTTTGGAGTTAGTGTGTGATGGAGCGTATATTTATTGTGCGATGTTAAATAGCGGTGAAAATTAAACTAAAAATATTAAATAAAAAAAATAAAAAAATTCTATCTAAAGCAATTTTGAGTGCTGCAAGCCTATCCTAACCTACCCTTATATTTGCACATGCTATGTTTTGATTATTTGCCTGCACTAGTACAAACTCACGCACATGTTTTTCATCCACAAATTTTATCTGTTTCCTAACCTAAATAGATCTGTTGCATCAATCACCTAGCTATGATGGAAACACAACTACTCTGCCCTACCTAAAACACATGTGTGGGAACCAAACTTTTCCATCATGATGACCAAGCTATTGAACTGTGTCTACTAAGTCGTCTCCGCTATATATACTGAAGTTCTTCATCGTTTTTCCTTTCCTTTATAGTGAAATAATAATGGTGTCCATACTTTGAAAATCAGTGCGATCTGATTACCCAACCAAAAATCGCAAATCCTGATTCAACAGCTCCCTAAAATCATCCTTTACGAGTACGCTATTTCAGAATTTCGAGCAACATTGATCAACGTCAAATGTCGCGACCTAGGGTTGGATTTTTCTCGCAATTTAGAGATTAATAAGCGAATTCGTGTGTATAGGAATGACCACCGAAGAGAGGCAAACACGTTGGTTTTTTTATAAAATCTGATAACATTTCCGCTCCCACTTGGGGTGTTTTGATCCATGTCGGTTGGAGGATGAATGCACCAGAGGGGGAGGTTTTGTGGTCGGCAAGTTTGTTTTGGGTAGAGAAGTCCATTGGTGATCTTAAATTTGTGATTTGTGGTCTAATTGGAGGTGTTAATGTTTATACTTGCACATGAGGAAATGAAATGAGCTTCTAGAAGATAAAATCGGGGAAAATTTTGTACCACATCTGTCCAGTATGTGCGGGTGTGGGCTATTGAGCCAGTGGTCTTGGGCTTTCAAGGAAAAGGGAAAAAAGAATTGAAGATCGTCCTGTTTAATCTGATGCGGCATGGAATTCAGGTGGGTTATTGATTTAGAGGACAGGTTCAGTGAAAAAGAAAGGGGAGTGGCAACGGGAATAAAAAGATGTCGCGGGTAAAGAACATGCGAGGGAAGAAATAAAATTCCATGTTCCTAATTATGCATATATATATATATACATATGTATATGTATATGTACATATATATATATATTACGTGGACGTCTTAAGTAAAACTTATGTATAAAGTGATTAAACGTAAATATGTTGACATGGTAAAATTAATTATAATAAGATTTAAGTTTAAGAATGCCTAACCATTATTATGTGCCCGATTATATGCAGGTAAACGTATAATTAATTAATAAAGTACAGATTTAGCTAAGGTTCGATTAGTAAATTTAAAAACAAATATGTATAAGTTTTGCGATGTTGTCACTAGTTATCAGAATTTGACAATACCTGAGACGTTGGAACTGTGTTGGCAAGCATGACATTATGGAGCTAGCTTGGTCAGAACTGAACGTTGCTGGAAGTTTTAATTAAATTAAACAATTTTTTATTTAATTAAAACAACCCCTTTTGACAACAAATGGAAACCCAAGGTTACTTGAATTCACTTAGTTGTCCCACTTATATTTTATATAAGTTGGGTTTAATGTTTATGTTCTATGTTGTCATCTATTCGATGATTTGACAATTATTTGAACATATGGTGGATATTTTTAAATAAGTGATTTAAATTCAACGTTCATTTAATTTAATCAAAACCAAATATATTTTTAACGATTATTTCCAAACGAGGTAACTTACCTTGTTGGTTACGTCTATAATAATATAAACGTATTCAATTAAAATGGATGTTTGAATTTTTCATTATTAATTGACCATTATCAGTTGAATTATTATTCATGTTTATTTTAGCAGATAATATATTATCGCATTGAATGATTATTTTATTAAAGGTAACCTATTTGGATGTAGGGAAAAACAGGTTAGAGGAATCCAACTAGATTTGAAACAACACAAACTTCCCCTTATGAGAAAGCCCGGATTGAGTTGAGAACACGATGAATCAGAACACAAACAACAGAACATTTCATTGCTTATTACAACAATTACATCAGAGTACAAGAATATATCAGAGTATGAATAACTATTACACATTGGAAATACAATATCAGAGATTAAAAAATTACATAGCAGCCGAAAATAATACAAAAGTATAATGCGTAGCAGAAAATAACCACTGGCACAAATAAAAGAGATATACAGATAAAAGCTTTTCGAATATAGCTCCAGTTGTAATCTAGGATCCTATGAAAAGAAATATCTGCGAAAATCAAAACTACTAGCTGCCCGTGTGGAAAATATGGGCACCCAGAGTTTAGGTAGAAACAATAAACTCCGAGTCAGTCATAGGACTGGTGTGAGAACTAAAACAGTTATTAGCTTTTATTTTATAGTTAGGTAAATCATGGGACCACGCCGTATAACACGGCACCAGTTTATCTCCCATGAATACCAGTGCATAAAACAAACAACGCAATGCTAAAGAAAAAAATGAATCTATTATAAGACTTAGATCCCATTAGACAATGAACGCAGTCGAGGATAGAGTTTTCCCTTATAATAGCCAAATATGCTCGATACGCGAAATTTCATCTTTTATTATTACTATAAGTGAAGAAATCAACTTCAAATATGAATGTATCAGTCATAGGTGGCGTAGGTACCATTATATTATGTCGCCATATAGGTTTACAACTAAACCGTAAAATCAGGTATTGGAAATTGAGTTTCCATCTATGAACCGAGGCAAGGGATCTTCCTCACCGATTTCAAGACATTCTAGCAAATGCCTCAGGATCCCTCGCAGTGAACCCCATGGATCTTCATTGTCGGTCATCCGTCGATGATTAGTTATACCATAAATTATATGTTAGCCGGTTTTGTCAAACCTCTAAAATGGGTCAATAATGTCGACCACTCTAGAGCCACTAGGGACTCAAATCATATCCGAGGTACCTCCCTCTCCATCAAATAATATAGGACTTCCACATAAGTAAACAGTCTGGGCTCCATAACATGACATTACTCGTAGCTATAACTAACATATGTCCATTTCCATCCAGTCACTATCCCGTTTTTGGTTCATACCGGGGTGTGAGGCTCGCGAAGTAACGCTACACAAAGTTATGCTAATTAAAGATGTGCTTTGATCACCAACCACAAGACTTTGCTTTTCAACAAAATCCTTGATCCATGAAACTCAACATGCCACACTGTCAATCCATACCGTACCACTAATTTCCCCCAATATATAACAACTAAGCTCGTACGTCTTAGAGAAGGGTGCTAAACAAGAGAATAAATTCTCCGCCACCAAACAGATATATATTTAGCAGAGATCAACAAATACAGTATAAAGGAATACAATGTCAGACACATTATCTACTTACAAGTTTGCTCTGGGTCTGAACAAAACCTGAGGCATCTTATTCCTCGTCCCATATGTCCAATATAGGAGAGAGGTCCCCTTATATCTGGTCGATCTCCAAGTACGTTTGGACGATCACCACTTATTAACTTGTCATGGGTGTACAGCCCAATCAAGACATCATAAATCATCCAAACGATGTGAAGATATCTGGTCTTCAACCACTGTCTTCATCGTCGACTTTAGTCGTCATAGTAATTATTCAAAATGAGTTAAACCCGGTCTTCCGAATAACACGCATATTTTATAATCAATAATCAAGTCCTATAAAAATACATCATACGCCTCATTCCAATTCAGAATATTCTTTTAATAAAATATTCACATTATCATGGTAAGGTCCCTATTAATTTTATCAAAGATAATTTCTTTTATATTTATTCTTTAATCTTCCTTTGGATATCAATTTCAAAAGATTTTATTAACTAGTCGGGATTATCAAACATTACCGAAGTAATCATTTATTTAATATTCCCAATCCCAACTTATTCATCCCATGGAGAAAAATTGGTAGCACCCCATATCTAACACCCACGGTGTTATCAGTAAATTTAATTACCATTTCACGTTCAAATCTAATTAAAGATTTAACTATCGTCTGGAGTAAAACTGGTGATACTTCATTCTCGATCATTTCATGAATTCTATAAATTTAATTTACTTATTCCATTTTCATCTAATTAAAGATTTATTAAACTCCAATTTGGTCTTAAATATCAAAAATCATTACCTAATGATTATTCAACTTTAAGAAATTAATCTTGTCTTTAACTGGGTTAAAGAACCAATGTCATTCAAAACACAGTTCACGATAAACCCAAAATCATCTTCCATCAAAATGGAATCTACACGGAAATCATAACAGCATATAATTGATAAAAATTCCTATATCAAACTAATAATATTAATGGAATAGCGGCAAGGCCCTTTTAATTCGATATATATTAGCGGTCTTCATCCACAGAAGCTCATCTCAATTATTACCAAATCGAATTCCATTCAATTCCAATTTAATATACTAAATTGGAAAACTCTTCTTTGGGAAAATTCCCAATAAATCTTAACAAAAAGATTTATACATTCCTCAAATCATATTTTCACTATTAATTGGGTTAACGAACAAATGTTAGTTAAAACATTGTTCACGATAAACCCAAAAACTGCAATTTTAATTCAATTCCAATTAAATATTAATTAATTGGTAAACTTATCTAAATCTTAATTAAAAGATTTATTCTTTTCTCAAATGGGTTTAAGAACAGTGCTATTAAAGACACCATTCACGACAAACCCAAAATCCAATTCGATATTAAATATAAGGTTCTGAATAGAAATTATATCGGCTTATATTCAATACCAAATTCTGGAAATAACAAATATTGTATTGGGAATAACGATATATATATCTTCCAAATTCCTCACAATATCTGTATAGTAACGGAATTCAATATCGAAATATTCCAAAGATAATTTCCATTCCAATTCATACTTTGGAAAATTTTGGTTATGCTAAAACCCTTTATAAATCCAATTTATTATTTTAAAAACCATTGGATTATTAATCTAGTTAATATCTAGTTCATTTAGACAAAAATATATTTTAATCTCTTCAAACTTGGAAATTTTCATCCAAAATCTTTCCAAATCATTTATTATTATTTTACATAATTTTTCCATAATTTTGTTAAGGTCCTTACAGTCGGTTTATAACAACGGGCACCGAACTACGTTCATAGCGACTTATTTCAAATTTGATTTGGACATAATTCCAAATCAGACCATTATATTTCAAATATCTTATATTCTGGGAAAGCTCATTTCGATACGAACCCAACGGTTCCTTTTTAAGGAGATTCCGACAGTTGGATCTCCCGTTACATCAATTTGAAGTTAATGGTCGAAATTCGCGAACGGTCGATGCACGGCGCGTTCTATTCAGGCCATTAAATATGTATAATATTATATATATATATATATCATCGATTTCCATTTAAAACGTATTTTATAAATCGTTTATAAATTCATTTTAAAACTATTCTAACTTCATTTTCAATTTTAAATCAAAATTGAATATTCCTTATCATTATAATATATAAATGATAATATTTTCAAAATGTTATATTTTGAAATAATTTCCTTTTCAATATTCATTATAAAAACAAATAAAATCGATATAAATGTCGTTCGCATCTAAATGGCGCACATCTAATCAACACCGCTTCATATATTTCAATATTTTCGTGTCCATCCAAAATCGGACATCAAATTCGCATTTTTAATCCTTTACTAAATATTATTTTAAAATATTCATTATTTTATTTTATTTTATTCAACACATGAATAATTTTAATCCTTTTCGGAATATTAATTTAAAGAATTCGTTATTTTCCAAATTGGAATGAGACTCGATCAATTATCATATAATGTTATTTGTATGGATTACATACAATACATGTATATAATAACTATGATAAACAATCATCATCCAGATTGCATTCCACACTGCATAAGCATTAAATATAAATAATTAACGCTTACAATAGTCTGTCAACCAATCGTTTGACATACAAATAAACAATTGGGATTAGTGTACATCAAAAATCATCTCAATACCCGTGTGGGGTTTCAACCAACAAATATTGAATATTATTTGTGTAGTTGGGCAATGTGTAAAATATATCATTCAATGTCAGTCAAATGAGTGTACATAAACAAAACGTTAGATTTGTAAATGAATATTTATTTTCATTTCAGATGAATTTTATGTCGTTCATATATGCGTTAAAAATTATATTTTTAACGATAAAATATTTTATTCAACATACGGATATTTTATATAGTTCATTCATTCAATAAAAATTATATTTTTGTTGTCCTAACATTTTTAGAAAATTTTGGCTGCATAATGGCGTGATACTAGAATCGGAATAAGGTCTAGCCTTATGCCTCGCCTAATACTAGCTCGCGCCATACATATACAAATTCTAGTCAATTCATGTAGCGACCTAAATTTCGGCATCCTTTGAGCTGACCAAACAACACTAATCCAACCCAAATGACACTAGAAACCCAGATGCCAATAGAAAGAATTTAGAGGATGAGATAAGAAAGAAAGAAATTTTAGAATAGAAGAAATAGGAAGAAGAAAACACAACACAAATCAGAGTCTCACATCGCAGCGGAACAAAATATAATATAGAAATAACTTTTATTGAGAGCTTGTAAAATACTTACAATCATCAGAGCACATCAATACATCTGGACAATAACCTGTCTTCATATACATCACATAGAGGAATATACTAGATAAAATCATACGTCTGAACCCCTCCAGCACGTCTTCTGAACTTCGTATTATCCAATGACGTGAACTTGAAAAACCTGGGCTAACCCGAGCATTCAAATACCGGGTCAGTCTGGTGAACCAAAGTGAGAATAACTCGCACAGTTTAAGGGGGATCATCCATGTTGATTTTTAAGCTCAAAATCCTTTCGAAAGAAAAGAATAATAGTAAGACCAGCCCACACATAAACACGGACAGTTTTTACCTTACTATAACCCAAAACATTTTGAAATCGTATATATCATCTGATATTATAATAGTGTCTAAATACAAATAAATAACAATCTAGTGGAACGCTTGCATCTCACGCTCCACATATATAGTATACAATCAAAAACCACGGGCGCTTATTGGAGATTGGATTCCGACTATGACAAGGTATGGGACCACCTGCCGATTGTGTATCTCTAGAGGCGAATACACTGGGTTCAACTAGAACGTCTTGCAACCCGGCCCATACATGACCGACCACTCATTTCGCTTGAGTGTATCGAATGTATATCACCAACGGTTGGGATTAGCAACCATTTCCCGAAAAGGGACACCATCAATAGATTAAAGAATGAAAAGGAATTTCTCTACTTAGTTGATTATACACCCTAATGGGAGCGACCCACATAGCCATGATGCCTGCCGGATTTTTGTCATTTCCCGGTGATGAGGTTTGAGGCTACTTATCAGCACATCACTTTGAATGCCACATCGTCAGATCCGTCAAATCACTAATTGACGTCCTCAAAAATATGCTGGCACGTTTGAAGAAATCAATGTATATGACCATCAGGAAATACTCTGTCATACACTCGTCCATACAAGTCATCCAGGAACAGGATGAACCAAAGGCACCCTCCTACCACATCATAGGAATCACCCTATGGATTGGTAGCGGGTAGTCCTTGCAAATCTGCAAAATCTCAACCACGACTGAATCACTGTTTAACAACCTCTGGTAGCTAGCCAGAGGAATTCCACAGCAACTCTTCCGCTTATGAAGAACCACGGTTTTCAATGCTCCATCTCGATCATCTTTTGATATCTTCAACGTTTACGTGTTTGCTGGTCGGAATGGTTTCCGAATATGAATTCGATCCCTGTCTTTCCGAACCAACAATAGATTTGGCTAGATTTTGATAGTCGGTGATTTAACTATCAAAATAAACAACCATCATCCATAGAAAAGTAAAGTGGATCCATTGGTTCAATATACAACATCTCTTGGCCTTTTTAGTTAAACATTAGTTAATTCTAAAAATCTTTCAACATTCGACGTACGCCCCTTCACTTCTTATTCCCAAATCAATTTATTCAACTTTTCAAATTTTAGCTTGTAATATCCCTGATAGAAATATTAATTCAACTCCCTTAACTTCCCTCGTTTCTAAACTAATATCATTCTTGGATAATCATGAATTCATCACAAGTTAGGGTGTTTTATTACCTCTCAGACCTTGAGACGACAACATTCTTATCTTCGAAATAGACAGAAGTTTATTAACGACATCTTATTTTATCACTTTATCCCAATACTTATATTTAATTTAGAATCCCCTTTTTAAATAATCACTTATCTTAGTTTTGTTCAATCAACCCCTTTTAGATTTAAAATATTCATCCCTAGACCTTTCTTGTTAGATTATCACTTTTATAACCAAGTTCAATACACTCAGGTTTCAGTTCGATCTCACATCGTTCTCGTTTAACACTTTCCCTTTTTATAATTCCTTCCAGGAAATAAATCAAAGTCTAACTCATATAGATATGAGAATACTTCTTCAAAATCCTTTTTAATTGTAAACAAGGTTTTACATAACAAATCCCCTTTATTACCATTTCCATTTCAACATTATTCACTTTAGAAATTATCAATTTTCTACACTATTCGGGGCTCGACATACCTAACAACTTGGTTTCATTTTAAAACACTATTATATTCGAATCTTTCCCATCGAGTCACTTTATGAATTCTTATTCATACTAAAAATCTCGTTAATAGGTCAACTCTCCGTTAATTGCCTAACATTCCTTACTTCAAATAGTTTACTACATTATCAATTTTAAATAACTAATCTTTCTAAAAAGGCTACTCTAAATAATATTTATATTTAACTTCAATAATAATTAGCAATGAATAATAGTTTTTAATAATCAAATCTTATGCAAGTAGTCGACTTGGTTAGTCCAACACGGTTACTTCGTTAACCATTTCACTTGGTTATTTCTTTTAAATTAATAAATAAAATTAATTTAAAAACTTTCATTTTGATTTAATTAAAAATCTAATTTAAATTAAATAATCTCATTTAACAAAGAAATTCAATCTTAAACCATTTGGTTAATAGCTGCTCATTTGCCACAAAACTCATTAACATGCGAATCTTGCTTCACATACTTGTTTTATAATTCAGGAAAAAAATAATCATTTATTTCCTTAAATAATCTTTATTAAAAATAATGTATATAAAATTGATTTCAAAACCTGTTTTTAGTTATAAACAAAATTCAGAAAATTCTTTCTATTGATTTACCAGGCAGTAAATCAATTTCTATAAAACGATTCATTCAGAGGTCATCTGCTGATACAATATACCCAATTGGTTAATATCGAATAAGTGTTGGGTTTGATTTCAACAATCAACAATCAATCAGACTGATTAAATAGTTCATATAAATAAACAACATATTTGAGGAATCCGGTTGGATCCCTCTAACCTATCCTTCCCTGCATCAAATGGGTTACCTCAATTTTAACACAACAATACAGTTCAACCAATAACAGTGTAACCAACAAGGTAAGTTACCTCGTTTGGAATCTAATCGTTAAAATAACAATTTAATCTAATTAAATTCAACAAACGCTTAATTTAATCTATGAATAATATATAATATTCAACATACAAACAAACAGCCATTCAATCATCAACCAATTTGCAAACATTGCACACAAAATAAAGCCCAACTTATATAAAATATAAATGGGTAAACTGAGTGAGTTAAACTCACCTTGATTTCATTCGTCGATAAAACGGTTCGATTCAGTAGCATTCAACTTCGTCCAAAACAGCTCCGCAATGTCGTGTACACTGATATTGTTCCACCGTGACCGATCTTGTCAAATTCTGGTAATAACGACGTATTGATTTAAATGGAACAAATAAAATCCAAACTAAATATTTAATTTATTAACTAATTATATGCTAATTATATTATTCTATTAACTGGCCTATAATAAGATTAGGCACCCTATACCATCCTTCTAGCTACGGTTACACATTATTGGTTACTTCATTAAAAAGGTTGGTTGGTATTTAATCATGTAAATATAGTATTTGACACTTCAGATATAAGTTATAATGGTCAGGCACATTTTCTACTAGTAACATAATATATGTATTAATTATTAAACCTTAACTTATGGTTATTGCAAATTATGACTAGGGACGTTCAGGCAATTATACACAGTAGTTAGACACTTTAAAATTCTTACCCAGGCAATCTTAAATAGCACACCTCTTGGTATCATTTTCAGTCCCTATTATACTAAATGGATCTATATATATAATATTATTTCCTAATCCCTAACTTAGCCACCACGCAGGTATATTTGAACATCATCAAAGACCAAAACGTTCTCCAAGAGGCCACGCATGTTGTAAAACAGGGTTAGACACAATCAAACAATCCAGTACATTATATACGTACCACTGAACTAAAACTTACGTGGATCATAACCTTAATTTGGCACTTTAAAATCGATTTAGCCATATACAAACATCGATTAGGTACCATTTAATAGATTAGACATTGTCATGATTTAATCTTAACCGGGCACAACATATAATTGGAAGGCCATGTGTATAAATATATTTATACACCGTTTAACAATGCACTAAACTAAACTAGGCCATTAACTACTCAATTAGGTACTTATATGCGTTGGACATATTAAATATAAAATAACAATTTGGCATTATTAATCGAAATCCTTACATATTAAGAAGAATAGAATTATACCCAGTCATGTTGTGCTGCTCATCTGTCTTCGCCCCTCCCTGTACATCTTCCATTCGAACACTACTTCTTTCCCCTGTTTGTTCTTTCGTTCATCACCCAAGCATCGGCGCAACCAAAGCATACACCATCAACTCCACCCGTGCACTGCTAACACACGTGTTGTCCCTCCTCAACTCCTATACTTTATTTGTATTTAAACTTCTTTCACTACTCTACACAAGTAATTAGCTACACCCTTTCCGCCACTTCACACGCAGCTCTTATTTTTTGCGTTTAATTCCTTTTTCCTTTTCAGTATACAAGAAGTCATACACAGAAACGCAACTTCATCCCATATTTGCACACCTTCTTCGCATGCACACCCCATATTCCCCTCTCCTTCTCGTTGCATGAACTGATCCCTTACCCCATGCAATTCACCCGACTTCTACTGCATGCTCCTTCATTCGAAGGTTCTCCAGGAAATTCTTTTTCCTTTTTTTTTTCTTTTTTCTTCGGATTCCCACTTCAAATAATAAGCATGCTCATGCAACCCTCCATCGTGATCACCTCAGACTGCCGGACCTACGGCCATCCAGCGCTAGAGCATCACCGTGGCCTGACCACCCTACCCTCGATCTAACACGTCTCCAACCGTTACGGTCGATGAATGATTCTATAGCGACTATTGGAAATTTTAATCTAGGCATATCTTACCATCTACACGACGAAATCTTGATTTTAATCTTTGATTAGGAAAATATAATCAAATCGGTTCAAATGTTTCTTGTTTCACAGAATTCCGACTTAAAACGGATTCTGTATATTCAATTAAAGTTCAGATCGAAAATTACGAACTGCCGCGTCGTTTTCGAGCTCGTTTTTATTATATTATAAATTATATATTTTTTAACTCGATTTTATAAAATAAATTCGATATAAAATCTATTAATATCGCCAAATTAATATTTAAATGGATTTAAATATTCATAATCAACGTTCAAAAATCTGGGACGTTACAATTCAACTCACATCCCAAACCAAATTCAAACAAATAAATCAATCAAAGCAAACCACTAAACATCTATGGTATCAATCAAAGGTGTCGGGTGCTACTAAGCACCGTCTACATCCTAGTATATATCAACTTAATTAGAAGTTGAGTGAGAAAATGTTCTAACCTTTGGATCCACTCCGCCGTTCTTTATTGGATGGTCTGGATTCCGTTTTGCTTCCAGTCAGTTCCATCGCAAACTATTTCACACGGTTTATATTAAAAATCACATTTTTCATATCATTACGATATATATAAAAATCACATTTTTATAACGCTATTATGTACATAAAAATCATATTTGTATAACGCTACTATATATATATCATATTTTTATATCGTTAAATATCTTTATATCATTAAAAATCATATCTTTATATCAATAAAAATCATATCTTTTTAAAATAAGATATTTATATATAAAAATCAGATTTTTACAATGCTATTTATATATTAAATATCATATTTTTATTCGATGTTCTTATATATAAAAATCACATTTTAAAACTATGTTATTTAATATAAAAATTTCATTTTTATTACTACGCTATATTTATAAAAAATCAATTGTTTATTTAAAATTATTTCATAATAAAAATAACATTTTTATTATAGCTATTTCATTTAAAAATCATTTTCTTTATCTATGATATACATATAAATCAGTTTTTTATCTATGATATATATATATATATAAGATTTTAAACAATGTTATATATAATAAAATTCTAGAAAAAAAATTCGATTCGAATTACTCAAATTGTGAATGAAGCAGCGACGATGAAAAAAGCATGGTTTGGTAGCCTACAGTGGTGCTGAGAAGATGGCGCGGCCTTCAGATGGCGACTACGGCAGTTCGGCGAGATGGTTCAGTACTGCAGAGCGGATTCAGTACTGCGGAGCGGATGAAGGAGGAGAAGATTTTGACGAGGCCGCGATGGGAAGATTCTCAGACGAAGAGGGGTTCGATTGTTGTAGAGGAGGAACCGATTCGGGAATTTTGATTTTGAGAATATCGCACTCGTTTTTGTTTGCTGACGACAGTCTTTTTCCATCTGGGTTGACTTCGTATGTAATATCCCAAAAATCCGGGCCAATTTAAAATTTTTATTTTGGCAATTTTAGCGAATTTTGAATACTTAAAATGAATTATTTTAAATAATAATGACGAAAAAATTATTTTGAATAGAGTTCGAACGTATATATTTATTTTAATCGTCGTTAGAATATAAATATTTATTTTAAATTATAAAAGGAATTGAAAATGGCGCGGTAGTTCGATAATTCGATTTCAAAATTCAAATGAATGTACCGGGTGCAAAATAAACCGGATTTTAGTGAAACCAAAAATATTTGAATCTGCTTGGGAATATCTTTCCAACGAATCCGGGAAATCAAAATTTCATAGCGGGAATTAAAAGTTATGTCCAAATGGAAATTCAGAATAGTCACTATGGAAATCTGGCCCTTAAAAATGGAAATTTTGCAAACGACCTTGAAATTCGACGAAACCACTTTTGTTGGATCCGTGATGTCAAGTTATTGCTAGATTCCAATTTTCATAATTTTTCGAATCAATATGTGAGCGTGGCAAAGGAAAACGCATTTGGCCAGTTTTAGTTGATTTCAATCGACTGGAAAATGGCCGTTTTTCAGACGGTCTCAGAATTCGATGAAACTAGTTTTGTTAGGACCGTATCATCAATACGAAGCTAGAAAATATTTTTTTGGAATTTTTAGAGACTGTATGTGGCCCGTTAAATTGAAATGTACGTTCAAATTGAATATATACTGATTTATATTTTGAATTTAGCGGAAACTGATTGTAATTATCGAATTGGCCTATGCCACATATCCCATTGTGTTCGTGATGGGGGTAATTAGCTAGGGGCGACAGTTGTTGGGATTCGTTTCGAGTTCGTGGTGTTAAACAACTAATGGGCGAATTAAAATATTACTAAATTATAAAATATTATATATATAACTCCCCCTCCCCTCCTACATTCTCTCTCCTCGACCATACAGAAATGAAATAAAAAAATATAATAAACCCTCCCCGTTGACCGATGCCTCCCTCCCAAATCGGACGCCGCCCTGAAACCTCCCCTCCAACGAACTTAACTGCCCCCATTTGAAAAGCAACGGTGAGCTTTAGTTTCTTTTATTTACCTTATGTTATTTATAGTTTTAAATCTGAAAATATAGTTGTAAACTGAAAATAATATAGTTTTTTTTAATTGAAAAGAATATAGTTTTTAAACTGAAATAAATATTGTTTTTGAAAATAAAAATATATGTTGTTTTTAAAAATAAAAACAGCTTTGTTTTTACAATAAAAATAGCATTATTATAGCGAGCGATAGAAAATAAAATATGATTTTTAACATGTTAAAAATATGATTTTTATCGAGTTATAAGGTATGATTCTTGTCTATACAAAAAGATTTGATTTTCCAATTATACAAAGATATGATTTTTATTTTAAAAATACCATTAGAAATAGAAATACGATTTTTATAAGAAACAATAAAAATATGATTTTTATATTATAGAAACAATAAAAATATGATTTTTATATTATAGAAACAATAAAAATATGATTTTTACTTATGTAGAATATTAGAAATATGGTTTTTATATTTTTAGAATAATAAAAATATAATTTTTATTTAGGTAGATTTATAAAAATATAATCTTTATTAGAAGAAGAACGATATAAGAATATAATTTTTATAACGAAGTGGAGATAAAAATTCGATTTTTATATATGTAGTGGATACGGGCGACGAGACTGACGAAGGCGAGCACGAAGAAGATGTTCTACATATGAAGAGTCGAGGCATTTGGATTAGCTTTTGGTGAGAACTCCTCACCTTTAATATATTTAATTTTCTAGTTAAAATATATACTAGGATGCAGACGGTGTTTAGTAGCACCCGACACCCGCCGTCCACAGACCATGGACGGCTTGTATGCTTGTTTGTTTGATTTTAATGTGTAGTTGATTGTGTGATATGATGTGAAATGAAATAAAATATTTATATAGTTAGAAAATATTTTATTGTTAAAAATAGAATTTTTAACGTGTAAATGAAGTGAAATAAATTAATATTAACAAATCGGAGATTTGTTTATATACACACATTTGACTGATATTGATTGGGATGATAAATTTTACACATCGCCCAACTGCACAAATAAAATCTTTGTTTGATTGTTTGAAAACCCCACACGGGTATTGGGATGATATATGACATACACTAATCCCAATAATTAGTTGTATGTCAATCGATCGATTGACGGACTGTTGTAAGCGTTAAATATTTATATTTGATGCTTATACAGTGTAGAATGCACTCTGGATGATGGTTGATTATTTATCGTTGTTATTTTATACATGTGTTGTAGAAAATCCATATAATTAACATTATATGGAAATTGATTGGGCCTCATTCCAGTTTTGAATAGAAATATTTGAAAAAGAAATATTTGAAATAGAATATTTGAAAATAGAAATATATGAAGCCGTTTTGAATAGATAGACGCCATTTTGATGTGAACGATATTTATATCGATTTTATTCAAATTGAAATGAATATTGAAGTGAATTGAAATTCGAATTAAATTGAATAGATTTGAAATTCGAAATAAACTGAAATGATTTGAAATTCGAATAGAATTGAAATTCGAATTAAAATGAAATTCGAATTGAAATTAAATAGAAATGAATTCGAATTGAAATTGAATTAATTTGAAATTCAAATTGAAATGAAAACAAATTGAAATTTAATTAAAAATCGATTTGAATTGAAATCAATTTTAAATGAGTTTAAAACGAATTTGTAAGGGATAATTCAATTTTGATTTGAATTTGAAAAAGAAGTTGAAATCGTTTTGAAACGAATTTAAAACGATTTATAAAATTCGTTTCGAAAGGAAATCGACGAAGTATATATTATATATATATAATATAATGGCCTGAATAAAACGCGCCGCGCTGCGGAAGTTCGTGAATTTCAACCATTGACTTCGAATGGATATTGCTGGAGATCCGACCGCCGGATTCTCCTAAAAACGGAACCGTTGGGTTCGTATCGAAAAGAGCTTTCTAACGAATATTAGAAATTTGAAGTCTAACGGTTGGATTTGGAATTATGTCAAAATCAAATTTGAAAAAGGTCGATGTAAGTGCAGTTCGATGGCCGTTGATGGAAATCGACTGTACGGGCCTTGATAAAATTATTAAAAATATCAATAATTTGTGTAAAATCATAAGAAATGATTTGTGAAGAATTGGGATGAAAAAATCCATATTTGAAAAGATAAAAATAGATTTTTATTGAAATGAACTAGTTTTGAACTAGAATTATAATTCTATTTATTTTTAAGAGAAATAAAGTGGATTTGAAATGGTTTTAAAAGTAACCAGAATTTCCAATAATTGAATTGGTATGGATTTGAATCGAAATTGTCTTTGGAATATTTCGATGTTGGATTTCGTGATGATACAGATATTGTTATGGGAATTTGAAAGATATATATATATATATATATATATATCGTTATTTCCAATACGATATTTGTTGGTCGTAGAATTTGATATTGAATATAAGCAGATATATTTTCTATTCAGAGCCTTGTATTTAATATCAAATGTGATTTGGGTTTGTCGTGAATGGTGTCTTCATTAACACTGTTCTTAAACCCAGTTGAGAAAAAGGTTAAATCTTTTTATTTAGATTTAATGAAGTATACCAATTAAATAATATTTAATTGGAATTGAATTGGTACTGATTTTTGGGTTTATAGTGAGCAGTGTTTTAAATAACACTTGTTCTTTAACCCGATAATTAATGGAATGTGATTTTGGGTTGTCGTGAACGGTATCTTCAATAATACTGTTCTTAGACCCAAAGGAGTTAAGAAAATCAGAAACTAACTGGAGATTAGTTAAGTTGAATGGTTTCTGGGGTATTGATCTGATGTTGGTTTCGGCCTTCGGGGTTAATACTTAGGGAATTGCTCACTTGCTAATTTACGGTTAGTGACTGATTGAAATATGATGTGATTTTGGGGTTTATCGTGAACCGTGTTTTAAATGACATCGGTTCTTTAACCCAGTTAAAGATTAAAACTAAGTGGAGTTTTAATGAATCTTTAATTAGATTGAAAAGATCGAGAATGGAGTATCACCAGTTTTGCTCCAGGCGATAGTTAAATCTTTAATTAGATTTGAACGTGAAATGGTAATTGAACCGATAACACTGTGGTGTTAGATATGAAGTATGACCAGTTTTACTTCATGGGATGAATAGGTTGGGATTGGAAAATTAAAACAAATGATTACCTCGGTAAGGTTCTTTAATCCCGACTAGTTGAATCGATATTCAAAGGAAGATTAAAGAATAAATTTAAAGGAATTTATCTTTGATAAAATTAATGGGAACCTTTCCATAAGAATGTGAAATTTAGAAACTAACTGTAGGTTAGCTAAGCAGAACGGTTTCCTGGATATTGATCTGATGTTGGTTTCGGCCTTCGGGGTTAATATTTGGGGAATTATTCTCTTGTTAGTTTACGGTTAGTGACTGAAGAATTGGAATGAGGCGTATGTTGTGTTTGTTTAACACTTGTTTATTATATACGCGAGTTATTCAGAAAGACCGGGTTTATCCCATTCTGAATAACTGATTCGACGTGATGTCGAGGATGAAGATGGTGGTTGAAGACCGGAGGTCTTCACGTCGTTTGGGTGATTACTGATGATCTTGATTGGGATGTACACTCAAGAGGAGGGAATCAGTTGGTGGTCATGCAGACGTACTTGGAGATCGATGGATATGCGAGGTACAAGGTGCCTCCGATTTCATTCAGACCCAGAATGAACTTGTAAATGGACTGTGTGTCTGACATTGGATTTCATTCTATGTGACTGATATCGGTTGCATAGAGTGGTTTGGCTGTGTGGCATGCTAAGGTGCAAATGATCAAGGCTTCTATTGAAAAGCAGAGTCTTGTGGTTGATGATCAAAGCAAGGCCTTTGTGGCATAGATTTTTGTAACGTTTACTTCGCGAGTTTCACACCCGGTATGAACCAGAAACGGGAGAGGACATCAGGGAGGGCATGCGTTTCCTTCTAGTTAGAAGTGGCGTTAGTGGTTTTACATGCCCTGACGAGTTTGACTTATGTGGTTCTTGGTTTGTGAGGCGCCTCAGATTTATCGTTGACTATGTGAAGCCAATGGAGTCATTCGTTGGCTCATTTATGCCCCATAGGGCAGGGAGACGTATTGTTCAGGCACTATAAACCACTCCGTGTAGATCGGCCCTGAAGATCCATGGTGCAGTTGCGGTTGTTCCTGAGACTCGGACTAGACAGTCTCGAATCGGTAGAGGACGATCCCTGGCCTCGCTTCATAGATGGAAATCCAACTTCCAATACGTGACGTTTCGATTTTAGTTGTAATCCTATACATGGCGACATAGTGGGATGGGGCGCTTATGCCGTCTATGATTGATACTTATGATTTGAAGTTGTTTTATACACCATGCACTTATAATAGTAGCAAATGATTTGTTTTAAACGTATCAAGCATTCTTGGCTATTATAAGGTAAAAACCCTATCCTCCGGCTTGCGTTGCATTGTTTGATGGGACCTGGGTCTTATAATAGCTTCATTTTTTTTATTTAGCATTGCGCTATTTGTTTTATGCACTGGTATTCTTGGGAGGAAACCCGTTCCGTGTTATATGGCGTGGTCCCTTGATTTACCTAACTTTAAAATAAAGATTAATAACAGTTTTAGTTCTCACACCAGTCCCATGACTGACCTGGAGTTTATTGTTTTAACCTAAACTCTGGGCGCCCCAATTTCGACATGGGCAACTAGTAGTTTTGGTTTTGCAGATTTACATTCACAGGATCCTGATTTACAGCTGGAACGATACTCGAAAAGCTTTGTATCTGCGTATTACTTCTAGTTGTGTATTGTATTATTTTCCGCTGCTATGTAATGTATTGTAATCTCTGATATTTATCGAATGTATTTTATTCATTTATGCTCTGTATATTCTTGTATCTGATGGAATTGTTGTGATATACAATGAAATGTTCTTCTATCTGCATTCTATTTTGTCGTGTTCTCAAAACAATTAGGCGTTTTGAATGGTCTGGGTCGGTTTAGCGACTGATTCAGATCGAGCGAAATTCCCAGTCGTTACATTTGGTATCATAGCTTTGGTTTACAAAGCTCAAAGAACAAGACACATTAGAACCGTACGATAGAATTCATCAAAGATTGGATTAGTAATATCCAATGGGAATGACTCGTTAGAGATAGGATCAGTAGTATCTTAGAACGAGTGTGAAGAGTATATTTTTAAAATGAAAAACAATTTTGTTTTGAAATTTAAATCATTTCATATGTATTTGAATATTTATTATATATTGATTTGGATAATCCGATATATAAAGATTTTGCATATACGCCTTGCAAACGTGTATTCGAAGTTTTAATATACTTGATGGTTATAGAATCATACTCTAGTTGCCTGGATATAATTCTGATAATGGGGCACCATCGCCAGTATTTATTTTCTAGTAATGAAAGTGAGGTTTCTATATTTCCATTAGACTGGTGTGAGAACCAAAATATAGATACGATATAATGTTGTGAATTGGCATCAAAAATCTGATTTTTTGACTATATATCAAAATTATGAATTTGAAATGATAATCAACTAATTGATTGATGGTTGTGATGTTTGATTATTGTTTGAATAATTAAAAGTTGAACCTTTAACCAAATTGGTCAAATATTGAAATGTACTGAAAATTAGTCGCATTTGCTTGTAAATGCATGTACTTATATTGAACAGGTCATAGCAAGGAGGCTAGAGAAGAGGGATAAAATTGTTTGCCCGACAAATAGGTACATGTTTATTTTATTTCTTGAGTTTTGGGTGATTTTGTGAGCCGCTTGGCTTTTTCTTTTTCTTGGATTGAAGAAGGCCATGAGAGGCTATATGAAATATCCCGAAGTCCCCGGTGCAGGGGAGGTTATGGCGAAATTTTTTGAAAATTCAGGGTGTTAGCCAAATTTTTTGGAAAATTTGAAAAGTTCTTAGAAACTGAAAAGTTGAAGAACTTAAGCCGTAGTGAAAATAGTGAAAGTTGAGTTGATTTGTGAAACAACTTTCGGCTTCGTTCCTTTCCGGGGACGAAAAGTTTTAAGTGGGGGAGATTGTAATAAACCGAAAATCCGGGCCAATTTAAAAATTTTATTTTGGCAATTTTAGCGAATTTTGAATATTTAAAATGAATTATTTTAAATAATCACGACGAAAAATTTATTTTGAATAGTGTTCGAACTTATATATTTATTTTAATCGTCGTTAGAATATAAATATTTATTTTAAATTATAAAAGGAATTGAAAATTGCGCGGTAGTTCGATAATTCGATTTCAAAATTCAAATGAATGTACCGGGTGTAAAATAAACCGGATTTTAGTGAAACCAAAAATATTTGAATCTAGTTGGGAATATCTTTCCAACGAATCCGGGAAATCAAAATTTCATAGCGGGAATCAAAAGTTATGTCAAAATGTAAATTCAGAATAGTCACTATGGAATTCTGGCCCTTAAAAATGGAAATTTTGCAAACGACCTCAGAATTCGACGAAACCATTTTTGTTGGATCCATGATGTCAAGTTATTGCTAGATTCCAATTTTCATAATTTTTCGAATCAATATGTGAGCGTGGCAAAGGAAAACACGTTTGGCCAGTTTTAGTCGATTTTAATCGACTGGAAAATGGCCATTTTTCAAACGGTATCAGAATTCGATGAAACTAGTTTTGTTAGGACCGTATCGTCAATACGAAGCTAGAAAATATTTTTTTGGAATTTTTAGATAATGTATGTGGCCTCGGTAAATTGAAATGTATGTTCAAATTGAATATATACTGATTTATATTTTTAATTTAATGGAAACTGATTGTAATGATCGAATTGGCCTACGCGACATATACCATTTTGTTCAGAATGGGGGTAATTAGCTAGGGGCGATAGTCGTTGGGATTCTTTTCGAGTTCGTGGTGTTAAACAACTAATGGGTGATTTAAAATATTATTAAATTATAAAATATTATATATATAACTCCCCCTCCCCTCATACATTCTCTCTCCCCGACCATACAGAAATGAAATAAAAAAATAAAATAAACCCTCCCCATTGACCGACGCCTCCCTCCCAAATCGGACGCCGCCCTGAAACCTCCCCTCCGACGAACATAACTGCCCCCTTCTGAAAAGCAACGGTGAGCTTTAGTTTCTTTTATTTACCTTATTTTATTTATAGTTTTAAATTCGAAAATATAGTTGTAAACTGAAAATAATATAGATTTTTTTTAACTGAAAAGAATATAGTTTTTAAACTGAAATAAATATTGTTTTTGAAAATAAAAATATATGTTGTTTTTAAAAATAAAAACAGCTTTGTTTTTACAATAAAAATAGCATGATTATAACGAGCGATAGAAAAGAAAATATGATTTTTAACATGTTAAAAATATGATTTTTATCGAGTTATAAGGTATGATTCTTGTCTATACAAAAAGATTTGATTTTCCAGTTATACAAAGATATGATTTTTATTTTAAAAATAGCATTAGAAATAGAAATACGATTTTTATAAGAAACAATAAAAATATGATTTTTATATTATAGAAACAATAAAAATATGATTTTTATATTATAGAAACAATAAAAATATGATTTTTACTTATGTAGAATATTAGAAATATGATTTTTATATTTTTAGACTAATAAAAATATAATTTTTATCTAGGTAGAGTTATAAAAATATAATCTTTATTAGAAGAAGAACGATATAAGAATATAATTTTTATAACGAAGTGGAGATAAAAATTCGATTTTTATATATGTAGTGGATACGGGCGACGAGAGTGACGAAGGCGAGCACGAAGAAGATGTTCTACATATGAAGAGTCGAGGCGTTTGGATTAGCTTTTGGTGAGAACTCCTCACCTTTAATATATTTAATTTTATAGTTAAAATATATACTAGGATGCAGACGGTGTTTAGTAGCACCCGACACCCGGCGTCCACAGACCATGGATGGCTTGTATGCTTGTTTGTTTGATTTTGATGTGTAGTTGATTGTGTGATGTGATGTGAAATGAAATAAAATATTTATACAGTTAGAAAATATTTTATAGTTAAAAATAGAATTTTTAACGTGTATATGAAATGAAATAAATTAATACAAACAAATCGGATATTTGTTTACATACACTCATTTGACTGATATTGATTCGGACGATAAATTTTACACATCGCCCAACTGCACAAATAAAATCTGTGTTTGATTGTTTGAAAACCCCACATGGGTATTGGGATGATATATGACATACACTAATCCCAATAATTAGTTTTATGTCAATCGATCGATTGACGGACTTTTGTAAGCGTTAAATATTTATATTTGATGCTTATACAGTGTAGAATGCACTCTGGATGATAGTTGATTATTTACCGTTGTTATTTTATAAATGTGTTGTAGAAAATCCATATAATTAACATTATATGGAAATTGATTGGGCCTCATTCCAGTTTTGAATAGAAATATTTGAAATAGAAATATTTGAAAAAGAAATATTTGAAATAGAATATTTGAAAATAGAAATATATGAAGCCGTGTTGATTAGATGGACGCCATTTTGACGTGAACGATATTTATATCGATTTTATTCAAATTGAAATGAATATTAAAGTGAATTGAAATTCGAATTAAATTGAATTGATTTGAAATTCGAAATAAACTGAAATGATTTGTAATTCGAATAGAATTGAAATTCGAATTAAAATGAAATTCGAATTGAAATTGAATAGAAATGAATTCGAATTGAAACTGAATTAATTTGAAATTCAAATTGAATTGAAAATGAATAGAAATTTAATTAAAAATCGATTCGAATTGAAATCAATTTGAAATGTGTTTAAAACGAATTTGTAAGGGAAAATTCAATTTTGATTTGAATTTGAAAAAGTAGTTGAAATCATTTTGAAACGAATTTAAAACGATTTATAAAATTCGTTTCGAAAGGAAATCGACGAAGTATATATTATATATATTATATATTTAATATAATGGCCTGAATAGAACGCGCCGCGCCGCTGCAGTTCGTGAATTTCGACCATTGACTTCGAATGGATATTGCGAGAGATCCGACTGACGGATTCTCCTAAAACTGGAACAGTTGGGTTCGTATCGAAAAGAGCTTTCTAACGAATATTAGAAATTTGAAATATAACGGTTGGAATTGGAATTATGTCCAAATCAAATTTGAAAAAGGTCGTTGTAAGTGCAGTTCGATGGCCGTTGATGGAAATCGACTGTACGGGCCTTGATAAAATTATTAAAAATATCAATAATTTGTGTAGAATCATAGGAAATGATTTGTGATGAATTGGGATGAAAAACTCCCTATTTGAAAAGATAAAAATAGATATTTATCGAAATGAACTAGTTTTGAACTAGAATTATAATTCTACTTATTTTTAAGAGAAATAAAGTGGATTTGAAATGGTTTTAAAAGTAACCAGAATTTCCTATAATTGAATTGGGATGGATTTGAATCGAAATTGTCTTTGGAATATTTCGATGTTGGATTTCGTGATGATACAGATATTGTTATGGGAATTTGAAAGATATATATATATCGTTATTTCCAATACGATATTTGTTGGTCGTAGAATTTGATATTGAATATAAGCCGATATATTTTCTATTCAGAGCCTTGTATTTAATATCGAATGTGATTTGGGTTTGTCGTGAATGGTGTCTTCATTAACACTGTTCTTAAACCCAGTTGAGAAAAAGGTTAAATCTTTTTATTTAAATTTAATGAAATATACCAATTAAATAATATTTAATTGGAATTGAATTGGTATTGATTTTTGGGTTTATAGTGAGCAGTGTTTTAAATAACACTTGTTCTTTAACACGATAATTAATGGAATGTGATTTTGGGTTGTCGTGAACGGTATCTTCAATAATACTGTTCTTAGACCCAAAGGAGTTAAGAAAATCAGAAACTAACTGGAGATTAGTTAAGTTGAATGGTTTCTGGGTTATTGATATGATGTTGGTTTCGGCCTTCGGGGTTAATACTTAGGGAATTGCTCACTTGCTAATTTACGGTTAGTGACTGATTGAAATATGATGTGATTTTGGGGTTTATCGTGAACCGTGTTTTAAATGACATCGGTTCTTTAACCCAGTTAAAGATTAAAACTAAGTGGAGTTTTAATGAATCTTTAATTAGATTGAAAAGATCGAGAATGGAGTATCACCAGTTTTGCTCCAGGCGATTGTTAAATCTTTAATTAGATTTGAACGTGAAATGGTAATTGAACCGATAACACCGTGGTGTTAGATATGAAGTATGACCAGTTTTACTTCATGGGATGAATAGGTTGGGATTGGGAAATTAAAACAAATGATTACCTCGGTAATGTTCGTTAATCGTGACTAGTTGAATTGATATTCAAAGGAAGATTAAAGAATAAATTTAAAGGAATTTATCTTTGATAAAATTAATGGGAACCTTTCCATAAGAATCTGAAATTTAGAAACTAACTATAGGTTAGCTAAGCAGAACGGTTTCCTGGATATTGATCTGATGTTGGTTTCGGCCTTCGGGGTTAATACTTGGCGAATTATTCTCTTGTTAATTTACGGTTAGTGACTGATGAATTGGAATGAGGCGTATGTTGTGTTTGTGTAACACTTGTTTATTATATACGTAAGTTATTCAGAAAGTCCGGGTTTATCCCATTCTGAATAACTGATTCGACGTGATGTCGAGGATGAAGACGGTGGTTGAAGACCGGAGGTCTTCACGTCATTTGGGTGATTACTGATGATCTTGATTGGGATGTACACCCAAGAGGAGGGAATCAGTTGGTGGTCATCCAGACGTACTTGCAGATCGATGGATATGCGAGGTACAAGGTGCCTCCGGGTTCGTTCAGACCCAGAACGAACTTGTAAATGGACTGTGTGTCTGACATTGGATTTCATTCTATGTGTCTGATATCGGTTGCATAGAGTGGTTTGCCTGTGTGGCATGCTACGGTGCAAATGATCAAGGCTTCTGTTGAGAAGCAGAGTCCTGTGGTTGATGATCAAAGCAAGGCCGTTGTGGCATAGCTTTGTGTAATGTTTACTTCGCGAGTTTCACACCCGGTATGAACCAGAAACGGGAGAGGACATCAGGGAGTGCATGCGTTTCCTTCTAGTTAGAAGTGGCGTCAGTGGTTTTACACGCCCTGACGAGTTTGACTTATGTGGTTGTTGGTTTGCGAGGCGCCTTGGATTTATCGGTGACTATGTGAAGCCGATGGAGTCATTCGTTGGCTCATTTACGCCCCATAGGGCGGGGAGACGTATTGTTCAAGCACTATAATCCACTCCATGTGGATCGGCCCTGAAGATCCATTTGCAGTTGTGGCTGTTCCTGAGACTCGGACTAGACGGTCTCGAATGGGTAGAGGACGATCCCTGGCCTCGGTTCATAGATGGAAATCCAACTTCCAATACGTGACGTTTCGATTTTAGTTGTAATCCTATATATGGCGACATTGTGGGATGGGGCGCTTATGCCGTCTATGATTGATACGTATGATTTGAAGTTGTTTTATACACCATGCACTTATAATAGTAGCAAATGATTTGTTTTAAACGTATCAAGCATTCTGGGATATTATACGGTAAAAACCCTATCCTCCGGCTTGCGTTGCATTGTGTGATGGGACCTGGGTCTTATAATAGCTTCATTTTTCTTTATTTAGCATTGCGCTGTTTTTTTATGCAATGGTATTCTTGGGAGGAAACCCGTTCCATGTTATACGGCGTGGTCCCTTGATTTACCTAACTTTAAAATAAAGATTAATAACAGTTTTAGTTCTCACACCAGTCCCATGACTGATGTAACAACCCGTATTTCGATAACACGTTAAAACAAGAAATCAAGGCAGAATTTAATTATAAAACCTGAATCAGGATAAACGGGTTGCGCCATTGCGTTCGTCTCGGAAAAATACGCGAAATAGAGTCCGAAATTTCGTAAATCGGAGTTCGTATGACTGAGATATGGCCTCGCAAAGTTTCACGAAAATTCAAATCCGAAAACAGATTTGAAATTCAGCCCAATTAAGACACCACTCCATTTTTAGGCCTGGTTAAGACACCACTCCATTTTTTAGACTTGACTTCTTCTCCAAGACATGCTTTGATGGCTTGGATTGAATCTAGGTTTAATCCTATGGCCTAAAACACTTGCCTAATCTATAAATAAGACCCTAACCTATCCCAAAATCCTCATTATTCATTCATGCAACTAAACTATGGCAAAATTTTACCTCTCATGGCCTCCACTCTCTTCATAAAATTTCTAAATGGTTTCCCATGCATACAAGTGTTTTCAAGCTTGTATGAGTGTCATTAGCTTGCATTCAAGTCAAGTTTCTATCTTTGCATCATAAAGCAAGGGTTTTGATCATTTTGGCTCAAGGGTTTTTATGTTAGAGCTTGCATTTTGGGTCTATTTGATTGCATAAGGGCTTTGTCATATCTTTTGTGCCTTCATAGCAATGTAAGCCCTTTCCCTACTCTTAGATATTAACTATGAAGTTAAATGTTCATGTTGCAAGTTTGGGTTTGATCATTGAGTATGATACATGCTATCATGTCATGCAAGTTTATGAAGTCATTATCTTGATCTTGTGAGCTAAAAGCTACAACCTTTATGTTGAAATGTTGCATTAGGCAACATGAGAACCCTCATAACCTTTATGTCAACTTGCATATGAAGTCATAACCCTTATATGATGATATATGCGAGTTACTAGTCATCATTCCATATCTTTTGTCACCATGATTCACTTATGTGCCAAGTTTGGGTTTATGCATGTTTTGAGGCTTAAGAATGTAACATGCAAGTTAATGAACACATTTGTGCCTCATTTGCCACCATGATTAACTTGTGGCTTAATATCCATTTTTGTCATGCCTTTGCCAAGTCTCTTCTTTTAATCCATTACGTTGTCGCGAACGTATATGCAAGTTTAAAAGCATTGGGTTATGTTATGGGTAATTTCTAATGACATGAAAATACAACTTGAAAACATGACTTGAAATATAACTTGGAAGTTGACATGTAAGTATGCATAAAAAACATAAGCTTGGGAATTTACCTATTAAGTTAGGTCTACCCTTTGGGAATTTACCTATTAAGTTAGGTCTACCCAAATGCTTGAAAACTTGTGACATGTTTTGGGAAACATGATGGACATGACACTTAGATAATATAAGTGTGGCCAACTCGAGGTTGGGTTGAGTTTGCAACGTAAAACTACCCGGAACCGACCGGCCTAACTAGTAGTTGCAAACAATAGGACCCAATGTGAGAAGTTGGTCATGTTGTGCTTGAACCCGAGGTTAGACCAAGTTGTGGTGTAAAGCTACCCGGAACTGACAGGCTTAACTAGTAACCACAACAAAGTCTAATGTGAGAGGTGAAGGTGCATTAAGTAATTAATGCCATATGATAGGGTTAAGTTAATTTGATTAATGACTCTTAACCAAATATGACATGGACAAATGGGTTAAGTAATTTGATTAGGCTAATGATACTTAACAAAACATGACAAGGTTGGGTAGGTTAAGTAACTTGATTTGCCTAATGACACTTAACCATTTTTATATGACTAGTGGATGGGGTTAAGTTAACCAACACTTAATCAATCCAACGCGATAACTTGGTAAGGTTAAGTAGGTTTTCTTAATGACGCTTAACCGAAAAATACGGTTAACGAATGGGGTTAAGATTAGACTCAACTAGTCTAAACATGGAAATCGGATGGGGTTAAGTTAGCCTATACTTAATTAATCCCACTTGGTAGTTTAATGGGGTTAAGTTAAACACTTAACTAATCTAAACGTGATGAATTGATGTGGTTAAGTGACCTATACTTATCCAATCTAACTCGTTAATTTATTGTGGTTAAATTAACCAATACTTAACCAATATAACGTGAAAACATGATAAGGCTAAGTCACGAATCGCTTGAATACACTTGACCGATTTTACTAAGTAAATTGATAGGGTCAAGTTAATATATACTTAACCAATCTAGAATGATAATTGGACGAGGTTAAGTCGTGAATTGCTTAGTATACTTAACCAACTTGAGCATGGTTTGTAGGGTTAAGCCTTGAACTTGGATACTTAGCCAATTTTGACAGGATTTGTAGACGGGTTAAGTCATGAACTTAAGTGACACTTAATCCATTATGTAAACCCTAGTTCTGAGGATTAGGTGGATAACCGTAGTTAACAAGGATAACGGGAACAATGCTAAGTGGTAAACCTTAGTTGAAGAATAACTAAGTAATGATTCTTAGTCAAGGAAGTTTAGACCAGTTCATAGATAGATGAGTAACCTAATACGGTAGGTCATCGTTTAAGTATACGAGTAGGAGCAAGTATCTGATTTGGATAAAGGCTCCAGCGAACTGGGTAACGAAGCAACGGCTTCGGGGAACGTGAGGGTATTCTTGGTAACCCTCTATGAGCTGCCAGGTGATTATACTAGGCTCATGAGAGGTTAAGGTCTGCGTTAGAAGAACCAAGAGTATGCCTTGGTTGCTATACGAGCGACCTAAAGACGGGGATGGATAGGGGATAGTCGACGATACACGGTCGTACCCTAGATAGCATTTCGTCAGGCTACCTACCATCTTTGGTCAAGCGTGTACGTACGGAAAGGCAGAGAACACCCAATAGACCATAATTGCTATCTAATTATGGTTGCGGTAAGGCTTGGATGTGGGTTGGCCAGTGTTGTGTTCTCATACAGGATTTATCCTGTCTTGTCTTTCACTAGTTGAGGGAGTGGTCTCGTGGGACCATAGCCACGTATAGGAAAAAACAGACCTTAGCATCTGCATCGGCAGATAAATTGAAAGCTCCCGACCGAGTCCTGTATTTCCTGGTCTGCCCTGTGATAGGACTCGGACGGCACGATGTGATACATGTGCATACACTCATGGAAAAACGATTCACGATATATGCGTGGGAAAAAGGGCGCGGTTGGCGGTTAGCGTAATCCCTAGTGGCCCTAGGTGGTTGAACCCAAACCGAGATACGAAAACGTGCAATAGGTAAGCATAATCCCTAGTAGCCCTAGGTAGCATAAGTCCTAGTTGTACAAACGATAATTCATGTTGGAAGACCCTGGCTAGGTTTAGGGTAACAGTCCAAACCGATCTTAAGGATCATGGAACTATGTTAAAGTAATATAGTATCTCATGGGAACGCCCGTATGGTCTACGGCAAGGGACTGAACATTTACATGGAATATAACATACAAGTTGAGTAACCTATCTATGCGATATATTAGGTTGAAATGGACCATTACATGACTTTTGAGTGAGGGTCATTCTTGGTTAACACATGACACGGTGGGGATACTAGTACGGTAGGTGCAGAGCTAAAATACAGGATAGATATCACGGGGCGTTATACGTGACAGATATCTTGGGGATATTATACTTGATAGAAACCTGACGATGTGATACCTTGTTTTATCTTGACATCGTAATTTATCATGACACCTTAGTTTATCTGAGTTCAGTAGTTCATCCTGTTATTTTGATTTAGCTTACCTATCTTGTTATCATGCTTATGTTCATCTCAGTTTCTCATGTCAGTTAACTTTACTAGTTTTTATGCTAATAGTAGATAGGGCTTACTCAGTCTTTTTGACTGACCCGTTTTGTTTCGCCTCTTTTCTTCCGTTCCCCCCCCCCCCCCCCCAGGTTACAGGGAGGAAATATTGTTGTTTAGTTCGGACTTCTTCTGCTTGAAGGTCATCATGGATGGCTTGGACTTTTCTTGGCTAATGGCTACTTTACTGTTTTTACTTGGGGAATAATTTATGAAAATGTCTTTATGCTTCTTTACTATTGCAAGACAGGTTTTGATGTACTCTGATGTAAAAGGCTTTAGACCTTATTTATTCATGTTATGAAATTTGATTTTACTTCCGCTATTTTATATGTTCTGTCTTGTGATATTTCTGTGCATGTTCACCAATAATGCCCCTCTAAAGCTAGTGAATTCCTTTTGCGAGTGACCCTAGCGGAGGCGGGGTGTTACACGTGGTATCAGAGCAGAAGGTTACCAGACTGGGCAAAAGTTTTTAAAGACCTTCTGAAAACTATTTGAAAACCGTTTACAAAGAAGCATTTTTTAAGAAAATTTTCTTTTAAAAGAAAAAGGCTATTCCCCAAAGGCCATTAGTACTATCCTTGTTTCCTTAATTAAATCTCTTCTCCTTTCTTTCCTCCATCTGTAGTCACAGTGGTTTTAACTACGACTAGTCTTTTCTATCTACGAAAGTGCTTTCCATGCGATGGAGGTGGTTCTCGAGAGACCAGTGGCCGCGTTATAAGAAAGGATAGTGAGAAAGAGGATAAAGGATACGAGCTTAAGGATGAGCAACTTGTTGGTATGGCTCAACCCATAACGAAAAAGTATCTTTGGTATGGTGAAACGGGACAGATAGTTAAGTATTGTGGGACAAGGAAAAGATCATCGTGAAGATAATTGTATACCCTCACTAGAGTACCTGAGTAGGGGGATAACATCCTTGTTGAAGATCTAGTTATTCTTTTCTATCATCCCGCCAAGACTTTGTTTTGATCCCCACATCATTTAAGTCCGCTTCGGTAGTTGAGTCTCTGCACCTTAAGTACTAGTGTAATAGAGGATCCCATTTTTGTCTCAAAGTCCTATTGGAGAATCAGTCCATTTATACATGACCTGTTTGGATTTGAGAATGTTTATGCCAAGTGTTGAATTTGGAAATAATGCTTATGTTTATAAGCTATGGATGGATTCTAGGGATGAAGTGGTTATCCAGTAGGGGGTGCCACTCTCGGTTTTGATAGGAGGGTAGTTAGACCTTTTGACTAGCCTTGGTAATGCCCTCGAAGTATCGTGTAACCTTTTTGAGGTTCTGTCATGACTAGTTACTTAGAATCCCTTGATGCCTTTATTGGAAATTTGAAGCCCGATCGAGTGGTGTGCGCCGATAAGACGAATGGTTTACTTCATTTATGCATGGGTTATAGAAATCACCCTAGTAAGTACGCTTGATAACCTGGTTAACATCTGTTTACTTTCAAGAGAAAGTTCTTCTACATGGAATACCTTATAGTATATAAACGAGATCCAAGATTCACTAGTGAATTTTGGAAAGCTTGCATGAGATCATGAGTACGCAGTCATGTTTGCGTCAAGTATTCTAGGAAAAGGATAAGTGCAAGTGGAACGAGAGCGACAAAGAAATGAGTTCCAGCTCATGTAATGGAAACAGGAAATAAGA
Source organism: Allium sativum (assembly GCA_030737875.1). Taxonomy (NCBI): domain Eukaryota; kingdom Viridiplantae; phylum Streptophyta; class Magnoliopsida; order Asparagales; family Amaryllidaceae; genus Allium; species Allium sativum. Next base: position 857,486,379 of record CM060918.1, on the reverse strand, counting down.
AGCTACGAAATCACGAAGTTAAAAGACGGTCAAGGCACAATGGAATTAAGCTCGAGGAAATACGACTTTGATGGTCAAAGACTAGGTACGCGCATGATATCTCTTTTTGGGAGTATATCCTTGATCCCTGTTTTCTGTAGAGCTTACTTGTAGGCTATCTTTTGTGGACATCTTCTTGGTCCTATTTTCTGTTACAAACCCCGTAAGAAGTTTGTCTTGTTTATCTTCTCGACCCTGTTTCAGGGAATCCTAGGTAGAACCCTATGGATGTAAACATGTATTTGAAACACGTTATGATTGATATGGTTGCAAGTGGTTGCAAGTGGTTGCTCGTGGATGCGTGAATACACATTAGATACTAGCTCGACTCGGTCACATTTCATATTTCATATGCACGAGTATTTATACTTGTTTATGGATGAAATTGAATGTGTTATCATGTGATTGTTGCATATGAATGAATGATTTTGCACGCATATAGTATCTATATGACTAGTACTATTTGCATACATGTTGGATTCATGGCACTATACATATTTTGCATTAGAAAGATTATTCACGGCTGACCATTAGCATTAGCTAAGGAACATGTACACACACGTTTTGCATATATTCATACAACATTAGAAATCATCTAAGGACAATGGTTGCTTGTGAATGATGTTTTGAGTAGATGGATGATGGATGGTAGGATATGTTCTTCCTAACTTGGAGATTTCGGGGATGAAATCCTAAAAGGAGGGGAGAATGTAACAACCCGTATTTCGATAACACGTTAAAACAAGAAATGAAGGCAGAATTTAATTATAAAACCTGAATCAGGATAAACGGGTTGCGCCGTTGCGTTCGTCTCGGAAAAATACGCGAAATAGAGTCCGAAATTTCATAAATCGGAGTTCGTATGACTGAGATATGGCCTCGCAAAGTTTCACGAAAATTCAAATCCGAAAACAGATTTGAAATTCAGCCCAATTAAGACACCACTCCATTTTTAGGCCTGGTTAAGACACCACTCCATTTTTTAGACTTGACTTCTTCCCCAAGACATGCTTTGATGGCTTGGATTGAATCTAGGTTTAGTCCTATGTCCTAAAACACTTGCCTAATCTATAAATAAGACCCTAACCTATCCTAAATCCTCATTATTCATTCATGCAACTAAACTATGGCAAAATTTTACCTCTCATGGCCTCCACTCTCTTCATAAAATTTCTAAATGGTTTATATGAGAGATTTTCCATGCATACAAGTGTTTTCAAGCTTGTATGAGTGTCATTATCTTGCATTCAAGTCAAGTTTCTATCTTTGCATCATAAAGCAAGGGTTTTGATCATTTTGGCTCAAGGGTTTTTATGTTAGAGATTGCAGTTTGGCTCTATTTGATTGCATAAGGGCTTTGTCATATATTTTGTGCCTTCATAGCAATGTAATCCCTTTCCCTACTCTTAGATATTAAGTATGAAGTTAAATATTCATGTTGCAAGTTTGGGTTTGATCATTGAGTATGATACATGCTATCATGTCATGCAAGTTTATGAAGTCATTATCTTGATCTTGTGAGCTAAAAGCTACAACCTTTATGTTGAAATGTTGCATTAGGCAACATGAGAACCCTCATAACCTTTATGTCAACTTGCATATGAAGTCATAACCCTTATATGATGATATATGCGAGTTACTAGTCATCATTCCATATCTTTTTTCACCATGATTCGCTTATGTGCCAAGTTTGGGTTTATGCATGTTTTGAGGCTTAAGAATGTAACATGCAAGTTAATGAACACATTTGTGCCTCATTTTCCACCATGATTAACTTGTGGCTTAATATCCATTTTTGTCATGCCTTTGCCAAGTCTCTTCTTTTAATCCATTACGTTGTCGCGAACGTATATGCGAGTTTAAAAGCGTTGGGTTATGTTATGGGTAATTTCTAATGACATAAAAATACAACTTGAAAACATGACTTGAAATATAACATGGAAGTTGACATGTAAGTATGCATAAAAAACATAAGCTTGGGAATTTACCTATTAAGTTAGGTCTACCCTTTGGGAATTTACCTATTAAGTTAGGTCTACCCAAATGCTTGAAAACTTGTAACATGTTTTGGGAAACATGATGGACATGACACTTAGATAATATAAGTGTGGCCAACTCGAGGTTGGGTTGAGTTTGCAACGTAAAACTACCCGGAACCGACCGGCCTAACTAGTAGTTGCAAACAATAGGACCCAATGTGAGAAGTTGGTCATGTTGTGCTTGAACCCGAGGTTAGACCAAGTTGTGGTGTAAAGCTACCCGGAACCGACCGGCTTAACTAGTAACCACAACAAAGTCTAATGTGAGAGGTGAAGGTGCATTAAGTAATTAATGCCACATGATAGGGTTAAGTTAATTTGATTAATGACTCTTAACAAATATGACATGGACAAATGGGTTAAGTAATTTGATTAGGCTAATGATACTTAACAAAACGTGACAAGGTTGGGTAGGTTAAGTAACTTGATTTGCCTAATGACACTTAACCATTTTTATATGACTAGTGGATGGGGTTAAGTTAACCAACACTTAATCAATCCAACGCGATAACTTGGTAAGGTTAAGTAAGTTTTCTTAATGACGCTTAACCGAAAAATACGGTTAACGAATGGGGTTAAGATTAGACTCAACTAGTCTAAACATGGAAATCGGATGGGGTTAAGTTAGACTAGACTTAATTAATCCCACTTGGTAGTTTAATGGTGTTAAGTTAAACACTTAACTAATCTAAACGTGATGAATTGATGTGGTTAAGTGACCTATACTTATCCAATCTAACTCGTTAATTTATTGTGGTTAAGTTAACCAATACTTAACTAATATAACGTGAAAATATGATAAGGCTTAGTTACGAATCGCTTGAATACACTTGACCGATTTGACTAAGTAAATTGATAGGGTCAAGTTAATATATACTTAACCAATCTAGAATGGTAATTGGACGAGGTTAAGTCGTGAATTGCTTAATATACTTAACCAACTTGAGCATGGTTTGTAGGGTTAAGCCTTGAACTTGGATACTTAGCCAATTTTGACAGGATTTGTAGACGGGTTAAGTCATGAACTTAAGTGACACTTAATCCATTATGTAAACCCTAGTTCTGAGGATTAGGTGGATAACTGTAGTTAACAAGGATAACGGGAACAATGCTAAGTGGTAAACCTTAGTTGAAGAATAACTAAGTAATGATTCTTAGTCAAGGAAGTTTAGACCAGTTCATAGATAAATGAGTAACCTAATACGGTAGGTCATCGTTTAAGTATACGAGTAGGAGCAAGTATCTGATTTGGATAAAGGCTCCAGCGAACTGGGTAACGAAGCAGCGACTTTGGGGAACGTGAGGGTATTCTTGGTATCCCTCTATGAGCTGCCAGGTGATTATACTAGGCTCATGAGAGGTTAAGGTCTGCGTTAGAAGAACCAAGAGTATGCCTTGGTTGCTATACGAGCGACCTAAAGACGGGAATGGATAGGGGATAGTCGACGATACACGGTCGTACCCTAGATAGTATTTCGTCAGGCTACCTACCATCTTTGGTCAAGCTGTACGTACGGAAAGGCAGAGAACACCCAATAGACCATAATTGCTATCTAATTATGGTTGCGGTAAGGCTTGGATGTGGGTTGGCCAGTGTTGTGTTCTCATACAGGATTTTCCTGTCTTGTCTTTCACTAGTTGAGGGAGTGGTCTCGTGGGACCATAGCCACGTATAGGAAAAAACAGACCTTAGCATCTGCATCGGCAGATAAATTGAAAGCTCCCGACCGAGTCCTGTATTTCCTGGTCTGCCCTGTGACAGGACTCGGATGGCACGATGTGATACATGTGCATACAGTCATGGAAAAACAATTCACGATATATGCGTGGGAAAAAGGGTGCTGTTGGCGGTTAGCGTAATCCCTAGTGGCCCTAGGTGGTTGAACCCAAACCGAGATACGAAAACGTGCAATAGGTAAGCATAATCCCTAGTAGCCCTAGGTAGCATAAGTCCTAGTTGTACAAACGATAATTCATGTTGGAAGACCCTGGCTAGGTTTAGGGTAAAAGTCCAAACCGATCTTAAGGATCATGGAACTATGTTAAAGTAATATAGAATCTCATGGGAAAGCCCGTATGGTCTACGGCAAGGGACTGAACATTTACATGGAATAAAACATACAAGTTGAGTAACCTATCTATGCGATATATTAGGTTGACATGGACCATTACACGACTTTTGAGTGAGGGTCATTCTTGGTTAACACATGACACGTGGGGATACTAGTACGGTAGGTGCAGAGCTAAAATACAGGATAGATATCACGGGGCGTTATACGTGACAGATATCTTGGGGATATTATACTTGATAGAAACCTGACGATGTGATACCTTGTTTTATCTTGACATCATAATTTATCATGACACCTTAGTTTATCTGAGTTCAGTAGTTCATCCTGTTATTTTGATTTAGCTTATCTATCTTGTTATCATGCTTATGTTCATCTCAGTTTCTCATGTCAGTTAACTTTACTAGTTTTTATGCTAATAGTAGATAGGGCTTACTCAGTCTTTTTGACTCACCCGTTTTGTTTCGCCTCTTTTCTTCCGTTTCCCCCCCAGGTTACAGGGAGGAAATACTGTTGTTTAGTTCGGACTTCTTCTGCTTGAAGGTCATCATGGATGGCTTGGACTTTTCTTGGCTAATGGCTACTTTACTGTTTTTACTTGGGGAATAATTTATGAAAATGTCTTTATGCTTCTTTGCTATTGCAAGACAGGTTTTGATGTACTCTGATGTAAAAGGCTTTAGACCTTATTTATTCATGTTATGAAAGTTTGATTTTACTTCCGCAATTTTATATGTTCTGTCTTGTGATATTTCTGTGCATGTTTACCAATAATGCCCCTCTAAAGCTAGTGCATTCCTTTTGCGAGTGACCCTAGCGGAGGCGGGGTGTTACAACTGACCTGGAGTTTATTGTTTTAACCTAAACTCTGGGTGCCCCTATTTCGACACGGGCAGTTAGTAGTTTTGGTTTTGCAGATTTATATTCACAGGATCCTGATTTATAGCTGGAACGATACTCGGAAAGCTTTGTATCCGCGTATTACTTCTAGTTGTGTATTGTATTATTTTCCGCTGCTATGTAACGTATTGTAATCTCTGATATTTATCGAATGTATTTTATTTATTTATGCTCTGTATATTCTTGTATCTGATGGAATTATTGTGATATACAATGAAATGTTCTTCTGTCTGCGTTCTATTTTGTCGTCTTCTCGAAACAATCAGGCGTTTCGAACGGTCTGGGTCGGTTTAGCGACTGAATCGGATCGAGCGAAATTCCCGGTCGTTACAGCGTAATGTAGTAGCCTAGGGATTGACTTAGGGTAGGGTTATATACTACCTTATATTAATTATTTTAATTCCCCAAAAGGTTTGTTTTTCTTTCGAACCCAACGACTATCGCCCTTAGCTAATTACCATCATTCCGAACACAATGGAATATGTCCCGTAAGCCAATTCGACTATTTCAATTAGTTTTCCTTTAAATTAAAATATAAATCAGCGTGTATTTAATTTATACATACATTTTAATTTACTGGGGCCACATACTGACTCTGCAAATTTCCCGAAAAATAAATATTGCTATGTTTCGATTATACGGTCTTAAAAAAACTGATTTCGACGAGTTTGGAGGCCATTTGAAAATTTGTGACGATCCCAAAACCCCGTGACACGATGTTAAGGATAATCATTGGAATATAACACATTAATCATCATTAGCAGATCACAGATAATAGCATAAACATAAAATAGAATAATTTACACACATATGACAGCGGAATCATATCGATATCATCACATCAGAGAAGCACAGTACAGGATACAACTTAGTGCATAATGATACATAGTCAGTCACCATCGCCTGAGGCGGAATCATACATAAAGAGTACTCAAAATAAATATCAGTCTACATCGCCAACGGCGGAATCATAATATAGATACAATAATGGCGGAGAAAATCCAAGTCAGCACAGTGTAGTCAAGCCTCGCCATGAGCCAAAAGGTACGTCAGAAACCTGTAACTAAGCTGCCCGTGTGAAAATGAGGGCACCCGAGTTTGCAAGGTGAAACAAACTACGAGTTAGTCATGGGACTGGTATGAGAAATCTACTCAACTTATTAACAACAATAATAAGGCAAATCAAAGGACCACGCCACTTTCGCGGAACGGGTTTACTCCAATGAGTGCTGGTGCATGATATAAAGTAAACGATTAAATCAACGCAATGCTTTTTATAAAATGAAGCCATTATAAGACTCAGGTCCCATCACACAATGCGACGCAAGCCGGAGGATAAAGTTTTCCCTTATAATGGCCAAAGATGCTTCATACGAATAAAACAGAAGTGTTTGATATTATTACCAGTGCGTATATGTTTCAAAAGCAAATTCAATCATAAATATCAATCCTAGACGGCATGGGTACCATATATCATGTCGCCATACTAGTAATACAATCACACTCGCATATTTCGTATTGGGAATTGGATACATTCATGAGTCGACGCAAGGGGCAAGCTCCTCTCCGATTCGAGACACTCTAGCAAATGTCCCAGGACCCCACTATGATCCTTGGATCTTCAGGGCCGGTCCTCTCTTACTTTTGAGGATTGGAAATTCCTGAACACACGTTTCCCGGTCCTTACAGACCTATATCGAGGCGCCTCGCATTCCAACAATCACACAGGTGAAAAGTATATATAATGTCAGGGCTGGTAGGTCACTGACACCACCTTAGCTAGAAAGAAACGTCGTGCTCTCCCTGCAGTCACTCTCCCGTTTTTGACTCAAACCGAGGTGTGAGGCTCGCGAATTCACGTTATACACAAAGCTACGTTACACAAACAATGCTTTGATCATCAAACACAAGATTTTGCTTTGCAACAGAAGCCTTGATCATATGCCACTTAGGCGTGCCACACAGGCAATCCACTCCATGCGACTGATTTCTGTCAATACATAACCTCTGAGCTCGTACGTCTCAGAGAAGAGCGTTAAGCAAGAGAATAAATTCCCCGCCGCCAAACAGATATATATTTAACAGAGATCAATCGACACAGAACAAAATCCAATGTCAGACACATGGTCCATTTACAAGTCCGTTCTGGGTCTGAACGAAACCGGAGGCACCAATTCCTCGCATATCCGTACAATCAACAGTATGTTTGGACGGCTACTACTTCAATTCCTTCATGGTAGCTACTCCAATCACGAGCATCAGTAGCGCCCATCCATCCAATGTGGAGATCGTTGGTCTTCAGCCGTCTTTGACTCTTCGACTTCTCAACGTCGATCGATTATTTGAAATGAGATAAACTCGGCCTTTTCAAATAACCCACGTATATTTTGATTTTCAAATCAATTAATCACATGGTTGGACTATTCAACATTCACATTTCAGTTATTTAGTTATAATTTTCATGTCAAATACATTCAACCATCACATATCAAGCAAACACAACAAAATTGGTTTATTTCCACTCTATATCGTCTATAGTATTTTATAACGATATATCGCCATTTTTATTTAATTTAAAACGGCCATATTTAATTAAACGACGTTTCAGGTCGTGTCGATGCACTGGCGCTGCTTTTCACTAATTTTGTTTTACCTATATCTGGAAATCTAACCGTTGGATCTTCACAAAGTTGTTGTCGTTGGAAAGATATTTCCAAGGCGAACCCAACGGTTGCGGTTTCGGGAAAATCCAATGGTCGGATTTCCCGCACTAGTCGTTTGAAATCACGGTTTCAAAACACGAACTGCACGGCCATGTTTCGTTTTAATTCTATTTATATTTATATATTTATATTAATATAGTTCATTCAAAAATTCCTATATCGTTTCCATTTCAATTATTTCACTAACGCCTTTAAATTTCGGAAAATTTCGCCATAACCTCCTTTGTACGAGAGGGTCTGGGAAAATTCCCAAATAGCCACATGGGCATCTTATATCAAAAAGAAAAAGAAAAAGCCAAGCGGCTAGCCAACAGGCTCATAAAATCATTACCCAAACAAAGCAGTAAATGTGTACTTATTTGTCGGGCACAAAATTTTATTCCTCTTCTCTAGCCCCTTTGCTATAACCTGTTCAATAGATATGTATGTACATATATACAATTTCTATCACTTATCATTTTCCATTCAATTTCATATTTGATTTACTTTGGTTTAAAAACACCATTCATTCTAATGTTGCATGCATAGGCTAAAATCATATCATTAGCTAATTAATGTATATTTCAACTCATGCACATTTATTTGAACAAGTGGCTATTTTTAACACTTCACATTTCAATAGATGATAATTTTGGCGAACTCAAATAGATTTCAACACATGACTATTTTATTTGGTTCCTATGCATGCTAAAAAGAATATTTCTTTCACAAATATTTATTTCAACGTCCGCATATCTTTAGCATATCACATATATGATAAAAATGATATTTTTATCATTTAAAATATTTATTCGACAAATGGATGTTTCAACACTTCATAGTTTCAATAAAAATGTAATTTTTATTGTTCGATATTTTTATTCAACACATGAACTTTTCCACTACACACACTTCACAACAAATGAGCATTTCCACACATGGACATTTTATTTATGTTGTTCATATTAGAAAGATGGGATTTTTATTGTTGAAACTATTTATATAAGGCGAATATTTTTCATATTTCATATATATATATATATATATATATATATATAAAAATGTGATTTTTATTGTTTAAACACTTCATTCATTCACAAATGAATTTAATTTTCACACAACACTTTTCAACACATGAACATTTCCACACATGGATATAGTTTCAACATATGACTTTAATTTCTACACATGAAAATAATTTCAACATATGAAAATAATTCTAACACACAAAGATTATTCAAAATTTCGGCAGCATAACGGCAGGGTAGTTAAAATAGGCACTGTCCCTACTACGGCTTCTCGCTCTACCTTAAAACCTCGCGGTTTTTGACAATGGGGATTCATGCATCTAATTCGCACGCAGGCGGCATGTTTATTTTTATTTCCACAAATATTTCCAATTCATTTCAATCACCAATGGGTATTTTTCAACCACAACCAAACAATATCAACCACAAACAATTATTCAACCATTCGTATTTTTCATCCAATATTTCACACCAATTCACCACAATAAATATCGTCCATGGTTTGTGGACGAGGGGAGTACATATATGTATATATATATATATATATATATATATATAATTGCTATATTACACTTGCATTTCAACACATATATCAATTACTCTATGCATGTAAAATTCATACTTCGCTTATATAGCTTACACTACGCATGTACATGAAGTATACAGCACGTATGTAATTTATATTTCGCTAACATAAATTATACACGACATTTTCCATTCAAATTCATGTTAATTTAGATTTCTCACATTGGTTTTCGGAGTGCTAAAAATCGATACGATGTCAGAAAAATCCGCGGCTTCTTCTATTGGGTAGAAAGCTTCCTTGCGGTCCCGATGTTTCCTGTTTCATCGAATTCCGTCAACACACCAAAAAGATATGATTTTTCAAAGTGTAAAGATAAAAAAGAACTCACCTTTCACGATGGTTCAAAACTAGGTTTGCGGTTTTCGCGAGAACCGGGGCACGAGGGGATGATCGGCAGGTTGGACGTGGAAGAGCTTCAAAAGGGCTACAGGCGCGCGGCGGTTTGGTGGCGTTCGGTGGTCTAGATCGGCGGCGGCGGCGGTTTAAAGGTCGGAACTTTGGAGGGGGATATCTCGACGTACAAGCAAAGATAGAGGGAGTTCCTTATATGGATTTGAAGAGGGGAAGGAGAACTACTAAAAGTTGAACTGGGGGAGGAGCTAATTCGGGCTGTGGCAATCGGAAATCGCCAGGGAAGGGGGGGCTTTTCCGTCGTCGGTGTCGGGGTCGGGGGGGTTTTCTGATATATTTTTTTATTTATGAATGGAGAAATATGATTGGTCGATGGTTTTATTAAATTTTTAAATAGTGTTTTCTCAAACGAACTCCTTTTCAAACCCAACGACTGTTGCCCCTAGCTAAATACCCCCATTCCGGACACAATAGGATATGTTTCGTTGGCCAATTCGACTGTTACAGTCCGTTATTTTTTAAATTAAAGTATAAAACATTTAATTTTTCACTCTGAACGTACATTTCAATTTGCCAGGGCCACAAACTGATTCGAAAAATTCCAGAAAAATAAATCTAGCTATGTTTTGACGCTACGATCCCAACAAAACTAGTTTCGTCGAATTCTGAGGTCGTTTGAAAAATGGCCATTTTCTGGTCGATCCAATTTAACAGAAATTGACCAATCACATTTTCCTTTGCCACGCTCACATACTAGCTTCAAAAATTATGAAATTTGAAACCTAGTTATAGTTTGACATCCCGGACCCAACAAAAGTGGCTTCGTCGAATTCCGAGGTCATATGCAAAATATCAATTTTCCAGGGCTATACATTCTATATAGCGACCTATCTGAAAATTCATTCGGGCATAACTTTTGATTCCCGTTATGAAACTTCGATTTTTCAGATTCGTTAGAAAGGTATTGAATAACAGATTTAGATATTTTTGGTTTCACTAAAATCCGTTATATTTTCCACCCTGCACAGTCAGTCAAAGTTTGAATTCAAATTTTCAAACTGACTCACTATTTCTAATTCCATATTTTATTGAAATATTCAATTTCAATCGTTCAAATTCCTTTGAAATCACCAATTTAAAATTTTTAAATTGGCTCGTATTTTCCGGGTTATTACAATCTCCCCCACTTAAAACTTTTCATCCTCGAAAAGGAAACAACAGTAAAGTAGGAAACAAAATGTAAATGCAAAGTATTGTAAAGGTACCTTGCACCGGAGTTAGTCAGAGATATCTAGTCTGCATTTGGGGTAAGCTTGCTTAATGCTTTCCTCAGTCTCCCAAGTACAGTCTCTGGGATCACTGCTCCACTGCACTTTAACTAAATGAACCTTTTTTCTTCTGAGCTCTCTGGTTTCTTTGCCAACAATCTTTAATGGCTCTCTTCTGAGTGATAATTCTGGAGTTATATCTACATCCTGTTGCGCTGCTTCCTCTACAACAAGATCCGGATCATGCACATGTCTTCTAAGTTGAGATACGTGAAATACATCGTGCACTCCAGGCAACCAATCTGGCAATTGAACCCTATAAGCAAGAGTTCCAATTCGTTCGAGTATAGGAAAGGGACCAATAAATCTCGGTGCCAACTTCCCGGTCTTGCAAATCTGATTACTCCTCTCATCGGAGAAACCTTCAAATAAACATAATCGCCAACGGCAAATGATAAATCTCTCCTTCTCGCATCAGCATAACTTTTCTGTCGGCTTTGTGGCGACATTCCCAAACTTGTTTGATAGCTATTGTTGTATGAGAATTCTGCCAAATGCAAATGATCTTCCCATGACCCACCAAAATCAATTATACAAGCCCGCAATAAATCTTCTAGAATTCTATTTACCCGCTCAGTTTGGCCATCTGTTTGAGGGTGATAAGCGGTGCTCATATTCAGTTTCGTTCCCAATTCTGTTTGGAAAGCCTCCTAGAATTTGCTAGTAAATAGGGGATCTCTATCACTGACTATGCTGATGGGAATTCCATGCAGCTTAACAATTTCTTTGATATATATCTGCGCTAGACTTTGAGCGGTTCTATTGGATCTGACAGGTATAAAATGGGCTGTCTTCGTGAAGCGATCTACGATTACCCAAATGCTGTCATTACCTCTCCTGGTTCGCAGCAAACCATCTATGAAATCCATGGAAATCTGCTCCCATTTCCAACTTGGGACTTCCAACGGTTGCAACAGTCCAGCTAGCTTCTGTTGGTCACTCTTGACCAATTGACAAGTAGGACATCTACTAACATACAAAGAAATATCCCTTTTCATTGCCTTCCACCAGAAAGTGCGTTTGATATCGTTGTACATTTTACTCACACCTGGATGGATGCAAAATTTTGGATTTATGGCATTCATCCAGCACTTCTCTTTTGAGCTCAGGTTGGTTGGGAACACAAATTCTCCCATTCAGCATCAGAACTCCTTCTTTATCTACTTGAAAGCTGGAGGGCTTTCCCTTCTGGATTCTTCCTTTGATCTTTTGAATGAAATAATCATTCTTCTGGAGAGCACATATCTTATCGATCAAGCTAGGTGTAATTATAAGCTGGGCAACGATTGCGGTTTTTCTACTAAGTGCATCCGCCACAACGTTAGCCTTCCCCGGCGTATACAGGATATCAAGATCATACGCTACAAGAAATTCTAGCCAATGCTGCTGTCTCAGATTCAGATCTTTCTGGGTATATAATTACTTCAATGATTGATGATTTGTGTACAGTATAAATTTCTTGCCCGATAAATAATGCCTCCAGATTTTCAATGCAAAAACGATGGCTAGCAACTCAAGATCATGAGTCACATAATTCTTCTCATGCGGTTTCAGTTGGCGGCTTGCATAAGCGACTACTTGGCCACTTTGCATTAACACTGCACCAAGACCTCTAATAGAAGCATCTGTCCAAACCGTTAAATCCTGATTGCCATCAATAATAGTTAACACTGGAGCGGTGGTCATCTTCGATTTCAATTCCTGGAAAGCTTCTTCACAGTCGGAAGTCCACTTAAACTTCCCATGTTTCTTTGTGAGCTTCGTTAACGGACCGGATATCTTCGAAAAATCCTTAACGAACTTTCGATAATAACTAGCCAACCCCATAAAACTTCTAACTTTCATGGGAGTAGTGGATTGTTTCCAGTCTTGAATTGCTGTTATTTTGCTTGGGTCAACAGAAATCCCTTTCTCTGACACGACATAGCCAAGAAATTTGACTTCTTCTTGCCAGAAGACACATTTAGAGAATTTGGCTTTGAAGACGTTCTTCCTTAGAATCTCCAATACTTGTTCTAAGTGTTTTTCAAGCTCGGGTTTTGATTTGGAGTAGATTAAAATATCATCGATGAAGACGAGGAAAAATTTATTCAGAACTCCCCTGAACACTCTATTCATTAGATAGACAAAGTATGCTGGAGCGTTACACAGCCCAAACGACATTACTAACCATTCATAAAATATGTCTGGACCTCTGAAAGCTGTCAAAGGAACACACTCTTCTGCTATTCTCAATTGATGAAAACCTGTAGCTAGGTCCATTCGGGAAAATACTTTCGCCCCATTCAATTGGTCTAGCAAGTCATCAATGCGGGGAAATGGATATTTGTTTTTAAGCGTCTGTTTGTTGAGGTCTCGGTAATCAACACATAATCTAAGAGTACCGTCTGACTTTGGGACAAACACAACAGCTGCACCCCAATTAGAAAAACTAGGTCTGATTAGACCCTTCCACAACAGTTGACGAGTTTGATCACCTAATTCTTCTTTTTCTTTCGGAGTCATTCTGCGAATTGGATGCACCACTGGTATGGGATTGGGAATTAGATCGATTCGGAATTCTATTTCTCTTTGCGGAGGTAAGTTTTCAACTTCTTCAAACACATCCGCATAGTTTCTAACAATCGGAATATTTTCTATGGAAGTGGGGATAAGTTCTAATGCCGACCAAAATTCTTCTCTATTCAGATTCGAACCGTGACAGGGTACCGTAATGTATCCAAGCTTCGTTCGAATTTTAACGATTCTTTCCGCACAATTTACTTCAACTTCATATTTCGTTAACCAATCCAGCCCGAGAATAATATCAAATTCAGGAAAATCCATAACGATTAAATCAAAAGGAAACTTGTAGGAAGAATAAGAGACTGGCACTCTACAATATGAACTGAGAGTAACAGGACCCCCTATCGGGTTATGTACTTCCACCGATTCTTTGAGCTTTCGCTGTTTTAACTTTAATTTGTGGACTGTGTTATTAGCAATAAAACTACGCGATGCACCTGTGTTAAACAATACAGAAACAGAAATATTTTTAATGATAAGGGTACCTCCCAAAACATCAGGTTTACCTGCTCCGTCGGAAGCAGCTGGCGGGCTCGACCCGTCATAGACGTGAGCTACTGTAGCTTTCTTCAGCAAAGGACAGTCTTTGACCAGATGATCGGTCTTGCGGCAATTGAAGCACGAGCGAGGGTTCTGGGAGCCTTGGCTCGAGCCTTGAGAATTTGTTTTCTGCCTCTTCAGAGCTGTGCAAACATTTGAGTAGTGCCCCTTCTTACCACAGTTAAAGCAATTTCCTCTTGGCGGCTTGCCAGTCTGAGGTTTTGAAGATGCTGCTTGGCTTGACTCGCCTTGATTTACAACAGGCTTGCGCTTGTTTCCAGCTTGGCTTCTAGCGTGATCCTGATCCAGATGCCTTTGATCAAGGTCTTCATAGTTGCATGTCATTTCCACCAGCTCGTTGAATTCCATCTTGACATGGGCCATGGCTCTATCATGATATTGTCGTCTTAGCCCAAGGATAAACCTCTTATTTTTGGATTTCGCGGTGGCAACGAGCTCTGGAGCATAGGGCGACAACAGTGTAAATTTATTCAGATAATCTTGCACGGAAAGATCCCCCTGCTATAGATTGGCGAAGTCATCGTGCATTCTTTCTAGAGCTTGTTCGGGGACATATTTCTCCTTGAAGAGTTCTTTAAATCCATCCCATGTTCTTCCAGCTTCTCTATTCTCGGCGGTAAGAGATTCCCACCATAATTCAGCTTGTTCCTGCATAAGCCAGGCGCCCATAATAGCTTTGTCTTCGTCTCCGAGCCTTTGGCCTTCAAGAATTTTCTCGCATGTTTTGAGCCATGCAAGGGCCTCTATCACGGTGCCAGTTCCCGAGAAGGTCTTGCCTCCTAAGTTCTTATATCTCTTAGCTACACGGTCTAGCTCAAAGTATTGAGCTGCCGGGGGTTGTATCAAAGGTCCTTCTTGAGCTGGGACTTCTCCTCTTCCTCGGCCTCGGCCGGCACGGCCTCCTCTAGCGGTGGCTGCTCTGGTAGCCATTTTTCAAATTCTGTATAAGCAACGAAAAAGTCAGCTAACATAAATGATAGTCTATTGCATAGTTAAGCAGAAAATTTACGGAAAGATAACGATGGATTGATCAAATTGTTTTTGCTATTCTGTTCGGCTCATTCTAGTACTTTACTAGTCCTATCCCTAATGAGCTACTCGCCTTAGAATACTACTGATTCTATGTTGCTGAATTTTTTAATGTGTTAGACTCCAGAACTAAGGTTAACCAAAGCTCTGATACCAGCTGTGACGATCCCAAAACCCCGTGACACGGTGTTAAGGATAATCATTGGAATATAACACATTAATCATCATTAGCAGATCACAGATAATAGCATAAACAGAAAATAGAATAATTTACACACATATGACAGCGGAATCATATCAATATCATCACACCAGAGAAGCACAGTACCGGATACAACTTAGTGCATAATGATACATAGTCAGTCACCATCGCCTGAGGCGGAATCATACATAAAGAGTCCTCAAAATAAATATCAGTCTACATCGCCAATGGCGGAATCATAATATAGATACAATAATGGCGGAGAAAATCAAAGTCAGCACGGTGTAGTCAAGCCTCGCCATGAGCCAAAAGGTACGTCAGAAACCTGTAACTAGGCTGCCCATGTGAAAATGAGGGCACCCGAGTTTGCAAGGTGAAACAAAATACGAGTCAGTCATGGGACTGGTATGAGAAATCTACTCAACTTATAAACAACAATAATAAGGCAAATCAAAGGACCACGCCACTTTCGCGGAACGGGTTTACTCCAATGAGTGCTGGTGCATGATATAAACTAAACGATTAAATCAACGCAATGCTTTTTATAAAATGAAGCCATTATAAGACTCAGGTCCCATCACACAATGCAACGCAAGCCGGAGGATAGAGTTTTCCCTTATAATGGCCAAAGATGCTTCATACGAATAAAACAGAAGTGTTTGATATTATTACCAGTGCATATATGTTTCAAAAGCAAATTCAATCATAAATATCAATCCTAGACGGCATGGGTACCATATATCATGTCGCCATACTAGTAATACAATCACACTCGCATATTTCGTATTGGGAATTGGATTCCTTCATGAGTCGAGGCAAGGGGCAAGCTCCTCTCTGATTCGAGACACTCTAGCAAATGTCCCACGACCCCACTATGATCCTTGGATCTTCAGGGCCGGTCCTCTCTTACTTTTGAGGATTGGCAATTCCTGAACACACGTTTCCCGGTCCTTAAAGACCTATATCGAGGCGCCTCGCATTCCAACAACCACACATGTGAAAAGTATATATAATGTCAGGGCTGGTAGGTCACTGACACCAACTTAGCTAGAAAGAAACGTCGTGCTCTCCCTGCAGTCACTCTCCTGTTTTTGACTCATACCGAGGTGTGAGGCTCGCGAATTCACGTTATACACAAAGCTACGTCACACAGACCATGCTTTGATCATCAAACACAAAACTTTGCTTTGCAACGGAATTCTTGATCATATGCCACTTAGGTGTGCCACACAGGCAATCCACTCCATACGACTGATTTCTGTCAATACATAACCTCTGAGCTCGTATGTCTCAGAGAAGGGCGTTAAGAAAGAGAATAAATTCCCCGCCGCCAAACAGATATATATTTAACAAAGATCAATCAACACAGAACAAAATCCAATGTCAGACACACGGTCCATTTACAAGTCCGTTCTGGGTCTGAACGAAACCGGAGGCACCAATTCCTCGCATATCCGTACAATCAACAGTATGTTTGGACGACTACTACTTCAATTCCTTCATGGTAGCTACTCCAATCACGAGCATCAGTAGCGCCCAACCATCCAATGTGGATATCGCTGGTCTTCAGCCGTCTTTGACTCTTCGACTTCTCAACGTCGATCAATTATTTGAAATGAGATAAACTCGGCCTTTTCAAATAACCCACGTATATTTAAATTTTCAAATCAATTAATCACATGGTTGGACTATTCAACATTCACATTTCAGTTATTTAGTTATAATTTTCATGTCAAATACATTCAACCATCACATATCAAGCAAATACAACAAAATTGGTTTATTTCCACTCTATATCGTCTATAGTATTTTATAACGATATATCGCCATTTTTATTTAATTTAAAACGGCCATATTTAATTAAACGACGTTTCAGGTCGTGTCGATGCACTGGCGCTACTTTTCACTAATTTTGTTTTACCCATATCTGGAAATCTAACCGTTGGATCTTCACAAAGTTGGTGCCGTTGGAAGATATTTCCAAGCCGAACCCAACGGTTGCGGTTTCGGGAAAATCCAATGGTCGGATTTCCCGCACTAGTCGTTTGAAATCACGGTTTCAAAACACGAACTGCACGGCCACGTTTCGTTTTAATTCTATTTATATTTATATATTTATATAAATATAGTTCATTCAAAAATTCCTATATCGTTTCCACTTCAATTATTTCACTAACGCCTTTAAATTTCGGAAAATTTCGCCATAACCTCCTTTGTACGGGAGGGTCTGGGAAAATTCCCAAATAGCCACACGGGCGTCTTATATTAAAAAGAAAAAGAAAAAGCCAAGCAGCTAGCCAACAGGCTCATAAAATCATCACCCAAACAAAGCAGTAAATGTGTACCTATTTGTCGGGCACAAAATTTTATTCCTCTTCTCTAGCCCCTTTGTTATAACCTGTTCAATAGATATGTATGTACATATATACAATTTCTATCACTTATCATTTTCCATTCAATTTCATATTTGATTTACTTTAGTTTAAAAACACCAATCATTCTAATGTTGCATGCATAGGCTAAAATTATATCATTAGCTAATTAATGTATATTTCAACTCATGCACATTTATTTGAACAAGTGGCTATTTTTAACACTTCACATTTCAATAGATGATAATTTTGGCGAACTCAAATAGATTTCAACACATGACTATTATATTTGGTTCCTATGCATGTTAAAAAGAATATTTCTTTCACAAATATTTATTTCAACGTCCGCATATCTTTTGCATATCACATATATGATAAAAATGATATTTTTATCATTTAAAATATTTATTCGACAAATGGATGTTTCAACACTTCATAGTTTCAATAAAAATGTAATTTTTATTGTTCGATCTTTTTATTCAACACATGAACTTTTCCACTACACACACTTCTCTACAAATGAACATTTCCACACATGGACATTTTATTTATGTTGTTCATATTAGAAAGATGGGATTTTTATTGTTGAAACTATTTATATAAGGCGAATATTTTTCATACTTCATATATATATATATAAATGTGATTTTTATTGTTTAAACACTTCATTCATTCACAAATGAATTTAATTTTCACACAACACTTTTCAACACATGAACATTTCCCTACATGGATATAGTTTCAACATATGACTTTAATTTCTACGCATGAAAATAATTTCAACATATGAAAATAATTCTAACACACAAAGATTATTCAAAATTTCGGCAGCATAACGGCAGGGTAGTTAAAACCGGCACCGTCCCTAGTACGGCTCCTCGCTCTACCTTAAAATCTCGCGGTTTTTGACTATGGGGATTCATGCATCTAATTCGCACGTAGGCGGCATGTTTATTTTTATTTCCACAAATATTTCCAATTCATTTCAATCACCAATGGGTATTTTTCAAACACAACCAAACAATATCAACCACAAACAATTATTCTACCATTCGTATTTTTCATCCAATATTTCACACCAATTCACCACAATAAATATCGTCCATGGTTTGTGGACGAGGGGAGTACATATATATATATATATATATATAATTGCTATATTTCACTTGCATTTCAACACATATATCAATTATTCTATGCATGTAAAATTCATACTTCGCTTATATAGCTTACACTACGCATGTACATGAAGTATACAACGCGTATGTAATTTATATTTCGCTAATATAAATTATACACGACATTTTCCATTCAAATTCATGTTAATTTAGATTTCTCACATTGGTTTTCGGAGTGCTAAAAATCGATACGATGTCAGAAAAATCCGCGGCTTTTTCTATTGGGTAGAGAGCTTCCTTGCGGTCCCGATGTTTTCTGTTTCATCGAATTCCATCAACACACCAAAAAGATATGATTTTTCAAAGTGTAAGGATAAAAAAGAACTCACTTTTCACGATGGTTCAAAACTAGGTTTGCGGTTTTCGCGAGAACCGGGGCACGAGGGGATGATCGGCGGGTTGGACGTGGAAGAGCTTCGAGAGGGCTACAGGCGCGCGGCGGTTTGGTGGCGTTCGGTGGTCCAGATCGGCGGCGGCGGCGGTTTAAAGGTCGGAACTTTGGAGGGGGATATCTCGACGTAGAAGCAACGATAGGGGGAGCTCCTTATATGGATTTGAAGAGGGGAAGGAGAACTACAAAAAGTTGAACTGGGGGAGGAGCTAATTCGGGCTGTGGCGATCGGAAATCACCAGGGAAGGGGGGAGCTTTTCCGTCATCGATGTCGGGGTCGGGGGGGGGGGGTTTCTGATTTATTTATTTATTTATTTATGAATGGAGAAATATGATTGGTCGATGGTTTTATTAAATTTTTAAATAGTGTTTTCTCAAACGAACTCCTTTTCAAACCCAACGACTGTCGCCCCTAGCTAAATACCCCCATTCCGGACACAATGGGATATGTTTCGTTGGCCAATTCGACGGTTACAATCAGTTATTTTTCTAATTAAAGTATAAAACATCGAATTTTTCGCTCTAAATGTACATTTCAATTTGCCAGGGCCACAAACTGATTCGAAAAATTCCAGAAAAATAAATCTAGCTATGTTTTGACGCTACGGTCCCAACAAAACTAGTTTCATCGAATTCTGAGGTCGTTTGAAAAATGGCCATTTTTTGGTCGATCCAATTTAACAGAAATTGACCAATCACATTTTCCTTTGCCATGCTCACATACTAGCTTCAAAAATTATGAAATTTGAAACCTAGCAATAGTTTGACATCCCGGACCCAACAAAAGTGGTTTCGTCGAATTCCGAGGTCATATGCAAAATATCAATTTTCCAGGGCTATACATTCTATATAGCGACCTATCTGAAAATTCATTCGGCCATAACTTTTGATTCCCGTTATGAAACTTCGATTTTTCAGGTTTGTTAGAAAGGTATTGAATAACAGATTTAGATATTTTTGGTTTCACTAAAATCCGTTATATTTTCCACCCTGCACAGTCAATCAAAGTTTGAATTCAAATTTTCAAACTGACTCACTATTTCTAATTCCATATTTTATTGAAATATTCAATTTCAATCGTTTAAATTCCTTTGAAATCACCAATTTAAAAATTTTAAATTGGCTTGTATTTTCCAGGTTATTACAAAATTTGCCATTTTCCAGTTGATTAAATTCAAACTAAAATTGCCAAACACGTTTTAATTCACCACGCTCACCTATTAATTCCAAAAATTATGAAAATTGGAATCTAACAATAATTTGACATTTCGGATCCAAAAAAAGTGGTTTCGTCGCAAATGGAGGTCGTTTGGAAAATGGCTATTTTTAAGGGTCACATATATTATAAATATATATATAATTATAGATAAATTCCATAGCGACTATTCTGAATTTTAAACTGGACATAGCTTTTAATTTATAAAGTAAAATCTTAGTTTCTTACATTCTTTAGAATGATATTGTTAAACAGATTCAATTATTTCTGGTTTCATCCAATTCTAACTTATATTGAATTATGTATATTCATTTGAAATTTGAAATCAAATTTTCAAACTACCACGCCATTTCAGGCTCGTTTTAAAATTAAAATAAATTTGTTCATTCTAACTTCATTTAAAACAAATTTTATTCGTTATTATTTAAAATAAATCATTTTAAATATTCAAAACCCATTAAAATTGCTAAAATAAAAATTTTAAATTGGTTCTGAAAATCTGGGTTGTTACAGGATTCCTCAAATTTATTGTTCATTTTCCTATTATCATAATATGATATGTTTAACTAATATGATTGGATTATTGACTTGGTTATTGATTGTTGAATCCAAATTCAACATTTTTTTTTGTTATTAACCAATGGGCAGTATTGGTTGAGAAATTGGTAGTAGATGGTCTATATATACACATCGTTTTATAAGATTGATTTGGCGTTAGGTAAATCGGTAGAAGTAAAGTTATGAAATTTAATTTTTTAATTGAAGATAAAAATTTAAATTAATTATTTAAATGAAAAGTTATAACGAGAAAATAAATATTTGCATTTATTATTTAAGTTCATAAGTAATTATTAAATGATTTTATAAAGCTAATTCTTATGTTAATAGGATTGATAAGCAAGTAAGCAAAAATTAATGTAATGATTAATGACCGAGTTTGATTATTTTTTTAACAAACAAATAAAAAATGGGATTATACTGAAATTTACAATTATTTATTTAATAATAATCAAATTAAATGAGATTACTTAAATTAATTTTATTATTAATTAATTTGAAAGATAGGACTAATTGCTTATGATTAACAAGTTAATCATGCTTAGAGTTGACCAAGTCGACTACCTTAACTGAATAGATTATTAAATTGGTTTGTTAATTTAATAGAAATAGTTAATGGTAAAGTAAACCATTTTATTTTTAATCAAATGTTAAACATTGATTAATATTTATTTAATAATAAAGGTTGTAATCATGGAATTAAATCCATTTAAGGAAAGTTCGTGGTGTTGAGTGTAAAGATATGATTTTTGTTTGATAATAACAAACATATACAAATAATATAAATGTGTTTGAAAATAGTACTATTCTGCACTATACATATAGAAATAAATATTTAAGTTGAATAAAATGCAAACTGCACAGAATTTGATGGACAAATAGCATTTGTTATTCAAATATAATATTTTATTTTAATATTCAAATAGTGCAATTTTTACAACTCCGTTATTTGTACATTCCAACGACACACTTCATTTCATAATAATTTCATTTACATATCACGTTCTCTCTACAGCACTCACACATTGTCACTCTGTTTTACACTCATACATTCGTTTTATATAATGACACAGTCTTCTGTTCTTTGCCTTCACAGCTCACTGTCAGTCCAGTCATTATCTGCTTACATGTCACATGAAACACACACACACAGTATACTGCAATATAAGTAAAACTGAACATATGCAAATAAAAATTTATTTTTAAATTTTATTTGCCTCGGAATTTTGGTGTGTTTCTCATCATCTTCTAGATCTAGTACAGACTGCTTATGATATTTACAGTGATCCACTGTAAATACCACAAGGGAGTCAGTATATATACGCAAAATATCTCAATGCAGGGACAAAAAAACTTGTCTAGATGGCTGCATATATACACGTGTATATATATACATGTGTGAACTACCTCGCCAATCCAATGTGCAACTGAGGAGTAGCCACGTGGACAATCTCGACTCAGTGCACGCATGAAAACAACTCAAAGTCAGCAATAAACTCAGAGAATAACGTCCATCAAAACAACAATAGTGGTCGAGGCAGCTCAACAAAGAGGTCCAATCATAAATGTGAGCCAAGCATGTTTAACACAGCCAAGAATGGGCCGAGCATATGTATATGGTCATCAATGCAAACGTGGTGCATCCATTATAGACTACTCAGCAATGAACAAGTCAAAGTATGGATTAATTGACAAGTCAGCATGGTCGAGGCAAGTGACAAAGCCTGACATGCATCTATATAGAAAACTTTTTCAGCAATGCAATTATATTTCAAGTTTGTCAATATGCAGGAAATGGTGTATAGGAGCTCAACATGGTTCAGCCAAACCAATTACAATGGTATGGATGCATTGGCACAAGTATGCAGTCTCATTAATGGAGCAAAGAAGAATAACTTAGCAATGTGACACAAGTGTGTACATACATGGTTCAATACAAAAGTTAAATTGTTCAAGAGAAGTAAACATGGCAGCAGTGAAATTTATATGGGTGTGCAGCGCAAACAATCAACATGAAATAATGGTCGAGCCAAGTATAGAACTGGGAGTAAAGTTAGTTCACACAAGAATGAAACAAAAATATAGTACACAACAATATTAAAAAAAGGAATAGCAAACCAGAGAGTTTTAATGGTCATACAACATTTCTCAAGCCAGATACAAAAATTCAAATGCAGCATGTACAATGGATCAACACATTGAGTTCAAGTTCAAGTGGTACAAGATCATATCAGCATACATGCTGGAGCAAATCATTTTTAGCAAAATGGTGCATAGCTACAGCTAGGATGACATGGCTGTTCAGTTTTTTTTTTAAATGTTCAAGACTGAGCAATAAAGCACGTAACATGTCGAGCAGCATCAACTCATACATGGTGAATGATAGAAACAGCAAGCATAACATGGCTATACAACCGCATGTCTATAGCATATCAAGAAGGATGTAACAGCTTCCATGAGAACATGAATATGCTACAGCAAATAATTCAGCAAGCTAATGGATGTCACATGAAGGGGTGCAACATGTTCAGCAATCTCAAATCACATGACACAGCATAACTCATGTACGTGACAATGCAAGTGTTAAAGCAGTTTGTATAATGTCAGTAGTATTCGAGCTACAACAAAACGGGTTACATGGATGAATCTTGTCAACACAACAACAAATCAATGCTGTCATCCCATATGCAACATTTCAATAAGCCAGTTTTGATAATGTTTTTTAATTCTATGATTTCCAGAAATGAATTTGATTCAATCAAAGATGGGACTCATGACAACCAGTATTGTTTTAGGCAACAAATTCAAATTCGTTTCGAAGGAGAGAAAGTCAAAAAGAGGAAATCGAGCAGGAACATTTCAAAAGGACCAAATCAAAGCCTTTAGAAGCCACCAAGATATTTTTTTAGGTCCAAAATATATACGGCCAAGTTTAAACCAAAGAAAATTTGGAAGACAAATTCAAATCAGAAACCCAAATCTTAAGAGAAATTCAACGCTCACGAATTATCTATAATCAGAGATTCTAGGGTTTCAAAACCCCTATAAATACACATGTTTCATCACAGGAAAAAAAAGGAAAATCTAAAATCTAGAACCCAAATCTAAGATAGTAGAATTCTGTAAATTTACTCACTTTTGTTTGAGAGCCGAAGAGAGGAATTCCAGAGATCGAAGCTTCAGTGAACAACATCACTTGAAGATCATCTGAGATTACATTGTTTCAGGAACTCAAGCAATCAAAATCGATTTGAGAATTCATATGAAAACCCTAGATTGCAAGCTGCTGCCGCCATTTTCAATTCTCAGAAGAAAAGAGAATGGGTTCAATCGAATTGCAAAGAGGTCGGCCATCTTTTAATTTAAAAAGGGGATAACCCTCAATTTTAACTCCTAGGGTTTTTGCTTTGTTTATTCATTTAATTTCAAGTTTTTTTTAAAGGAAAATCAATAACTACTAGCATATGTAGTTAGCAAGATCACAGCTTAAGAGAACAAGTTGTGTCAAGGTCTTGAGCATAGGGTTTAAGAAGTCGGGAGAAAGTGTTGCGAGTTTACAAGGGCCTATAAGCGTAGAGATTGTTTATAACTCCTAGTAGAAACCTTAAATGCAGCAGTAGGCAAAATTTTGCCGAAGCTGGGTATCTTCTATGTGTGATTTTATTTCTGCAAGCTATTCTATTATTCTGTTTTAATTTTATTTAGTTTTAAATTTATTTAAATTACAATAAACCCTATTCACCCCCCTCTAGGGTTAATTTAGATCCTACTATTGGTAACAGAGCGGGTATTTTTAACTCTAGAGTCATGAATTTGTCTAACAATGCTTTTTCTGAAGGTCAGTCCATAACTACGCCACCAATGTTTAGTGGAACTGATTATTCCTATTGGAAAGCAAGGACGAAAATTTATTTGAGTTCAGTTGATTATGATGTATGGGATATTGTTGAAACAGGCTACAAACCTCCCGTTACGATTATTAATGATATTGAAATTACTAAGCCAAAAGATAAGTGGGATGCTAATGATAAAAAATTATTCATAACTGATGCCAAAGCAATGAACGCTTTAATTTATGCTCTTGATAAAACTGAGTTTAACCGTATATCTCACTCTTCAATTGCGTAGGAAATTTGGCAAACTTTGGAAGTTACACATGAAGGGACATCTCAAGTCAAGGAATCTCATCTCGCACTACTCTACAACGAATATGAAAATTTCACGATGCGTAAAGACGAAGATATAAAAGAGATGTATGGTCGATTCCCCATATTGGTTTATAATGCAAGGGCTCTTGGTAAAGTCTACACTGAACTGGAATTAATACGCAAAATACTAAAAGTGCTACCAATGAAATTTGAAGCCAAAGTAACAGCTATTCAAGAATCGAAAGACCTAAGTAAGTTGAAAATAGAAGTGTTAATTGGAAACTTGATCTCTTATGAAATGGAGTTAAAAGCCAAAGCAAGACGCGATGATTCAAAATTAAAAAAAAGACTCTGACAGTGATAAAGAGGAAGCCAATTTGTGTCTTATGGCACAGTCAGATTCAGAAAGTAGCGAAGAGGACTCCAGTGTGGTACCAAACTACACTTACAAAGATTTAATTTTAATATGTCATGATCCTACCAAAACCGTTGATTCTCTTAAACTAAATAAAAGTTAAGAAATTATAATCTGAAAGACTAAAATTAGTTCACGAAAACAATAGGCTAGAAACTAAGCTTGGAAAAGCTACAAACCTTGATAGTGAAAACTGCAAGCTTTTAAAACAAGAGCAAACGGAATTTAAAGAAAATTTTGAAAAATTTAAACAAGAAAACTTGTGTAACAACCCGGAAATTCTGAGCCAATTTAAATTTTTTATTTTGTCAATTTTAATGAATTTTGAATATTTAAAATTGATTATTTTAAATAATAACGACAAGAAATATATTTTGAATAGAATTAGAAACGTATATATTTATTTGAATCGTCGTTAGAATATAAATATTTTATTTTAAATATAAAAGGAATTGGAAATGGCGTGGTAGTTTGAAAATTTGATTTCAAATTTCAAATGAATGTACAGGATTCAAAATAAACCGGATTTTAGCAAAACCAAAAATATTAGAATCTATTTGAAAATATCTTTCCAACGAATTCGAAAAATCAAAAGTTCATCGCGGGAATAAAAAGTTATGTCCAATTGAAAATTCAAAATAGTTGTTGTGGAATTCTGGACCTTAAAAAAGGAAATTTTGCAAACGACCTTCGTTTTCGATGAAACCACTTTTGTTCAATCCAGGATGTCAAATTATTACTAGATTCCAATTTGCATAATTTTCTGAATCAATATGTGAGTGTGGCGAAATTAAACGTGTTTTAACAGTTTCAGTCAATTTAATCGACTCGAAAATGGCCATTTTTCAAACAGTCTCAGAATTCAACGAAATTAGTATTGTTAGGGCCATATCGTCAATACAAAGCTAGGAATAATTTTTTGGGAATTTTTAGAGTTAGTATGTGGCCCTGGTAAATTGAAATGTGTGTTCAAATTCAATATACCATGATTTATATTTTAATTTGAACGAAAACTGATCGAAACGATGGAATTGGCTTAAGGGACATATCCCATTGTGTTCGGAATGGGGGTAATTAGCTAGGGCCGACAGTCGTTGGGCTAGATTTGGGGTTCGATAGAAAAATCACCTTTATGGGAATTAAAATTAATTAAAAATATAATTATTTATAAAGGAGCCCCCTTTTTCTCCTTCTTCAGGTCAACGCCCCCCCCCCCCCCTTTCTTAGTTTTCACGAACAGAAAAAAAAACCTTGAGCTCTGTTTCAAAAAGGAGACGGACACCGCCTGCTCCCACAGCCCAGCCTCGCGCTCCGGCCCCGCCCCCTCCGGCGATGGCGCCTCCGCCCAGACCCCCTCCTCTAGATCCCTCTGCGTCTTCAATAGCCGCGCCTCCATCACGAGGCTCCCCATCGCGTGTATCGAGACACCGCGGCACTTACCACTGCCACCAACGGCGAAGCCCCCCTGAGCCGCCCTCCTCCGGCGCCGACAGCAACTCCGACTAGTGGTGCGTTTTTTATTATTTACTTTAAAAATTGTTTAAATTCTTGCTTTTTTTTATAAATAACAGTGTGATTTTGCTAGAGTAAATAGGGTTTTAGTGTGATAAAGATACGGTGTTTATATAGATAAAGGTATGATTTTTATAGTGTTTTCATGAATATAAAGTAATGATTTTTATAATGTTTCCACGAAGGGAAATGATTAGAATTTTACTAATCTAAACATGAGATCTATTAATATATAAAGTATAGATTCTTGTTCATGAAAAGAAATGACTTTTATAAATGAAAAGATTGGATTTTTATACATGAAAGGTTAGTATTTTTATAACATAAAGGTGTAATTTTTACAATGAAGGAGAATTTATAAAAATACGATTTTTATTATATGCATAACATAAGGATAAAGATTTGATTTTTATAATGAAGTAGAGAATATAAAATTGTGATTTTTACATATGTAGTGGATCAAAGAATAGATTTTTTATCATAATAAAAATTCGATTTTCATATATATGAAGAGAAAATAAAAATTCGATTTTCATGTATATATAGGGAAGATAAAAATTCGATTTTTATATATATGAAGTGAAGATAAAAATTCAATTTTTATATATATGAAGTGAAGATAAAAATTCGATTTTTATATATATGAAGCGAAGATAAAGATGTGATCTTTATAGAAGTAGTAATGTAAACATATGATTTTTATATATAAAAATGAATAATAAAAATGAGATTTTTACTATGAATAGAGTGAAATAGATTGCGATGGAACCGACGGTAATCAAAACAAAATCTGAACCGTTCAGAAATAAAGAATGGAGGAGTGGAAACCAAAGGTGAGAACTTCTCACTTTGATTCTTGTTTTCTAGCTAAAAATATATACTAGGATACAGACGATGCTTAGCAGCACCCGACACCCATTGTCCACAGACCATTGACGACTTGTTTGATTTTATTGTGTGGTGAAAATTGATTGTGATATTGAAATATATTCATGTGTTGAAATAAATTATTTATTGTTAAAAAAATAATTTTTAACATGAATGTGAATAAATAAATATTCATTTACAAATCGAACGATTTGTTTATGTACACCCATGTGACTGATATTGATTAGGACTATAAATTTTACACATCGCCCAACTGCACAAATAAAAATATGTGTTTGCTGATTTGAAACCCAACATGGGTGTTGGGATGATATTTGGCATACACTGATCCCAATTATTTAGTTGTATGTCGATCGATAGGTTGACAGATAAGTTGTGTACTGCACTTTGGATGATGGTTGATTATTTATAATTGCTATTATATACATGTGGTGTATGGAATCCATATAATTAACATTATATGGTAATTGATTGGGCCTCATTCCAATTTGGAAAATAAAGAATATTATAGAATGAAATATTCATGTGTTGAATAGAATAAATATTCATGTGTTGAACACAAGAAAATTCATGTGTTGAAAAAAAAAATCATGTGTTGGATAAAAGAAAATTCATGTGTTGAGAAAAATCTCTAAACGATAAAATTCACGTCTTTATCATATATATAAAGTTAGAAACTAATTGGAAATCAGTTAAGATGAATGGTTTCCTAGGTATTGATCTGATGTTGGTTTCGGCCTTTAGGGTTAATATTTAGGGAATCGTTCTCTTACTAATTCACGGTTAGAAGCTGAATAAGAATTAAACGATATAAAACACAATTTTATCAAATATATTAATTAACAAAAATAGTCTTGTATTGACAATACTCATGTGTTGAGAATACTCATGGGTTGAGAATATTCATGTGTTGAAACTATTCATGTGTTGAACGAAATATTTGTACAATAAAATTCACATTTTATTGTAAGTAAGAAATAATAAATATCCATGTGTTGAAAGAAATAGATATTCGTGTGTTGAAGAAAATATTCATTTGTTGAATAGAATAACTAAATTATTGAAATATATAAAGCCGTGTTGATTAGAGATGCGCCATTTTGACGCAAACGATATTTTTATCAATTATATTCATTTTTATAATGAATATAGAAAAGAAAGTAATTTCAAAGTATAACGTTTTGAAAATATTATCGTTTATAAGTTAATGATATGGAATATTCTACTTAGATTTAAAAATGAATATGAAATTGAAATTGTTTTGAAAACAAATTTAAAACGATTTATAAAATACGTTTAGAATTGAAATCGACGAAGTATATATAATATATATATTATATATATTAAATGGCCTGAATAGAACGCGGCGCGCCGCGGCAGTTCGCGAATTTCGACCATTGACTTCGAATGGACGTTACAGAAGATTCGACCGTCGGATTCTCCTAAAACCAGAACCGTTGGGTTTGTATCGAAAAGATCTTTCCAACGAATATGAGATGTTTGAAATCTAACGGTTGGATTTGGAATTATGTCCAAATCAAATTTGGAAAAGGTCCCCGTAAGTGCAGTTCGACGACCGTTATTGGAAATCAACTGAACAGGCCTTGATAAAATTATTAAAAATATTAATAATTTGTGTAAAATCATAATAAATGATTTAGAAAGAATTGGGGTGGAAATCCCATATTTAAAAGGGATAAATTATATTATTATCGAAATGAACTAGTTTTGAACTAGAATTTTAATCCAATATTTTTCAATAAATAAATTGGATTTGATGTGGTTTTAAAAATAATCGGAATTTCCAATATAGAATTGGAATGGATTTGAATCGAAGTTATCTTTGGGAAATTTCGATGTTGGATTTCGTGTTTATACATATATGGTTGTGGAAATTTGAAAGATATATTTATATCGTTATTTCCAATACGATATTTGTTGGTTTCAGAATTTGATATCGAATATAAGCCGATATATTTTCTATTCAGAGCCTTGTATTTAATATCAAATGGGATTTTGGGTTCGTCGTGAATGGTGTCTTAAATAACACTGTTCTTGAACCAACTTTATAAAAAAATAAATCTTTTAATTAAGATATAGTGAAATGGTCCAGTTAATTAGTATTTAATTGGAATTGAATTTAAATTGGTTTTTGGGTTTATCGTGAGGGGTGTTTTGAATAACACCTGTTCTTTAACTAGATTAACAATGGAATGGGATTTTGGGTTGTTGTGAACCGTGTTTTAAATGACATTGGTTCTTTAACCCAGTTAAAGATAAGATTAACTTCTTAGCTTTAAATAACCATAAATATTGATTTGTAGGAAGATTAAAACAAAGTGGAGTTTTAATGAATCTTTAATTAGATTGAAATCATCGAGAATGGAGTATCACCAGTTTTTCTCCAAAGCGATAATAAAATCTTAACTAGATTTGAATGTGAAATGGTAATTAATATTTACCGATAACACAGTGGTGTTAGATATGGAGTACTATCAGTTTTGCTCCAGGGGATGAATAGGTTGGGATTGGGAAATAAAATAAATAATTACTTCGGTGTGGTTCGCTAATCCCGACTAGTTTGGAAAACCTTAACATGGTTTGAAATGATATCCCATGGAAGATTAAACAATAAATTTAAAAGAATTTATCTTTGATAAAATTAATGGGAACCTTTCCCTAAGAATGTGAATATTTGAATAAAGAATATCCTGAATTAGAATGAGGCGTATATTGCGCTTGTGTAACACTTGCTTATTATATACGCGGGTTATTTGGAAAGGCCGGGTTTAAACCCATTCTGGATAACCGATTCGACGATAAGTCGATGATGAAGATGGTGGTTGAAGACCAGAGGTCTTCACATCGTTTGGACGATTATTGATGATCTTGATTGGGCTGTACACCCAAGAGGAGGGAATCAGTTGGTGATCGTCCAGACGTACTTGGAGATCGATGGATATGCGAGGAATAAGGTTCCTCCGGTTTCGTTCAGACCCAGAACGAACTTGTAAATGGACTGTGTGTCTGACATTGGGTTTTATTCTGTGTGATTGATTTCTATTAAATATATATCTGTTTGGCGATGGAGAATTTATTCTCTTGCTTAACCCCCTTCTCTTAGACGTACGAGCTCAGAGGTTATATATTGATGGATATCAATCGCATGGCATGAATTGCCTGTGTGGCATGCCTAAGTGGAAAATGATCAAGGCTTCTGTTGAAAAGCAAAGTCTTGTGGTTGATGATCAAAGCACGGCCTGTATGTCATAGCTTTGTGTATAGCGTTAATTCGCGAGCCTCGCACCTCGGTATGAGTCAAAAACGGGATAAGGACCCAAGGAGTGCACGACGTTTCTTTTCAGCTATGGGTGATGTCAGTGACCTACCAGCCCTGACATTTATATACTTTTTACCTGTGGGGTTGTTGGAATGCGAGGCGCTTCGATTATAGGTCCTATAGGACCGGGAAACGTGTGGTCAGGAATACTAATCCTCAAAATTAAGAGAGGACCGGCCTTGGAGGTTCCAAGGATCGCTATGTGTGGTCCTGATACATTTGCTAGAGTGTCTCGAACGGAGAGGAGCTTGCCCCTTGCCTCGACTCATGATGGAATCCAATTTCCAATACGTGATAATTCAGTTTTATTTGTAGAGCATAGTATGGCGACATAGTAGATGGTAGCTTTGCCGTCTATGATTGATACTTATGATTGAAATTGTTTTGACACTATACACTTATAGTAATATCAAAATAATCTGTTTTTAAACGTATCAAGCATTATTTGGATGTTATAAGTAAAACCCTATCCTCCGGCTTGCGTTGCATTGTGTGATGGGACCTGGGTCTTATAATAGCTTCATTTTTCTTTATTTAGCATTGCGTTGTTTGTTTTATGCACTGGTATTCTTGGGAGGAAACCCATTCCGTGTTATACGGCGTAGTCCCTTGATTTACCTAACTTTAAAAATAAAGATTAATAACTGTTTTAGTTCTCACACCAGTCACATGACTGACCTAGAGTTTATTGTTTTAACCTAAACTCTTGGTGCCCTTATTTTCCACATGCGCAGCTAGTAGTAGGGTTTTGCAGATATTATATTCACAGGATCCTGGTATATAGCTGAAGTGATATTCGGAAAGCTCTGTATCCATGTACATCTTTCAGTTATGTTTTGTATTATTTTTCCGCTGCAGTAATGTATTTAAATCTCTGATAATTATCAAATGTGCAATATTTATTCATACTTTGTATATTCTTGTATTCTGATGGAATTATTGTAATAAACAATGAAATGTTCTTATGTTTGTCTTCTGATTCGTCTTGTCCTCACGGTAATTCGTCCTTTCTCTTCTCTTCGAAGATCGGGGAAGTTCGGGTCGCCACAGTTAGTATCAAAGCTTTGGTTTACAGAGCTCGAGAACAAGACGTATTAGAACCAAACGAAAGAATTCATCAGAGATTGGATTAGTAATGTCCAATAAGAATGGCTCGTTAGAGATGGGATCAGTAGTATCCTAGAGCGAGTCGAAAGAGTGTTATTTTTAAAATAAAAACAAGTTTTTTTTTGAAAATTTAAACCATTTTGTACGTATTTGAATATTTTATTTGTATTGAATTTGGACAATCAAGTATATATAGATTTTGTGTATACGCGTCATGAACGTATATTCGAAGTTTTAATATACTGGATAGATATAGAATCGCACTCTAGTAGCCCAGAGATGTTCTGATGGTGGCTCGAAACATCATCAGCATTTATGTTCAAGCTTCGAAAGTGGGATATATATATATATATATATATATATATCCATCAGACTGGTGTGAGAACCAAAACTAGATAGGATCTATTGTTGTGATTTGGCATCAAAAATGAATTTTTAGTATATATAATAAGTTATGTATTTGAAACGATAATTCACTAATTGATTGCTGGTTGTGTTGTTTGATTGTTGGTTTTATTTATTAAAATTTTGAACCATTTAGCCTAATGCAACAAAATTTAGAACTGTATTGAAAAAAATGATTACAATTGCATGCATATACATGTATATCCATTGAACAGGTCATAGCAAGGAGGCTAGAGAAGAGGAATAAAATTGTTTGCCGTACAAATAGGTACATGTTTGTTGTATTTCTTGGGGATTTGATGATTTTATGAGCCTCTTGGCTTTTTCTTTTTCTTTTGGATTGGTGAGGGCCCTGGGAGGCTATTTGAAATATCCCGATGCTCCCGGTGCTGGGGAGGTTATGGCGAAATTTTTCGAAAATTTAGGGTGTTAGCCAATTATTTGAAAAGTTCTTAAAATTTTGAAAAGTTCTTAGAAACTGAAAAGTTGAAGAACTTAAGCCGTAATGAAAATAATGGAAGTTGAGTTGATTAGTTAAACAACTTTCAGCTTCGTTCCTTTTCGAGGACAAAAAGATTTTAAGTGGGGGAGATTGTAACAACCCGGAAATTCTGAGCCAATTTAAAATTTTTATTTTGGCAATTTTAATAAATTTTGAATATTTTAAATGGATTATTTTAAATAATAACGACGAGAAATTTATTATGAATAGGATTAGAAACGTATATATTTATTTGAATCGTCGTTAGAATATAAATATTTTATTTTAAATATAAAAGGAATTGGAAATGGCGCGGTAGATTGAAAATTCAATTTCAAATTTCAAATGAATGTATAGGATTAAAAATAAACCGGATTTTAGCGAAACCAAAAATATTAGAATCTATTTGAAAAGATCTTTCCAACGAATCCGAAAAATCAAAATTTCATAGCGGGAATAAAAAGTTATGTCCAATTGAAAATTCAGAATAGTCGTTGTGGAATTCTGGACCTTAAAAAAGGAAATTTTCCAAACGACCTTTGTTTTCGACGAAACCACTTTTGTTGGATCCAGGTCATCAAATTATTGCTAGATTCCAATTTGCATAATTTTCTGAATCAATATGTGAGCGTGGCGAAGTTAAACGTGTTTTAATAGTTTCAGTCAATTTAATCGATTGGAAAATGGCCATTTTTCAAACGGTCTCAGAATTCAATGAAATTAGTTTTGTTAGGACCATATCGTCAATACGAAGCTAGGAATAAATTTTCGGGAATTTTTTGAGTTAGTATGTGGCCCTGGTAAATTGAAATGTGCGTTCAAATTCAGTATACATTGATTTATATTTTAATTTGAACGTAAACTGATCGAAACGATGGAATTGGCTTAAGGGACATATCCCATTGTGTTCGGAATGGGGGTAATTAGCTACGGACGACAGTCGTTGGGCTGGATTTGGGGTTCGATAGAAAAATCACCTTTATGGGAATTAAAATTAATTAAAATTATAATTATTTATAAAGGAGCCCCCTTTTTCTCCTTCTTCAGGTCAACGCCCCCGCTTTCTCAGTTTTCACGAACAAATAAAAAAAACTCGATCACCATTTCAAAAAGGCGACGGACACCGCCTGCTCCCGCCGCCTAGCCTCGCGCTCCGGCCCCACTCCCTCCAGCTATGGCGTCTCCGCCCAGACCCCCTCCTCTCTATCCCTCTGTGTCTTCAACAGCCGCGCCTCCATCGTGAGGCTCCCTATCGCGTGAATCGAGACACGACGGCTCTTGCCACTGCCACCAACGGTGAAGCCCCCCTGAGCCGCCATCCTTCGGCGCCGACAGCAACTCCGACTAGTGGTGCGTTTTTTTTTTTTTTATTTACTTTCAAAATTGTTTAAATTCTTGTTTTTTTTATAAATAATAGTGTGATTTTGCTAGTGTAAATAGGGTTTTAGTGTGATAAAGATACGGTGTTTGTATAGATAAAGGTATGATTTTAATAGTGTTTTCATGAATATAAAGTAATGAGTTTTATAATGTTTCCATGAAGGGAAAAGATTAGAATTTTACTAATCTAAACATGAGATCTTTTCATATATAAAGTATGGATTATTGTTCATGAAAATAAATGACTTTTATTAATGAAAAGATTGGATTTTTATACATGAAAGGTTAGGATTTTTATAACATAAAGGTGTAATTTTTACAATGAAGGAGAATTTATAAAAATACGATTTTTATTATATGCATAACATAAGGATAAAGATTTGATTTTTATAATGAAGTAGAGAATATAAAAATGTGATTTTTATATATGTAGTGGATCAAAGATTATATTTTTTATCATAATAAAAATTTGATTTTCATATATATGAAGTGAAGATAAAAAATCGATTTTCATATATATGAAGTGAAGATAAAAATTCTATTTATATATATATGAAATGAAGATAAAAATTAGATTTTTTATATATATGAAGTGAAGATAAAAATTCGATTTTTATATATATATATGAAGTGAAGATAAAGATGTGATCTTTATAGAAGTAGCAATGTAAAAATATGATTTTTATATAAAAAAATGAATAATAAAAATGAGATTTTTACTATGAACAGAGTGAAATAGATTGCGATGCAACCGACGGTAATC
Organism: Allium sativum; assembly: GCA_030737875.1. Taxonomy (NCBI): domain Eukaryota; kingdom Viridiplantae; phylum Streptophyta; class Magnoliopsida; order Asparagales; family Amaryllidaceae; genus Allium; species Allium sativum. The sequence goes on along the minus strand of CM060918.1, from coordinate 857,450,826 downwards.
AAAATAAAATCCTAACCGTTCAAAAATAAAGAATGGAGGAGTGGAAACAAAAGGTGAAAACTTCTCACTTTGATTCTTGTTTTCTAGTTAAAAATATATATTAGGATGCAGACGGTGCTTAGCAGAATCTGACACCCATTGTCCACAGACCATGGACGACGTGTTTGATTTTGTTGTGTGGTGAAAATTGATTGTGATATGGAAATATATTCATGTGTTGAAATAAATTATTTATCGTTAAAAATATAATTTTTAACGTGAATGTGAAAAAATAAATATTCATTTACAAATCGAATGATTTGTTTATGTACACCCATTTGACTGATATTGATTAGGACAATAAATTTTACACATCGCCCAACTACACAAATAAAAATCTGTCTTTGCTGATTTGAAACCCCACACGGGTGTTGGGATGATATTTGGCGTACACTGATCCCAATTATTTAGTTGTATGTCGATCGATAGGTTGACATACAGTTGTGTAGTGCACTTTGGATGATGGTTGATTATTTATCATTGCTATTATATATATGTGTTGTATGAAATCCATAAAATTAACATTATATGGTAATTAATTGGGCCTCATTCCAATTTGGAAAATAAAGAATATTATAAAATGAAATATTCATGTGTTGAATTGAATAAATATTCATGTGTTGAATAAAAGAAAATTCATGTGTTGAATAAAATATATATTCATGTGTTGGATAAAAGAAAATTCATGTGTTGAGAAAAATCTCTAAACAATAAAATTCACATCTTTATCATATATATAAAATTAGAAAATAACTAGAAATTAGTTAAGATGAATGGTTTCCTAGGTATTGATCTGATGTTGGTTTCGGCCTTCGGGGTTAATATTTAGGGAATCGTTCTCTTACTAATTTACGGTTAGAAGCTGATTAAGAATTAAACGATATAAAACACAATTTTATCAAATATATTAAATAACAAAAATAGTCATGTGTTGACAATACTCATGTGTTAAGAATACTCATGTGTTGAGAGTATTCATGTGTTGAAATATTCATGTGTTGAATGAAATATTTGTACAATAAAATTCACATTTTATTGTAAGTAAGAAATAATAAATATCCATGTGTTGAAAGAAATAGATATTCATGTGTTGAAGAAAATGTTCATTTGTTGAATAGAATAACGAAGTTATTGAAACATATAAAGCAGTGTTGATTACAGATGCGCCATTTTGACGCGAACGATATTTATATCGGTTATATTCGTTTTTATAATGAATATAGAAAAGAAAGCGATTTCAAAATGTAACGTTTTGAAAATATTATCATTTATATGTTAATGATGTGGAATATTCAATTTTGATTTAAAATTGAATATGAAGTTGAAATTGTTTTGAAAATGAATTTAAATCCATTTATAAAATACATTTAGAATTGAAATCTATGAAGTATATAATATATATATATATATATATATATTATATATATATTAAATGGCCTGAATTGAACGCGCCGCGGCAGTTCGCGAATTTCGACCATTGACTTCGAATGGACGTTACGGGAGATCCGACCGTCGGATTCTCCTTAAACTGGAACCATTGGGTTCGTATCGAAAAGAGCTTTCCAAAGAATATGAGAAGCTTGAAATCTAACAATTGTATTTGGAATAATGTCCAAATCAAAATTGTAAAAGGTCGCCGTAAGTGCAGTTCGACGACCGTTATTGGAAATCGACTGAACGGGCCTCGATAAAATTATTAAAAATATTAATAATTTATGTAAAATAATAATAAATGATTTATAAAGAATTGGGGTGAAAAATCCCATATTTAAAAGGGATAAAATATATTTTTATCGAAATGAACTAGTTATGAACTAGAATTATAATCCAATATTTTTGAATAAATAAATTGGATTTGATGTGGTTTTAAAAATAATTAGAATTTCCAATATACGAATTGGAATGGATTTGAATCAAAGCTATCTTCGAGATATTTCGATGTTGGATTTCATGATTATACATATATGGTTGTGGAAATTTGAAAGATATATTTATATCGTTATTTCCAGTACGATATTTGTTGGTTTCAGAATTTGATATTGAATATAAGCCGATATATTTACTATTCTGAGCCTTGTATTTAATATCAAATGGAATTTTTGGTTCGTCATGAATAGTGTCTTAAATAACACTGTTCTTGAACCAAGTTTAGAAAAGAATAAATCTTTTAATTAAGATTTAGTGAAATTGTCAAGTTAATTAGTATTTAACTAGAATTGAATTTAAATTGGTTTTTGGGTTTATCATGAGGGGTGTTTTGAATAGCACCAGTTCTTTAACCCGATTAACAATGGAATGGGATTTTGGGTTGTTGTGAATCGTGTTTAAAATGACATTGGTTCTTTAACCCAGTTAAAGATAAGATTAATTTCTTAGCTTTGAATAACCATAAATATTGATTTGTGGGAAGATTAAAACTAAGTGGAGTTTTAATGAATCTTTAATTAGATTGAAATGATCGAGAATGGAGTATTACCAGTTTTGCTCCAAAGCGATAGTAAAATCTTTAACTAGATTTGAACGTGAAATGGTAATTAATATTTACCGATAACACAGTGGTGTTAGATATGGAGTACTACCAGTTTTGCTCCATGGGATGAATAGGTTGGGATTGGGAAATAAAATAAATAATTACTTCGGTGTGGTTCGCTAATCCCGACTAGTTTGGACAACCTTAACATGGTTTAAAATGATATCCAATGGAATATTAAAGAATAAATTTAAAAGAATTTATCTTTGGTAAAATTAATGGGAAACTTTCCTTAAGAATGTGAATATCTGAATAAAGAATATCCTGAATTGGAATGAGGCGTATGTTGCGTTTGTGTAACACTTGTTTATTATATACGCGGGTTATTTGGAAAGGCCGGGTTTATACCCATTCTGGATAACCGATTCGACGATAACTCGACGATGAAGACGGTGGTTAAAGACCAGAGGTCTTCACATCATTTGGATGATTATTGATGATCTTGATTAGGCTGTACACCTAAGAGGAGGGAATCAATTGGTGATCGTCCAGACGTACTTGGAGATCGGTGGATATGCGAGGAATAAGGCTCCTCCGGTTTCGCTCAGACCCAGAACGAACTTGTAAATGGAATGTGTGTCTGACATTGGATTTTATTCTGTTTGATTGATTTCTATTAAATATATATTTGTTTGGTGGTGGAGAATTTATTCTCTTTATTAACGCCTTTCTCTGAGACGTATGAGCTCAGAAGTTATATATTGATGGATATCAATCGCATGGCATGAATTGCCTATGTGGCATGCCTAAGTGGCAAATGATCAAGGCTTCTGTTGAAAAGCAAAGTCTTGTGGTTGATGATCAAAGCACGGCCTGTGTGGCATAGCTTTGTGTATAGCGTTAATTCGCGATCCTCACACCTCGGTGTAAGTAAAAACGGGATAAGGACCCAAGGAGTGCACGACGTTTCTTTCTGGCTATGGGTGATGTTAGTGACCTACCAGAGTTTAGGTTAAAACAATAAACTCCAGGTCAGTCATGTGACTGGTGTGAGAACTAAAACAATTATTAATCTTTGTTTTTAAAGTTAGGTAAATCAAGGGACCACGCCGTATAACACGGAACGGGTTTCCTCCCAAGAATACCAGTGCAGAAAACAAACAGCGCAATGCCAAATAAAGAACAATGAAGCTATTATAAGACCCAGGTCCCATCACACAATGCAACGCAAGCCGGAGGATAGGGTTTTCCCTTATAATAGCCAAATATGCTTGATACGCGAAATTTCATCTTATATTATTATAATAAATGAAGAAAACAACTTCAAATATAAATATATCAATCATAGACGGCATGGGTACCATATATCATGTCGCCAATACTAGGCTCTACAATCAAAACCGCAAAATGTCATATTTGGAAATTGGTTTTCCATCATAGTGGCTCCTGATTCGAAAGATCGATCGCGTAGTGCCATCTCAACGGCTTACGTCTCGGCTAGAGAAAACATCGTAATGCACATCCGTACTTTTGGGGAATCGAGTATCATTGCGGCTTACGTCCCGGCGAGAGAAAACACCGCTTACCCTATCCCTCTGAGCAATAAGCTCAATCTCGGTCGACCGATTCCACGACACCACGAAGGTGCCCATCCACTAAAAAGCATACTGATCAAACCATCAGTTTACCACCATACCGGGGTGTGAGGCTCGCGATTCAACGCTATACACAAAGCCGTGCTATATTAAAGCTACACTTTGATCATCATCCACCAAACTTTTCTTTTCAACAAAAGTCTGGATCACTGCATCTCAGCATGCCACACTATCAATCCATATCGTACCACTGATTTCTGCCAATACATAACCTCCAAGCTCGTATGTCTCAGAGAAGGGCGTTAAGCAAGAGAATAAATTCTCCGCCGCCAAACAGATATATATTTAGCAGAGATCAACGGATACAATATAAAGGAATACAATGTCAGACACACCATCCATTTACAAGTCCGTTTTGGGTCTGAACGAAACCGGAGGCACTTTCCTCGCATATCCATCGACCTCCAAGCACGTCCGGACGGCTACTACTTCAGCCCCCTTCAAGGTAGCTACTCCCATCGTGAGCATCAGTAGCACCCACCCATTTGATGTGAACATCGTCGGTCTTGCACCGTCTTCAATCTCTTCGACTCATCGTCGAATCAGTTATCCAGAATGGGTTATACCCAGACTTTCTGAATAACTCACGCATCTTAATCAACAAGTGCTATAAACCACAATATACGCCTCATTCCAATTCAGAACATTCTTTTATTCAGATATTCACACTCCTAGGGAAAGGTTCCCATTAATTTTATCAAAGATAAATTCTTCTAAATTTATTCTTTAATCTTCCTTTGGATATCATTACAAACCATATTATGGTTTTCCAAACTAGTCGGGATTAGCGAACCACACCGAAGTAATTATTTATTTTATTTCCCAATCCCAACATATTTATCCCATGGAGCAAAACTGTTATTACCCCATAACAAACACCACGGTGTTATCGGTAAATTTAATTACCATTTCACGTTAAAATCTAATGAAAGATTTAACGATCGCTAGGAGCAAAACTGGTGATACTCCCCTTTCGATCATTTCCAAATTTTGATTATTTAAATTACCAATTCTCATTTCAATCTAATTAAAGATTCATTAAAACTCCTTTTATTGGGTTAAATAACTGATGTCATTTAAAACATAGTTCACGATAAACCCAAATCACATTCTATTTCAATTCCAATAAAATATATTAGAAATTCCAGTTATTAAAATTCAATTTATTTATTTTAAAACTAAATTTGTTTTAATTCTAGTTCAAAACTAGTTCATTTCGATAAAAATCTATTTTTATCTTTTCAAATATGGAGTTTTTCATCCCAATTTTTCCCAAATCATTTCTTTTGATTTTACACAAATTGTAGATATTTTTAATTATTTTATCAAGGCCCGTACAGTCGATTTCTGTCTACGGCCATCGAACTGCACATACAGCGACCTTTTCCAAATTTGATTTGGACATAATTCCAAATCCAACCGTTAGATTTCAAATTTCTAATATTCATTGGAAAGCTCTTTTCGATACGAACCCAACAGTTCCGGTTTTAGGAGAATCCGACGGTCGGATATCCCGTAATGTCCGTTCGAAGTCAATGGTCGAAATTCGCGAACTGCCGCGGCGCGGCACGTTCTATTCAGGCCATCATATTATATATTATATATATATATATATATATATTTCGTCGATTTCTATTTAAAACGAATTTTATAAATCGTTTTAATTCGTTTCAAAAACAGTTTCAACTTCCTTTTCAATTCAAATCAATTTCAATTCGATTTCAATTCTATTCTATTCTATTCTATTCGAATTCAATTTCTATTCAATTCTATTCGAATTCAATTTCTATTCAATTCTATTCGAATTCATTTTCTATTCAATTCTATTCGAATTCAATTTCTATTCAGTTCTATTCGAATTCATTTTCTATTCAAATTCTATTCGAATTCATTTTCTATTCAAATCTATTCGAATTCATTTTCTATTCAAAAACGAATATAATCGATATCAATTTTATTCGCGTCAAAATAGCGCATCTCTAATCAACACGGCTTTATATTATTTAATAAATTCATTATTCTATTCAACAAATGAATATTCATTCTATTCAACACATGAATCTATATTTCTTTCACCACATGACTAATCTCAACAAATGAGTACCGTCAACACGTTAATCTTTATTTTATAATATTCTTTATTTTCCCAATTGGAATGAGGCCCAATCCATTACCATATAATGTTAATTATATAAATTCCATACAACACATGTATATAATAGCAACGATATATAATCTACCATCATCCAAAGTGCATCACACAACTGCATAAGCATTAAATATAAATAATTAACGCTTACACAGTCTGTCGACCAATCGATCGACATACAATTAAATAATTGGGATTAGTGTACGCCAAATATCATCCCAACACCCGTGTGGGGTTTCAAACAATTAAACACAGATTTTATTTGTGCAGTTGGGCGATGTGTAAAATTTATCGTCCCAATCAATATCAGTCAAATAAGTGTATATAAACAAATCGTCTGATTTGTTTATAAATATTTATTTCATTTTATATACACGTTAAAAATTATATTTTTAACTATATAAATATTTTCCACTATAAAATATTTTATTTCATTCCACAACACACATTCAATTATTCACATCAAAATTAAACAAACAAGCATACAAGCCGTCCATGGTATGTGGACGACGGGTGTCGGGTGCTGCTAAGCACCATCTGCATCCTAGTATATATATTAACTAGAAATTTAAAATAAAAGTGAGTAGTTCTCACCGAGGGATCCACTCCGCCATTCTATATTTATGAAATTCAGAACAGTCTGGTTTTGCTCGTAATGCCAACGCAGTCTTATCTATGCTGTTTATATATAAAAATCAAATTTTTATCTACACTTCATATATATAAAAACCGAATTTTTATCTACTATATGAATAAATAAAAATCATATTTTGCTTTGCCTTCTACATAAGTAAAAATCATATTTTTACTGCGTTAAAAATCATGTCTTCATCGTGTTAAAAATCCAATCTTTTACCGTATAGAAATATATGTAAAGATCGTATTTTTATATCCTAAAAAAATCATAATTTTCTATTCTAAAAACAATGCGGTATATATATTTTCAAAACAAGGCAATGTATATTTTCAAAAGAAAAGTATATTTTCTATTTTCAACAACGGTCTTTTTATTTTTAAAACAATGCACTTTTCATATTTTTAAAACATATGTTATTTTTCTATGCAAAAACAATGTTATTTTCCTATACAAAATCAATGTTATTTTTCTTCATGCTACATATATTTTATAAAAACAATGCTCTATATATTTTATGAACAAACTAATTTTATTAAACAAAGGATATTTATATTTTTAAAACAATGGAAATTTTATATTTATAAAATAATGCAAATTTTATATGCAAAACAATGCAATTGAAATTTTAAACAATAATATTCTAAATAAATTTCAGATTTCAATCAATAACTTTCTAAATAAATTTCAGATTTTAATCAATGCCTTTGTAAATAAATTTCAGATTTTAATCATTCCAGATTAATAGCATAATAAAAACAAAGCTCATGGTACCTTCTTTGACTACACGGGCAAAATCCGAACTCGTCGTCCCCGTTTAGTGTACCGTCACCGCACCGCCAGGACAACGTCGGAGGTTGATCGGATGTGTCTGTGTCGAAGGGCTTCACGAGCTCCACCGGCGCCACCACTCATTCACCGACTCTAACCCCACCCTGGCCCAGAAATCCGCCCCGAAGGCCTCTGCTTCTCGATCAAATTCCGGCCTAGACACCTCATCAGCACCCATCTCAGCCGTTGATACCCTCGAGCTAGCCAAGCTCAGCGATTTCCAATTGAGAGTTTCCAATTTTATTTGTGGGATTTAGAGAGATTGGAGAAGAAGGGATCGAGCGTTTCGTTCGCCCGTTTCAGAAAGTAAACGCGGCGCTGAAGGATATAACGAGGACTAGGGTTTTGTTGGCTTCTAATTGGCCCATTTATGTTTATTTTATTATTTAATATTATTTTCAATTCAAAAATACTTGTTAATTAGTACTCACTTCAAATCAAAGCCAATGAATGTGGCCCTTAGCCAATTACCGCCATTCCGGACGCAATGGGATATGTTTCGTAACCTGATTCGGTCGTTACGACCAGTTTTCGTTTAAATTAACATTTAAATCATTATATTGAATTTTAAACGTAAATTTCAATTTACCAGGGCCACATACTAACTCTAAAAATTCCCGAAAAATATTTTCTAGCTTCGTATTGATGATACGGTCCTAACAAACTAATTTCATCAAATTCTGAGACCGTTTGAAAAATGGTCATTTTCCAGTCGATTAAAATCAAGTGAAACTGGTCAAACACGTTTTCCTTTGCCACGCTCACATAGTGATTCGAAAAATTACGAAATTTGAAACCTAGCAAAAATTTGACATCACGGATCCAACAAAAGTGGTTTCGTCAAAATCCGAGGTCGTTTGCAAAATGGCTATTTTTAAGGGCCGAAATCCCATAGCGACTATTCAGAATTTTCAACTGGACATATCTTTTGACCCCCGCTATGAAATTTTGATTTTTCGGATTCATTGTAAAGATACCATCAATTAGATTCAAATATTTTTGGTTTCACTAAAATCCGGTTTATTTTGAATCCTGTACATTCAATTGAAGTTTGAAATCGAATTATCGAACTACCGCGCCATTTTCAATTCCTTTTATATTTTAAAATAAATATTTATATTCTAACGACGATCTATATAATATATACGTTCGAATTCTATTCAAAATAAATTTTCTCGTCGATATTATTTAAAATAACTCATTTTAAATGTTCAAAATTCACTAAAATTACCAAAATAAAAAATTTAAACTGGCCTAGATTTTCGGGTTGGTACAATCTCCCCCACTTAAAACTTTTCGTCCCCGAAAAGGAACAAAGTTGAAAGTGGTTTGATTAAACAACTCTACGTTCGATCTGGCTTCTATTCTCCAACTTTTCAGTTTCTGAGAATTTTGAAATTCTTCAAAAATTTGGCTAACACCCTAAATTTTCGAAAAATTTCGCCATAACCTCCCCTGCACCGGGAGCCACGGGAAAATCCCGAAGTTGCCATATAGGCCTTCTGATCTCAAAAAGAAAAAGAAAAAGCCAAGCGGCTAGCCAATAGGCTCATAAAATCATCATCACCCAAACAAAATAGTGAATTATGGTAAACATGTACCTATTTGTCGGGCAAACAATTTTATTCTTCAGCTCTAGCCTCGTTGCTATGACCTGTTCAACGTAAGTACATGTATATGCAAGCATTTGCAACTTATTTTTAATACAATTCAATATTTGATTCTATTAGGCTAAATGGTTCAAAATATCAAACAAATAAACAAACAATACACCCATCAATCAATTAGTGAATTAGAATTTCAAATTCATAATTTTACTACATATACAGAAAATCATGTTTTTGATGCCAAATCACAACAATAAATCTATCTAGTTTTGGTTCTCACACCAGTCTGATGGAAATGTATAGATAGCACACCTTCGAAACACGAAAATAATTACTGATGATGACGCGTTAATCATCAGAATCAGGTCCGTGCGACTAGAGTGTGATTCTATATCTATCCAGTATATTAAAACTTCGAATATACGTTCATGACGCGTATATGAAAAATCTTTATATACTAGATTGTCCAAATTCAAAATAAATAAATATTCAAATACGAGTAAAACGATTTAAATTTCAAAACAAAATTGTTTTCATTTGAAAAATATACTCTTCACACTCGTTCTAGGATACTATTGATCCTATCTCTAATGAGTCATTCTAATTGGATATTACTAATCCAATATCTGATGAATTCTTTTGTTTGGCTCTAATGTGTCTTGTTCTCTAGCTCTGTAAACCAGAGCTCTAATACCAACTGTGAGGACCCGTAACTTCCCCGGTAAGGAAAGAGCGGATACTTTGAGACAAGCCACAACAGAACGCAGACAGAAGAACATTTCATTGTTTATTACAACAATTCCATCAGAATACAAGAATTTACTTAGTATAAATGAATATTACACAGAAAATATCAGAGATTTAAATTATATTTAAATACATCGCAGCAGAAATAATACAAAACACAACAAGAAGAGATATACGGATACAGAGCTTTCCGGATATCGTTCCAGCTGTAGATCAGAATCCTATGAATATAAATCTGCAAAACCGAAACTACTAGCTGCACGTGTGGAAAATAGGGACACCCAGAGTTTAGTTTAAAACAATAAACTCTAGGTCAGTCATGTGACTGGTGTGGGAACTAAAACTGTTATTAATCTTTGTTTTTAAAGTTAGGTAAATCAAGGGACCACGCCGTATAACACGGAACGGGTTTCCTCCAAAGAATACCAGTGCAGAAAACAAACAGTGCAATGCCAAATAAAGAACAATGAAGCTATTATAAGACCCTGGTCCCATCACACAATGCAACGCAAGCCGGAGGATAGGGTTTTCCCTTATAATAGCCAAATATGCTTGATACGCGAAATTTCATCTTATATTATTACTATAAATGAAGAAAACAACTTCAAATATAAATATATTAATCATAGACGGCATGGGTACCATATATCCTGTCGCCAATACTAGGCTCTACAATCAAAACCGCAAAATGTCATATTTGGAAATTGGATTTCCATCATGGTGGCTCCTGATTCGAAAGATCGATCGCATAGTGCCATCTCAACGGCTTACGTCTCGGCTAGAGAAAACACCGTAATGCACATCCGCACTTTTGGGGAATCGAGTATCACTGCGGATTACGTCCCAGCGAGAGAAAACACTGCTTACCCTGTCCCTTTGAGCAATAAGCTCAATCTCGGTCGGCCGAATCCACGACACCACGAAGGTGCCCATCCACTAAAAAGCATACTGATCAAACCATTAGTTTTACCACCATACCGGGGTGTGAGGCTCGCGATTCAACGTTATACACAAAGCCGTGTGTAAAGACCCGTAACTTCCCCATGAAGGAAAGAGCGGATAGTTCGAGAACAAGCCACAACAGAATGCATATAAAAGAACATTTCATTGTATATTACAACAATGCATCAGATTACAAGAATATACAGAGTATAAATGAATATTACACAGAAATATCAGAGATTTAAATTACATAGCAGCGGAAAATAATACGATACACAACTGAAGGAGATATACGGATACAAAGCTTTCCGGATATCGTTCCAGCTGTAAACCAGAATCTTGTGAATATAAATCTGCAAAACCAAAACTACTACCTGCCCGTGGAAAATAGGGGCACCCAGAGTTTAGGTTAAAACAATAAACTCCAGGTCAGTCATGGGACTGGTGTGAGAACTAAAACAATTATTAATCATTATTTTTAAAGTCAGGTAAATCAAGGTACCACGCCGTATAACACGGAACGGGTTTCCTCCCAAGAACACCAGTGCATATAAGTAAACAGCGCAATGTTTTTCTAAAAATGAAGCTATTATAAGACCCAGGTCCCATCACACAATGCAACGCAGCCGGAGGATAGGGTTTTCCCTTATAATAGCCAAACATGCTTAGTACGTTTAAAACAAATCATTTGATACTACTATAAGTGTATAGTGTCAAAACAATTTCAATCAAAAATATCAATCATAGACGGCATGGGTACCATATATCATGTCGCCATACTAGTTCTACAATTAAAACCGCAATACACGTATTGGAAATTGGATTTCCATCATGTGAACCAAGGCAAAGGGAATATCCTGTGCTTAATTCGAGACTCTCTAGCCCGAGCCTCAGGTTGCAGCCGCGACTGCACCCGGAACGACGGGGCCGGCCACCCGTCGATGGTTAGTAATGCCGTAAACGATATGCTAGCCGGTTCTATGGAACCTCATAGTGATCTGGGACCCGTAAGCCTCTGCAACCACCGTTAACCGAGACGCCCCGCTGGGCAATAAGTAATGATAAGCAACATCCACATAAGTAATGCCAGCCAGTTTAAGCACTGACACCACTTCTAACTAGAAACCAGCATATGTCCATTTCTCGGAGGTCCTCCCCATTTTTGGTTCACACCGAGGTGTGAGGCTCGCGAATCAATGCTGTACACAAAGCCATGCCATATCAGCTGCGCTTTGATCATCATCCACCAAACTTTGCTTTTCAACAAAAGTCTGGATCACTGCATCTCAGCATGCCACATTATCAATCCATATCGTACCACTGATTTCTGCCTATATATAACCTCTGAGCTCGTATGTCTCAAAGAAGGGCGTTAAGCAAGAGAATAAATTCTCCGCCGCCAAACAGATATATATTTAGCAGAGATCAACGAATACAATATAAAGGAATACAATGTCAGACACACCATCCATTTACAAGTCCGTTCTAGGTCTGAACGAAACCGGAGGCACTTTCCTCGCATATCCATCCATCTCCAAGTACGTCTGGACGACCACCAACTATTTCCATCCTCTTGGGTGTACAGCCCAATCAGGATCGTTAGTAATTATCCAAACGATGTGGAGACTTCCGGTCTTCAACCACCGTCTTTATCTTCGACATATCGTCGAATCGGTTATTCAGAATGGGTATAACCCTGGCCTTTCCGAACAACCCGCGTATATTAAAAATAAATGTTACTCGAACATAACATACGCCTCATTCCAATTCATTAGTTACTAACCGTAAATCAGTAAGAGAGCAATTCCCTAAATATTAACCCCGAAGGCCGAAACCAACATCAGATCAATATCCAAAAAACCATTCTTCTTAACTAACCATCAGCTAGTTTTTAAATTTCAATTCTTAGGGAAAGGTTCCCATTAATTTTATCCAAGATAAATTCTTTAAAATTTTCCTTTAATCTTCCTTTGGATGTCATTTCAAACCAAATTATGGTTGTCCAAACTAGTCGAGATTAGCGAACCATACAGAAGTAATTATTTAATTTATTTCCCAATCCCAACCTATTCATCCCATGAAGCCAAACTGGTAATACTCCATATCTAATATCATGGTGTTATCGGTAAAATTAATTACCATTTCACGTTCAAATCTAATTAAAGATTAAACTATCGCTTTGGAGCAAAACTGGCGATACTCCACTCTCTCTCCTTTCAAAATTTGATAATTTAGATTATAGATTCACATTTCAACCTAATTGCAGATTCGTTAAAACTCTTATTATCGGGTTAAAGAACTAGTGTTATTTAAAACACCATTCACGATAAACCCATTTCAAATCCAATCAAATATATTAGAAATTCCGATTATTTAAAACCCCTTTTTAAATCTAATTTATTTATTTAAAAACAAATCGGGTTTTAAATTGAGTTCAAAACTAGTTCATTTTGATAAAAATCCATTTTTATCTTTTCAAATATGGAGTTTTTCACCCCAATTTTTCCTAAATCATTTCTTATGATTTTACACAAATTATTGATATTTTTAATAATTTTATCAAGGCCCGTACAGTCGATTTCCATCAACGGCCATCAAACTGCACTTATAATGACCTTTTTCAAATTTGATTTGGACGTATCTCTAAATCCAACCATTAGATTTTAAGTTTCTAACATCCGTTAGAAAGCTCTTTTCGATACGAACCCAACGTCTCCGGTTTTAGGAGAATCCGACGGTCGGATCTCCCGTAATGTCCGTTTGAAATCAAGGGTCGAAATTCACGAACTACCGCGGTGCGGCGCGTTCTATTCCGGCCATTATTTTATATATATAATATATATTTCGTCGATTACTATTTAAAACGAATTTTATAAATAGTTTTGAATTCGTTTCAAAAACAATTTCAACTTCCATCTCAATTCAAATCAAAATCGAATTTTTTTCTTATAAATTCATTTTAAAATTCATTGCTATTCAATTCAAATTTCAATTCATTTTGAATTCATTTTCAATTCGTTTTCAATTCAATTCGAATTCGTTCTATATTCAATTCATTTCGAAATCGTTTTATATTCAATTCATTTCAATTCGAAATCGTTTTCAATTCATTTCAATTCGAAATCGTTTTCAATTCATTTCAATTCGAAATCGTTTTCAATTCATTTCATTTCGAAATATTCGATTTCAAAATTACTTTTCAATATTCATTTTATAATGAATAAAATCGATATAAATATCGTTCACGTCAAAATGGCGTCAATCTAATCAACACGGCTTCATATATTCCTTTATTCTATTCAACAAATGAATATTTATTTTTGTCGACACACGACTAATCTCAACGAATGAGTACTGTCCACGTGTGACTATTTTTGTTAAATTATTTCGTTCAACACATGACTAATCTCAACGGATGAGTACAGTCAACACATGAACCTTTATTTTATAATATTCTTTATTCTCTAAATTGGAATGAGGCCCAATCAATCACCATATAAAATTAATTATATGGATTTTCATACAACACATGTATATAATAGCATTGAAAAATAATCAACCATCACCCAAAGTGCACTACACTGTATAAGCATCAAATATAGATATCTAACGCTTATAACAACCTGTCAATCAATCGATCGACATATTTAATCAATTAGGATGAGTGAACTTCATATTTCATCCCAACACCCGTGTGGGGTTTCAAACAATCAAACACAGATTTTAGTTGTGCAGTTGGGCGATGTGTAAAATTTATCGACCCAATCAATGTCATTCAAAGAGGTGTACATAAACAAACCGTCCGGTTTGTAAATGAATATTTTATTTTATTCACTTTCACGTTAAAAATTTTATTTTTAATGATAAAATATTTTATTTCAACACATGAATTTTTATTCAGTTCATTTACAAAATAAAAATGATATTTTTTTTTCTAACTTATTTTAGAAAATTTCGATGGCATAACGACACGATACTAGAAACGGGACGAGGCCTAGCCTTATCCCCAGTCTAGTGAAGGCCCACGCCATTCACACATCAATCAAATCCACCAAACAACCAAATTCAAATCAAATCATCTAACTAATTTATGCAATCAAACAAACAAGTCCATGGTCTGTGGACGATTGTGTCGGGTGCTACTAAGCACCGTCTGCATCCTAGTATATATATATAACTAGAAAAGAAATTGAAGAGTGAGAAATTCTCACCGCAAGCTAAACCAAACTCCACGACTGTTCATATGTAGAAAATCTTGTCGTTCCCGCCTTTTGTCACTTTGGTTGCCCGTGCTCGCTACATATATAAAAAATCACATTTTATATTATCACTCCATGGATAAAAATTATATTTTTATGATCTCTACTATATAAAAATCATATTTTTATATTCTCTACCTTATAAAAATTATATTTTTATTCTCTACAACATATAAAAATTATATTTTTATTCTTTACAACTTATAAAAATTATATTTTTATTATCTACTTTATATAAAAATCATATTTTTATAATGTTATTCATATTTTTATAATGCTCTTCATATAATAAAAATCAAATATTTATCTTCAAGAATCATAACTTCATATATTTAAAACCATAACTTCATATTTTTCAACATCAAGTTTGTATATTTTTCAACATCAAGTCTGTATATTTTTCAACATCAAGTCTGTATATTTTTCAACATCAAGTCTGTATATTTTTCAAAATCAAGTCTATATATTTTTACTTCAAAAACAAATGTATATTTGACTATAAAATATCTGTTTCTAAAAACATTACTCATCTATATATAGATATATATATTTCTATGAACAAAAATCATCTCTTTTTTTTTCCTTTTTTTCCCTTTTGTTTCATATTTAAAAAATCTGAAATTTAAAGCAATGTTTTTATCCAATGTATTTATAAATTAAAAACTGATTTTAAACTTTGTATATATTTTTAAATTTACAAAACAATTCAAATTTATATTGAAACTCAAATTTTACTGCTACTTAACATAGAAAAAAATAGAATTTTTATCGTTTTATATTGTGTATAAAAAGGAAATGCTCACAGTGTTCGTCTTCTTCCAGTTCTACTGCCTAAAATCGTACCCATCTAGGGTTCCTGTTTGTCGCCGCTTGGGGTTGCCGGAAAGTCATCGGAGGTCGCCACTGTGTTGAGCATCACGTCGTCGTCCTGTGCCTGTCACCATCTCGAAACTCGAGCTCGCCATCACCCACCAAATCGAGCACGTACGGTGCTGCTTCACGCTCCAAAACTCGCGAACCAGAGAATGAAGGACGATCTCCACCGTTGACCAGAGAGAGGTCGGCTAGCTCTTCGACCTTTGTTTAATGGATTATCGAATTTAATTCTTGGATTGCATGAAAATTAGAGAGGAAAGGGGAGCGATTTAAATCGTCGATTTCAATGAGGAAGGCGCGGTTTTTCCTCTGGTTGACCGCCGAATGAAATTAACTAGGGTTGTTGACTTTGAAAAGAGTATATATATAATAATTATATTATTATTTAATTCACTAATTTATTCTACTTCATCTGACCCCCAAATTAAACCCAACGACTGCCATCCCTAGCATAATACCCGTATTCCGAACAAAATGGGGTATGTTTCGTAGGCTGATTTGACTGTTTCGATTAGTTTTCATTCAGATTAACATTTAAATCCTTATATTGAATTTTAAACGTACATTTCAATTTACTGGGGTCACATATTAACTCGAAAAATTCCACAAAAATATTTTCTAGCTTCGTATTGACGATACGGTCCTAACAAAACTAGTTTCGTCGAATTCTGAGACCGTTTGAAAAATGGCCAATTTCCAGTTGATTAAAATCAACTTAAACTGGTCAAACGCGTTTTCCTTTGCCACGCTCACATATTGATTCGAAAAATTACGAAATTTGAAATCTAGCAATAACTTTACATCACGTATCCAACAAAAGTGGTTTCGTCAAAATCCGAGGTCATTTGCAAAATGGCTATTTTTAAGGGCCTGAATTCCACAGCGACTATTCAGAATTTTCAACTGGACATATCTTTTGATTCCCGCGATGAAATTTTGGTTTTTCGGATTCATTGGAAAGATATTCACAATTAGATTCCATTATTTTTGGTTTCACTAAAATCCGGTTTATTTTGCACCCGGTACATTCAATTGAAGTTTGAAATCGAATTATCGAACTACCGCGCCATTTTCAATTCCTTTTATAATTATATATAATTATTTATATTCTAACGACGGCGTATATAATATATGCGTTCGAATTCCATTCAAAATAAATTTCTCGTCGATATTATTTAAAATAATCCATTTTAAATATTCAAAATTCACTAAAATTGCCAACTTAAAAATTTTAAACTGGCCCAGATTTTCGGGTTGTTACAATCTCCCCCACTTAAAAATTTTCATCCCCGAAAAGGAATAAAGTCGAAAGTGGTTTGATTAATCAACTCTACGTTCGATCTGGCTTTCATTCTCCAACTTTTCAGTTTCTGAGAATTTCCAAATTCTTCAAAAATTTGGCTAACACCCTAAATTTTCGAAAAATTTCGCCATAACCTCCCCTGCACCGGGAGCCACGGGAAAATCCCGAAATTGCCTTATAGGCCTTCTGATCCCAAAAAGAAAAAGAAAAGGCCAAGCGGCTAGCCAATAGGCTCATAAAATCATCATCACCCAAACAAAACAGTAAATTATAGTAAACATGTACCTATTAGTCGGGCAAACAAATTTTATTCTCTGCTCTAGCCTCCTTGCTACGATCTGTTCAATGTAAGTATATGTATATGCAAGCAAATGCGACCAATTTTCAATACAATTCAATATTCGGTTCAATTAGGCATAAATGGTTCAAAATTATCAAACAAATGAACAAACAACACAAACATCAATCAATTAGTGGATTAGAGTTTCAAATTCATAATTTTGGTACATATGCTAAAAATCATGTTTTTGATGCCAATTCACAACAATAAATCTATCTAGTTTTGGTTCTCACACCAGCCTAATGGAAATATATAGATATCACACTTTCGAAACTCGAATATAAATATTGTTGATGTCATGACAATTATCAGTACCATCTCCGGGCGACTAGAATGTGATTCTATATCTATCCAGTATATTAAAACGTCGAATATACGTTCATGACGCGTAAATGCAAAATCTTTATATATTCGATTGTCCATATTCAAAATAAATAAATACCAAATACGTTTAAAACGATTTAAATTTCAAAACAAAATTGTTTTATTTTGGAAAATATACTCTTCACACTCGTTCTAGGATACTACTGATCCTATCTCTAACGAGTCATTCTAATTGGATATTACTAATCCAATATCTGATGAATTCCTTCGCATGGTTCTAATGTGTCTTGTTCTCGAGCTCTGTAAACCAAAGCTCTGATACCAACTGTAAAGACCCGTAACTTCCCCGTGAAGGAAAGAGCGGATAGTTCGAGAACAAGCCGCAACAGAACGCATATAAAAGAACATTTCATTGTATATTACAACAATGCATCAGATTACAAGAATATACAGAGTATAAATGAATATTACATAGAAATATCAGAGATTTAAATTACATAGCAGCGGAAAATAATACGATACACAACTGAAGGAGATATACGGATACAAAGCTTTCCGGATATCGTTCCAGCTGTAAACCAGGATCCTATGAATATAAATCTGCAAAACCAAAACTACTAGCTGCCCGTGGAAAATAGGGGCACCCAGAGTTTAGGTTAAAACAATAAACTCCAGGTCAGTCATGGGACTGGTGTGAGAACTAAAACAGCTATTAATCTTTATTTTTAAAGTCAGGTAAATCAAGGGACCACGCCGTATAACACGGAACGGGTTTCCTCCCAAGAACACCAGTGCATATAAGTAAACAGCGCAATGTTTTTCTAAAAATGAAGCTATTATAAGACCCAGGTCCCATCACACAATACAACGCAGCCAGAGGATAGGGTTTTCCCTTATAATAGCCAAACATGCTTAGTACGTTTAAAACAAATCATTTGATACTACTATAAGTGTATAGTGTCAAAACAATTTCAATCATAAATATCAATCATAGACGGCATGGGTACCATATATCATGTCGCCATACTAGTTCTACAATTAAAACCGCAATACACGTATTGGAAACTGGATTTCCATCATGTGAACCAAGGCAAAGGGAATATCCTGCGCTTAATTCGAGACTCTCTAGCCCAAGCCTCAGGTTGCAGCCGCGACTGCACCCGGAACGACGGGGCCGGCCACCCGTCGATGGTTAGTAATGCCGTAAACGATATGCTAGCCGGTTCTATGGAACCTCATAGTGATCTGGGACCCGTAAGCCTCTGCAACCATCATTAACCGAGACGCCCCGTTGGGCAATAAGTAATGATAAGCAACATCCACAAAAGTAATGCCAGCCAGTTTAAGCACTGACACCACTTCTAACTAGAAACTAGCATATGTCCATTTCCCGGAGGTCCTCCCCGTTTTTGGTTCACACCGAGGTGTGAGGCTCGCGAATCAACGCTATACACAAAGCCATGCCATATTAGCTGCGCTTTGATCATCATCCACCAAACTTTGCTTTTCAACAAAAGTCTGGATCACTGCATCTCAGCATGCCACATTATCAATCCATATCGTACCACTGATTTCTTCCTATATATAACCTCTGAGCTCGTATGTCTCAAAGAAGGGCGTTAAGCAAGAGAATAAATTCTCCGCCGCCAAACAGATATATATTTAGCAGAGATCAACGAATACAATATAAAGGAATACAATGTCAGACACACCATCCATTTACAAGTCCGTTCTAGGTCTGAACGAAACCGGAGGCACTTTCCTCGCATATCCATCCATCTCCAAGTACGTCTGGACGACCACCAACTATTTCCATCCTCTAGGGTGTACAGCCCAATCAGGATCGTCAGTAATTATCCAAACGATGTGGAGACTTTCGGTCTTCAACCACCGTCCTCATCTTCGACATATCGTCGAATCGGTTATTCAGAATGGGTATAACCCCGGCCTTTCCGAACAACCCGCGTATATTAAAAATAAATGTTACTCGAACACAACATACGCCTCATTCCAATTCATTAGTTACTAACCGTAAATCAGTAAGAGAGCAATTCCCTAAATATTAACCCCGAAGGCCGAAACCAACATCAGATCAATATCCAGAAAACCATTCTTCTTAACTAACCTTCAGCTAGTTTCTAAATTTCAATTCTTAGGGAAAGGTTCCCATTAATTTTATCCAAGATAAATTCTATAAAATTTATCCTTTAATCTTCCTTTGGATGTCATTTCAAACCAAATTATGGTTTTCCAAACTAGTCGAGATTAGCGAACCATACCGAAGTAATTATTTAATTTATTTCCCAATCCAAACCTATTCATCCCATGAAGCCAAACTGGTAATACTCCATATCTAATATCATGGTGTTATCGGTAAAATTAATTACCATTTCACGTTCAAATCTGATTAAAGATTAAACTATCGCTTTGGAGCAAAACTGGCGATACTCCACTCTCTCTCCTTTCTAAATTTGATAATTTAGATTATAGATTCACATTTCAACCTAATTGCAGATTCGTTAAAACTCTTATTATCGGGTTAAAGAACTAGTGTTATTTAAAACACCGTTCACGATAAACCCATTTCAAATCCAATCAAATATATTAGAAATTCCGATTATTTAAAACCCCTTTTTAAATCTAATTTATTTATTTAAAAACAAATCGGGTTTTAAATTGAGTTCAAAACTAGTTCATTTTGATAAAAATCCATTTTTATCTTTTCAAATATGGAGTTTTTCACCCCAATTTTTCCCAAATCATTTCTTATGATTTTACACAAATTATTGATATTTTTAATAATTTTATCAAGGCCCGTATAGTCTATTTCCATCAACGGCCATCAAACTGCATTTATAGCAACCTTTTTCAAATTTGATTTGCACGTATCACTAAATCCAACCGTTAGATTTTAAGTTTCTAACATTCGTTAGAAAGCTATTTCGATACGAACCCAACGGTTCCGGTTTTAGGAGAATCCAACGGTCGGATCTCCCGTAATGTCCGTTTGAAATCAATGGTCGAAATTCACGAACTACCGCGGCGCGGCGCGTTCTATTCCGGCCATTATTTTATATATATAATATATATATAATATATATTTTGTCGATTACTATTTAAAACGAATTTTATAAATAGTTTTGAATTCGTTTCAAAAACAATTTCAACTTCCATCTCAATTCAAATCAAAATCGAATTTTTTTCTTATAAATTCATTTTAAAATTCATTGCTATTCAATTCATTTTGAATTCATTTTCAATTCGTTTTCAATTCAATTCGAATTTGTTCTATATTCAATTCATTTCGAAATCGTTTTATATTCATTTCAATTCGAAATCTTTTTCAATTCATTTCAATTCGAAATCGTTTTCAATTCATTTCAATTCGAAATCGTTTTCAATTCATTTCAATTCGAAATCGTTTTCAATTCATTTCAATTCGAAATCGTTTTCAATTCATTTCATTTCGAAATATTCGATTTCAAAATTACTTTTCAATATTCATTTTAAAATGAATAAAATCGATATAAATATCGTTCACGTCAAAATGGCGTCAATCTAATCAACACGGCTTCATATATTCCTTTATTCTATTCAACAAATGAATATTTATTTTTGTTAATACACGACTAATCTCAACGAATGAGTACTGTCCACGTGTGACTATTTTTGTTAAATTATTTCGTTCAACACATGACCAATCTCAACGGGTGAGTACAGTCAACACATGAACCTTTATTTTATAATATTCTTTATTCTCTAAATTGGAATGAGGCCCAATCAATCACCATATAAAATTAATTATATGGATTTTCATACAACACATGTATATAATAGCATTGAAAAATAATCAACCATCACCCAAAGTGCACTACACTGTATAAGCATCAAATATAGATATCTAACGCTTATAACAACCTGTCAATCAATCAATCGACATATTTAATCAATCAGGATGAGTGAACTTCATATTTCATCCCAACACACGTGTGGGGTTTCAAACAATCAAACACAGATTTTAGTTGTGCAGTTGGGCGATGTGTAAAATTTATCGACCCAATCAATGTCATTCAAATAGGTTTACATAAACAAACCGTCCGGTTTGTAAATGAATATTTTATTTTATTCACTTTCACGTTAAAATTTTTATTTTTAACGATAAAATATTTTATTTCAACACATGAATTTTTATTTAGTTCATTTACAAAATAAAAATGATATTTTTATTTTTCTGACTTATTTTAGAAAATTTCGACGGCATAACGGCACGATACTAGAAACGGGACGAGGCCTAGCCTTATCCACGGTCTAGTGAAGGCCCACGCCATTCACACATCAATCAAATCCACCAAACAACCAAATTCAAATCAAATCATCTAACTAGTTTATGCAATCAAACAAACAAGTCCATGGTCTGTGGACGATTGTGTCGGGTGCTACTAAGCACCGTCTGCATCCTAGTATATATATATAACTAGAAAAGAAATTGAAGAGTGAGAAATTCTCACCGCAAGCTAAACCAAACTCCACGACTGTTCATATGTAGAAAATCTTGTCGTTCCCGCCTTTTGTCACTTTGGTTGCCCGTGCTCGCTACATTTATAAAAAATCACATTTTATATTATCACTCCATGGATAAAAATTATATTTTTATGATCTCTACTATATAAAAATCATATTTTTATATTCTCTACCTTATAAAAATTATATTTTTATTCTCTACAACATATAAAAATTATATTTTTATTCTTTACAACTTATAAAAATTATATTTTTATTATCTACTTTATATAAAAATCAAATTTTTATAATGTTATTCATATTTTTATAATGCTCTTCATATAATAAAAATCAAATATTTATCTTCAAGAATCATAACTTCATATATTTAAAACCATAACTTCATATTTTTCAACATCAAGTCTGTATATTTTTCAACATCAAGTCTGTATATTTTTCAACATCAAGTCTGTATATTTTTCAACATCAAGTCTGTATATTTTTCAAAATCAAGTCTATATATTTTTACTTCAAAAACAAATGTATATTTGACTATAAAATATCTGTTTCTAAAAACATTACTCATATATATATATATATATATATATATATATATATATATATATATATATATATATATATATATATTTCTATGAACAAAAATCATCTCTGTTTTTTCCTTTTTTTCCTTTTGTTTCATATTTAAAAAATCTGAAATTTAAAGCAATGTTTTTATCCAATGTATTTATAAATTAAAAACGGATTTTAAACTTTGTATATATTTTTAAATTTACAAAACAATTCAAATTTATATTGAAACTGAAATTTTACTGCTACTTAACATAGAAAAAAATAGAATTTTTATCGTTTTATATTGTGTATAAAAAGGAAATGCTCACAGTGTTCGTCTTCTTCCAGTTCTACTGCCTAAAATCGTACCCATCTAGGGTTCCTGTTTGTCGCCGCTTAGGGTTGCCGGAAAGTCATCGGAGGTCGCCACTGTGTTGAGCATCACGTCGTCGTCCTGTGCCTGTCACCATCTCGAAACTCGAGCTCGCCATCACCCACCAAATCGAGCACGTACGGTGCTGCTTCACGCTCCAAAACTCGCGAACCAGAGAATGAAGGACGATCTCCACCATTGACCAGAGAGAGGTCGGCTAGCTCTTCGACCTTTGTTTAATGGATTATCGAATTTAATTCTTGGATTGCGTGAAAATTAGAGAGGAAAGGGGAGCTATTTAAATCGTTGATTTCAATGAGGAAGGCGCGGTTTTTCCTCTGGTTGACCGCCGAATGAAATTAACTAGGGTTGTTGACTTTGAAAAGAGTATATATATAATAATTATATTATTATTTAATTCACTAATTTATTCTACTTCATCTGACCCCCAAATTAAACCCAACGACTGCCATCCCTAGCGTAATACCCGTATTCCGAACACAATGGGGTATGTTTCATAGGCTGATTTGACTGTTTCGATTAGTTTTCATTCAAATTAACATTTAAATCCTTATATTGAATTTTAAACATACATTTCAATTTACTGGGGTCACATATTAACTCGAAAAATTCCACAAAAATATTTTCTAGCTTCGTATTGACGATACGGTCCTAACAAAACTAGTTTCGTCGAATTCTGAGACCGTTTGAAAAATGGCCAATTTCCAGTCGATTAAAATCAACTGAAACTGGTCAAACACGTTTTCCTTTGCTACGCTCACATATTGATTCGAAAAATTATGAAATTCGAAATCTAGCAATAACTTTACATCACGGATCCAACAAAAGTGGTTTCGTCGAAATCCGAGGTCGTTTGCAAAATGGCTATTTTTAAGGGCCTGAATTCCACAACGACTATGCAGAATTTTCAGCTGGACATATCTTTTGATTCCCGCTATGAAATTTTGGTTTTTCGGATTCATTGGAAAGATATTCACAATTAGATTCCATTATTTTTGGTTTAACTAAAATCCGGTTTATTTTGCACCCGGTACATTCAATTGAAGTTTGAAATCGAATTATCGAACTACCGTGCCATTTTCAATTCCTTTTATAATTATATATAATTATTTATATTCTAACGACGGCGTATATAATATATGCGTTCGAATTCCATTCAAAATAAATTTCTCGTCGATATTATTTAAAATAATCCATTTTAAATATTCAAAATTCACTAAAATTGCCAACTTAAAAATTTTAAACTGGCGCAGATTTTCGGGTTGTTACACCATGCTATATTAAAGCTATGCTTTGGTCATCATCCATCAAACTTTGCTTTTCAACAAAAGTCTGGATCACTGCATCTCAGCATGCCACAATATCAATCCATATCGTACCACTGATTTCTGCCAATACATAACCTCTAAGCTCGTATGTCTCAGAGAAGGGCGTTAAGCAAGAGAATAAATTCTCTGCCGCCAAACATATATATATTTAGCAGAGATCGACGAATACAATATAAAGGAATACAATGTCAGACACACCATACATTTACAAGTCCGTTCTGGGTCTAAACGAATCCTGAGGCACTTTCCTCGCATATCCATCAACCTCCAAGCACGTCCGGACGGCTACCACTTCAGCCCCCTTCAAGGTAGCTACTCCCATCGTGAGCATCAGTATCACCCACCCATTCGATGTGAAGATCGTCGATCTTGCACCGTCTTCAGTCTTTTCGACTCATCGTCGAATCAGTTATCAAGAATAGGTTATACCCGGACTTTGTGAATAACTCATGCATCTTAATCAACAAGTGCTATAAAACACAATATACTCCTCATTCCAATTCAGAACATTCTTTTATTCAGATATTCACACTCCTAGGGAAAGGTTCCCATTAATTTTATCAAAGATAAATTCTTTTAAATTTATTCTTTAATCTTCCTTTGGATATCATTTCAAACCATATTATGGTTTTCCAAACTAGTCGGGATTAGCGAACCACACCGAAGTAATTATTTATTTTATTTCCCAATCCCAACCTATTTATCCCATGGAGCAAAACTGTTATTACCCCATAACTAACACCACGGTGTTATCGGTAAATTTAATTACCATTTCACGTTCAAATCTAATTAAAGATTTAACTATCGCTAGGAGCAAAACGGGTGATACTCCCCTTTCGATTATTTCCAAATTTTGATGATTTAAATTACCAATTCTCATTTCAATCTAATTAAAGATTCATTAAAACTCCTTTTATTGGGTTAAAGAACAGATGTCATTTAAAACACAATTCACGATAAACCCAAATCACATTCTATTTCAATTCCAATAAAATATATTAGAAATTCTGGTTATTTAAAACCCATTTCAAATTCAATTTATTTATTTTAAAACTAAATTGGTTTTAATTCTAGTTCAAAACTAGTTCATTTCGATAAAAATCTATTTTTATCTTTTCAAATATGGAGTTTTTCATCCCAATTTTTCCCAAATCATTTCTTTTGATTTTACACAAATTATAGATATTTTTAATTATTTTATCAAGGCCCGTACAGTCGATTTCCGTCTACGGCCATCGAACTGCACTTACAGCGACCTTTTCCAAATTTGATTTGGACATAATTCCAAATCCAACCGTTAGATTTTAAATTTCTAATATTCATTGGAAATCTCATTGCGATACGAACCCAACGGTTCCTATTTTAGGAGAATCCGACGGTCGGATCTCCCGTAATGTCCGTTCGAAGTCAATGGTCGAAATTCGCGAACTACCGCGGCGCGGCGCGTTCTATTCAGGCCATTATATTATATATATTATATATATTATATATTTCGTCGATTTCTATTTAAAACGAATTTTATAAATCGTTTTAAATTCGTTTCAAAAATAGTTTCAACTTCCTTTTCAATTCAAATCAATTTCAATTCGATTTCAATTCTATTATATTCGAATTCAATTTCTATTCAATTCTATTCGAATTCAATTTCTATTCAATTCTATTCGAATTCATTTTCTATTCAATTCTATTCGAATTCAATTTCTATTCAATTCTATTCGAATTCATTTTCTATTCAAATTCTATTCGAATTCATTTTCTATTCAAAAACGAATATAATCGATATCGATATCGTTCGCGTCAAAATAGCGCATCTCTAATCAACACGGCTTTATATTATTCAATAACTTCATTATTCTATTCAACAAATGAATATTCATTCTATTCAACACATGAATCTATATTTCTTTCACCATATGACTAATCTCAACAAATGAGTACCGTCAACACGTTAATCTTTATTTTATAATATTCTTTATTTTCCCAATTGGAATGAGGCCCAATCCATTACCATATAATGTTAATTATATGGATTCCATACAACACATGTATATAATAGCAACGATATATAATCTACCATCTTCCAAAGTGCATCACACAACTACATAAGCATTAAATATAAATAATTAACGCTTACACAGTCTGTCGACCAATCGATCGACATACAATTAAATAATTGGGATTAGTGTACGCCAAATATCATCCCAACACCCGTGTGGGGTTTCAAACAATCAAACACAGATTTTATTTGTGCAGTTGGGCGATGTATAAAATTTATTGTCCCAATCAATATCAGTCAAATAAGTGTATATAAACAAATCGTCTGATTTGTTTATAAATATTTATTTCATTTTATATACACGTTAAAAATTATATTTTTAACTATATAAATATTTTTCCACTATAAAATATTTTATTTCATTCCACAACACACATTCAATTTTTCACATCAAAATTAAACAAACAAGCATACAAGCCGTCCATGGTCTGTGGACGACGGGTGTCGGGTGCTGCTAAGCACCGTCTGCATCCTAGTATATATTAACTAGAAATTTAAAATAAAAGTGAGTAGTTCTCACTGAGGGATCCACTCCGATATTCTATATTTATGAAATTCAGAACAGTCTGGTTTTGCCCGCAATGCCAACGCAGTCTTCTCTACGATGTTTATATATAAAAATCAAATTTTTATCTACACTTCATATAAATAAAAACCGAATTTTTATCTACTATATGAATAAATAAAAATCATATTTTTCTTTTCCTTCTACATAAGGAAAAATCATATTTTTACTGTGTTAAAAATCATGTCTTCATCGTGTTAAAAATCCAATCTTTTACCGTATAGAAATATATGTAAAGATCGTATTTTTATATCCTAAAAAAATCATAATTTTCTATTCTAAAAACAATGCGGTATATATATTTTCAAAACAAGGCGATGTATATTTTCAAAAGAAAAGTATATTTTCTTTTTTCAACAACGGTCTATTTATTTTTAAAACAATGCACTTTTCATATTTTTAAAACATATGCTATTTTTCTATGCAAAAACAATGCTATTTTCCTATACAAAATCAATGTTATTTTTCTTCATGCTACATATATTTTATAAAAACAATGCTCTATATATTTTATAAACAAACTTATTTTATTAAACAAAGGATATTTATATTTTAAAAACAATGGAAATTTTATATTTATAAAATAATGCAAATTTTATATGTAAAACAATGCAATTGAAATTTTAAACAACAATATTCTAAATAAATTTCAGATTTTAATCAATAACTTTCTAAATAAATTTCAGATTTTAATCAATGCCTTTCTAAATAAATTTCAGATTTTAATCAATGCAGATTAATAGCACAATAAAAACAAAGCTCACGGTACCTTCTTTGACTACACAGGCAAAATCCGAACTCGTCGTCCCCGTTTAGGGTTCCGTCACCGCACCGCCAGGACAATGTCGGAGGTTGATCGGATGTGTCTGCGTCGAAGGGCTTCACGAGCTCCACCGGCGCCACCCCTCATTCACCAACTCTAACCCCGCCCTGGCCCAGCAATCCGCCCCGAAGGCCTCCGCTTCTCGATCAAATTCCGGCCTAGACACCTCATCAGCACCCATCTCCGCCGTTGATACCCTCGAGCTAGCCAAGCTCAGCGATTTCCAATTGAGAGTTTCCAATTTTATTTGTGGGATTTAGAAAGATTGGAGAAGAAGGGATCGAGCGTTTCGTTCGCCCGTTTCAGAAAGTAAACGCGGCGCTGAAGGATATAACGAGGACTAGGGTTTTGTTAGTTTCTAATTGGCCCATTTATGTTTATTTTATTATTTAATATTATTTTCAATTCAAAAATACTTGTTAATTAGTACTAACTTCAAATCAAAGCCAACGAATGTCGCCCCTAGCCAATTACCGCCATTCCGGATGCAATGGGATATGTTTCGTAACCTGATTCAGTTGTTACGATCAGTTTTCGTTTAAATTAACATTTAAATCATTATATTTAATTTTAAACGTACATTTCAATTTACCAGGGCCACATACTAACTCTAAAAATTCCCGAAAAATATTTTCTAGCTTCGTATTGACGATACGGTCCTAACAAAACTAATTTCATCAAATTCTAAGACTGTTTGAAAATTTACCATTTTCCAGTCGATTAAAATCAACTGAAACTGGTCAAACACGATTTCCTTTGCCATGCTCACATATTGATTCGAAAAATTACGAAATTTGAAACCTAGCAATAATTTGACATCACGGATCCAACAAAAGAGGTTGCGTTGAAATCCGAGGTCATTTGCAAAATGGCTATTTTTAAGGGCCGAAATCCCATAGCGACTATTCAGAATTTTCAACTGGACATATCTTTTGACCCCCGCTATGAAAATTTGATTTTTCGGATTCGTTGGAAAGATACAATCAATTATATTCAAATATTTTTTGTTTCACTAAAATCCGGTTTATTTTGAATCCTGTACATTCAATTGAAGTTTGAAATCGAATTATCGTACTACCGCGCCATTTTCAATTCCTTTTATATTTTAAAATAAATATTTATATTCTAACGACGATCTATATAATATATACGTTCGAATTCTATTCAAAATAAATTTTCTCGTCGATATTATTTAAAATAACTCATTTTAAATGTTCAAAATTCGCTAAAATTACCAGAATAAAAATTTTAAACTGGCCCAGATTTTCAGGTTGTTACACCTACCAGCCCTGACATTTATATACTTTTTACCTATATGGTTGTTGGAATGCGAGGCGCCTTGATTATAGGTCCTATAGGACCGGGAAATGTGTGTTCAGGAATACTAATCCTCAAAAGTAAGAGAGGACCGGCCTTGGAGGTTCCAAGGATCGCTGTGTGTGGTCCTGAGACATTTGCTAGAGTGTCTCGAACGGAGAGGAGCTTGCCCCTTGCCTCGACTCATGATGGAATCCAATTTCCAATACGTGATAATTCGGTTTTACTTGTAGAGCCTAGTATGGCAACATAGTAGATGGTAGCTATGCCGTCTATGATTGATACTTATGATTGAAATTGTTTTTACACTATACACTTATAGTAATATCAAAATAATCTGTTTTTAAACGTATCAAGCATTATTTGTCTATTATAAGGTAAAACCCTATCCTTCGGCTTGCGTTGCATTGTGTGATGGGACCTGGGTCTTATAATAGCTTCATTTTTCTTTATTTAGCATTACGCTGTTTGTTTTATGCACTGGTATTCTTGGGAGGAAACCCGTTTCGTGTTATACGGCGTGGTCCCTTGATTTACCTAACTTTAAAAATATAGATTAATAACTGTTTTAGTTCTCACACCAGTCACTTGACTGACCTGGAGTTTATTGTTTTAATCTAAACTCTGGGTGCCCTTATTTTCCACACGGGCAGCTAGTAGTAGGGTTTTGCAGATATTATATTCATAGGATCCTGGTACATAGCTGAAGCGATATTTGGAAAGCTCTGTATCTGTGTATTTCTTTCAGTTATGTTTTGTATTATTTTTCCGCTGCAGTAATGTATTTAAATCTCTGATAGTTATCAAATGTGTAATATTTATTCATACTCTGTATATTCTTGTATTTTGATGGAATTGTTGTAATAAACAATGAAATGTTCTTCTGTTTGTCTTTTGATTCGTCTTGTCCTCACGGTAATTTGTCCTTTCTCTTCTCTTCGGAGATCGGGGAAGTTCGGGTCACCACAACTTGGCTTTAAAGGAAAGTGATGGCACAAAAAGAAAGAACTTCATTAATAGATGCACCTCACTTGTGAATGAAAATGCAGCACTTAAAATCAAAGTAAAAAATCTTGAAATAACATTGAGTAAGTTTTCAAGAGGAGAAAAGTCATTTAGGATGCTGCTTGGAAATCAATATGCTAATAATAGAAAAGGATTATTAGGATTTGGGAAAACACACATTAATATGAATGATAATGCGAAAGGTGGAAGTGATTTTCCTAAATGTACAAAATGTGAAAAAATTGGACATAGCTATGAAAAATGTGAAAGTAGGAACAATAACAAAAAATTCATACAAATTTGGGTTCCAAAAGGGTCGAGAAGCAATTGTTATAGATTTGAACTTGGTGTGGATAAGCAAATTTAGATTCCAAAAGGATATGTTGTTCAAAATCAAAATTTTTCAGTTACTAATTTTATTAGACCTATGAGTTTCTCAATGTCATTCTCTGTTTTTCATGTGTAGGTATGTTGGCGGGCTAAGGAGCAACAAGAATGGTACTTGGATTCAGGTTGTTCCAAACATATGACAGGAGATAAATCAATGTTCCTTAGCCTTGAAAAACATAAAGGTGGAAGTGTGATAATGGGCAATAACAGTAAATGTAAAATTATCGGTAAAGGTAAAGTAGGTAATAGTACTTTCTCCTTAACTGATGTTTTATATGCTGAAAACTTGCCTCACAATCTCATCTCCATAACACAACTATGTGCCAAAGGAATGAGTGTGATATTTGATAGTGAATCTTGCAAAATTATTGAAAAATCCACTAGCAATATTGTGTTCATAGGAAAAAGAAAATGAAATGTTTATACGCTTTCATTTGATGATTTGACTCTCTCACGATGCTTAGTAGCAATGGATGAAGAAGTTTTCTTAGGGCATAGGAGATTGGGTCACGCTAGTATGAGTCTCTTAGAAAAACTTGAATCAAAAGAATTGGTAAGGGGATTACCACATCAGAAATATAGAAGTAATAAAGTGTGCAAATCATGTACTATGGGAAAATTCAGTCGATCATCATTTCTCCCCAAAAATGTTGTTAGTACTAATAGGGTACTTGAATTAATTCACATGGATTTATTTGGACAAAATGAAATTGCTAGTTTGAATGGAAAACGTTATTGTTACATGTTGTTTGATGATTACTCTAGATTTACAAGGGTTTATTTTCTAGCCTAAAATCCGAAACTTTTGATTACTTTTCAAAGTTTGAAAACTCGTTCAAAATGAGAAAGGTGTTTCAAAAGAAAATTTATGAAGTGATCACGGTGGTGAATTTGAAAATTTTGGATTTTGAAAATTTTTGTGAAGAAAATTGTAACACCCCGTGTATTCTATAACTGTGAAATTCACAAATTAAAGTATAACTAATTTCAAAACAAAGTATTAAGGGAAACGGGATAAGCCATTGCATTCGTCTTGGAAAAATACGCGAAATAGAGTCCGAGTTTTCAAAAAACGGAGCCCGTATGACCAAATTATGGCCCGACGAAGTTTCAGAAAATTCAAATTTCGAAAACAGATTTAAATTTCAGCCCAATCAGAGTAGGCGGGAAAATTCCCACCCAAACCCACCAGGTCGACCTGGGGGTCGACCCTAGGGTCGACCTGCCAGGCCAGGTCGACCTAGGTGTCGAGCTGCCCCAGGCAGGTCGACTCTAGAGTCGACCTGGGGGTCGACTGGGGAGTCGACCTGGCCCCTGAGCCAGGTCGAACCCAGCTCACCCTGGCTGGCCTAGTCTGTGTTTGGTCGATTTTCTGAGCCTTGCCTTGTCACTAGGGCTAGGTGTCAGCTCCTGGTTGGCCTCTTCTTTGAACGAATGGCTATTATTAAACCAAGCTCCATCGACAGTCTAAATCAACTCAGAAACTCTATAAAAAGGACCTAAGACTAACCCTAATTCACATAAACGAAAATGGAGATGAGACCGTCATGCTGCTGAGGAGAGACTGAGGATAGCCGTCAGAAAATAGAGAGACAATTAGGAGATAAATCAAAAGCTTAAAGCAACGTCAAATCAATCAAAACAACGCCTACAACAAAGGATAGCATCTCCAATTTCAGAATTCAGATTCCTGAATTGAAGATTCGTCATACGTTGTAAGTAGAGTGCTATTCCGATGTGAATTAAATAATTTTGTTGATTTGTGTAAAGTAAGAAATGGAATTGTGGCGATAATAATCTATATTTGTATGTTGCTTTGATGCTAAATGATTTGGGAATATTACGGTATACGATTGGATATTTGCAAGTACGCGATTTGCGTTGGAAACGAAATGGAATTGTGGCGATAATGACTTATATTTGTATGTTATTTTGATTCTAAACGATTTGGCAATGCTATGGTTTGATTCATACAAGTATATGGTTTATGTTGACAACCACATGTTGTGGAATTTTGATTGGGATTCATGCAAGCATATGATTCATATTGAAAACTACAAGTTTGTGGTAGTTATTTACAACACCCATTTGATAATTGCAAGTATAAGATTCATGTTGAAAATAACAACTATATGTTGTAATAGTTTATTTGAAATTCATGCAAGTCTATGATCTATTGTTATGCCAACATGATGTATAATTCTATGGTCATCTTTAGTGTAATTTGATCCACTTAAGTATTATGATTCATATGAAGGTTATGTTGGAATGGGCATCATAGTTCAAGTATAAAAATCATGATTTTGTAATAGTGACAAAAGCAAGCGTCTTTGTAAGCTTGTATTAGTTTTATGAACATGACTAAACTATGTTTGTTATTATGCCTAGTTAAAAACATGTTTTCTAGGCTTATGTTGTTATCATAATCATATGATAATATATTTGGCACATAAGTTACGTTAGAAATTACACTAGAATTACATCCCACTTACAAGTTACATTGATAGGATAAAAACCATGATTATATGAATAGTAGGATTCATGTTCAATTATGTTTATGCCATGACTATATGAATAGAAGGACTCATGTTCAATTATGATTATGCCATAATTATATGATTAGAATGGTTCATTTTAAGTATTATTTATGCCATGACTACATGAATAGAATGATCCTTGTTTTGTTTATACCATGATTATGTGAATAGAATGATTCATGTTTAAGTATTGCTTATATTATATGTTGTTACAATTGCAAGTTCACATGTGCCTACCTCATGTTAATTGAATCGTTATGTTGCAAGTTCATGCGTTCACACTCCCCTTTTTATGTTACCTTATAAACACCATGTTATAAGCCTCCCCTTTTCATATGGATAAATTGGGTTTAAGTATTAAACGCAACACACCTTACATTTGAACGAACGTGTAAAACGGGGGTATTGACGTTTGGGCTAAAATATAGAACATATGTGTTGGCATGTTTGACGCATGCCAACAATTGAAAAACAATTAAGTAGCATAAATAAATCTTAACCAATAAAGATAAATTTGAATAATGGGCCGCAAACATTTACATATAAAAAGAAAAGAGACAAAATTTGTAAATGTAGAAAATACGATGTGTTTAACCTGAGGTTGGATTGAGTTGTGATGTAAACCTGCCCGGAACCGCCCGGCTGTCCAGTAATCACAACAATACCTATCCAATGTGGGTGGTTAAACACGGAGCCCAATAAGGACCCGATGTTAGACTGAGTTGTGGCGTAAGACTGCCCGGACCCAACCGACAACAGGAAGCCACAACAATACATGTCTAATGTGAGAGGTCAAGGCTTTAATAAGATAATTAAGGCGGAGTCAGGATTGATAGGATTAAGTAAATTATATTAATACTTAATCAAAATGGAACATGCTAAACTAAACAGACTGATTGGGGGTTAGGTTTATAAAACACTTAACCAACTTAGCATGTTTGCTAGAAATAGAAAACCTAGTAGCGGGGGACCCTTTTCAGTAGTAACCCTACAAGGTATCATGATACCCTGAAACTAGGCAGGGTGGGGCACAATTACTGGGCTGATTGTAAGAGGTCAAATCGACGGCGGTGGTGTAGCAGTGTAGGTTCTAACGGGGAGAGGGCGTGCACACACTCCGGCGCAGAAAAATAAGGCACTGGGCACCAATAGCATACCTGTGCATTCTAGGGTTGTGTCGGGCCGCCACCATGGGACTTGATACACCCCATGGTGGGACCAGCATAGGTAACTACAACATCGGGGGCCGTAAGACACATGTAACTATGCGAGTAGGAGTCGATCATCATAAAATGGATCACTTCACCCTGATTAGGGGGTTCCTGTTGGGAACTAGTTTATATGGGTACAGAGATTAATATGGGGTACGATAGTATATTCGACCCTAGACAACTTAACTTGGTTTATGGTGCTTTCCCATTTCTAGTTTATACTTATCATACCCAGTTCTTTATTCATAGACTGAATATTCCTAGACTTACTCAGGCTTTATGTCTGACTCTACTTTTCTTTCGTCTTCTTTTCTTCCGTTCCCCCCCCCCCCCCAAGGTCCACAGGGAGGGAACACCGCAGCTTGACCAGCCTTCATACCCAGCTTGAAGAGAAAAATGTATTGCTTGGATCTTTTCGTTTTGGACTATGGCTTTGGACAGCAATTATGGGACTTTTGCAGTTTATTTATGTTTTCTTTATGCTTCTTTAAATAATGTAATCAAGACAGTTATGATTTTGGAAGTATTGTAAGACAATTATGGCATGGTTTGTGTAACACGTATTTTGATGAAATAAAAGTTGTTGTTTTCCGCTGTTCAAAAATATGTGTTATTATATCTGTCTTGTATATCTGTGATTTATACTTATAAACCTCCACCAAAATTAGGGCATTCCCTTTGAGAGTGACCCTAACGGAGGTGGGGTGTTTCACTTGGTATCAGAGCATAGGTTTACCAGATAAGATAAAAAGTTTTGAAAATTTATTTTCAAAAAGGAAATTTAAAGAAGCATTTTTATGATAAAATATTATTTAATTTTAAAAGACAAATCCCCCCCAAAGCCATAGGAACTATCTCTTATCCTTCGTTTTGAATCTATCCTTTTTGTTTCAGCATGTCCGAAGAACTTAACTTGCCAGAGGGTGTACCAATACCTGGTTGGTTTAAACGGTTCTTAGAAGCAAGGGCCACTCAGCCAGGTCCTACCGTTCCTCCTCCCCCAGCTGCAGGAAATCATCCAGCTGCAGCAGCACCTCTTCCTCCACCTCCTCCGCGGGGAAACACCTTTGCTAAGATATGTAAAGATTTTAAAGCTATGGGAGGAAAGGATTTTCACCGAACTGAGTCCTTCGTGGCAGCTAGAAATTGGCTGAAAGAAACCGAGGACTTATTCATCATCTTTGAGGTAGAGGATAGACAGAAAGTACAACTGGCAGTATGGCTACTAAAGGGCGAGGCTTCCTACTGGTGGGAAGTCACTAATGCAGAAAGACCAGTGGAAACATGAGAGGACTTTAGGGCAAGGTTTGAGGATAAATTTCTCTCAGATACGGAAAGGAGTTTGCAGTTGGAAAAATTCTTATTTCTTAAGCAAGGGAACAAGACAGTCAAAGAGTATGTTAATCAGTTCGATGAGTTGGCTAGGTTCGGACTGGACCTAGTCAACACCCCACACAAGAAGGCTCTCCGTTTTGTCAAAGGGTTGAATGAGCCATTACACAGTTTGGCCATGACCCATATACCCATGGGAGCTACGTATGAAAGGTTGGTACAGATGGCGTTGCTGAACGAAGAGGATAAGGGCAAGAAGGAGACAAAGGCAGAAAACTCTCAAGGGAAGAAAGAGGGTTTGCAGCCTAAGAAGACAGACTTTAAGAAGGGCGGGAAAGGCAACAAAGAGAAGAGGAAGTGTATTTTCTGTGGCAAAGTGGGGCACTTAGTGAAAGATTGCCGGAAAAAGAAGGCCAAGATGAATGGTGGGTGCTTTTCTTGCGGTGAGACAGGCCACATGGCTAAGGACTGCCCAAAGAAACGAGGACAGGGGCAGAGGGCTGGATCCACCTCAGGGGCACAAGTTCATGTGCTAGAAGCGCCACCTCTGCAACAGCGAGGTATAAATACTTCTATAGAAAGTGTAGTTTATCTTTATGATCACCCCGTTCGCACTTTATTTGATTCCGGCGCATCACACTCCTTTATCTCGTCTGCTTTAGTAGAATCCCTGCACCTAAAAACTAGTATGGTAGAGGACCCCTTAATTGTTTCAAACCCAATTGGGGGCCCAACTCATTTGTCTATGATCTGTTTGGGATTGAAAATTTCTATTCTAAGCGTAGAATTTAAATGTAGTGCCTTTGTTTTGGGCTTTTCGGGATATGGTTTGATTTTGGGCATGGATTGGCTATCCAGTAATGGGGCCATCCTTGATTGTGAGAAAAGGGTTGTTAGGCTCCTAACCCAGCTCGGTAATACTTTGGAAATTTCTTGTAATCCCTCGTATGCGGTTATGCTTAGTTATCTTGAATCGCTAGATGCCTCCGTTGAAAATTTGCAATCGGTTAGAGTGGTCCGGGAATATCCGGATGTCTTCAAAGAGGTGAAGGGTTGCCTCCGAAGCGGGAGATAGACTTCCGCATATACCTTGTAGATAATGCAAAGCCCGTGCGTTGCCCGTTAGACACGTGGCTCCACGTGAAAGGAAAGAGCTCAGTAAACAGATTAAAGAGCTTCTAGAAAAGGGGTTCATTAGGAGGAGTATTTCAGAATGGGGCGCTCCAGTGGTGTTCGCTACAAAGGCGGATGGTTCACTCCGTCTATGTGTTGACTATAGGGAGCTCAACAAGCTAACGAAAAAGAATAGGCACCCTCTCCCCAGAATTAACGATCTGTTTGATCAGCTTGTAGGAGCGTCTATTTACTCCCAACTCGATTTAGCGACCGGTTTTCGTCAGCTAAGGGTGGCTGAAGATAGTATCGATAAAACGGCATTCAGAACCCCAGACGGCTTCTTTGAATGGCTTGTCATGCCTTTCGGCTTGACAAACGCACCTGCTTACTTCGTGGACCTAATGAGTAGGGTATTCAGAGATTTCCTCAATAAGTTCGTAGTGGTCTTCGTAGACGGTATCCTTATCTTCTCAAAGAGTGAAGAGGAACATGCTCAGCACTTAAGGGCAATCATGGAAACTCTGCGAGTCCATCAGCTAAAAGCCAAATTCTCCAAATGCCACTTTTGGAGAGAAGAAGTGAGGTTCCTTGGGCACATAGTATCCAAACAAGGGTTAGCAGTGGACCCTGCTAAGGTAGTGGCGGTACAGGATTGGAAGACACCAAGGAATGCAGCTGAGGTCCAAAGTTTTCTAGGACGAGCAGGTTTCTATCGAAAGTTCATAAGGGATTTTGCGAAAATCTCAGCTACGCTCACAAAGTTGACCAAGAAGAATCTAGTGTTCAATTGGGACTTGGATTGCGAGTTTGCTTTCCAGCGACTGAAAAGGGCTCTTACAACAGCCCCAGTTTTGACGTTGCCAGATAGAAGCAAGATGTTCATTGTTTATACAGATGCATGTGGGACAGGGCTAGGAGCCGTCTTAATGCAAGAAGGAAGGGTAGTAGCTTATGGCGGGAGACAATTGAAAGTGCATGAAAAGAACTACCCGACCCATGATCTTGAGTTAGCTGCCATCGTCTTTGCACTCAAGTCTTGGCGACACTATCTCCTAGGTGAGAAGTTTGAACTTTTCACTGACCATAAATCATTGAAATATCTGTTCTCGCAGAAAGATCTTAACTTGAGGCAACAGAGATGGATGGAGTTTCTTGCCTCGTATGATTTCGAGATCTCCTATACTCCGGGCAAAGGCAACGTAGTGGCAAACGCATTGAGCCGAAAGAAACTAACCCTAAGCCGTTGTTTGTTGAAAGACAAAGCCTAGAATTTATAGCCAGCTTTGACTTTAGACCCTCATCCTATTTTGTACCAGGCTTGCTAGCATCTCTCGAAGTACGCCCGACTTTAGTGGACTCGATAGGGACAACACAACGCGAGGACCCTCAGCTTGTGGAGACGATTGATAGGCTAATTAGGGGTGAGACTTCAAGTCACCTCAACAGATACTCCATCGACGATAAGGGTTGGCTAAGGCGAGACAGAAGACTATGCGTCCCACAAACAAGGGATTTAGTAAAGAAGGTTCTCAAGGAAGCACATCACTCCAAGATGACGATACACCCAGGCGGAGATAAAATGTACAAGGACATAAAAAGAACTTTCTTTTGGAACGGCATGAAGAAGGACGTGGCAGAATTCGTTTCTAAGTGTATGGTGTGCCAACAGGTTAAGGTGGAACAGAAAAAGCCTGGCGGTCTGCTACATCCTCTAGAGGTCCCGCAGTGGAAATGGGATAGCATCTCAATGGACTTCATCGATGGGCTGCCTAGGTCTAGGAGAGGCAACACTAGCATTTGGGTAATAGTGGATAGGATTACTAAAAGCGCCCACTTTTTACCCGTCAAAAGTAAAAGAACTGCCTCATCCCTAGCATCTCTTTACCTCAAGGAAATCTTTCGACTCCATGGAATACCATCCAGCATTGTTAGCGACCGAGACCCTATCTTCACTAGTGAGTTTTGGCGGAGTCTGCAAGAAGTGGTAGGCACACAGTTATGCTTGAGCACAGCCTATCATCCCCAAACCGATGGCCAAACAGAAAGAGTGAACAGAGTTTTGGAGGACCTTTTAAGACTATGCATCCTTGACTTCCGAGGGACGTGGGAAGACCACTCCTTTGGTAGAATTTGCCTACAACAACAGCTATCAAGCAACCATCGGAATGGCTCCCTTCGAAGCTTTATATGGAAGACCTTGTCGATCGCCCACTTGTTGGTGGGAGTCTACTGATAAGCTCATACTTGGACCAGTTATGATCCGAGAGACTTCAGAAAAAGTAGACTTAATACGAAGAAGGATGAAGACGGCCCAAGACAGACAAAAGTCCTACGCCGACAAGAGGAGGACCGACCTTGAATTTGAGGTTGGGGACAGAGTTTTTCTTAAGGTATCTCCGCTAAGGAACGTTGTTCGTTTTGGAACCACAGGAAAGCTAGCACCAAGGTTCGTAGGGCCATTCCCTATCATTGAGAAAATTGGGAAAATGGCCTATAGATTAGAGCTACCCGAAAAATTGGCTGGAGTTCACAACGTCTTTCACGTTTCACTTCTCCGAAAATGTCTACATGAGTCTGCTGAAGTGGTAGAGCCAAATATCCTAGAAGAAGCTGAAGTGGAACGTGAAGCAACCATAAGGAAAGTTCCAACCCGCATATTAGGAACGGAAGTGAAGAAGCTACGCAACCGCAAAGTCAAACTCGTCAAATTTCAGTGGAGCGACACCGAAGGAGATGCAACTTGGGAAACTGAAGCTAAAATACGCGCAGCCTACCCTTTTCTTTTCGAGGGTACATCTTTGATCTTTCCTTTTTCCTTAAGTTGCGCTTTTATCTTTTTAGGTATATCTCCTCGACCTTATCTTTTAGGAAGAAACCCTTTGGATGGAAACATGTAATTGAAACATGTTATGGATGATGGTTGCAAGTGGTTGCAAGTGATTGCTAGTGGTTGCTCGTGGTTGCATATACACACACAATCTAGGTTTTAGATCGGCTCAATCATTTCATATTGCATATGCATATATGTTTGCATTCGTATATGGTTGAACTTTAATGTGTTGTCATATGGATGTTGCATTTGTATGAATGATTGTGCACTCATGTAGAATCGTGAATAGGAGGATTTGCATACATAATGGATTCATAGCACATACATAATTCGCATTAAGGAGGTAAACTGAATCAGTAGACCGCCTGATTTTGCATTAGATAAGTACATGTACACACACACTTCGCATATTATCATGAAGCATTAGAAGTGTTTTAAGGACAATGGATGCTCGTGTTTGATGGATGAGTAGATGGATGTTTGGATGTTAGGATGTACATTCTTCCTGAACTTGAAGATTTCGGGATGAAATCCTTTTAAGTGGGGGAGAATGTAACACCCCGTGTATTCTATAACTGTGAAATTCACAAATTAAAGTATAACTAATTTCAAAACTAAGTATTAAGGGAAACGGGAAATGCCATTGCGTTCGTCTCGGAAATATACGCGAAATATAGTCCGAGTTTTCGAAAAACAGAGCCCGTATGACCAAATTATGGCCCGACGAAGTTTCAGAAAATTCAAATTTTGAAAATAGATTTAAATTTCAGCCCAATCAGAGTAGGCGGGAAAATTCCCGCCCAAACCCACCAGGTCGACCTGGGGGTCGACCCTAGGGTCGACCTGCCAGGCCAGGTCAACCTGGGAGTCGACCTAGGTGTCGACCTGCCCCAGGCAGGTCGACTCTAGAGTCGACCTGGGGGTCGACTGGGGAGTCGACCTGGCCCCTGAGCCAGGTCGAACCCAGCTCACCCTGGCTGGCCTAGTCTGTGTTTGGTCGATTTTCTGAGCCTTGCCTTGTCACTAGGACTAGGTGTCAGCTCCTGGTTGGTCTCTTCTTTGAACGAACGGCTATTATTAAACCAAGCTCCATCGACGGTCTAAATCAACTCAGAAACTCTATAAAAAGGACCTAAGACTAACCCTAATTCACATAAACTAAAATGGAGATGAGACCGTCATGCTGATGAGGAGAGACTGAGGATAGCCGTCAGAAAATAGAGAGACAATTAGGAGATAAATCAAAAGCTTAAAGCAACGTCAAATCAATCAAAACAACGCCTACAACAAAGGATAGCATTTCCAATTTCAGAATTCAGATTCCTGAATTGAAGATTCGTCATACGTTGTAAGTAGAGTGCTATTCCGATGTGAATTAAATAATTGTGTTGATTTGTGTAAAGTAAGAAATGGAATTTTGGCGATAATAATCTATATTTGTATGTTGCTTTGATGATAAACGATTTGGGAATATTATGGTATACGATTGGATATTTGCAAGTACGCGATTTGCGTTGGAAACGAAATGGAATTGTGGCGATAATGACTTATATTTGTATGTTATTTTGATTCTAAACGATTTGGCAAAGCTATGGTTTGATTCATACAAGTATATGGTTTATGTTGACAACCACATGTTGTGGAATTTTGATTGGGATTCATGCAAGCATATGATTCATATTGAAAACTACAAGTTTGTGATAGTTATTTACAACACCCATTTGATAATTGCAAGTATAAGATTCATGTTGAAAATAACAACTATATGTTGTAATAGTTTATTTGAAATTCATGCAAGTCTATGATCTATTGTTATGCCAACATGATGTATAATTACATGGTCATCTTTAGTGTAATTTGATCCACTTAAGTATTATGATTCATATGAAGGTTGTGTTGGAATTGGCATCATAGTTCAAGTATAAAAATCATGATTTTGTAATAGTGACAAAAGCAAGCGTCTTTGTAAGCTTGTATTAATTTTATGAACATGACTAAACTATGTTTGTTATTATGCCTAGTTAAAAACATGTTTTTTAGGCTTATGTTGTTATCATAATCATATGATAATATATTTGGCACATAAGTTACATCAGAAATTACACTAGAATTACATCCCACTTACAAGTTACATAGATAGGATAAAAACCATGATTATATGAATAGTAGGATTCATGTTCAATTATGTTTATGCCATGACTATATGAATAGAAGGACTCATGTTCAATTATGATTATGCCATAATTATATGATTAGAATGGTTCATGTTTAAGTATTATTTATGCCATGACTACATGAATAGAATGATCCGTGTTTTGTTTATACCATGATTATGTGAATAGAATGATTCATGTTTAAGTATTGCTTATATTATATGTTGTTACAATTGCAAGTTCACATGTGCCTACCTCATGTTAATTGAATCGTTATGTTGCAAGTTCATGCGTTCACACTCCCCTTTTTATGTTACCTTATAAACACCATGTTATAAGCCTCCCCTTTTGATATGGCTAAATTGGGTTTAAGTATTAAACCCAACACACCTTACATTTGAACGAACATGTAAAACGGGGGTATTGACGTTTGGGCTAAAATATAGAACATATGTGTTGGCATGTTTGACGCATGCCAACAACCTTGAAAAACAATTTAAGTGGCATAAATAAATCTTAACCAATAAAGATGAATTTGAATAATGGGCCGCAAATATTTACATATAAAAAGAAAAGAGACAAAATATGTAAATGTAGAAAATACGATGTGTTTAACCCGCGGTTGGATTGAGTTGTGATGTAAACCTGCCCGGAACCGCCCGGCTGTCCAGTAGTCACAACAATACCTATCCAATGTGGGTGGTTAAATACGGAGCCCAATAAGGACCCGAGGTTAGACTGAGTTGTGGCGTAAGACTGCCCGGACCCAACCGGCAACAGGCAGCCACAACAATACCTGTCTAATGTGAGAGGTCAAGGCTTTAATAAGACAATTAAGGCGGAGTCAGGATTGATAGGATTAAGTAAATTATATTAATACTTAATCAAAATGGAACATGCTAAACTAAACAGACTGATTGGGGGTTAGGTTTATAAAACACTTAACCAACTTAGCATGTTGGCTAGAAATAGAAAACCTAGTAGCGGGGGACCCTTTTCAGCAGTAACCCTACAAGGTGTCATGATACCGTGAAACTAGGCAGGGTGGGGCACAATTACTAGGCTGATTGTAAGAGGTCAAATCGACGGCGCTGGTGCAGCAGTGTAGGTTCTAACGGGGTGCGGGCGTGCACACACTCCGGCGCAGAAAAATAAGGCACTGGGCACCAGTAGCATACCTGTGCATTCTAGGGTTGTGTTGGGCCGCCACCATGGGACTTGATACACCCTATGGTGGGACCAGCATAGGTAACTACAACATCGGGGGCCGTAAGACACATGTAACTATGCGAGTAGAAGCCGATCATCATAAAATGGATCACTTCACCCTGATTATGGGGTGCCTT
This sequence comes from Allium sativum, assembly GCA_030737875.1. Classification (NCBI taxonomy): domain Eukaryota; kingdom Viridiplantae; phylum Streptophyta; class Magnoliopsida; order Asparagales; family Amaryllidaceae; genus Allium; species Allium sativum. Next base: position 857,407,177 of record CM060918.1, on the reverse strand, counting down.
TTGGGAACTAGTTTATATGGGTACAGAGATTAATATGGGGTATGATAGTATATTCGACCCTAGACAACTTAACTTGGTTTATGGTGATTTCCCATTTCTAGTTTATACTTATCATACCCAGTTCTTTATTCCAGACTGAATAGTCCTAGACTTACTCAGGCTTTATGTATGACTCTACTTTTCTTTCGTCTTCTTTTCTTCCGTTCCCCCCCCCCCCCCCCCCCCCCCCCCAAGGTCCACAGGGAGGGAACACCGCAGCTTGACCAGCCTTCATACCCAGCTTGAAGAGAAAGAATGTATTGCTTGGATCTTTTCGTTTTGGACTATGGCTTTGGACAGCAATTATGGGACTTTTGCAGTTTATTTATGTTTTCTTTATGCTTCGTTAAATAATGTAATCAAGACAATTATGATTTTGGAAGTATTGTAAGACAATTATGGCATGGTTTGTGTAACACGTATTTTGATGAAATAAAAGTTGTTGTTTTCCGCTGTTCAAAAATATGTGTTATTATATCTGTCTTGTATATCTGTGATTTATACTTATAAACCTCCACCAAAATTAGGGCATTCCCTTTGAGAGTGACCCTAACGGAGGTAGGGTGTTTCAAAAATGGTTTTAAACACGATTTTCTGCTCCTCAAACACCCGACCAAAATGGGGTTGTCAAAAGGAAAAATCGTACAATACAGGAATTGGCTAGATCTATGTCAAGTGAATATAAATTGCCTTTGACTTTTTCGGCAGAGGCAGTTAATACATCCTGCTATGTAATGAACAGAGTAATGATTAGACCAATACTTAGCAAAATGTCCTATGAATTATGGTTTGACAGAAAGCCTAACATTTCATATTTTAGAGTTTTTGGATTCCCTTGTTATCTTCTTAATACAGGTGATCATCTTGGTAAGTTTGAATCAAAGGCCGATGAGGGAATTTTCATGGGTTACTCTTTAAGAAGCAAGGCTTATCGAATCTTCAACAAACGATCAAAAACTATTGTTGAAACCATAAACATGAAATTTGATGAATCGGATCTGGATATAATGGACAAAGAGAAAAACGATGAGGGAAATACATATGAGGGAGAAAAAGAAAATAGTAAAGAGAAGACTTGTAGTGATGATCCAACAAAACCAACATTTGAAGTCAAGAATTTGAAATTCAAAGCCAATCATCCTCCAGAATTGGTAATAGGAAATCCAACGGCAGGTATACGAACTTGGTCATCATATAATAAAGATATTTGTGCTTTTTGTATGCACGGTTGTTTTATCTCTGAAACTGAACCTAAAAATGTTGAAATTGCACTTAGTGATGAAAGTTGGATTTTAGCGATGCAAGAAGAAATTAATCAATTTGAAAGGAATAAAGTTTGGAAATTAATTCCTAGACCAAATGACTATCCAGTAGTAGGAACTAAATGGGTATTCAAAAATAAACTAGATGAATCTGAAATGTAATCAGAAACAAAGCTAGGTTGGTTGCAAAAGGATATAATCAAATTGAAGGCATTGATTTTGATGAGACATTTTCACCAGTAGCTAGGTTGGAAGCCATTAGAATTTTTCTCAGTTTTTCATGCTATAAAGATTTCAAACTTAAACAAATGGACATAAAAAGTGTGTTTTTAAACAGAGAATTAAAAGAAGAAGTTTTTGGGAATAACCCCCTGGTTTTAAAAATCATGAATTTCCAAATCATGTATATAAACTTGAAAAAGCATTATATGGTATTAAACAAGCTCCTAGAGCTTGGTACGATTGTTTAAGTGCATATCTTCTAGAAAATTGTTTTTAAAAGGGCAGTGCTGACATGACATTGTTTCTATTACATGAAGGTGACGATTTCTTGATAGTCCAAATTTATGTTGACGATATTATATATGGTGCTACTAATGATTGTATTTGTGAGAAATTTGAAAAAATCATGCACGATAAATTCAAAATGAGCTTAGTAGGAGAATTAAAGTACTTCCTTGGATTTAAATTAAATAATGCACCAAGGGTATTTTCATTTCACAAAAAAAAATACATTGCTGAATTACTGAAAAGATTAGGACTAGAAAACGCAAAACCACTAAGAACACCGATGAGTCCTTCAACCAAACTTGACAAAGACGAGAAAGGAGTTGCAGTTGATCAGAAAAAATATCGTGGAATTATTGGTTCACTTCTTTATCTCACCGCATCTAAGCCTGATATTTTGTTTACTGTCTGTTTATGTGCACGTTTTCAGTCTAATCCAAAAGAATCTCGCTTAAAAGCCACAAAAAGAATATTAAGATATCTTTTTCACACACATAAATTTTGTTTATGGTATCCCGCATGCAATAATTTTGAATTAATTGGATACTCTGATGCAGATTATGTTGGATCCCTTGTGGATAGAAAGAGCACTAGTGGAACTTGTTTTATGCTAGGACATTCATTAGTTTCACGATCAAGTCAAAAACAAAATTGTGTTGCTTTATCCACAACTGAGGCTGAATACATTGCTTTAGGAATTTGTTGTGCACAAATACTATCGATGATGCAAACTCTTTCAGATTTTGGTCTAATTTATAAAAAAGTACCACTAAAATGTGATAGTAAAAGTGCTATAGATTTGTCTAATAATCATGTTCACCATTCATACACTAAACACATAGACGTGAGACACCATTTTATTAGAGATCACATTTCACGAGAAGATATTTGTATTGAGTTTATTTCAGCTGATTATCAACTTGCTGATATTTTTACAAAACCTCTTCCCAAAGATAGATTTTCACGATTACGCTTAGATTTGGGAATCATACAAATTGATCGATCATTATCCATTTTTTTAAATATTCTTAAATGGTTATTCAAAAGTTAAATGATTGACCATTTGAACTATTTTGGAACTCGTCGAAATTATGTCAGATCTTGAAATTGTGATGAGTATTGACTATAATATGTTTTCATAACATGAGGAAATAATATTTAATTCTCATGATGGTTGAACAAATTTTATAATATCTTTAAAATTGGTGCACTTTTCATGATCATTTTCTACTACTTCCATCCTTCTGACATTCATCGTGATTTTATATAATGTGGGGATTTTAGTTTTTTTAAGAATAAAGAAAATCTTGAAATATATATATAATAATAATAATTTATCCTTGGTATTCACTCCCATTTAAAAGTCCTCGCTGTTATGCGTGGGTGAATTATCTTAATCTCTATGTGCTTCTATATTCACTTAAAAGACCTTTGGGCTGTGCATGGATACAACTCATTGAGAGGATAAAGTTAAGTTACTACTAACCCCATTTAAAAGACCTTTGGGCTATGCGGGGTTAGTAAGTGCTTAACACCTTTTGAGCATATTAAATCTTTTGAAATTCAAATTCAAATATTAAATTTTATTGAACTCTCCTCATTTTTATAAAATCAATCGTAAATCCATCATTTTAATAAGTGAAATTTGCTTTTAATTTTCAAGAATATTATGACTTTTGATTAAATGAAATTTATGATATATTTTCCCTCTTGATTTGAATTTATATTTCTAGCTTGTATTCATCACTGTTTCAATTTCTGTTATTCTTTTGATGATAACAAAAGGGGGAGAATGGTCAAGATTTTGATGGATGAGTAAACATTTATAGAATATTTTTGAAATTGGTGTTATGATAAATAAATCTCTAAATTCATAAATCTATACATCAGTATAAGGAGAGATTAATTGTAGGGGGAGCATACAAATAGAGGGAGTACTATGCTTTACAGTCTAACAAATTTATCACATTCAAAATCTTAGTATATGTTTGTCATCATCAAAAGGGGGAGACTGTTGAGTGTAAAGATATGATTTTTGTTTGATAATAACAAACATATACAAATAATATAATTGTGTTTGAAAATAGTACTATTCTGCACTATACATATAGAAATAAATATTTAAGTTGAATAAAATGCAAATTGCAAAGAATTTGATGGACAAACAACATTTGTTATTCAAATATAATATTTTATTTAAATATTCAAATAGTACAATTTTTACAACTCCGCTATTTGTACATTCCACTGACAAACTTCATTTCATAATAATTTCATTTACATATCATGTTCTCTCTACAGCACTCATGTTTTACACTCATACATTCATTTTATACAATAACACAGTGTTTTTTCCTTTGCCTTCACAGCAAACTGTCAGTCCAGTCAACATTTGCTTACCTGTCACATGAAATACACACACGGTATACTGCAATAGAAGTAAAACTAAACACATGCAAATAAAAAATTATGTTTAAATTTTATTTGTCTCCGAATTTTGGTGTGTTTCTCATCATTTTCTAGATCTAGTACAGACTACTTATGATATTTACAGTGATTCACTATAAATACCACAAGGGAGTCAGTATATATACACAAAATATCTCAATGCAGGGTCAAAAAAACTTGTCTGGATGGCTGCATATACACACGTGTATGTATATACACGTGTGCACTGCCTCGCCAATCCAATGTGCAACTGAGGAATAGCCACGTGGACCATCTCGACACAGTGCACACATGAAAACAACTCAAAGTCAGCAATAAACTTAGAAAGTGAAGTGCATCAAAACAGCAATTGTGATCGAGGCAGCTCAACAAAGAGGTCAAATCATATATGTGAGCCAAGCATGTTTAACACAGCCAAGAATGGGCCGAGCATATGTATATCGTCATCAATGCAAATGTGGTGCAGCCATTATAGACTACTCAACAATGAACAAGTCAAAGTATGGATTAAGTGACAAGTCAGCATGGTCGAGACAAGTGACAAAGCCAGACATGCATCTACGTAGAAAACTGTTTCAACAATGCAAATATTTTTCAAGTTAGTAAATATGCAGGAAATGGTGTATAGGAGCTCAACATGGTTCAGCCAAACCAATTACAAAGGCATAGATGCATTGGCACAAGTGTGAAGTCTCATTAATGGATCAAGGAAGAATGACTTAGCAATGTGACACAAGTGTGTACATACATGGTTCAATACAAAAGATAAATTGTTCAAGAGCAGTAAACATGGCAGCAGTGAAATTTACATGGGTTTGTAGCACAAACAATAATCCTGAAACAGTGGTCAAGCCAAGTATAGAACTGGCAGTAAAGTTAGTTCACATAAGAATGCAACAAAAATGTAGTACACAACAATATCAAAAGGAGGAACAGCAAACCAGTGAGCTATAATGGTCATACAACATTTCTCAAGCTAGATGCAAAAATTCAAATGCAGCATGTACAATGGATCAACACATTGAGTTCAAGTTCAAGTGGTACAAGATCATATCAGCATACATGATGGAGAAAATCATTCTTTGCAAAATGGTGCGTAGCAGCAGCTAAGATTACATGGCTACTTCAGTTTTTTTTTTAAATCTTCAAGACTGAGCAATAAAGCACGTAACAAGTCGAGTAGCATCAACTCATACATGGTGAATGATAGAAACAACAAGCATAATATGTTTATACGACTGCATGTCTACAGCATATCAAAAACAATGTAACAGCTTTAATGAGAACATGAATATGCCACAGCAAATAATTCAGCAAGCTAATGGATGTCACATGAAGGGATGCAACATGTTCAGAAATCTCAAATCACATGACACAGCATAACTCATGTATGTGGCAATGCAAGTGTTAAAGCAGCTCGTATAATGTCAGCGGTATTCGAGCTACAGCAAAATGGGTTACATGGATGAATCATGTCAACACAACAACAAATCAATGTAGTCGTCACATATGCAACATTTCAATAAGCCAGTTTTTATAATATTTTTTTAATTCTATGATTTCCAGAAATGAATTTGATTCAATCAAAGATGGGACTCATGACAACTAGTATTGTTTCATGCAAAAAAATCAAATTCGTTTCGAAGCAGAGAAAGTCAAAAAGAGGAAATTGAGCAGGAACTTTTCGAAAGGACCAAATCAAAGCCTTTAGAAGCCACCGAGATACTTTTTCAGGTCTAAAATATATACAGCCAAGTTTAAACCAAAGAAATTTTAGAAGACAAGTTCAAATCAGAAACCCAAATCTTAAGAGCAATTTTAGGCTAACGAATTATCTAGAATCAGAGATTCTAGGGTTTCAAAACCCCTGTAAATATACACGTTTCATCACAAGAAAAAAAAGGAAAATCTGAAATCCAGAACCCAAATCTAATAGAGAAGAATTCTATAAATTTACTCACTTTTGTTTGCGAGCCGAAGAGAGGAATTCCAGAGATCGAAGCTTTAGAGAACCACATCACTTGAAGATCATCTGAGATTACATCATTTCAGCAAATCAAGCAATTAAAATCGATTTGGGAATTCATATGAAAACCCTAGATTGAAAAGTCGCCGCCATTTTCAATTCTCAGAAGAAAAGAGAACGGGTTGAACCGAATTGCAAAGAGGCCGGCCACCTTTTATTTTAAAAAGGGGATAACCCTTAATTTTAACTCCTAGGGTTTTAACTTTGTTTATTCATTTAATTTCAAGTTTTTTTTAAGAAAAATCAATAACTACTAGCATTTGTGGTTAGAAAAATAATAGCTTAAGAGAACAAGTTGTGTCAAGGTCTTGAGCATAGGGTTTAAGCAGTCGGGGGCAAGTGTTGCGAGTTTATAAGGGTTTGTAAGCGTAGAGATTGTTTATAACTCCTAGTAGAAACCTTCAATGCTGCGGTAGGCAGAATTTTGCCGATGTTGGGCATCTTCTGTGTGTGATTTTATTTCTGCAAGCTATTCTATTATTCTGTTTTAATTTTATTTAGTTTTAAATTTATTTAAATTACAATAAACCCTATTCACCACCTTCTAGGGTTAATTTAGATTCGACATATGGAACCATAAGGAACTATTTATAGTAAAGTGAAGTTTTTAAGCGATTTGATAGCGATAATAATAAAGTTATGTTTAATTTGAAGTTTAAATTGAATTCTTTTTGACATTCTATTTAATTGGATTTTATAAAATCCAATATTTGACGAAGTTATAAGTCCCAAGTTTTATTGAATATGCTATTAGAATGAGTTATTAGGAACGACTTATGATTGAGATTAAAAAAAACCAAAGATATGGAATTAAAAATTTGAATCTAACTAGAGATCAGTTGAGTTAAATGATTTTCCGAGTATTGATCTAATGTTGGTTTCGGCCTTGGGGCTTGATATTTAGGGAATTAGTTTCTTACTGATTTACGGTTAGTAACTGATGGAGGTATGAAATGGAAATAGAGACGGAAACTCAAAATTTGATGTAAAGTGGTTAAGCGAGTTAAGTTATCAAGATGCGATCAATATTTTCTATATTAAATAAGGATGTGGTTTTATCAAGATATAATTGAAATGGGTTTGTAACAAACATATCAGAAGTTTATAAATGGGTTCTATGTATAATAGAATCGAGGCTCGTACATAATGGTTTAAAGGATGATTAAATTTAATAAAAAGATTTTAAATAATAATTTACTTAATATTTAATTAAGTAAACATGGTTAAGATTTAAATACGGTTTTAGAAGAGAGTATGGTATTTTAAACTATAATTTGAAAGCTTTTATAAGTGAATGGAAGCGTTTGAGTATAATATTATTTTTAAAATAAGAAGTAAAGAGATGTATTATTTCTGAAATAAGAAGTAAATGAGAGGAATACTTGTTATTTCGAAAAATAATTTTCAAAAGTTTTACTATATATATATATACATTTAAAGTACGCATATCTCTAGAAAAAAATATCTATAGGTCCTACAAGAAACCATGTAGTGATTTAGTCGCTTCCTTATCGATTTAGAAGCCTAAAAGCACATAAGGGACGCAAGAACCACAAAGTTGGAAAAGTGAAAAGAAACGGAACTCCCTAATTTAATAGGCAGTTAGTGGAAATCAATTTGTGACCTAATAATCATTTATGGAAAAGATAAGGGAGGAATAAATAGGAAGAATTTGGAATATTTGTTTGTTAGGATAACTGTTAATAAGGAAAAATTAATGTCCATAGCATTAGGATATGTTACGATTTCAGGAAAAGCAGAAGAATATCTTTTTTTAAATGGAATAAACTTCTATATTAGTAAATATGTAATTCTAAAATTTGATATAGCACTAAATGGTCGATAAGTAAAAGGATATTGAAAATATTAAGTAATTAGGATCATTTATGCAAATGTATGAATATTTGATTTTCAATTAAATGTCCATAAGAAAAAGCATTATTTAATGGATAAAAAGTGCATAAAGGGATATTTATAAAGGCAACAATTAGGAATGTCAAGAAATGAAGAAAAAATTAAGAACATGGAAGAAAGTATTTAATAAAGGAGATATACTTACATAGAATAGTGTGTCAGAAAAGTAAGACGCATAACAAGAAAGTTTTGACGAAAAGAACAAAAATGTAAAGAACCCTATAAAAATGATATATAGCACTAAATTATTTTGAAAAAGGAAATTTTGAAATGAGTTTTTAACATTTCTCGAGTTACGTAATAATTCCATTTGGAAAGAAATGGAAAATACGATCTTTGGAATTATGAATGTTTTAGGAGGAATTTAGAAAGGTTTACCACCTCTTTTTTAACACCAAATTTTGAGAAAATAGAAGAATTCTTTTTAAATAAATAAAAGTTTAATAGTAACCGAATAAATGAAAAAGTTTACAGTTATGAGATTTAAAAAGAAATGTATGTTTTTAGATAGCGACGACCAATGAACAGTCATGGACTTGATGTAACAAGCGCTTAAATTTCAAATGAATCAAGAGGTTCCAACTTTTGTTCTACCCATATTTTATGTGTTGATTTTCACATGAAATAAATGAATTTGAAAAGATTATTTTCTTAAAATTCTCGTACCAATCGTGACAAAAATTTTTATGTTTAATTGGATATAAAAGAAAAAAAAGAAGAGATCTAATGGTTTAGCAGAGGAAATAGTTGTACTAATTTGAATGAGAATGGATTGGAAATTTATTTACCAGGAGAAGAGAAAATGGTGAATGACTACTCCAATAAATTAATCTAGTAATTTATAATTAGTTTTCGACTATTAAATTGAATTTTTGTAAAGCAGCCTCACTGGGCCAACAAAGTGTAATGAGTAATTATGGATTTCAAAAATTCAAACATATATTAATGTGAAAAATTGATAAAAGTATACATGCATGGCAGTAAAAGTTTTAAACTTTATTGCTAAACTAAGTGCAATTTCAAACTAATGTTCTAAAACAGATTTGTGCAAGTAACAACTTAAATTGAGAATATAGAACTGAATAGGTTAAAAGGCTTGATTGCTACTTAATTTGATGCTAAATTATAAGGGTCTTTTTTACAATAAAATTGAGCATTTATCTCAAAAATATTTGTTGTTTTTGAACAGTATTAAAGGCTGACATTCAAAATGCTAATAAAAGGTAAGCATTGGAATATAGAAGGTTATTCAACTCTTAATTTAAGGATTTATGAGCATTTAGTAAATGGTTACAAAATCTTATAAATTTAAAATGGGATATTTATTACAATAGAACATTTTGAAATAAATAAATGTCATTAGACATTCTAGGAGAATTAATTGTCGCCTAACTCAATCTTGGATACTTAATTAAGATTTTATTTTTATTTTAATAGAAAGAGAATTAGTTTTACTAGCCAATAAAAGGTTTTTATTAACTGTTTTGAAAAGCTTAATGGCTGACATACAAACAATTAATTAAAATAAGTGTTCAAAAAGAAAAGTCATCGTGCAAATGTTTGAAAAAAAGGCATTCAAATCCTTATTGTAACATTTTGAAATAGATACTTAATAAAGGATGTTTCATTAAAACAAAACTTGTGTTGACATTTAGCTCAATAAGCATTAAAATCTTCGGAAAAATTAATATTTTAGGTTTTAATAAGGTATTAAACCACATATTTTTGAATTTGTACAAGTTTGAGAAATAATAATGATGTAACAATATTTAGAAGAACGTATTTTCTATAACTACTAAAATTTCACCTTATAAAAAGAAACAATGTAACGTCCCGCATTTTTGGAAGTTAAATATTTAATATATTTTATTATTTTAAATATCGATTTGAATTAGAATTGGGTTTATAATATATAATTCATTTATATAACGAAGTTTCAATGTATAATTTATATATAATTATAAAACGAACTCGAAACGGCGCGGTAGTTTGCAAATTTTGATTTGAATTTCATTTGAATATACAGAATCTACTTTAAGTCGGAATTCTGTGAAACAAGAGACGATTGAATCGATTTGATTATAATTTTCTAATGGAAGAGAAAAGTGGTTATTTTAGCTTATAGATTGTTAGTTACGTCCAATTCAAATTTTCTAACAGTCGCTATGAAATTCGTTAATAAACGATAACGTTCATTACAAATTAAATAGGATTTTTAGTCTAATTTGGATACTGTTTAACTAGAGAATGATAATACTAAGTTATAATTTCATATTGGTTCAATTTGAAGTGATATATTATCTGGATATATTCGATAATAATAATTTATTATTATTTATATTGAATTGTTTGAATTTAGTTATATTTATAACGATATAATTAAAGCGGTATGAATAACAAATCTTCAAATGATCTCCGTTTTCAACGGAACAATTTTTTGGAATACGTATAGCTAATTATTACTAGATTTTGATTTTTGAAGCCATTTGGAATTGTTTTATCCGTACATGAAATTTAAGAGTGAACCGATAAATTAAAATAACGTCGTTATGTGAACGGATTCTGTTTTCAACGAAATTAATTTCATTGGAACTAGAACGTCAACATATACCAGTGTGTCCATTTCTTTTGTGTTTGGGTTTTATTTGTTGCGGTACGAACTTAACGGTTAACACCGTAATAAAATAAAAAACTTAGTGCTTAATAGAAAAACTTGTACACCTAATTCCTGCGTTCCTACTGCTACCCTGACATACACAGTCGCATGTGCTACCTCCCTTGTATCCTCACCATCACGCGCCATCACGCAGAAGAGTGTAAACTCAAGCAGACTTGAAAAGAAAACTCATATCTATCCGCCAACCTATCTGACTTTCTCTACCCTAATTTCTTCAGTTCCAAGCCTTTACCATGCAGCTACCCCTATATACTTCACACTTAAGAATCTAGGTACACAGTCCCTATATACATGAAAAGAGACCACGCGACAAATCATAATCAAGAAATGAAAACTCGGACAGGAAACACCAATGAAAATTCATGCAGTCTAATTACAGCCTAAATAAATATAGCCAGCTAACTTATTCTTTCCCACATGTTACTGTGTAGTTGATGGAACACCGTTCTTATCCCCTTACAATTCTTCCACTATTTATACCCTCATCACTTCGCTGTTGATGCAAGCTACTACAAAACATAACCCTCTACCATGATTAACGCAAGCCCTCTTCGATATTAAAGCTAAAGAGTAACGCAAAATCCCACTGTCTTGTGTGCGATAAAAACATCGAGATGGTTGCGGTTACTGTAGGAATAAAGTTGGCGCGCTGGGTGGATGGACCAAAGAAAATGGATGGAACTTTTGATGAGGAGCACCGTAGGTAAGAAGACTACATGAGGAAAGATATAGCAGAGAGTAGAAGCAAATGAAACACGTTGGGCCTGCTCGATTTTAGGGTGCGGGAAGGTCCTGCATGTCAAAGGCGTAGCACAATCAGAGAGGAGACTGGGTGTACTGCTGACATAAGGGTGTGTTCTAGGTTGAGATATTGGTGCTGAAGTAGGAACGTGAGGAGGCAGTGACCTGAGAGGCGGAGGAAATGGGAATAGGCGTGCGATGAAGTGGATTTCGAATATCCATGGAAGGGAGAAGGCAAGCTCACGGTAATAAGAAGAAGTTGCCTGGGTAATTACTTAACTATGCCAAACCATATTATTATAGCATGCCTAATCCTATTAATTCATTACAAATCAAAGTTATAACTGCCTCTTTAAAATGTCTTGCTACAAATATTTTTTCTTTCGTAGGCTCAATCCCTAGTGAACACTGCTTCAGTAAATCATGATGAGTAGGAATAGTGAATTTTATATAGTTTGATTGGCTATGAGATTATTCAATTATAGGGTAATTTCATTAGTCAAAGCCTAAAATGGTTCTTGAATTTTTTGATAGTCAGAATTTATTTAAGGTATAAAAATTGGCCGTCTGAATAGCTTAATGTCTTATTAATATAGACCATTTGATACCTTTATAGCTACTTTCACGGTTGAATATGGATACTCTGCCTATGTAAGTAAATAACAAATAAAGTGATTCACTAAGATGCTTAATCCATTCTATTACTACCAAAATCAACATTGAAGAAAGCTGACAATGAAGGGGTATCGGATGACCGAAAATTCGCAGATGGGTCAATAGAAAGCGGGGCCTAACAATGTGAAGAAAAAGGGTAGGAAGATATAATCTGAAAGACTATATCAAAAGCAACCTTTTATTCCTCCTAAAGGAGAAAGTCGGGAAGGACTAGAGAGCAAAACAGACAGGACCTCTCCGCCATAGTCAGTCCGATAGGATTCTCTCGATAGTATCGACCCGACAAAAGGCTCCGCATAAAGAGTCGCTCTGATCTAGAACCTAAGAAATCAGAGGCGACAAACCCGGCAGACAAAGCCCGAGAGGAAATCTCCAATGATAACATATCCATGCACCGATACGTCCAAAGGAGAAAGCTTTAGAACCAATAAATCAAAGGAGCATGAGGGCTACCCGGAACCGACCCCCGGAGAACCTACCGCAGAAGCACTACTAAAAGGCCAACAAAGAACCAAGTGTACACACAGGCTACCCGTACTAATCCTCTTAGTACCGAAACCCATGGCAGTTTCGAGCCGGTAGATATCAACATATGTCACGAGGCTTAGTCCCTCCACGTATTCACGATAAAGCCGAAAGCCTACATCCGAAAGCTCATGTTTGCAAGCCTATGTTTACGAGATTCTTTTAGAGATTCAAGTATCTTTCAGGGACCGTGACCGATGCACTGAAAGCGATCAAAGGTCCTGCGCCAGAAGCCAAGAATAAAGAAGATCGACAAGGATTCCTCCAGGCCCATTGACGGAAGGAGTCCTGAACCATTATAAATAGGATCCTAGATGCCACCCTAAAAGGGGAATTTTCCTTACGTTTTTACCCTCAGAAATAACTTAGAAAAGTCATCAATGGAGAATTCTTTCTGTACGTCATCTATGTATTCTCATTAAAAGATTAATAAAGGGAGAACATTCGATAAAATTGCTCTATAAGTGTGTACATTTATTTCTCTAATTGTTATCATTGCAATCTCTTATCCATTCTACAGAGGAGTTCGGATTTAACTCATCACACCCTGGAATGGTGGCCGAATTCCCTTCTCTGAGCCTAGATCCAATCTAGTAGATTACAGTGAGCCTACGCCTAATTGCCTTAGCCTCCCAATCCATCACTAAAATTGAACGGGAAAGGGAAGTAACCCACCTGATTTTCCCTTAAGTTCTACCCCATTGATCCATTTCCGGTGTTGACGAAAAATATCGTTAACATTTTGGCGCTAGGAGGAGGGCCTGAACCTCCGATCCCTATTCCTACCTTCAACCCTTTAGGTAACCGGGCCACACTTGTAACTGTGTTATTCCGCCCGGGGTTAGGCAAAGCTTTGAAGAAGCAAGATTATAGTTAAAGATTCTTGGGATTCCGCATACCCATTGGAGATGGCAAGACCAAGGAAGAATCATGAACGAGATTTCAGTGCGTCCCCTATCCTAGAAGGCGGTACACCCTCAAACTTCCACTTGACAGATTTACAAGCCATAGAACCCTCAGGTTTGAAAAAGGAAATAGACTACGAGCTAGGAAACCTACGTATAGCTTCACAAATTGACGATGCAAGAAGGTATATTGGAGATGACGCAATCAAAATGCCCATCGAAGCAAAGCCCTAATGTAACACCCCACGTCCACTAATGTCACTCACTAAGGGAATGCATTAAATTTCATGGAGTATTATAAGAGTATAGAACAGAATATTACAAGACAGATATATAAAATGGTACTTAAGAAAGTTCAAAATTTATTCATTGCGGTGGAAAAGCAAAACATGTTTAGTTACAACATCAAAACCACATACTAGAGTCAAGTACACAAATATCTATCTTGTACAAAATTATTATCAGAATACATAAAAGTAAAACCATAATCCCATTCCAAATATCCATAATGAAAAAGATATAAAGCTGAGCATTACTTTCAATACTTCCAAGCGCTTCCAGAAGAAAGAAATCCGAGTCAAGTTTCAGTGTTTCCTCCCTGAGAACCCGGGGGGAATGGAAGAAAAAGTGGCCAAAAAAAAGGTCAAACATAAAGCCTAGCGAGTCCAGTTACTTTTATTATGAAAATAAGTAAAGCAATATGACAGGAATAAACAGGATGGAAAGTATAACCATGACATAAGGTAAAGCTGGATAACAGGGTGAATATAAAGGAATGTCTAGTGCGCTTCCTAGATTTCTTACTTAATTTAATTCTCTGCACCACCTACTAGTAATTCTTAACGAAATGATCACAACCCCGTAATTGGTAGCCCTTAGGCATAACATCTAGTAAGAGGTATCCGCCTCATACAATCCTTGAAAGCCTACTTGCCCATAGTAGATACTAGATGTCCCCACAGTACCCTTAACCGATAGGCTCCCTAACTTGTTGATACCTATGTGGGTCCCATCTTAGGGTGTATCACTCCCTAAGTGGCAACCCGTGGTTGCACAACTTTATACCTACCGATGTACAGTGGCTAAATCTTCCAATGCTGGGAACACCTTGTGCACGCTTAACGAACCCGTCGGAACCTGGACTGCTACATAATCGCTCTTATTTGACCGCTTGTAATCAGCCCAGTAAGCATGCCCCAACCCTGCCTAGCTCAGGGTTCCCGATACCTCTATGTGGGTTACTGTCTGAAAAGGGTCCCTACCGCTACTAGGTTTTTCCCAAGGGTTTATCCTAACCCAGCCTATGTTGGTTAAGTATTGTCTATCCGCCCATTTGACTTAACCCCATCCACTTATCAAATCAATATGTATTATTGGTTAAGCTTGCCTTAACCCAATCGACTTTGTTCATCTAATATTGGTTAAGTTGTCATCTCACACAGGTTAACTTAACCCCACCCAACTAACATGTTTTAGGTATCATATTCATCTTTGATCAACATTAATTAGTTATTAATGCACAGACCCCTCACATTAAGTCGATGGCTTGTGGCTGCTGGATGTGCCGGGCGGTTCCGGGCAGACTTCTACCACAAGCTAGACTTAACCTCAAGTCTAGGCATCTTTTAACTATTCCTACGACCTCTCACATTAGACTGGCCATTTGCGGTTGCTGGTTAGGCCAGTTAGTTCTGGGCAGGCTTCTACCGTAAATGGAGTCTAATGTAACAACCCGTATTTCGATAACACGTTAAAACAAGAAATCAAGGCAGAATTTAATTATAAAACCTGAATCAGGATAAACGGGTTGCGCCATTGCGTTCGTCTTGGAAAAATACGCGAAATATAGTCCGAAATTTCGTAAATCGGAGTTCGTATGACTGAGATATGGCCTCGCAAAGTTTCACGAAAATTCAAATCCGAAAACAGATTTGAAATTCAGCCCAATTAAGACACCACTCCATTTTTTAGACTTAACTTCTTCCCCAAGACATGCTTTGATGGCTTGGATTGAATCTAGGTTTAATCCTATGGCCTAAAACACTTGCCTAATCTATAAATAAGACCCTAACCTACCCTAAATCCTCATTATTCATTCATGCAACTAAACTATGGCAAAATTTTACCTCTCATGGCCTCCACTCTCTTCATAAAATTTCTAAATGGTTTCTATGAGAGATTTTCCATGCATACAAGTGTTTTCAAGCTTGTATGAGTGTCATTAGCTTGCATTCAAGTCAAGTTTCTATCTTTGCATCATAAAGCAAGGGTTTTGATCATTTTGGCTCAAGGGTTTTTATGTTAGAGCTTGCATTTTGGGTCTATTTGATTGCATAAGGGCTTTGTCATATCTTTTGTGCCTTCATAGCAATGTAAGCCCTTTCCCTACTCTTAGATATTAACTATGAAGTTAAATGTTCATGTTGCAAGTTTGGGTTTGATCATTGAGTATGATACATGCTATCATGTCATGCAAGTTTATGAAGTCATTATCTTGATCTTATGAGCTAAAAGCTACAACCTTTATGTTGAAATGTTGCATTAGGCAACATGAGAACCCTCATAACCTTTATGTCAACTTGCATATGAAGTCATAACCCTTATATGATGATATATGCGAGTTACTAGTCATCATTCCATATCTTTTGTCACCATGATTCGCTTATGTGCCAAGTTTGGGTTTATGCATGTTTTGAGGCTTAAGAATGTAACATGCAAGTTAATGAACACATTTTTGCCTCATTTGCCACCATGATTAACTTGTGGCTTAATATCCATTTTTGTCATGCCTTTGCCAAGTCTCTTCTTTTAATCCATTACGTTGTCGCGAACGTATATGCGAGTTTAAAAGCGTTGGGTTATGTTATGGGTAATTTCTAATGACATGAAAATACAACTTGAAAACATGACTTGAAATATAACATGGAAGTTGACATGTAAGTATGCATAAAAACATAAGCTTGGGAATTTACCTATTAAGTTAGGTCTACCCTTTAGGAATTTACCTATTAAGTTAGGTCTACCCAAATGCTTGAAAACTTGTAACATGTTTTGGGAAACATGATGGACATGACACTTAGATAATATAAGTGTGGCCAACTCGAGGTTGGGTTGAGTTTGCAACGTAAAACTACCCGGAACCGACCGACCTAACTAGTAGTTGCAAACAATAGGACCCAATGTGAGAAGATGGTCATGTTGTGCTTGAACCCGAGGTTAGACCAAGTTGTGGTGTAAAGCTACCCGGAACCGACCGGCTTAACTAGTAACCACAACAAAGTCTAATGTGAGAGGTGAAGGTGCATTAAGTAATTAATGCCACATGATAGGGTTAAGTTAATTTGATTAATGACTCTTAACCAAATATGACATGGACAAATGGGTTAAGTAATTTGATTAGGCTAATGATACTTAACAAAACATGACAAGGTTGGGTAGGTTAAGTAACTTGATTTTCCTAATGACACTTAACCATTTTTATATGACTAGTGGATGGGGTTAAGTTAACCGACACTTAATCAATCCAACGCGATAACTTGGTAAGGTTAAGTAAGTTTTCTTAATGACGCTTAACCGAAAAATATGGTTAACGAATGGGGTTAAGATTAGACTCAACTAGTATAAACATGGTAATTGGATGGGGTTAAGTTAGCCTAGACTTAATTAATCCCACTTGGTAGTTTAATGGGGTTAAGTTAAACACTTAACTAATCTAAATGTGATGAATTGATGTGGTTAAGTGACCTATACTTATCCAATCTAACTCATTAATTTATTGTGGTTAAGTTAACCAATACTTAACCAATATAACGTGAAAACATGATAAGGCTAAGTCACGAATCGCTTGAATACACTTGACCGATTTGACTAAGTAAACTGATAGGGTCAAGTTAATATATACTTAACCAATCTAGAATGATAATTGGACGAGGTTAAGTCGTGAATGGCTTAATATACTTAACCAACTTGAGCATGGTTTGTAGGGTTAAGTCTTGAACTTGGATACTTAGCCAATTTTGACAGGATTTGTAGACGGGTTAAGTCATGAACTTAAGTGACACTTAATCCATTATGTAAACCCTAGTTCTGAGGATTAGGTGGATAACCGTAGTTAACAAGGATAACGGGAACAATGCTAAGTGGTAAACCTTAGTTGAAGAATAACTAAGTAATGATTCTTAGTCAAGGAAGTTTAGACCAGTTCATAGATAGATGAGTAACCTAATACGGTAGGTCATCGTTTAAGTATACGAGTAGGAGCAAGTATCTGATTTGGATAAAGGCTCCAGCGAACTGGGTAATGAAGCAGCGGCTTCGGGGAACGTGAGGGTATTCTTGGTATCCCTCTATGAGCTGCCAGGTGATTATACTAGGCTCATGAGAGGTTAAGGTCTGCGTTAGAAGAACCAAGAGTTTGCCTAGGTTGCTATACGAGCGACCTAAAGACGGGGATGGATAGAGGATAGTCGACGATACACGGTCGTACCCTAGATAGCATTTCGTCAGGCTACCTACCATCTTTGGTCAAGCGTGTACGTACGGAAAGGCAGAGAACACCCAATAGACCATAATTGCTATCTAATTATGGTTGCGGTAAGGCTTGGATGTGGGTTGGCCAGTGTTGTGTTCTCATACAGGATTTATCCTGTCTTGTCTTTCACTAGTTGAGGGAGTGGTCTCGTGGGACCATAGCCACGTATAGGAAAAAACAAACCTTAGCATCTGCATCGGCAGATAAATTGAAAGCTCCCGACCGAGTCCTGTATTTCCTGGTCTGCCCTGTGATAGGACTCGGATGGCACGATGTGATACATGTGCATACAGTCATGGAAAAACGATTCACGATATATGCGTGGGAAAAAGGGCGCGGTTGGCGGTTAGCGTAATCCCTAGTGGCCCTAGGTGGTTGAACCCAAACCGAGATACGAAAACGTGCAATAGGTAAGCATAATCCCTAGTAGCCCTAGGTACCATAAGTCCTAGTTGTACAAACGATAATTCATGTTGGAAGACCCTGGCTAGGTTTAGGGTAACAGTCCAAACCGATCTTAAGGATCATGGAACGATGTTAAAGTAATATAGAATCTCATGGGAAAGCCCGTATGGTCTACGGCAAGGGACTGAACATTTACATGGAATAAAACATACAAGTTGAGTAACCTATATATGCGATATATTAGGTTGACATGGACCATTACACGACTTTTGAGTGAGGGTCATTCTTGGTTAACACATGACACGGTGGGGATACTAGTACGGTAGGTGCAGAGCTAAAATACAGGATAGATTTCACGGGGCGTTATACGTGACAGATATCTTGGGGATATCATACTTGATAGAAACCTGACGATGTGATACCTTGTTTTATCTTGACATCGTAATTTATCATGACACCTTATTTTATCTGAGTTCAGTAGTTCATCCTGTTATTTTGATTTAGCTTATCTATCTTGTTATCATGCTTATGTTCATCTCAGTTTCTCATGTCAGTTAACTTTACTAGTTTTTATGCTAATAGTAGATAGGGCTTACTCAGTCTTTTTGACTGACCCGTTTTGTTTCGCCTCTTTTCTTCCGTCCCCCCCCCCCCCCAAGGTTACAGGGAGGAAATACTGTTGTTTAGTTCGGACTTCTTCTGCTTGAAGGTCATCATGGATGGCTTGGACTTTTCTTGGCTAATGGCTACTTTACTGTTTTTACTTGGGGAATAATTTGTGAAAATGTCTTTATGCTTCTTTACTATTGCAAGACAGGTTTTGATGTACTCTGATGTAAAAGGCTTTAGACCTTATTTATTCATGTTATGAAAGTTTGATTTTACTTCCACTATTTTATATGTTCTGTCTTGTGATATTTCTGTGCATGTTTACCAATAATGCCCCTCTAAAGCTAGTGCATTCCTTTTGCGAGTGACCCTAGCGGAGGCGGGGTGTTACATTTGGTATCACAGCAGAAGGTTACCAGACTGGGCAAAAGTTTTTAAAGACCTTCTGAAAACTATTTGAAAACCGTTTACAAAGAAGCATTTTTTAAGAAAATTTTCTTTTAAAAGAAAAAGGCTATTCCCAAAAGGGCATTAGCACTATCCTTGTTTCCTTAATTGAATCTCTTCTCCTTTCTTTCCTCCATCTGTAGTCACAGTGGTTTTAACTGCGACTAGTCTTTTCTATCTACGAAAGTTCTTTCCATGCGATGGAGGTGGTTCTCGAGAGACCAATGGCTGCGTTATAAGAAAGGATAGTGAGAAAGAGGATAAAGGATACGAGCTTAAGGATGAGCAACTTGTTGGTATGGCTCAACCCATAACGAAAAAGTATCTTTGGTATGGTGAAACGGGACGGATAGTTAAGTATTGTGGGACAAGGACAAGATCATCGTGAAGATAATTGTATACCCTCACTAGAGTACCTGAGTAGGGGGATAACATCCTTGTTGAAGATCTAGTTATTCTTTTCTATCATCCCGCCAAGACTTTGTTTTGATCCCCGCATCATTTAAGTCTGCTTCGGTAGTTGAGTCTCTGCACCTTAAGTACTAGCGTAATAGAGGATCCCATTTTTGTCTCAAAGTCCTATTGGAGAATCAGTCCATTTATACATGACCTGTTTGGATTTGAGAATGTTTATGCCAAGTGTTGAATTTGGAAATAATGCTTATGTTTATAAGCTATGGATGGATTCTAGGGATGAAGTGGTTATCCAGTAGGGGGTGCCACTCTCGGTTTTGATAGGAGGGTAGTTAGACCTTTTGACTAGCCTTGGTAATGCCCTCGAAGTATCATGTAACCTTTTTGAGGTTCTGTCATGACTAGTTACTTAGAATCCCTTGATGCCTTTATTGGAAATTTGAAGCCCGATCGAGTGGTGTGCGCCGATAAGACGTATGGTTTACTTCATTTATGCATGGGTTATAGAGATCACCCTAGTAAGTGCGCTTATAACCTGGTTAACATCTGTTTACTTTCAAGAGAAAGTTCTTCTACATGGAATACCTTATAGTATATAAACGAGATCCAAGATTCACTAGTGAATTTTGGAAAGCTTGCATGAGATCATAAGTACGCAGTCATGTTTGCGTCAAGTATTCTAGGAAAAGGATAAGTGCAAGTGGAACGAGAGGCGACGAAGAAATGAGTTCCAGCTCATGTTATGGAAACAGGATATAAGAAGCTACGAAATTGCGAAGTTAAAAGACGGTCAAGGCACAATGGAATTAAGCTCGAGGAAATACGACTTTGATGGTCAAAGACTAGATACGCGCATGATATCTCTTTTTGGGAGTATATCCTTGATCCCTGTTTTCTGTAAAGCTTACTTGTAGGCTACCTTTTGTGGACATCTTCTTGGTCCTATTTTCTGTTACAAACCCTGTAAGGAGTTTGTCATGTTTATCTTCTCGACCCTGTTTCAGGGAATCCTAGGTAGAACCCTATGGATGTAAACATGTATTTGAAACATGTTATGATTGATATGGTTGCAAGTGGTTGCTCGTGGATGCGCGAATACACATTAGATACTAGCTCGACTCGGTCACATTTCATATTGCATATGCACGAGTATTTATACTTGTTTATGGATGAAATTGAATGTGTTATCATGTGATTGTTGCATATGAATGAATGATTTTGCACGCATATAGTATCTATATGACTAGGACTATTTGCATACATGTTGGATTCATGGCACTATACATATTTTGCATTAGAAATATTATTCAGGCCTAACCATTAGCATTAGCTAAGGAACATGTACACACACGTTTTGCATATATTCATACAGCAATAGAAATCATCTAAGGACAATGGTTGCTTGTGGATGATGTTTTGAGTAGATGGATGATGGATGGTAGGATATGTTCTTCCTAACTTGGAGATTTCGGGGACGAAATAATAAAAGGAGGGGAGAATGTAACAACCCGTATTTCGATAACACGTTAAAACAAGAAATCAAGGCAGAATTTAATTATAAAACCTGAATCATGATAAACGGGTTGCGCCATTGCGTTCGTCTCGGAAAAATACACGAAATTGAGTCCGAAATTTCGTAAATTGGAGTTCGTATGACTGAGATATGGCCTCGTAAAGTTTCACGAAAATTCAAATCCGAAAACAGATTTGAAATTCAGCCCAATTAAGACACCACTCCATTTTTAGGCCTGGTTAAGACACCACTCCATTTTTTAGACTTGACTTCTTCCCCAAGACATGCTTTGATGGCTTGGATTGAATCTAGGTTTAATCCTATGGCCTAAAACACTTGCCTAATCTATAAATAAGACCCTAACCTATCCTAAATCCTCATTATTCATTCATGCAACTAAACTATGGCAAAATTTTACCTCTCATGGCCTCCACTCTCTTCATAAAATTTCTAAATGGTTTCTATGAGAGATTTTCCATGCATACAAGTGTTTTCAAGCTTGTATGAGTGTCATTAGCTTGCATTCAAGTCAAGTTTCTATCTTTGCATCATAAAGCAAGGGTTTTGATCATTTTGGCTCAAGGGTTTTTATGTTAGAGCTTGCATTTTGGGTCTATTTGATTGCATAAGGGCTTTGTCATATCTTTTGTGCCTTCATAGCAATGTAAGCCCTTTCCCTACTCTTAGATATTAACTATGAAGTTAAATGTTCATGTTGCAAGTTTGGGTTTGATCATTGAGTATGATACATGCTATCATGTCATGCAAGTTTATGAAGTCATTATCTTGATCTTGTGAGCTAAAAGCTACAACCTTTATGTTGAAATGTTGCATTAGGCAACATGAGAACCCTCATAACCTTTATGTCAACTTGCATATGAAGTCATAACCCTTATATGATGATATATGCGAGTTACTAGTCATCATTCCATATCTTTTGTCACCATGATTCGCTTATGTGCCAAGTTTGGGTTTATGCATGTTTTGAGGCTTAAGAATGTAACATGCAAGTTAATGAACACATTTGTGCCTCATTTGCCACCATGATTAACTTGTGGCTTAATATCCATTTTTGTCATGCCTTTGCCAAGTCTCTTCTTTTAATCCATTACGTTGTCGCGAACGTATATGCGAGTTTAAAAGCGTTGGGTTATGTTATGGGTAATTTCTAATGACATGAAAATACAACTTGAAAACATGACTTGAAATATAACATGGAAGTTGACATGTAAGTATGCATAAAAACATAAGCTTGGGAATTTACCTACTAAGTTAGGTCTACCCTTTGGGAATTTACCTATTAAGTTAGGTCTACCCAAATGCTTGAAAACTTGTAACATGTTTTGGGAAACATGATGGACATGACACTTAGATAATATAAGTGTGGCCAACTCGAGGTTGGGTTGAGTTTGCAACGTAAAACTACCCGGAACCGACCGGCCTAACTAGTAGTTGCAAACAATAGGACCCAATGTGAGAAGTTGGTCATGTTGTGCTTGAACCCGAGGTTAGACCAAGTTGTGGTGTAAAGCTACCCGGAACCGACCGGCTTAACCAGTAACCACAACAAAGTCTAATGTGAGAGGTGAAGGCGCATTAAGTAATTAATGCCACATGATAGGGTTAAGTTAATTTGATTAATGACTCTTAACCAAATATGACATGGACAAATGGGTTAAGTAATTTGATTAGGCTAATGATACTTAACAAAACATGACAAGGTTGGGTAGGTTAAGTAACTCGATTTGCCTAATGACACTTAACCATTTTTATATGACTAGTGGATGGGGTTAAGTTAACCAACACTTAATCAATCAAACGCGATAACTTGGTAAGGTTAAGTAAGTTTTCTTAATGACGCTTAACCGAAAAATACGGTTAACGAATGGGGTTAAGATTAGACTCAACTATTCTAAACATGGAAATCGGATGGGGTTACGTTAGCCTAGACTTAATTAATCCCACTTGGAAGTTTAATGGGGTTAAGTTAAACACTTAACTAATCTAAACGTGATGAATTGATGTGGTTAAGTGACCTATACTTATCCAATCTAACTCGTTAATTTATTGTGGTTAAGTTAACCAATACTTAACCAATATAATGGGAAAACATGATAAGGCTAAGTCACGAATCGCTTGAATACACTTAACCGATTTGACTAAGTAAATTGATAGGGTCAAGTTAATATATACTTAACCAATCTAGAATGATAATTGGACGAGGTTAAGTCGTGAATTGCTTAATATACTTAACCAACTTGAGCATGGTTTGTAGGGTTAAGCCTTGAACTTGGATACTTAGCCAATTTTGACAGGATTTGTAGACGGGTTAAGTCATGAACTTAAGTGACACTTAATCCATTATGTAAACCCTAGTTCTGAGGATTAGGTGGATAACCGTAGTTAACAAGGATAACGGGAACAATGCTAAGTGGTAAACCTTAGTTGAAGAATAACTA
Organism: Allium sativum; assembly: GCA_030737875.1. NCBI lineage: Eukaryota > Viridiplantae > Streptophyta > Magnoliopsida > Asparagales > Amaryllidaceae > Allium > Allium sativum. Next base: position 857,383,080 of record CM060918.1, on the reverse strand, counting down.
AGTAATGATTCTTAGTCAAGGAAGTTTAGACCAGTTCATAGATAGATGAGTAACCTAATACGGTAGGTCATCGTTTAAGTATACGAGTAGGAGCAAGTATCTGATTTGGATAAAGGCTCCAGCGAACTGGGTAATGAAGCAGCGGCTTCGGGGAACGTGATGGTATTCTTGGTATCCCTCTATGAGCTGCCAGGTGATTATACTAGGCTCATGAGAGGTTAAGGTCTGCGTTAGAAGAACCAAGAGTATGCCTTGGTTGCTATACGAGCGACCTAAAGACGGGTATGGATAGGGGATAGTCGACGATACACGGTCGTACCCTAGATAGCATTTCGTCAGGCTACCTACCATCTTTGGTCAAGCGTGTACGTACGGAAAGGCAGAGAACACCCAATAGACCATAATTGCTATCTAATTATGGTTGCGGTAAGGCTTGGATGTGGGTTGGCCAGTGTTGTGTTCTCATACAGGATTTATCCTGTCTTGTCTTTCACTAGTTGAGGGAGTGGTCTCGTGGGACCATAGCCACGTATAGGAAAAAACAGACCTTAGCATCTGCATCGGCAGATAAATTGAAAGCTCCCGACCGAGTCCTGTATTTCCTGGTCTGCCCTGTGACAGGACTCGGATGGCACGATGTGATACATGTGCATACAGTCATGGAAAAACGATTCACGATATATGCGTGGGAAAAAGGGCGCGGTTGGAGGTTAGCGTAATCCCTAGTGGCCCTAGGTGGTTGAACCCAAACCGAGATACGAAAACGTGCAATAGGTAAGCATAATCCCTAGTAGCCCTAGATAGCATAAGTCCTAGTTGTACAAACGATAATTCATGTTGGAAGACCCTGGCTAGGTTTAGGGTAACAGTCCAAACCGATCTTAAGGATCATGGAACGATGTTAAAGTAATATAGAATCTCATGGGAAAGCCTGTATGGTCTACGACAAGGGACTGAACATTTACATGGAATAAAACATACAAGTTGAGTAACCTATATATGCGATATATTAGGTTGACATGGACCATTACACGACTTTTGAGTGAGGGTCATTCTTGGTTAACACATGACACGGTGGGGATACTAGTACGGTAGGTGCAGAGCTAAAATACAGGATAGATATCACGGGGCGTTATACGTGACAGATATCTTGGGGATATTATACTTGATAGAAACCTGACGATGTGATACCTTGTTTTATCTTGACATCGTAATTTATCATGACACCTTAGTTTATCTGTGTTCAGTAGTTCATCCTGTTATTTTGATTTAGCTTATCTATTTTGTTATCATGCTTATGTTCATCTCAGTTTCTCATGTCAGTTAACTTTACTAGTTTTTATGCTAATAGTAGATAGGGCTTACTCAGTCTTTTTGACTGACCCGTTTTGTTTCGCCTCTTTTCTTCCGTTCCCCCCCCCCCCCCCAGGTTACAGGGAGGAAATACTGTTGTTTAGTTCGGACTTCTTCTGCTTGAAGGTCATAATGGATGGCTTGGACTTTTCTTGGCTAATGGCTACTTTACTGTTTTTACTTGGGGAATAATTTATGAAAATGTCTTTATGCTTCTTTACTATTGCAAGACAGGTTTTGATGTAATCTGATGTAAAAGGCTTTAGACCTTATTTATTCATGTTATGAAAGTTTGATTTTACTTCCGCTATTTTATATGTTCTGTCTTGTGATATTTCTGTGCATGTTTACCAATAATGCCCCTCTAAAGCTAGTGCATTCCTTTTGCGAGTGACCCTAGCGGAGGCGGGGTGTTACATCTAACCTCGTGTTTCGGCATGCTTATATTACCCAATTTATTTATTTGCAGTTTATGCCAATTTCAGGTTAATTATGCCAATTAACCAAAATCCCCAATTTTATATCATGCCCAAAATTTAACATTAATCATGCCCAAATCAACCCAACATATATTATGCCATATTTTGCAGCGTTCCCTAGATTACCATTCGTACGTTCATCTCTACGAGATTTGGCCTAGGCTTGAAAGCAGCTTGGCTATAAAAATAGAAAGTAAAGGAGAAAGGGAAGAGATACAGAATAGACATAATAATAACAACAAAATTGGCATAAGGATGAACTGATCATAATGATATGATAAAAATGATAAAACTGATGATAATATCAACATGGGTATATAAGAATCATGAATCTGATATATAGGCTAAGATAGAACCGATGAGATTAGATCTTATTATCATGTTTAAATTCCAACTCCAATTTACAACATGTCAGAATTGATTTTGTATTATTTAAATCTAAAAATAATCAATGGACTCACTGAGATTGGATTTAGGAAGAGAATAGTTGTGAATTCTATATTTGATTAGCTAAACCGTTGTTGTAGAATTTGATTCTTATCTTCCAATTTGAATACTCCTATTTTGATTTGCTTTGGAGAAGAGAAAAGAGGCTAGTTTTAATTTAGATTAGGGCAGCATGGAGGCGCTATGGATTGATGTAATGAAATTTGGGTTAGGTCTAGGAGTGTTTTTATCGATGTATTAGGTGAATTAGGGCCTTTAGATTAGATTAGAGATCATCTGAACCATTTGACTAGAAAACACGTCATCCAGCCAATCCCCGAAGGACACGTCATCAGAGAACTCTCCAGAATTCTGTGCATGTTTTTCCTTGGCATGGGCGCACTCCCCAAGTGCGCTAGTTTATTTTTGTTCTGGCGCACTTCACAAGTGCCCAGTTATCCCAGCCTGTTTTCTGATTTTTCTGCCCAAATTTTATCGTCCATAATTTCCTCATACGGCATCCGTTTTACGCAAACTCGGACTCTGTCTTAAGTAGAATTCCAAGATGAACGCAATGGCGTAACCCATTTCACCTAATTCTTCTTTTAAATATTAATTGTTATTTAATTATCTCTTATGTCATGTTTTAAAATTACAGGGTGTTACATTCTCCCCTCCTTAAAGGATTTTGTCCCCGATATCTTCAAGTTAAGAAGAATGTATCCTACCATCCAATCATCCATCTACTCATCCATCATCTACAAGCATCCATTGTCCTTAAAAGATTTCTAATGCTATATGAACATATGCAAAAGTGTGTGTTTATGTTCCTTATCTAATGCAAAGATCAGGCGGTCTACTGATTCAGTTGACCTCCTTAATGCAAAACATGATAGTGCCATCCGTCCATTATGTATGCAAAATAATCCTAATGATACATATCATTTCTATATGAGTGCACAACCATTCATTCAAATGCAGCATCCATATGATAACACATTCAATATACATCCATTAATTTAAATATGTGCACTCATTCGTATGCAATATGAAAGTGATTGAGCCGATCTAATGCCTAAAGTGTGTGTAAATGCATCCACGAGCAACAACTAGCAAACACTTGCATCCACTTGCATCCACCAAACATAACATGTCTCAAACATATGTTTACAATCAAAGGGTTTTCTACCTAAAGATCGAAGATATAATCGAGAGGATACACTTAAATGGTAGAATAAGTATAAACAAAGCGATAAAAAAAAAAGGAGAAGTTAAGATCATACCCTCAAAAAGGAAAGGGTACAATGCACGTATCTTGTCTTCAGTCTCCCAAGTCGCGTCTCCTTGATCATCTCCCCATTGGACTTTAACCAACCTGACCTCTCGGTTGCGAAACTTCTTGACCACCGATACAAGGATGCATGTAGGAACTCGTCTAACCATGGCATCTTTCCTTACTTCCACTTCTCTAAGCATGCTCGGCTCTACTATTTCCGCGGTATCATGTAAACACTTCCTTAAGTGCAACACATGAAATACGTCATGAACACCACTAAGATTCTCAGGCAACTTCATCTATAGGCATTTTGTCCAATTCGCTCTATAATGGGGAATGGCCCTACGAACCTTGGTGCCAATTTCCCTACAGACCCAAAACGAACTACATTCCTCAACGGTGATACTTTAATAAAGACCATGTCTCCAACACTGAACTCAAGATCGGTCCTTCTCTTATCAGCATATGACTTTTGTCGGTCATGTGCCGTCTTTATGCATCTTCGAATCAAGTCTATCTTCTCTGTAGTTTCCCTAATCATCTCGGGCCCAAGCAAAATCTTATCCATAGATTCCCACCAACAAGTAGGTGATCGGCAAGGTCGTCCATATAGAGCTTCGAAAGGTGTCGTGCCAATACCAGTCTGATAGCTATTGTTGTAGGCGAACTCTACTAATGGAAGATGTCCCTCCCATGTCCCTCTAAAGTCCAAGATGCACAACCTCAAAAGATCTTCTAGAATTTGATTCACTCTTTCTATTTGGTCGTTCGTCTGAGGGTGATAAGCGGTACTCAAACACAATTGCGTTCCTACCGCCTCTTGCAAGCTCTTCCAAAACTCACTAGTGAAAATGGGATCTCGATCTCTCACAATACTAGAAGGTATGCCGTGTAGACGAACTATCTATCGGAGATAAACAAATGCCAACCATGCCGCTGTTCTTCTACTCTTAACGGGAATGAAATGGGTGCTCTTGGTAAGTCTATCTACTACTACCCAAATCCCCATGTTACCCTTCCTTGACCTCGGCAACCTGTCAACGAAATCCATGGATACACTTTCCCATTTCCACTGTGGGACCTCTAAAGGGTGAAGCAAACCACCCGTCTTCTTTTGCTCAGCCTTGACTTGCTGGCACACTAAGCATCTAGAAACGAACTCAGCCACATCTTTCTTCATTCCGGCCCAAAAGAAAACCCACTTCATGTCCATATACATCTTGTCTCCACCGGGATGTACGGTCAACTTCGAACGATGTGCTTCTTCAAGGATTATCTTTCTCAAACTGTTGTCTCGAGATACGCAAAGTCTCCCATCCCTATGCGACCAACCTTTGTCATTGATAGCATGCCTACTAAGATGGCTCGAAGACTACCCTCTGATGAGCTGGTCTACTATCTCTATCAACTGTGAGTCATCTCGCTGTGCTGCACCTGTCTATCCCAAAAGTATAGGTCGCACCTCTAATGATGCCAACAAACCGGGTACATAATCAATGGAGAGTCTAAAGTCAAAGGTAGAGATATACTCTAAACTTTGCAGCTCGACAAACAAAGGACTCAAAGTCAACTTATTTCTACTTAAGACATCAACTACAACGTTAACCTTACCAGGGGTTTATGCAATCTCAAAATCATAGGATGCTAAGAACTCAATCCACCTCTGTTGCCTTAAGTTTAAATCGTTTTGGAAGAACAGGTATTTTAGTGACTTATGGTCTGTATACAACTCACACCTCTCACCAAGCAAATAGTGACGCCAAGACTTAAGCGCAAAAACTATGGCAGCTAACTTTAAGTCGCGGGTAGGGTAATTCTTCTCATGGACCTTTAACTGCCTTCCACCACAGCATATCACCCTTCCCTCTTGCATCAAAACCGCGCCAAGCCCTGTCCCGCAAGCATCGGTAGTGAAACACCCCACCTACTTTTAGGTCACTCACAAAGGGAATGCCTTAACGGAGGTGGAGGGTTATAGGTACAGGACACATAAAAATTTACAAGAAAGATAAATTTAAGCAGCGGAATTCAAATATTTATTGCATACGTAGTTCAATACAAAAGCATTACATCAAATTGTCTCAAAATAACTTCAAAATGTTACACCAGAATTTCTGTCTTGATTACTCAATAAAGAAGAGTAAACCAAAAGTAAAAATGCATGAATCCCCAAGGATAATGTCCAAAAGCAATAGCCAAGGTAGGAGAGAGTCCAAATCATACATTTACTTTCTTGAAGCTTGCAAAGAGTCTGACTAAGCTGCAGTATTCTCTCCCTGTGGACCTGGAGGGGAACGAAAGAAAAGAGGACGAGAGAAAATGGGTCAGACAATAAGTCTGGTAAGTTTAGTGATTACTAGTATTTAAACAAGGAAAGAGATCATGACAATGATAACAGAACATAGGACAATACCCTAATATAAGATAAGAGGAACATGTGATCGCACCCATTACTATAGTCTCGGCACCTACTTAACCATTGGTTGAACTAGATCCACGTGTATATAACAAACGATCCCCTTAATGATCGTCTCCTACTCGCATGCATTCATATCCTGTATCATTCGGCCCCGCTTGACTATAGCTACCTATGCTGGTCCCACCATGGGGTGTATCAGTCCCTCTGGTGGCGACCCGACACGATTCAAGATGCACAGTGAACACTACTGATGCCCAATGCCTGATTTTTCCACTCTGGAGTACGTGCATGCCCATACTCCGTCGGAACCTACACTGGCCCACCAATCGCCGAAGTTTTGACCGCTTATAATTCAGCCCAGTAATCGTGCCCTACCCTGCCTAGTTTCAGGGTACCATGATACATCTATGTGGGTTACTGCTGAAATGGGTCCCCGTTACTAGGGTTTTCTAATCAACATATTTATTTGGTTAAGTGTCCAAGTTTACTTAACCCCGCCCATTCGTTTAGTTAACATGTTGAATCGGTTAAGTGTTTTCCTAATTTACTTAACCCTACCAATCCTGACTTAGCTATAATTTATTAAAGCACCAACCACTCACATTAGACAGGTCTTGTTGTGGTCACTATATGTGTTGGTCGGTTCCGGGCAGATTTACACCACAACTCAGTCTAACCTCGGGTTCTTTTTAAGCCTGATGCACTAACCACCAACATTAGACAGGTCTTGTTGTGGTCACTGGATATGCCGGTCGGTTACGGGTAGATTTACACCATAACTCTGTCTAACCTCGGGTTAGGCAAATTCGCCTTTTCTAAATTCATATTTTTCTATTTATATGTCTAATTTCCTTATGTGGATTAAATTTAATTTAATCACGCCATAATTATCCTTTGATTATGCTCAACATAAATGGTATATCAAATATAGCATTTAATGAACAAATCTATGCCATGAATTTTCATATTTCCCATTGCTACCCCCGTGGAACGTACGCATGAATCACATAAAATGTTGGGGTAGTAATTTAGCCCAACCCATAAACAAGAAAAGGGTTAATAAACAAGAGACATGAAATAAAAATAAATTAACATACATTTCAACTTGTCATGTCTAACTTGGCATAGAGGTATCATTAACTTTAATTAAATGGGTAAAGGTGAACTTGTGACTAAGTTGGGTCTAATGGTCATGTAAACTTGACAAAGGTCTAGCATGGAAGTTTAACATATAATCACAGTTTCAACCCACAACTTAGCATATAATCTTTTGTATGTAAAAACATAAGAAAGCTATTATAATCATTTTTAATCACAATTTAGCATGTTGTTAAAAACATAAGAGGACTACAATTCCACTTTTACAACATAATTAGATTCAACCTAACATGAATATACATGAGTGTGGATCTAACATATAAGCATGTATGTTAGATCACAAACTTGCAAATAACCACCAAATTATAGCATGACATGTTTTACCATTTAATTGGCAGAATAAATCCATTACCTAAATCATAATAGATTTTAATAACATACAATATGTTCATCACCACAAGCATATAGACATGATTAATATACAACATGTTCATCGCCACAAGCATATAGACATGATTAATTACCACGATACTTTAAGATAAACAAGAATCAAATCTTATACATAAGCATCATTCTATATCCCAATTACAACATGTCATGATTCAATCGAAAGAATGTTTAAATCTACGTAATAACCAACATACAAACTAAAAGGAATTCTTGATTCCTGAAATCTGAATTCTAAAATTGGAGATGCGCGTCTTTGATGAAGATCATTGAATTAGACTACTTTTTATTTAATTTTAGATGTAAGCTTTTAACTCGTCTTTGAATTGAAAACGGTGACGGCTACTCCAAGTTCTCTACTGACGACATTTCAGTTCTAGGATTATTTTTCTATGTGTTTTTAGGTTGAGCATTGAGTTGTTTATATAGAATTTCAGTTTAATTATAGCCGTCAGATGAACCTAGGGTTAATCACAGCCACTCAGACTAGATCAGGACCATTCAGAAACCCTGGTGACTCTGCAGCAAGTCATCAGTCATTCAAAATTCAGATCTGGCCGGGGGCCAGGTCGACCCCCAGGTTGACCCTAAGGTCGACCCTTAGGTCGACCTCTAGGGGGGAGGTCGACACTAGGGTCGACCCCCTGGTCGACCTACCTGGGCGGGAATTTTCCTGCCCGGCCCGCTTCTGACTTCTGTTTGAATTTTGAAATCTGGCACGAGCTGTTTGAATTTATTTGAATTTCTGAAACTTCTGGAGGCCATAACTTCTTCATACGAAGTCCAATTTATGCAAACTCGGACACTACCTCAACTAGAATTCCGAGACGAACACAATGGCGTAACCCGTTTCCCTTAATTCTCACATTTTAAATTAAGTATTGTTTTAATTTGTTACTATAACATTAAAAGAAAGTACATGGTGTTACATTCTCCCCTCCTTTTAGGATTTTGTCCCCAAAATCTTCAAGTCGGGAAGGACTTATATCCTACCATCCAATCACCCATCTACTCAACCATCAAACACAGGCGTCCATTGTCCTTAAAAGGATTCTAATGTTTCATGATCATATGCATAGTGTGTGTACATGTCCTTGTCCGATGCAAAATCAGGCGGTCCATTGATTCAATTGACCTCCTTGATGCAAATTATGTCAATGCCATGAGTCCATTATGTATGCAATTTTTCCTACTCAAAATTTTCTACATGAGTGAACAATCATTCATAAAAATGCAACGTCCATATGCAAACACATCAAGTTTCAATTCATATACAAATACATATATGCATATGCAATATGAAAGTGACTGAGACGATCTAATACCTGATGTATGTGTATATGCATCCACGAGCAACCATTAGCAACCACTTGCAATCACTTGCAACCATCAACCATAACATGTTTCAATTACATGTTTACATCCAAAAAGGTTTCTACCTATGGATAAAGGATAGGAGATACACCTAAAAAATAGATACAAGCATAAACTTAAGGAAAGAGAGATCAAAGATGTACCCTCAAAAAGAAAAGGGTAGGCTGCACGTATTCTGTCCTCAGTTTCCCAAGTCACGTCTTCCTCGGTGTCGTTCCATTGAACTTTGACAAGCTTAACTTCACGGTTGCGTAGCTTTTTGACTTCTGTTCCCAAGATACGGGTTGGAACTCTCCTTACAGTTGCTTCTCATTCAACTTCTACTTCCTCTAGCATGCTTGGTTCCACCACTTCCGCAGACTCGTGTAAGCACTTCCGCAGGTGAGAGACATGAAAGACATTATGAACCCCGGCCAATCTTTCGGGCAGCTGTACCCTATAAGCCATCTTCCTAATCTTCTCGATGATAATGAACGACCCTACAAATCTTGGTTCCAACTTGCCTGCGGATCCAAAGCGAACGATGTTCCTCAAAGGAGATACTTTAAGGAACATCTTGTCTCCAACTTCGAACTCAAGGTCGGTTCTTCTTCTGTCTGCGTAGGACTTCTATCTGTCTTGGGCGGTCTTCATTCTTCTTCGTATCAAGTCAAATTTCTCTAAAGTTTCCCTAATCATGTCTGGTCCAAGTATGAGCTTGTTTGTGGACTCCCACCAGCAAGTTAGTGACCTGCACGGTCTTCAATATAGAGATTAGAAAGGCGCCATGCTTATGGTAGCTTGGTAGCTATTGTTGTAAGAAAATTCCACCAAAGGAAGATGATCCTCCCATGTACCTCCGAAGTCAAGAATGCATGGTCTTAAGAGGTCTTCTAATACTCTGTTGACCCTTTCCGTCTGGTCATCGGTTTGAGGGTGATAGGCCGTGCTTAAGCATAACTGTGTGCCTATTGTCTCTTGTAAACTCTTCCAAAACTCGCTCGTGAAGATAGGGTCTCGATCACTCACTATGCTAGAGGGTATCCCATGGCGTCGAACTATCTCTTTAAGATATATGGATGCTAGAGATGTGGCAGGCCTTCTACTCTTGACGGGTATAAAGTGGGCGCTTTTTGTGAGCCTGTCCACTATTACCCAAATGTTGGTATTGCCCCTTCTTGACCTAGGCAACCCATCTATAAAGTCCATCGAGATACTATCCCATTTCCACTGTGGGACCTCTAGAGGATGTAGCAGACCACCAGGCTTCTTCTGCTCCGCCTTGACCTGTTGGCATATTAAACACTTAGAAACAAATTCCGCTACGTCTTGCTTCATGCCATTCCAAAAGAAAACTCTTTTGATGTCTTTATACATTTTGTCTCCGCCTGGGTGTATGGTCAGTTTGGAATGGTGTGCCTCTTCTAGAACCGCCTTTACCAAGCCCCTTGCTTGTGGAACACATAGTCTTCCATCTCGTCTCAACCAGCCCTTGGCATCAATGAAGCATCTATTGAGGTGACTAGAAGTCTCACCCCTAATTAACTTGTCCATCACTTCGGCTAACCGAGGGTCTTCTCTTTGCGCGGCTCCGATTGAGTCTAATAGAGTTGGATGCACTTCTAACGTTGCTAGCAAGCCAGGTACAAAGTCAGTGTAGGGTCTGAAGTTAAAGCTTGCTATGAACTCCAAGCTTTGCCTTTCCACAAAGAAAAGGCTTAAGGTCAGTTTCTTTCTACTTAAGGCGTCTGTTATGGCATTGCCCTTGCCAGGAGTATAGGAAATCTCAAGATCATACGAGGCAAGAAACTCCATCCATCTTTGTTGCCTCAAGTTGAGATCTTTCTGCGAGAATAAGTATTTCAACGATTTATAGTCAGTATACAGCTCAAACTTCTCACCTAGGAGATAATGGCGCCAAGACTTAAGCGCAAAAACGATGGCTGCCAACTCTAGGTCATGGGTTGGGTAGTTTTTCTCATGTACTTTTAAATGTCTTCCACCATAAGCCACTATCTTCCCTTCTTGCATCAGAACAACGCCTAGTCCCGTTCTGCACGCATCTGTGTATACTGTAAACATCTTGCTTCCATCAGGCAATGTCAGAACTGTGGCTGTTGTTAGAGCCCTTTTCAAACGTTGGAAAGAAATATTGCAATCCAAATCCCAATTGAAAGCTAGGTTCTTCTTTGTCAATCTTGTTAGTGGAGCTGATATTTTTGCAAAATCCTTGATGAACTTTCTATAAAAGCCTGCTAGCCCGAGAAAGCTTCGGACTTCGGTTGTGTTTCGAGGAACCTTCCAATCTTGCATAGCAACCACTTTTGCGGGGTCCACAGCTATCCCCTCTTTGGACACCACGTGTCCAAGGAACCTGACTTTTTCTCTCCAGAAATGGCATTTGGAGAATTTAGCTTTCAACTGATGTGCACCGAGAGTATCCATGACTTCCTTTAGATGCTGAGCATGCTCTTCCTCATTCTTTGAGAAGATCAAAATATCGTCTACGAAGACCACCACAAACTTATTGAGGAATTCTCGGAACACCCTTCTCATTAAATCAACGAAGTAAGATGGTGCATTTGTCAAGCCAAAAGGCATGACAAGCCACTCGAAGAAACCGTCTGGAGTTATGAATGTTGTCTTATCAATGCTGTCCTCAGCCACTCTTAGCTAGTGAAACACGGTAGCTAAATCTAATTGGGAGAAAACCGATGCACCTACAAGCTGATCGAACAAATCATCTATTCTCGGGAGTGGGTGCCTATTCCTTTTGGTCAGCTTGTTTAGCTCCCTATAATCAACGCACAGACGAAGCGAACCGTCCACTTTAGTGGTGAACACTACTGGAGCACCCCATTCAGAAATACTCCACCTTATAAACCCTTTCTCAAGCAGCTCTTTTATTTGCTTGTTGAGCTCCTTTCTCTCCCTTGGGGCCATGTGCCTAACGGGTAAAGCAACGGGCTTTGCATTATCAACATGGTATATGAGGAAGTCTATCTCCCGCTTCGGAGGTAAGCCCTTTACCTCTTCAAACACATCCGAGTATTCACGGACTACCCTTACAGACTGCAAGTTCTCAACAGACACATCAAGAGATTTTAGATAACTAAGCATAAAAAAGTTCATGGGATTACAAGAAATCTCGAGAGTGTTACCGAGACAGTCATAAGTCTAACCACTCTCTTTTCACAATTGAGGACGGCACCATTACTGGATAGCCAGTCCATGCCTAGAATCAACCCATAGACCGTGAAGCCCAAAACAAACGCATTACATCTAAACTCAACGCTTAGAGTAGATATTTTCAAATCCAAACAAACCATTGATAAATAGGCTGAGCACCCAATTGGATTTGAAACAACCAAGGGATCCTCTACTATACTGGTGTCTAGGTGCAGAGATTCCACTAAAGCAGTAGATATAAAAGAGTGCGATGCACCAGAATCAAATAGTGTACGAACAGGATGATCAAAAAGATAGACTAAACTTTCAACAGAAATATTTCTACCTCATTCTTGCGGAGGTGCCGTGAGAGTGTGAACTTGTCCTCCAGAAGAAGGTCCAGCTCCCTGCCCTTTCTTCCTTAGGCAGACAGGCCCTAGCCATGTGTTCTGTCTCACCACAGTGGAAACAGCCACCCATCTTCCTTTTCTTCTTCTTTGCAGTCTTTGATCAGATGCCTGGGAATGCCACAGAAATTACACTTTCTCTTTTCACGGGGTTTGTTGTTCTTCCCGCCTTTCTTTGAATCAGTCTTCTTGATCTACGACCCTTCCCCTTCTTATCTTGAGGCACTTCCGCTTTTGCCTCATTCTTGCCCTTGTCTTCCTCATGTAAGAGTGCCATGTCCACTAACCTCTCGTAAGTAGCCCCCATAGGTATATGGGTCATAGCCAAGCTGTGAAATGGCTCATTCAATCCCTTGACAAAACAGAGAGCCTTCTTATGAGGAGTACTCACTAAGTCCAGTCCAAATCGGGCTAGCTGATTGAATTGATTGACATACTCCTTGACCGTCATACTTCCTTGCTTAAGAGATAAGAACTTTTCCAACTGTAAACTTCGTAATTTCATCTCAAACCTTATCCTGAAATCCATCCACATGTTAACTGGTCTTTCAGTGTTAGTGACTTCCCACAATAGGAAGCTTCGTCTTTGAGCAAACATACAGCTAACTGCATCTTCTGCCTATCGTCCACCTCGAAGATAACGAACAGATCCTCAGTTTCTTTGAGCCAGTTCCTTGCTTCTACGAATGATTCAGTTCCCTTGAAATCCTTTCCACCCATGGCCCTAAAGTCCCTACAAATCTTTGAGAAAGAATTTGCACGAGGAGGAGGAGGAGGAGGAGCTGCTGCAGCTGGAGAAGGAGGAATATCTGCTGAGCCTGCGTCATTGGCCCTAGCCTCTAAGTACCTCCTGAACCAGCCAGGTATCGGTACACCCTCTTAAAAGGTTAAGATTCCCCGACATGCTGAAACGAAAAAGAAAAGATTCAAAACGAAGGATAGAAAGATAGTGCATATGGCTTTGGGGATTATGCCTTTTTAAATTTAAAACAACACACTTTCTTGTAAAATGCTTCTTTATATTTCTTTTGAAAATAGTTTTTCAAAAATTCTTGTCTAATCTGGTAAACCTTTGCTCTGATACCAGGTGAAACACCCCACCTCCTTTTAGGTCACTCACAAAGGGAATGCCTTAACGGAGGTGGAGGATTCTAGATACAGGACACAGAAAAATTTACAAGACAGATAAATTTAAGCAGCGGAATTCAAATATTTATTGCATACGTAGTTCAATACAAAAGCATTACATCAAATGGTCTCAAAATAACTTCAAAACTTTACACCATAATTTCTGTCTTGATTATTCAATAAAGAAGCATAAACCAAAGGTAAAAATGCATGAATCCCCAAGGATAATGTCCAAAAGCCATAGCCAAGGTAGGAGAGAGTCCAAATCATACATCTACTTTCTCGAAGCTTGCAAAGAGTCTGACTAAGCTGCAGTATTCCCTCCCTGTGGACCTGGGGGGGAGAGGGAACGGAAGAAAAGAGGACAAGAGAAAATGGGTCAGACAATAAATCTGGTAAGTTTAGTGATTACTAGTATTTAAACAAGGAAAGGGATCATGACAGTGATAACAGAACATAGGACAATACCCTAATATAAGATAAGAGGAACATGTGATCGCACCCATTACTATAGTCTCTGCACCTACTTAACCATTGGTTCAACCAGGCCCACGTGTTTATAACAACAGATCCCCTAAATGATCGGCTCCTACTCGCATGCATTCATATCCTGTGTCATTCGGCCCCGCTTGACTGTAGCTACCTATGTTGGTCCTACCATGGGGTGTATCAGTCCCTCTGGTGGCGACCCGACACGATTCAAGATGCACAGTGAACACTACTGATGCCCAGTGCCTGATTTTTCCACTCTCGAGTACGTGCACACCCATACTCCGTCGGAACCTACACTGGCCCACCAACCGCCGACGTTTTGACCGCTTATAATTCAGCCCAGTAATCGTGCCCAACCCTGCCTAGTTTCAGGGTACCATGATACATCTATGTGGGTTACTGCTGAAATGGGTTCCCGTTACTAGGGTTTTCTAATCAACATGTTTATTTGGTTAAGTGTCCAAGTTTACCTAACCCCGCCCATTCGTTTAGTTAATATGTTGAATCGGTTAAGTATTTTCCTAATGTACTTAACCCTACCAATCCTGACTTATCTTTAATTTATTAAACCACCAACCACTCACATTAGACAGGTCTTGTTGTGGTCACTGGATGTGCCGGTTGGTTCCGGGCAGATTTACACCACAACTCAGTCTAACCTCGGGTTCTTTTTGGGCCTGATGCACAAACCACCCATATTAGACAGGTCTTGTTGTGGTCACTGGATATGCCGATCGGTTCCGGGCAGATTTACACCACAACTCAGTCTAACATCGGGTTGGGAATATTCGTCTTTTCTAAATTCATATTTTTCTATACATATGTCTAATTTCTTTATGTGGATTAATTTTAATTTAATCACGCCGTAATTATCCATTGATTATGCTCAACATAAATGGTATATCAAATATAGCATTTAATGAACAAATCTATGCCATGAATTTTCATATTTCCCATCGCTACACCCGTGGAACGTATGCATGAATCACATAAAATGTTGGGCTAGTGAGTTAGCCCAACCCGTAAACAAGAAAAGGGGTAATAAACAAGAGACATGAAATAAACATAAAATAACATACATTTCAACTTGTCATGTGTAACTTGGCATAGAGGTATCATTAACTTTAATTAAATGGGTAAAGGTGAACTTGTGACTATGATGGGTCTAATGGTCATGTAAATTTGACAAAGGTCTAGCATGGAAGTTTAACATATAATCATAGTTTCAACCCACAACTTAGCATATAATCTTATGTTTGTCAAAACATAAGAAAGCTATTATAATCATTTTTAATCACAATTTAGCATGATGTTAAAAACATAAGAGGACTACAATTCCACTTTTACAACATAATTAGATTCAACCTAACATGAATATACATGAGTGTGGATCTAACATATAAGCATGTGTTTTAGATCACAAACTTGCAAATAACCACCAAATTATAGCATGACATGTTTTACCATTTAATTGGCAGAATAAATCTATTACCCAAATCATAATAGATTTTAATAACATACAATATGTTCATCACCACAAGCATATAGACATGATTAATATACAACATGTTCATCACCACAAGCATATAGACATGATTAATTACAATGATACTTTAAAATAAATAAGAATCAAATCTAATACATAAGCATCAGTCTATATCCCAATTACAACATGTCATGATTCAATCGAAAGAATGTTTAAATCAACGTCATAACCAACATACAAACTAAAAGGAATTCTTAATTTCTGAAATCTGAATTCTGAAATTGGAGATGTGCACCTTTGATGAAGATCGTTGAATTAGACTACTTTTTATTTAATTTTAGATGTAAGCTTTTAACTCGTCTTTGAATTGAAAACGGTGACGGCTACTCCAAGTTCTCTACTGACGACATTTCAGTTCTAGGATTATTTTTCTATGTGTTTTTAGGCTGAGCATTGAGTTGTTTGTATAGAATTTCAGTATAATTATAGCCGTCAGATGAACCTAGGGTTAATCACAGCCTCTCAGACTAGATCAGGACCATCAAGAAACCCTGGTGACTCAGCAGCAGGTTATCAGTCGTTCAAAATTCAGATGTGATCCAGGGCCATGTCGACCCCCAGGTTGACCCTAAGGTCGACCCTCAGGTCGACCTCTAGGGGGGAGGTCGACACTAGGGTCGACCCCCTGGTCAACCTACCTAGGCGGGAATTTTCCCGCCCGGCCCGCTTCTTACTTCTGTTTGTATTTTGAAATCTGGCTCGAGCTGTTTGAATTTCTGAAACTTCTGGAGGCCATAACTTCTTTATACGAAGTCCAATTTACGCAAACTCGGACTCTATCTCAACCAAAGTTCCGAGACGAACACAATGGCATAACCCGTTTCCCTTAATTCTCTCATTTTAAATTAATTATTGTTTAATTTGTTACTATAACATTAAAAGAAAGTACGGGGTGTTACAGGTACACACTGTGAACGGTTTACTCCCATCAGGCAAAACTAAAACTGGAGTTGTCGTCAATGCCCTTTTCAAACATTGAAAAGCATCGTCACAGTCAACATCCCAAGATAAGGTCAAATTCTTTTTCTTCAATCGTGTATGTGGGGCTGATATCTTGGAAAAGTCCTTGTCAAACTTTCTGTAATAGCCCGCCAATCCAAGAAAACTTCTTACTTCTGTTGCATTCTTTGGAACCTTCTAATCTTGGATTGCTACCACCTTCGGAGGATCCACTGTTATCCCTTCCTTAGAGACCACGTGTCCTAAGAACCTCACTTCCTTCCTCCAAAAATGACATGTGGAGAACTTAGCTTTGAGTTGATGTGCTCGAAGGGCCTCTAAGACTTCCCTAAGATGTAGGGCATGTTCTTCCTCGCTTCTAGAAAATATCAAAATATCATCCACAAGGACCACCATGAACTTGTTTAGATACTCCCTAAACACCTGACTCATCAAGTTTACGAAATATGCGGGTGCATTCGTCAAACCAAAATGCATGACGAGCCATTCGAAGAAACCATCAGGAGTCCTAAAAGCAGTCTTATCTATACTATCCTCAGCTACCCTCAACTGATGAAATCCTGTAGCTTAGTCCAACTGCGAGAAAACCGAAGCACCAACCAACTGATCAAACAAACCATCTATCCTCGGCAATGGGTGTCTGTTCTTCTTCGTGAGCTTTTTCATCTCCCTATAGTCCACACACAATCTAAGTGAACCATCAGCCTTCGTAGCAAAAACAACTGGAGCACCCCACTCCGAGAAACTTCTTCTTATGAACCCTTTCTCAAGCAACTCTGCCACTTGTCCACTGCTATCCCTTCCTTAGAGACCACGTGTCCTAAGAACCTCACTTCCTTCCTCCAAAAATGACATTTGGTGAATTTAGCTTTGAGTTGATGTGCTCGAAGGGTCTCTAAGACTTCCCTAAGATGTAGGGCATGCCCTTCCTCGCTTCTAGAAAATATCAAAATATCATCCACAAAGACCACCACGAACTTGTTTAGAAACTCCCTAAACACCCTACTCATCAAGTCTACGAAATATGTGGGTGCATTCGTCAAACCAAAAGGCATGACGAGCCATTCGAAGAAACCGTCGGAAGTCCTAAAAGCAGTCTTATCTATACTATCCTCAGCTACCCTCAACTGATGAAATCCTGTAGCTAAGTCCAACTGCGAGAAAACCGAAGCACCAAACAATTGATCGAACAAATCATCTATCCTCGGCAATAGGTGTCTGTTCTTCTTCGTGAGCTTATTCAGCTCCCTATAGTCCACACACAATCTAAGTGAACCATCAGCCTTCTTAGCAAAAACAAATGGAGCACCCCACTCCGAGATACTTCTTCTTATGAACCCTTTCTCAAGCAACTCTTTCACTTGTTTACTAAGCTCCCTCCTTTCTCTTGGAGCCATGTGGCACGCAGGCAATGCAACTGGCTTTGCATTGTCCACCAAGTATATACGGAAATCTATCTCGCGTTTTGGAGGTAAACCCGTAACCTCCTCAAAGACATCTGAATACTCACGGACTACTTGAACAGATTGCAAATCATCCATAGATGTGTCAAGAGATTCTAGGTAGCTAAGCATAACAGAAACCTTAGGGTCGCATGAGATATCGAGAGTATTACCCAAACTAGTCAACATTCTAACTACCCAATTTTCACAGTCGAGAATGGCACCATACCTGGCTAGCCAATCTATTCCTAGAATCAACCCATAGCCCGTGAAATCAAGCACACAGGAATTACATTCGAACTCAACGTCATACACATATATTCTCAAATCCCGACATAACATAGAAAGATGAGTCGTACCCCCAATAGGATTTGAGACAACGACAGGATCCACTACTATACTAGTATCTTGGTGTAGAGACTCAACAACAGAAGTAGATATAAACAAATGTGGAGCGCCAGAATCAAACAAAGTACGTATAGGATGATCGAAGAGGAAAATCAAACTTTCAACAGAAATGTTTCTACCTCTCTCTTGCGTAGCTGCCGTGAGATCATGAACCTTCCCTCCAGAAGTAGATCTTGTCCTCTGTCCTTCCCCTTGTCCTTGCCTCCTTTGGAAGTCCTTAATCATATGTCCTACCTCACCACATTAGAAGCAACCAGTTTTTTCCCTTCTTCTTTCTACAATCATTAGCTATATGACCTGGTATACCACAAAAATGGCACTTCCTTTTATCTCGGGGTTTCCCACTCTTCTTAGGATCCATCTTCTTGTTCTGTGCCTTATCTACCTTTGCACCTTTCTCCTCTTCATGCATCAGCGCCATGTCAACAAGTTTCTAGAAAGTAGCTCCAATAGGAATGTGCATGGGACATAGTTTACCCGTGTAATGTTTCATTCAGACCCTTGGCAAATCTCAAAGCCTTCTTATGTGGTGTATTAATTAATTCCATACCAAATCTTGCTAACTGGTTAAACTTGTTGATGTACTCCTTCACAGATGAATTCCCTTGTTTCAAAGCCAAGAACCTTTCCATGTATAAACACTCCTCCGCTTGTGAAATAAATTTCAACTCAAACCTTTGTCTAAAGTCTATCTACGTCTCCACTAGGCGTCCTCCATGAGTTACTTCCCACCAAAAGGAAGCTTCATCCTTCATCAACCAAGCAGCTAGCTGAACTTTCCTTCCATCGTCTATCTCAAAGATACCAAACAAGTCGTCCACTTCCTTGAGCCAATTCCGAACCTCAACAAATGTCTCAGTCCCATGAAACGGCTTTCTGCCCATCGCACGGAAGTCTTTGCATATCTTAGAAAAAGCGTCTACACGGGGAGGAGGATGAGAAGCTGCAGCTGGGGGAAGAGGAATTGAAACACCCCACCCTCCATTAAGATCACTCACAAAGGGAATGCCTTAACTTTGGTGGAGGTTTGTAAGTAAAAGTCACAGATAAAACACAAGACAGATATAAACACATATATATAAGTAGCGGAAAACAACAGACTTTTTATTTCATAAATATGTGTTCATACAAAACATTTACATAACTGTCAAATAATAACTTCCAAAACATTACATCATCATTTCTGTCTTGGTTATTAAATAAAGAAGCATAAAAACATGAAAGACGTTGTGAACTCCGGCCAGTCTCTTCAAAGTTGCTTCACGTTCCACTTCGGCTTCTTCAAGAATGCTAGGTTCCACCACTTCCGCAGAGTCATGTAAACACTTCCGGAGGTGAGAAACATGAAAGACGTTGTAAACTCCGGCTAGTCTCTCGGGTAGCTCTAATCTATAGGCCATCTTCCCAACCTTCTCGATGATAGGGAACGGTCCTACAAATCTTGGTGCTAGCTTTCCTGCGGATCCAAAGCGAACGACATTCCTTAAAGGAGATTCCTTAAGGAAAACCCTGTCCCCAACCTCAAACTCAAGGTCGGTCCTTCTTTTGTCGGCGTAGGATTTTTGTCTGTCTTGTGCTGTCTTCATTCTCCTACGTATCAAGTCCACTTTCTCTGAAGTCTCTCGAATCATGTATAGCTCAAGTGTAAGCTTATCTGTAGACTCCCACCAACAAGTTGGTGATTTGCACGGTCTTCCATACAAGGGTTCGAAGGGTGCCATGCCTATGGTAGCTTGGTAGCTGTTGTTGTAGGCAAATTCTCCTAAAGGAAGGTGATCCTCCCACGTCCCTCCAAAGTCAAGAACGCAAAGTCTTAAAAGATCCTCCAAAACTCTATTAACCCTTTCCGTCTGGCCATCGGTTTGGGGATGATAGGCCATGCTCAAACATAACTGTGTGCCCACAGCTTCTTGCAGACTCCGCCAAAACTCACTTGTGAAGATAGGATCTCGGTCACTAACAATGCTGGAGGGTATCCCATGGAGTCGAACTATTTCCTTGAGATAAAGAGATGCTAGAGATGCGGCAGTCCTTCTACTCTTGATAGGTATAAAGTGGGCGCTTTTAGTAAGCTTATCCACTATTACCCAAATGCCACTGTTGCCTCTTCTCGACCTAGGCAGTCCATCAATGAAGTCCATTGAAATGCTATCCCACTTCCACTGTGGGACCTCTAAAGGATGAAGTAGTCCTCCAGGCTTCTTCTGTTCCGCCTTGACCTATTGGCTGGTCATGCACTTAGAAACGAAATATGCCACGTCTTGCTTCATGCCGCTCCAAAAGAAAGTCCTTTTTATATCCTTGTACATCTTATCACCGCCAGGGTGTATAGTCATCTTGGAATGATGCGCTTCCTCGAGAACCTTCTTTGTCAACTCCCTTGCTTGTGGGACGCATAATCTTCCATCTCGCCTTAGCCAACCCTTATCATCGATGGCGTATCTAGTGAGGTGACTAGAAGTCTCACACCTAATAAGTTTATCAATCACATCAACAAGCTGAAGGTCTTCACGTTGTGCAGCCCCTATTAAGTCCAAGAGAGTAGGGCGTACTTCGAGAGATGCTAGTAAACCGGGTACAAAATCCGAGGAGGGCCTAAAGTTAAAACTGGCTACATACTCCAAGCTTTGCCTTTCCACAAAGAGCGGGCTTAAGGTCAGTTTCTTTCGGCTCAACGCATCTACTACTACGTTGCCTTTGCCGGGAGTATAGGAAATTTCAAAATCATATGAGGCAAGAAACTCCATCCATCTTTGCTGCCTCAAGTTAAGATCCTTCTGCGAGAAGAGATATTTCAACGATTTATGGTCAGTGTATAATTCAAACTTCTCACCTAGGAGATAATGGCGCCAAGACTTAAGCGCAAAGACGATGGCGGCTAACTCAAGATCGTGGGTTGGTTAGTTCTTTTCATGAACTTTCAATTGTCTTCCGCCATAAGCTACTACCCTTCCTTCTTTCATTAGAATAGCGCCTAGTCCCATTCCACCTGCATCTGTGTATACTGTGAACATTTTGCTTCCATCTGGCAAGGTCAGAACTGGGGCTGTTGTGAGAGCCCTTTTTAATTGTTGGAAAGCAAACTCGGAGTCCAAATCCCAAGTGAACGCTAGATTCTTCTTTGTTAGCCTTGTGAGTGGGGCTGAGATTTTCGTGAAATCCCTAATAAACTTTCGGTAAAAATCGGCTAGCCCAAGAAAGCTTCAAACTTCGGTTGCATTTCTTGGTGTCTTCCAATCTTGTACTGCCACCACTTTCGCGGGGTCCACAGCCAACCCCTCTTTGGACACTATATTCCCTAGAAATCTTATCTCCTTTCTCCAAAAGTGGCACTTGGAGAATTTGGCTTTTGGATGATGTGAACGGAGAGTTACCATGATTTCTTTCAGATGCTGAGCATGCTCTTCCTCATTCTTTGAAAAGATTAAGATATCATCTACGAAGACAACCACGAATTTGTTGAGGAATTCTCTGAACACCCTGCTCATTAGGTCTACGAAATAAGCGGGTGCGTTTGTCAAGCCGAAAGGCATGACAGGCCACTCGAAGAAACCGACTAGGGTTCTGAACACTGTTTTATCAATGTTATCTTCAGCTATTCTTAGCTGATGGAACCCAGTTGCCAGATCAAGTTGGGAGAAGACTATCGCACCTACAAGCTGATCAAACAAATCGTCGATTCGGGGAAGAGGGAGCCTATTTTTCTTGGTCAATTTGTTTAACTCCCTATAGTCGACGCAAAGGAGAAGCGAACCGTCCGCTTTGGTTGCGAACACCACTGGAGCACCCCATTTCGAAATGCTCCGTCTAATGAACCCCTTTTTGAGAAGTTCTTTAACCTGCTTACTGAGCACCTTTCTCTCCTTTGGAGCCATGTGTCTGACAGGTAAAGCTACAGGTAAAGCTACAGGCTTTGCATTATCCACAAGATATATGCGGAAGTCTATTTCCCGCCTTGGAGGTAAGCCTTACACCTCCTCAAAAACATCCAGATATTCCCAGACTACTCTAACTGATTGCAAATTATCCTCAGAAGCATCAAGCGACTCTAGATAACTAAGCATAACAGCATTCAAGGGATTACAAGAAATTTCTAGAGTGTTACCAAGCCGAGTCAAAAGTCTAACTACTCTTTTCTCACAATCAAGGATGGCCCCATTACTGGATAACCAGTCCGTGCCTAAGATCAAACCATATCCCGAGAAGCCCAAGACAAAGGCATTACAACTAAACTCAACGCTGAGAATAGAGATTTTCAAACCTAAACAAACCATTGACAAGTAAGCGGAGCCCCCAATTGGATTTGAAACTACTAAGGGATCTTCTACCATACTAGTGTCTAGATGCAGAGATTCTACTAAGGGAGATGAAATAAAGGAGTGTGATGCGCCAGAGTCAAAAAGTGTATGAACTGGATGATCATAAAGATAAACTACACTTTCTACAGAAATATTACTACCTCGTTCCTGTTGAGGTGCCACTAGCGCATGAACCTGACCCCCTGAAGTGGATCCTGCTTTTTGTCCCTGCTCTTTCTTATTTGGGCAGTCCTTAGCTTGGTGTCCAGTTTCTCCACAATGGAAGCAACCACCCATCTTCGCCTTCCTTTTTCAGTAGTCTTTTGATATATGTCCCAC
Source organism: Allium sativum (assembly GCA_030737875.1). Taxonomy (NCBI): domain Eukaryota; kingdom Viridiplantae; phylum Streptophyta; class Magnoliopsida; order Asparagales; family Amaryllidaceae; genus Allium; species Allium sativum. The sequence goes on along the minus strand of CM060918.1, from coordinate 857,360,041 downwards.
AATGCCACAGAAATTGCACCTTCGCTTCTCACGGGGCTTATTGTTCTTCCCTCCTTTCTTGAAGTCTATTTTCTTTGTTTGTAGACCCTCTTTCTTCTCTTCCACCTTGGTTTCTTTCTTGCCGTGGTCCTCCTCGTGTAGCAACGCCATGTCCACTAAGCTTTCATAAGTCGCTCCCGTGGATACATGGGTCATGGCAAGGCTGTTTAGAGGCTTATTCAAACCCTTGACGAAGCGAAGCGCCTTCTTGTGTTAGGTGTTTACTAAATCCAGCCCAAATCTGGCCAGCTGATTAAACTGATTAACATACTCCCTGATTGTCATACTTCCCTGTTTCAGAGTTAGGAACTTCCCCATTTGCAGGATTCTTTCAGCTTGGGAAAGGAATTTCATCTCAAACCTTGTCCTAAAGTCTTCCTATGTTTCCACCGCCCTCTGAGCATTGGTAATTTCCCACCAATAGGAAGCTTCATCCTTATACAACCGTACCGCTAGTTGTATCTTTTGACTGTCATCAACTCTGAAGATGACAAACAGATCCTCAGTCTCCTTTAGCCAGTTTCTTGCTCCTACAAACGACTCTGTTCCATAAAAGTCTTTTTCACCCATAGCCTTGAAGTCACTACATGTTTTTGCGAAGGCATTTCCACGAGGGGGAGGAGGAGGAGGAGGAACCGCGGCCACTGGAGGAGGAATGTCTGTTGAGCCCGCGCCATTGGCCCTTGCTTCTAAATACCTCCTAAACCAGCCGGGTATCGGAACTCCTTCAGGAAGGTTAAAGTCTCCAGACATGCTGAAACAGAAAGGAAAGATTCAAAACGAAGGATAGAGAGAGATAGTGCACATGGCTTTGGGGGATTATGCCTCTTTAAAAATATAACACTTTTTTTTCTTAAAAAAAAATGCTTCTTTAAACTTTCTTTGGAAAACAATTTCAAAAAAAACCTTTATCTTATCTGGTAAACTTATGCTCTGATACCAAGTGAAACACCCCACCTCCGTTAAGGTCACTTACAAAGGGAATGCCTTAACTTTGGTGGAGGTTTATAAGTAAAAGCCACATAAATACTCAAGACAGATATAAATACACATATTTTAAAACAGCAGAAACCAAACAGACTTTTATTTCATCAATACGTGTTCAAACAAAATATTCCATAATTGTCTCAAAATACTTCCAACATTACAACCTCATTACTGTCTTGATTATTAAAGAAGAATAAAACATAAATAAAGTGACAAGAATCCCCATAGTGATATCCAAAGCCATAATCCGAGCAAAAGAGATCCAAATCATACATCTACGTTCTTGGAGCTTGTAAAGAGTCTGACTGAGCTGAGTTGTTTCCTCCCTGTGGACCTGGGGGGAAACGAAAGAAAAGAAGACGAAAAGAAAATAGAGTCAGACATAAAGCCTGAGTAAATCTAGTAACTCTTTAGTATGTGAATAAGAAAAGGGCATGATAGACATAAACTGAAAATAGGAAAGTGTCACAAGCTAAGGAGGTGACATTTAGAATCGAATGTACTATCACACCCACACTATATATCTCTGCACCTACTTGAGTTTATCCTAACTGGCACCCCATGTTGAGGGTGAGGTGATCCCCATTTCTATTTAAAGATCGGCTCCTGCTCGCGTAAACATGTGTCATACGGCCCCCAAGAATTGTAGATACCTATGCTGGTCCCACCATGGGGTGTATCAAGACCCATGGTGGCGGCCCCGACACAAATTCTAGAAGGTATAGGTTATACTACTGGTGCCCCCAGTGCCCTGTTTGTCTGCTCCGGAGTGTGTGCACATCCGCACCCCGTTAGAACCTACACTGTTGCACCCACCGCCGTCTCTTTGACCGCTTACAATCAGCCCAGTAATCGTGCCTCACCCTGCCTAGTTTCAGGGTACCATGATACCTAACTTGGGTTGCTGCTGAAACGGGTCCCTCGTTACTAGGATTTTCTAGTCAAACATGTTAAGTGGTTAAGTGTATGTATTTACCTAACCCCACCCATCAATTCTTGTTAACATGTTGAATTTGGTTAAGTGTTATAGTTGACTTAACCCTACCATCTGTCCTTAGCCTCTTAGAGCACCTGACCACTCACATTAGAGAGATATTGCTATAGTTACTGGATGTGCCGGTCGGTTCCGGGCAGGTTTACACCGTAGCTCAGTCTAACCTCGGGTCATTATTGGGCTCAATGCTTAACCACCCACATTGGATAGGTATTGTTGTGACAACTGGACAGCCGGGCGGGTCCGGGCAGGTTTACATCACAACTCAATCCAACCTCGGGTTAAGCATATTGTGTTTTCTAAATTTACGTATTTTATTATTTCTCAATTATATATGTAAATGTCATATCTTTTATTCTTGGGTATATCAATTCATACCGCTTAAATTTCATTCTCGTTGGCATGTGCCAACCATGCCAACATATATTTTCATGTTTTACACCCAACGTTATTACCCTCGTTTGTACGTTCACAACATTATAACATGTGTTGGGCTTGTCACAATTCATCCCAACTTTATAAACGTGAGAAAAAGGGGAAATCAAGAACATGTAATACATAAAGGTGTGTGGTGCATGAACTTGCAATTTAGCGATTCAACTAACATATAATATGGGTCACGTGAACTTGCAGTCGAATCAAAGTATAACTAAGTAGGTGACATATGAAATGGCATAGTTTAGGCTAATACAAACATGTGTTTAAACATGTTTAACTTGGCATAATGTCAACCACAAAACTAGCATGTTGTATATTCACGAAAATGTCCAATTATAACATCTAATCACATAGCCTATTTCAACATGAACTTGCATAGTTTATGAAACCCAAACGATACTTAACATAGATCCAATTATACTTGCAAATTAACATAAGAATGATATCATAGGTTTTGGGTCTTGTAGGCATAAAAGATTTCAAATCTAGAACATGTTTACATAAGCCTTAATTTAGACTTAGTGAATGCATATAGTCCATGCCATCGACATAAACATAAAGGGATCAATTACTAGTTTTTTCCACAACTTGCTATTGCTATTACTTTCATATACAAATGTCCAATAGGCTTGCATCAATCAATTTAGGCCACAAATATCAATACATAAGTCATGACAGAATCATTACAATACATAGAATTTATATCATATTCATACAATAACACAATTTTATTTTCATTTACAACGAATCACATCACAGTTTTTATTCATATTCTGAAAGGTCACTATACTTACAACGAATGCAGAATATTTAATTCTGGATTCTGAATTCTGAAATTGAGATGCGCTCCTTTGGGTAGACTAACGTTTTGTTGATTTATTTGATTAAACTTTAATCTTCTTCTTAATTTGATTCATCTCTAAGCTTTTCTCTCTTGACGGCTATGTTCAATTCCTTCCTGGCAGCAAAACGACTCCCATCTTAATTTTTTTATGTGAATTTTCAACTGAGACTTAGGGTGTATTTATAGATTTTTAAATTGTTTTGAGCCGTCAGATGAAGACAGGAGGAATCTAGACCATACAAAGTTCAAAGAGCCAATCAAGAGGTGAAATGTCAGCCCTAGTGACACACCAAGTCATAGAAATTCGAGCCAGAGCCAGACCTAGCCAGCCAGATCGACCAGGCAGGTCGACTGGCAGGTCGACACCCAGGTCGACACTATGGTTGACCTGGGGTGGCCAGGTTGACACTATGGTCAACCTGGGGTGGCCAGGTCGACACCATGGTCGACCCTATGGTCGACCTGGTCTCTGGGCGGGAATTTTGCTGCCCAGCCCAGTTTGAACCTGTTTTTCGAATTTCGAATCTGAAACTGAGCCGTTTGAATTTAAATTTTATTATGAAAGTTCCGAAAGTCATAACTCCTTCATACGGAGTCTGATTCATGCAAACACGGACTCTATCTCAAGCAGAATTCCGAGACGAACGCAATGGCGTAACCCATTTCCCTTAATTATGTCATTTAGAATTAATTACACTTTAATTTGTGAAGCTTAATGTATATAAAATCCACGGGGTATTACAATTATAAGAGTATAGAACAGAATATCACAAGACAGATATATAAAATGGTACTTAAGAAAGTTCAAAATTTATTCATTGCAGCGAAAAAGCAAAACATGTTTGGTTATAACATCAAAACCGCATACTAGAGTCAAGTACACAAATATCCATCTTGTACAAAATTATTATTAGAGTACATAAAAGTAAAACCACAATCCCACTCCAAATAGCCATAATGAAAAAGAGATAAAGCTGACACTACAAGAAAACACTAATTTAGCGTCAGATATTTAAAAGCGGAAATTTTCGTCGCTAATTTGCGATGGATTTCTGTGTGATTTGCAAGGGATAGCATTTTGTTTTTTCATCTTTTTTTTTCTTTTGTTTATTACCATCGTCTTCTGTCATCCCTCACTAAGCCGTTGCAAATTACATCAAACTACCGGCTGAAAATTTCCACCGCTATTTTCCGCTGCAAATACCGGCAGAATACCGACGAATATTTATCGAAGCTATTTTGCAGCAGAATTCCAACAGATTAGTAAGAGATGAAAATATCAGCTTATTATAATAATTATTTAATGATTAATAATAAAATTTAATACTTATGAAATATATCCAGTGTTCAATAATTAATTTTAAATAATTGTATTTAATAATTATAGTTGATAATTATAACTGACACTTATAATTTAAAATTATAGTTGATAATTATATTTTATATTTCAAAAAATATAAAAATTTGAAATCATCTTAAATAAATCATAAAGTTTATAAAATCAAATATTGTTTGACACGAACTAACACTACAAAGTTGGATACAGGAAATAACACGAAATCACACTACTAAGACTAATATTAATAATTAAAAAATAAAAATAATAATTATAAAGTAATATTTTGTATTTAATAACAAAATTTAATAAACACTTGGGGCTTCTAAAACAGGGCCATCCTACGTAATGATACAAGTTGGCACGTATTTAATAAGATCTGATTAGCTCGTCTAATTCCTTTAACAACGTAATAATGGTCGAAAAATACAATCTGAAACACCTGGTGCAGGCCAATAGGAGTGCAAATTCATTGCATCTAACGTTCTGTATGTCCCAGAATCGATTTACTCGGATTGCCGTTCATCCAACGGTTTTTAGCATAAAATAAAAAAACGATAAGCACCTCAAATTTCAGTAAATCCCCAAATACAACGTAGAAATCCCTAAATCCCTAAATCGTAAATCACAAGGTTTGCATCATCACCAGAACTCCGATTTCATCGCTAGAAGGTCGGGAAGAGGATCACCACCAAAAAGTTGGATACTACAACTGCTTTCACTTACTAATTGAAATCGCGCTTGGGTAGGGAATGGCTTAAGCAAAAAGCCATCACCGTCTGAGATTAATCTCCAATTGTAAGTGCAACGTTTTAATGTCCTTAAATATCAATATGTTACACTTTATTTGTATAGTTGCTAAATCCTATAAACGGATTAAAGTAGGAGAGCTGATTTGTGCAAAATATTTTCAGGTGGTTCGATTGGGACTTTCCAATGGATGCAAAACGCAGGGTGTTGACAAAGTTGGATGATGTTGACATGCAATTGGCATTAGCTTTTAATGCGGAAGGATCGATTGTAACTGGTGGTGAGGTAAATTCATTTCTTTATTTACTCCTCTGTCAAATACGCTTTCTTCTGCTCAAATTATTTTGCATGGTAGTTGAGTGGCCGTACTTATTGCTTTTTTACTGTGTTGATACACTGAAGGTCACATTAGTGTGCACATGAGAGTTCGATAGGAAATACAAATGATTTATCTAAAATACCATGCATAAATCAATTTAATGTGCAATTTTTAATAATTATAAAATGGTACCAGTAATTCAATTTTTAAAAACTTACATCGTATGCTTTCCAATGAAAGAACAACATTCCATGGTCTTTTTAAATGCTCTCTTTCAAAATGCTCATCACTCTCGCTCTCTTTCTTTTTAAATGCTTGCTTTCAAAATGCCTGGCCTCTTGCTGGTGAACGCCACTCAAAATCCTTTTCAATCTTCTCAGATTCACTGTGTATTCCAATCTCTTTAACCCTGTTTATGCATTTGATGATCCACAAGCTCTGCTTCTTGCACGGTGTCTCAGCTCTATCACGATTCCATACAGACTTCTCTAATTCTCTTATCACCCTCTCACGAGACTGTTTTCAACAATTGAGTGTTGGGTTCGATTTGGTTTTGGAACTATGGAAAAGGAGAAGTCGGTTCTGCTTCACAAGAATTTTAGTTTGTTTTACTTATAAGTTATCACTAAATGATCCACTTTATATATTTTATGACCATGGAAGGTCAATCTGAACATGGTTGATAAATTTACTTATGTTTCCAATGCTGGATTGAATGCATGCTTTTATTAATAGAGATGTATGTTCTAAAAGCATCCGCGTTCAGGTTTCTTATTATCCATTTAAATAAATTAGTTTGCATCGCTCTCAAAACTTGTTTACTGATATTATTTGTGTTCTGTTACGAGAAATGCTTCACTAGTTAATGTTATCATAACAAATTTAGTACTGAAGATGCTTAAATGATGAAATGAGAACTGTTTATGCTATAAATTGTGTTTTATAATCTGTTCACATTTAAATGCTTTTCATTTCATTATTTTGTATTATAGCCCTAAAACAATGTTTTCATTTTAATTATCTATAAATAGGCTTCAACTACCTGTTTATTGAAGGAAAAAAACATGTTTTTCTTCGTGACTGTCGATTTAGCGAGGCAGATCCACATGTTTATTAAAAAAATGAACTTCTTTTTGGATTCTCATTATCATAGGTAAGATGAGAATCTAAAATAGCAGTTTTGTTACTTTAATAAATGGGTCCCTCTCTTTATTGTAGTTTGGTAGGTTTGTCATTAGTGAAGAGCTTTTTTTGTATATTGTTGACTTGCAATTTGGATGGACGTGATTGAAAAGCCACAAGCAGCAGCGAACGATATGTTATTTGCTGTTGGAGCATCCCACACAGGGTGCATTTGCGATGAACCCGTTGTATCGAACGTGATATGTTAGCGAACGAGTATATTAAATGGTATGTTATTCTCTACATCTTCATCATTATATGAATCCGGTTAACTATATTGAAGCGGCTAGTTAGGCACATATTGTTTCCTTTTTTTCTTGTTTCATGATGATTTATTTATGATCTGTAGGTGATGCTATAGAGATCAGATTGAGGTTTAATGAGTGATGGTGGTTGTAGAACTTTATTTCTGAAAAAAGGTTAAGAGCAGAAAACTTGAACAATAACAATAAAAGTCTCAAAGTAGTATATGATTTAAGAAAATTTAAATAGAAAATCCTTATTAGTAATCTCAACATACATATGACATATCAAAACCCAATATATTTATACGACAATTTTATTGATGCGCTTAATAACTCACCTGGTCACCATATTCCAATAAACTTTTGAACGTTAACCTTCTTCGTTTTGCATGTACTTCGTTTTTCTCAAACCATACTGTGCGACCTGTTGAACTTTTCAGTATCCTATAACATGTGCTATTAGCCGAATTTTACTGATAACAGAAACTATTTACAGACCAATATCCCTCTTTTAAAGACTTGGAAATTATATTTGCTTAACCTGCTACCCCTTATTCAAATTGTTATACTTCATACGTTTGCATAATTAACTAGCGCATTTCACTACATAACCAAATGGGTTATGTTTGTACTTATTCGAAATACATTTTAATAATCGTTCCTTGCTAAGCTATTCTTAGCATAGTTTTTAAATCATTTACGTGTGATAACATCTAGAATATGGGTTGCGCCTATACAGAAGTCTGCCACTGTCCAGCTTTTATTAATTTACACATATGAGTGTTTCATTTTGGATTTCGAAAGGAAGAAGTGGCATTGCATCAAATCCTTCTGACTTATTAAGAATTGCATCGCAAAAATAGTGATTTACCTATCGATTTCTAAATTTTGTTAAATAGGTACCTGCATAAAATTTTACTACGGTGCTTGCTTTAGATGCAAATATATTCATTTGATTTGTAAAAAAAGAACATATAAAATCAGGCATCGATAGCTAGGACATTGAAAGGGAATGTTATTATGTCTATTTTTGCTTTAAGTCTATTTTTTTTAAGTTGATAAATGATAATAGCGCCTTTTATGTAAAAATTAAAATAATTAGTAGTTAAAAACAAATTAATATTAGTGCACCAGAAAATGTTATTAAGTACTAAATAGCATGATGTATAGGCTTTAAGACAAAAACAAGCCTCTATAATAGTTTTTTTTGGAAAATAAACTAAAGGCCGAAACTAAAAAATTGTGATTTTTTAATAAGAATTGAGACAATACAAAAACCTTGGATCATGTATACAAACACTAACCAGAATTGAAAGGATAGAATTTTAATTTTAATGTAAAAAAGCTTTGAATGTGCCGGTTATACACAAAGGGGAACAATATATTACTTGATATATCAAAAACATACTAGTCATGATTTTCATAAGCACTTCTATGTGTGCTCAACTAGAAAAGAGAATTAGATTGTGTGAATAAAAGAGAAAACAACGTGATCAACTTACCATTGGTAAAAATGCATGTGTATAATGAATGTATGTAGCATATTATAGTTGGGTTCTATCCTGTTTATATTATAGTTGGGTTGACATGAATGATTACACCTTAACATAAGCAATATACAAGGATTTAGTTTTACATTTCGTTCATAAAAGCCACCATCTTTGTTTACTTGTTTGAACATCTTGCCTATCTTAATGGGCTGCTTCACTCTTTTGCTAGCAAAAATAGTGATCATAATAATCCCATTTTTAAAATCTATCAATTTTAATGTCCAAACTTACCTGGCTTTTCTTCAAAGGTGGAATATTTGAATATTTGAAATGTGCAATATTTTAAGTTAATTAAATTTTAAATTGACTAATAAATTATAAACATATTATGTTCTCAATTTTCAAATTTACGTTTACTTTCAAAAAGGTCATGAATTTGTTTTTTTCAACGATAAATTTTTTATGTAAATTAGGTTCATAGCTCTAACACAAGCTAATTATGTATATATTGGCTTGAAATAAGCACTAACACGTGCTTGCTTTTGTCGTTGTCACTGTGTTAACCAAAGAAGCATTTGCAGCATTCAGACGTTAATGGAAAATATTCTTTGCCGTTATATAAAACATAATAACAGAATTTCTGACGGTCAACACTAAATCATGTATGCTTCAGATTTATATTACGGCGAAATTATATTTCACAAATACAGATGTCTAACATGTAATATTTTTGCTGTTTTACATTGAAATTCTACATAATTTGTGATCTATGGCTTTGCTTATATTACAGCGAAATTCTACATGGTTGGGAAAGAGAAGGTAGGAGATGCTTAACCTGGCACATCCCTATACATGCGCACAACCAAATAATCAAATGATTGTGTGTACCTAAGTATTTAAATGCTAAACCAGTTAATTAATCAACACTTAATGTATTTTTTTGTTCATTGGATACTATTATGCATATATTGACTCACTTTATCGGGTAACTGGTAAGGATATTGATTTCTTTTACCTCTTCCTTCAAGAACAATATAAAAATGCAAATACTGACATTGAATGTTTTAGTTGGTTAGCTAGTGATCCCTTTTGGCTATTTTCACATTAAGTTTGATGATTATTGAGTAGCAAAAAAGACATGGAAAGAGTGCAGCAGCAACAGTATGGTAGGGAGGAAGAGGTAATTTGTTATTTTGAATTTTCCAGATCAACTATTATCAGTTTGGTGACCTGCTTTTGCTTTTCATGCATAGTAGCTGCTACATATAAATTCTTGCTTGAATGATGGCCCATTCGGATAAGATTGAAAAAAGACCAATGGGATAAAAAGTCGACTTTGGTTATCGCGGAAAATACCAGAAAGTTAATGAAAGAAATTAGAGGGTGAGAATAGATAAGATAGAAACTTAGAATAGAAGAAGAAGAAGAACACAACATCAGAGTAACACGAATCTCACAGCGGAACGAACAACATATAATAGATAACATATCCTTGAAATAAAATCAGTATATGTATACAATAACATTACCAGAGTACAACACTTACAACACAGCGGAAATAACTATAGCTATATAATCCTGAAGCCTCCTGCTCCAAGCTCTTCCAGTATATCTGTAAATACTGACTACTTGACTGCCAATATAAAATTGGGCACCCAAGAGTTTAGGGAAAACAAAAAAAGATAAACTCCGGGTCAGTCATGGGACTGGTGTGAGTAAAACAGTTTGAACAAGTAAACGATATCTCATAAGACCACGCCGTATAACGGAACGGGTTTTTCCCTTATGAGAATCCAAAATATCTTTATATCAAAAACCTTTTGATATTATAATAATGTCTATCAACCACAATATAATAATCATCTAGCAGAAACACTTTCATCTCACGTTCTACATACATAGTATACAATCAAAACCGCAAGCACGTATTGGGTAATGGATTTCCAACTATGACAAGGTATGGAATCACCTTTCGCTAGTGCACCTCTAGAGAGGAATACACTGGGTTCAACAAGAACATCTTGCAACCTGGCCACACATGACCGACCACTCATTTCGCTTGAGTGTATCGAATGTATATCACCAACGGTTGGGATCAGCAACCGTTTCCTGAATGGGACAGCAACAACATTAGATTTTTTGAATTAAATGAAACTCTAGATCAGGTGATTATACACCCTAATAGGTGCGACCTACATAGCCATGTTGCCTGCCCGATTTCTTTCATTTACCGGTTGATGAGGCTTGAGGTTACGCTTTATCATCACATCATATTCACTTCGAATTCCACATTGTCAGATCCATCGAAAATCACTAATTGACGTCTAAGATAGTACATTAAGTGTTAGCTAAAGAAGTTTCCTTCTCCGCTTCCACTCTTGGTACGGTTGAAGAAATCAATGTACGTGACATTTCTGGAAATACTCTGTCAGACATTCATCCATACAAGTCATCCAGGAACAGGATGAACAGAAGGCACTATTCAATACATCCATCTTAGGCACTGTTATCTAAGACTTATACAATAGCCGTTGCACTTTACTCTGTCTTCAATTATCTTTGGCATATATGATTCGCAAAGCTTATGCCAATACAAAGTGGTTCTTTGGATAATAATCCAACCGGTCTCTCCATATTAACAACGTTAAAATGGTCAAAAACTTTGATAGTTGGTGAGTTAACTATCAAAGAAAAATACGTGTGCAAACAACGATATTATTTCCTATCAAATCAATCATCAATCATATATATATCTATATGTATATACATTCATATGTTCCTTATTTTCTATGTTTAGAAAATATACGTTAACGCTGGAAAACATTTCCATAACTTATTTACGTATCACTATTCTTCTACAACTATCAGTCTCTGATTGTAAACTAGTATAAGAACAATTCCCTAAGTACCAATCCCGAAGGTCGAAACCAACATCAGATAGACACTTAGGAAACCATTCTACTTAACAAGTCTCTAATCAAATTCTGATTTAGCTTAACTCCATTTCTTAACTCCTTATACATGAACACTTCCTTTACTAATTCATGTTTCCACTTTCAATATTTGATTACGTTTCTGATTCTATTTGGAAAACATTTCCAAATCTTCTTTTCGTGGATTTAACAGATGTTTAAATCAACATCGCGACGACAACTCAAACCACTATACTTATTTACTAAATTCACTTAACCACTTTCACTCTCGAACCTTAACCATTTCTAAATTTAAAACGAAGTCAATCAAGTTGGGGTATAACTACCTCTCAGACCTTAACTGAACAACATTTCAAATCTCGAAATATGGTAAGTTCATCTTTTAACCCTTTAAGACTTCCTTACGAACCCTCGGATTCTATTTACGAACCCCCTTCTTTTACAAGTGTAACGACCCAGAAAATCTGAACCAATTTAAAATTTTTAAATTGGCTAAAATAATGGATTTTAAATATTTAGAATAAATATTTTAAATAATGGCAATGAAAACTGAGTATGAATCAACAATTGAAAACGAATATTATTAATTATAATTATAAACAAGGCCTGAAATGGCGTGGCAGTTTCAAAAATTGAATTCAAACTTTGTCGGACTATACCGGGTGCAAAACAATCCGGATTTTAGTGAAACCAAAAATAATGGAATCTAATTGATAATTTCTTTCCAACGAATCTGACCAATCGAAATTTGATAGCGGGAATCAAAAGATATGTCCAGTTGAAAATTCTGAATAGTCGCTATGGAATTCAGGCCCTTAAAAATGGACATTTTGCAAATGACCTCGGATTTCAACGAAACCACTTTTGTTGGATCCGTGTTGTCAGATTATTGCTAGGTTTCAAATTTCATAATTTTTTGAATCAATATGTGAGCGTGGCAAAGGAAAACGCGTTTGACCAGTTTCTGTTGATTTTAATCGACTGGAAATTGGCCATTTTTCAAACGGTCTCAGAATTCGACGAAACCAGTTTTGTTAGGACCGTTTCGTCAATACGAAATTAGAAAATATTTTTTTTGAATTTTTCTAGTTAGTATGTGACCCCGGTAATTTGAAATGTACGTTTAAAATTCAACATAAGGATTTAAATGTAAATTCAACGGAAACTATTCGAAACAATCGAATCAGCTTACGATACATATCCCATTGTGTTCGGAATGGGGGTAAAACGCTATGGACGACAGGCGGTGGGCCTCGTTTAGAGGTCGTATGTGAAAGTCAACTTTTTTGAAAAATTAAATAATAAAAATAAATTTTAATTCCCTCCCTTTATCTCCCTTTCTACCCCCCCCCCCCCCCCCCCCGATTCATTAAACAGAAAAAAAAAAAAAAAGAAGAAAGCAACAGCAGCAGCCGCCCGCCTTCACCGTCGACCAGACCTCCACCGCGCCCTCCGATCTTCTTCCCCTCTCTTCCTTGCTCTCGCTCCCTCCTCCTCCTTCAATCCGACCCCCCCGAAGCCATCGCGACACCCTAAAAACCGCGAGCCCCGTTCGAGACGCCACCGCCGACGAACTGAAGGCCGCCCCACCTCCAGCACCTCCTGCGCCGCCACCTGACGAAAAACCAACCCCCCCCCCCCTTCGCAGACTACGGTGAGTATTTTAGGTTATTTTATTTTTATTTTTATTCTGTAAATGCTGATTTTGATAAGGATTTAAAACTGATTTTTAAAAGGGTTAAAACTGAATTTTAAAAGCATTTAAAACTGATTTTAAAAGCATTTAAAAACTGATTTAATTTTAATAAGTAAATTCTGATTTTTTGTAAAAAGAAAAACTGATTTTAAACAGATTTAAAAACTGATTTTTAATAGATTTAAAAACTGATTTTTAAGAGGTCTAAAAACTGATTTTAAACAAGTTATAAAAACTGATTTTTAAAAGAAGTTAAAAACTGATTTTTAACAGATTTAAAAACTGATTTTTAATTTAAACTTGAAATAGAAAAAGATTTGAATTTTAAATAGGAAAAGATTTGAATTTTAAAATAGAAAAGGTTTGAGCTTTAAAATAGAAAAGATTTGAGCTTTAAAATAGAAAAGATTTGAACTTGGAAAAAAAAAAGATCATATTTTTAAAATAGAAAAGACGGAATTTTTATTAAGTAGAAGAAGTAAGATGATTTTTATATTTTTTTAAAGTAATAAAAATATAATTTTTACATCATAGGAATAATAAAAATATGATCTTTATATATTGAATAACATAGTAAAAATTCGATTTTTACATATGTAGAGAATACAGGCAACGAAAGCGACGAAAGGAGAGATTGGAGAAGATTTTATGCAATGAAGTGTCATGAAGTTGGATAGCTGGAGCTGAAGATGGATTCTATCATTTATTTCTTTTTATGCTGTTCAGCTCCTATTGTACATATTTTGTTTATTTCCGCTGTAGACATTTATGTATCGCTGAACTGTATTTGTACTAAGTAAGATCCTGTATACTGTGTAACTCTGATGATTAATTTTATCCAGTATATTTTATTGTTCATTATCTGGTGTATTTATTTAATTCTGTTCTGCTATTATTTGTTTCTGTGTTATATTCCAAAGATAACCCTTGTTTCCGTCTGAACGGGATTTTGGGTCGTCTCAACAAGTTTACGTGATTATAACAATGGTGTTATAATCTCCTGCATCTGAAATATATTATCTTTAATATGACTTTTATTTCCTAACTCGAATAATATAACGACAACTAATTTATTTACTCCTATTCGGTTAACTCTAATCTATAACTCTTATTTGAATAACTCCAACCTAATAACTCTTACTGGATTAACTCTTATTCGAATAACTTATTCGAATAACTTATATTCGATTTGCTTACTTTCGAATAATTATATTCGATAATCTCTTTCTTTGAATAAATCTTATTCGATTTAACTCCTGTCGAATAACTAGATTCGATCAACTCACTTCGAATATTTCTGATTCGATTATCTCACTTCGAATATCTCTGATTCGATTTTCTAACTTCGAATAACTAAATTCGATTAACTCATTTCAACTCTATTCGAATAAACTAAATTCGATTAACTCCATTTGAATAACTCTAGTTTGATTTAACTCTATCGATTAAACTCTAACTGATTAACTCTAACTGGTTTAACTCTTCGGTTTAACCTAACTGATTTAACTCTAACTGGTTAACCCTAACTGATTAACTCTTTGTCCTTATTCAGTTTCAAACATCGTTGTTGAAATCGATTTTTATTTCTTTATATAAGTCCTGATTTATACCTATATCTACACTTGTACAAAACAGACCAATTGCTTCGGTTGTTTACCCCCATATTGCATCGGTTCGACAACCGATGCAATTGCAGACGATGCAAAAAACTTGTTTCTGTTGCATCGGTTATAAAACCGATGCAAAATCAATTATTTGCATCGACTGATTGAAATCAACCGATGCAACATATGACATTTTTGCATCGGTTTTCAGTAACAGACGATGCAAAAATGGTTCTTTCGCTTAGTGAAGTCCTATATTTTGCATCGGTTGTTTGAAAATTCGATGCAAAAAAATTACAATTTTGCATCGGATTTTATTGATAACCAATGCTAAATAAAGCATCATTTTGGATATTTTATTTTTGCATCAGCTAATCTAACAACCAATGCAAAAATTTTATCTTTTGCAGAAACCTCCCTCCCTACCTATATATATATATGTATGTATATATATATATATATACACACACATACATACGTGTATATATATATATATATACACGTACATACGTGTATATATATATAATAGTAGACAAGCTCGTAATTGCATAATCATTTAAAATATAAGTAAATGACATACACATTGAACATATATAACGGTAAAATATATATATTTCAAGTATATAATGTTTTCGTAATCCATACAAAATAGTAATATGATTCAGATCTTTAGTACAATCATTAAGACGTAATATAGTTTATGTTGTTAGCTACACCAATATAATTACGTAGTATCCATCACTTAATAAATGTGTAATCCATAGATGTCATCCTTCTAAGCGATAACTTCAATCCAAAAAAAGAACCTGAAATGAAGTAATAGAGATAATCAGTGATGTCTATTTTCAGCGTGATAAAGCTGAATTATTGCACAAATATTTGATCCAGGTTTATTTGCAGCTTCAACCCATTTTAATCTTAGTTGATAAAACTAAGGCTTTAATACAGGTGGCTACAGCTCAACTTAGGAAATACACACAGACAACAGGTGGCTACGGCTCAACTTAGGAAAGTTTTCACTACATGAAATACATGTTTATAGCATGGAAATTACTTTATACTATCTTAATGGATGTACAAGGTGCATAGTGATAAATTAATGAGGAAGGAAAGAGATGTTCAAACAAGGTTAGCTATTTACAATTAACTTTGTTATATTATTACGTAGTCTAGGCTAGAATATGACAAAGCTGAAGTCACACTAAGAGGAAATCTTATACTAGAGTTCATAGTTGCGCTAGTGTCATATACTCGCAGATTATACAAAAGTATGCTGACAAAAAAAATTGAACCAAATATGACAAAGAAAATAAAATCAACTTACAATGAAAGAGATGTTTGGCCAACGTTTCATGAGGCATGAATTCAGCGACAAGAAGCCTCTCGTTTCCTTTACAGTAGCATCCTAACAGATTCGCCAATCTTTCACTCCTTAAACTCCCTGCTTCTCTTGCTTCCTCCTACATCCAAAGACATACTATCTTCAACCATTGTTATTTTCTGAAGTACATAAGCTGAAAGGTTAGCTCATGACCGTAGCCAGACTCTGCACCAAGTCCTTGCTAGGCTTAGATTCAGCTATGTGTATATAGAAGGTCTCTACTGACAGCAGCGTGTGCTTTTGCAGTATACAACAGTGAAGGCAGCTGTCATACATAGGCGCGCATATTACTGCCACCTTTTAGAAGCAGGGGTTGTTGCCCCTCTGTGGTGGTCGGGCTTCCAACAATTTTTTTTCTGCATGCATAACGTATGGATATCATAGGAATATTACTAAGCAAATTCTGCAAGTTTCCAGTTTCACTTGCATATATTTAAGGAAACCAATGCATATCAAGAGTTACAGAGGGAACATATTCTCAATTTTACATATCATCGCATATACAAACTTACATGCTATCTAGTGCATCGACGCTAAATTAATACATACTAGCTATGCTACCGCTCATATATGCAAGTCTACTAGCACAATTTTTGAAGCTTACCCCTACCATGAAATCTTATTTCTATTATTTAACACATAAAATTATAATCTTTAACTAGATAGTGAGTTGAATCAAAAAACAGTAAAATTAAGATGTAAAACAATATATGCCTGAACATTAGTAATTCACTGAATAAGGCAGTTTCATCACTTGTTCTTTTCATGCATTATCTTCCATTAACACTACATACTTCCTAAAACCAAAAAGGTACGTAAATATGAAATGATTATTCTTGCTGAAGCGTGTTATCTACACTTTAATATGAACATATATTCTGAAGGCGTAAACATAAAATAAGATCCGGTTTACATACCTCCAGCCATTGCTATCAATTATCCTGAAGAATCAGATTTCAGAGATACAATATTTGCTGCAATTTTCAGATCTAGGTTCCAAACCTTGGCACTCCTTTAACGATGGTGTATATATCTTATGAGAGCAAGTTTAGTGACCTGTATATCTTGAAAAACTAACTCAAGTTCCTCCTTTTATATTGTTCTTTCCATCAAAGAACAAATTCGAACGTTGAGAAAAATGTGAGCGGTTACTTAAAACGTGAGAGAGTAATACGGTTACTTACCTTGATCATTGGTAAGTTCCCTAATTAAATGGACCATAATTATCTCAGTATTTTACCAAGTCTAAAAGATATTTTATTTCCTGAAAAATACTTACATTCTCCCAATTGGTCCATTTAACTAGAGAGACTTCATATATGAATCATAGTGACTAATCCTCTTAGAGCGAGAATTAATCTTCCATGCATCACGTTATACTCGGTCTCTCACCACTCATGCTATAACTTAATGAGTAAACCTTATGTTTACTCTAGGTCCAAACATAATAATATTTCTCAACAATAACCAACAAATATATATATATATATATATATATATATATATATATGTGTGTACATACACAATTCAAATGAGAAATATCCAAAATGAACGAAAACTTTCAATACAACATAAATAAATGTATCACATGACGGAACCAAGTCCCATACTCACTACGTGACCCTTGAAACTCTTAATTTGCATGCATTAGGTCAAGGGATCGGCAATCATAAGTTCAGTGCTGATGTGTTCAATGATCACTTTATTTTCCTGAACACGTTCCTTTATGGCTCGAAACTTTGTGTCGATATGTTTGCTTCGACTTCCACTTTTGTTGTTCTTAGCCATGAAAACAACAGCTGGATTATCACAATACATTCTTATCGGGCGACAAATAGAGTCTACGACTCGCAACCCAAATATGAAATTTTTCAACCATACACCATGTGATGTAGCCTCAAAACAAGAAACGAACTCGGCCTCCATAGTAGAAGTGGCCGTCAAGGTCTGCTTCGCACTTCTCCATGAGATTGCACCTTCAGCTAGCATAAACACATATCCTGAAGTGGATTTTCGTGAATCAATGCAGCCACCGTAGTAGGAGTCGGAGTAGCCTACCACTTCAAGGCTTTCTGTCCGTCTATACATAAGCATGTAATCCTTAGTACCCTGAAGATACCTTAACACCTTCTTTGCATCCTTCCAGTGATCATGTCCTGGGTTACTCTGATATCTTCCCAGTACTCCAACAGCATATGCAATGTCAGGTCTAGTACAAACCTGAGCATACATAATACTTCCAACAGCTGAAGCATAAGGAACATTTTTCATTTGTTCCCTTTCAATGTCATTCCTGGGGCACTGGTCTAAACTAAACCGGTCACCTTTCACTATGGGTGCTATACTTGGCGAACAATCTTTCATGCGGAATCTTTCAAGTATTTTGTTGATATAGGCTTCTTGAGACAAACCTAAAATGCCTCGAGATCTATCTCTAAGGATCTTAATGCCAATGACATAAGATGCCACACCCATATCTTTCATATCAAAGTTACTTGAAAGAAATTGTTTCACCTCATATAGAAACCCTTTATCATTGGTTGCAAGCAAAATGTCATCCACATATAACACAAGGAAACAAACTTTACTCCCACTAACCTTATGGTATATACATTGATCCATGACATTTTCTTCGAAACCGAATGAAGTTATCACTTTATGGAACTTCATATACCACTGCAGAGAAGCTTGTTTCAAACCGTATATAGATTTATTAAGCTTACAAACCAAATGCTCACCATCTTTAGAGGAGAATCCTTCAGGTTGCTTCATATAGACCTCTTCCTCCAAATCACCATTGAGAAAAGCCGTTTTCACATCCATCTGATGTAGCTCGAAGTCAAAATGGGCTACTAATGCCATGACCACTCGAAAAGAATCTTTCTTTGATACAGGAGAGAAAGTCTCTGTGTAGTCGATTCCTTCCATTTGAGTGAACCCTTTGGCAACGAGTCTGGCCTTATGTCTCTCGACGTTGCCTAGTGAGTCTTTCTTTGTCTTAAAGACCCATTTGCATCCAATGGTTTTTACACCATTGGACAATTTGATGAGATCCCAAACTTGATTAGACGCCATAGAGTCCATTTCATCTTTCATGGCACTTATCCACAAGTCAGAATCCTCAGAACTTGTGGCTTGTGAAAATGTAGTTGGATCATTGTCGGCTCCAATATTATAATCCGTTTCTTGCAAATACGTTACATAATCATCAGAAACTGCTGATCTTCTCTCTCTAATAGATCTCCTCAAAGTAACTTGTTCATCCTGTTCCTCGTTTACAACATGATCTATTGGATCATCATCACCAATTTGTGGATTTTCTGGCAATGGTTGCCCAACGCCCGATTGAACCTAAGGGGCATGAACGACAACTAGTGTGTCACTTGAATCAGAGGGTGGAACTTCATGATGATCCTTTTCAGAAGCTACGTCCCGAAATTGATCACTCCCACTGATCAAGTCATTCTCAAGAAATTTTGCGTTTCTTGATTCCACAATTCTGGTGCTATGAGAAGGACAATAGAATCTATAACCTTTAGACTTTTCAGCATATCCAATGAAATACCCACTAATAGTCCTCGGATCAAGCTTCTTTTCTTGTGGATTGTAAATTCTCACTTCCGACGGGCATCCCCAAACGCGTACATGTCGCAAACTCGGTTTCCAACCTTTGAATAACTCAAAAGGCGTCTTGGAGACGGCCTTGGAAGGAACCCGGTTTAATATGTATGCAGCCATCTTTAGAGCTTCAATCCACAAAAATGGTGGAAGTTTTACATTACTTCTCATGCTTCTCACCATGTCCATTAATGTTCAATTTCTTCTTTCTGCCACACCATTCTGGTCTGGAGAACCAGGCATAGTGTATTGGGCAACAATCCCATGCTCTAGAAGAAATTTCGCAAATGGACCACATGCTTGTCCGTTTTCAATGTATCTGCCATATTACTCACCACCTCTATCTGATCTCACAATTTTAATGTGCTTACCACATTGATTCTCTACTTCAGCCTTAAACAATTTGAAGGCTTCTAAAGCTTCGTCTTTGGAACGAAGTAAATAGAGATACATATATCGTGAATAATCGTCTATGAAGGTGATGAAGTATTTTGGATCATTATCATTCATGTCCGGACAACAAATATCCGTATGTATGATTTCCAATAGGTCGGAACTCCTCTTTGCACCTTTCTTATGTATGTTAGTTTGCTTTCCCTTAATGCAACTAATACAAGTCTCAAAATCAGTAAAGTCTAGATTAGAGAGTACTCCGTCCTTTACCAATCTTTTAACTCTCTCAATGGAGATGTGTCCCAATCTCCGATGCCACAACATAGAGGATTCCTCATTCATAATACTTCTCTTTAAACCAGTATTAACATGCATTGAACTATGAGCAATATCATTTTGCAATTCAAGACGATATAATCCATCAGACAAAATACCATAAGCAATTATTTCAGAATTTCTAGATAAACTGAAACCAGAATCTGAAAAATTAAAGGAAAACCCCAAAGGTACAAGTCTTGAACCTAAATCAAATTTCTAGCGAAATTTGGTACATAAAACGTCTTATCTAAATGCAAAACAAAACCACTACTTAAAGATAAACTGCATGTCCCAACGGCTTCCACATGTGAACCCATCTGGCTACCAGAATAGATGCAACGTTCACTGCTCACCGGTTTCCTTAGGTTTGTCATACCCTGCAAGGTGTTCGAAACATGTATCGTAGTACCAGAATCAATCCACCAAATATTATGATTAACATTAACCATATTAGATTCATAACACACAAACGCAAGAAAATTACCTTTCTTCGCAAGCCAGGTTTTGAACTTAGCACAGTCTTTCTTTATGTGTCCCTTCTTCTTACAGAAGAAACACCCATCCTTCTTAATGACTTTCTTAGCCGACAGCTTTCCCTTTTCCTTAGTGTCCTTAGTGTGATCCTTCTTCTTATTATCAAGAGTAGTATGGTTCACTTTTTCACCTTCTTCCATCATCAATCTTCCCTCCTCTTGAACACACATGCTCATTAGTTCATTAATTGACCACTTATCCTTATGTGTGTTGTAAGATACTTTAAAAGGGCCATATTGATGAGGAAGAGTGCACAAAATGAAATGCACTAGGAAAGAGTCAGACATGGTAACTTCTAAGTTCTTTAGCTGAGCCGCAATGTCCCTCATGCGCATGATGTAATCACGCACCCCTTTAATTTCAGGAATGTCATTTTTGACATCAGAAGAACTCCCGGATAAAATTACTGCAAAGTAAAATACATGCTTATTAACATAATTTCTGAGACTTCTTATCATACTTTACCAATGTAAATGATGTTGAAAAAATACATGAATCTAGTGACGTAAAACCTGCCTATGGGCTAAAGTCCTACTCGATTAGTGTAACAACCCGTATTTCGATAACATGTTAAGACGAGAATCAAGGGAGAATTTAATTTTAAATTCTGAATCAAGTAAAACGGGCTATGCCATTGCGTTCGTCTCGGAAAAATACGCGAAATAGAGTCTGAGTTTTCGAGAATCGGAGTCCGTATGACCAAGTTATGGTCCGACGAAGTTTTCAGAAAATTCAAGTTCAAAAACGAGTTCTAATTTCGAAAATTTGGCCTAGAAGGCTAGGCGGGAAAATTCCCGCCAGCCACCCCAAGTCGACAGGGCTGTCGACTTGGGAGTCGACATGGCATGACCCAAGTCGACAGCCCTGTCGACTTGGGTGTCGACTTATGGTGGCCGGGCAGTTTTGCCTGGTGCACCTGTTTTCTGTTTTGGCTAGGTTTTTGGGCCTGGTTCGAAATCTGATGGTTCAGGTTGATCCTATGGTTAATCTAAGGGTCCTAACTAATCCTAATCTCTATAAATAAGCCCCTAACCCTGTCCTAAAATCCTCATTATTCATTCATGCAACTAAACTATGCCAAAATTGCTCCTCTCATGGCCTCCACTCAAAACCCTAGCCTCCATCCTCTTGCCCAAAGTTTCTATCTTCATTTCTATGAGAGGTTTCATGATCATGTGAGTGTTAGAGAGTCTCTATGTTAGTATGAGAGCTTCTCAAGTTGATTTCAAGGCTAAAGCTTTGATCTTTGTTCATCAATATGGGGTTTTTATTTATTTGGAGCTTTTATCTTTGGGTCTTTGGATGATGGCATGCATAGGCTTTGTCTCAATCTTTAATTTAATCGATTTGTGCCTTCATAGCAATGTAAGCCCTTTCCCTACTCTTAGATATTAACTATGAAGTTAAATGTTCATGTTGCAAGTTTGGGTTTGATCATTAAGTATGATACATGCTAACATGTCATGCAAGTTTATGAAGTCATTATCTTGATCTTGTGGGCTAAAAGCTACAACCTTTATGTTGAAATGTTGCATTAT